>CM055116.1:726693547-727293547 GCA_029206835.1 Rana muscosa
GAGGGGGGAAGAGCGAGAGAGAGAGCGAGAGAGGGGGGAAGAGCGAGAGAGAGAGCGAGAGGGGAAGAGCGAGAGAGAGAGCGAGAGAGGGGGGAAGAGCGAGAGAGAGAGCGAGAGAGGGGGGGAAGAGCGAGAGAGAGAGCGAGAGAGGGGGGAAGAGCGAGAGAGAGAGCGAGAGAGGGGGGAAGAGCGAGAGAGAGAGCGAGAGAGGGGGGGAAGAGCGAGAGAGAGAGCGAGAGAGGGGGGAAGAGCGAGAGAGAGAGCGAGAGAGGGGGGAAGAGCGAGAGAGAGAGCGAGAGAGGGGGGAAGAGCGAGAGAGAGAGCGAGAGAGGGGGGAAGAGAGGGGGGAAGAGAGGGGGGAAGAGAGGGGGGAAAGAGAGGGGGGAAGAGAGGGGGGAAGAGAGGGGGGAAGAGCGAGAGAGGGGGGAAGAGGCGAGAGAGGGGGGAAGAGCGAGAGAGGAGGGGAAGAGCGAGAGAGAGGGAAGAGCGAGAGAGAGAGAGAGAGAGAGAGAGAGGGGGGAAGAGCGAGAGAGAGAGAGAGAGGGGGGAAGAGCGAGAGAGAGAGAGAGAGAGGGGGGAAGAGCGAGAGAGAGAGAGAGAGGGGGGAAGAGCGAGAGAGAGAGAGAGAGGGGGGAAGAGCGAGAGAGAGAGGGGGGAAGAGCGAGAGCGAGAGAGAGGGGGGGAAGAGCGAGAGCGAGAGAGAGGGGGAAGAGCGAGGGAGAGAGAGAGGGGGGGAAGAGCGAGAGAGAGAGAGGAGGGGGGAAGAGCGAGAGCGAGAGAGAGGGGAAGAGCGAGGGAGAGAGAGAGGGGGGAAGAGCGAGAGAGAGAGAGGGGGGAAGAGCGCGAGAGAGAGAGGGGGGAAGAGCGCGAGAGAGAGAGAGGGGGGAAGAGCGCGAGAGAGAGAGAGGGGGAAGAGCGAGAGAGAGAGAGGGGGAAGAGCGAGAGAGAGAGAGCGAGAGAGAGAGAGGGGGGAAGAGCGAGAGAGAGAGAGAGAGAGAGAGGGGGGGGAAGAGCGAGAGAGAGAGAGAGAGAGAGGGGGGAAGAGCGAGAGAGAGAGAGAGAGGGGGGAAGAGCGAGAGAGAGAGAGAGAGGGGGAAGAGCGAGAGAGAGAGAGAGAGGGGGGGGGCGAGAGAGAGAGAGAGGGGGGCGAGAGAGCGAGAGAGGGGGGCGAGAGAGGGGGGCGAGAGAGCGAGGGGGAGAGAGCGAGGGGGGAGAGAGCGAGGGGGAGAGAGCGAGGGGGAGAGAGCGAGGGGGAGAGAGCGAGGGGAGAGAGCGAGGGAGAGAGCGAGGGAGAGAGCGAGCGAGGGGAGAGAGCGAGCGAGCGAGAGAGAGCGAGCGAGCGAGCGAGGCGAGCGAGCGAGCGAGCGAGAGAGAGAGAGAGAGAGAAAATAACACCTATGAGATAAGCCCACCAGGTGTGAACCAGGCAGCAAAAGCCTTCCATAAAATACTACACACCATTGCAGAAACAGCCCAGCTGAGAAAAACCAACTACAAGAAACCATCCAACAAATAATCCCAATAAATGGTTCGACAAAGAATGCAAAGCATTAACCACTTCCTTACTGGGCACTTAAACCCCCCTCCTGCCCAGACCAATTTTCAGCTTTCAGCGCTGACGCACTTTGAATGACAATTGCGCGGTCATACAACACTGCACACAAATGACATTTTTATAATTTTTTTCCCACAAATAGAGCTTTCTTTTGGTGGTATCTGATCACCTCTGCAGTTTTTATTTTTTGCGCTATAAACAAAAGGAGAGCGACAATTTTGAAAAAAAACACAATATTTTTTACTTTTTGCTATAATAAATATCCCAATTTTTTTTTACATTTTTTTTCTTTTAGTTTAGTCCGATACGTATTCTTCTACATAAAAAAAAAAAAAACGCAATAAGCGTTTATTGATTGGTTTGCGCAAAAGTTATAGCGCCTACAAAATAGGGGATAGATTTATGAATTTTTTTTTTTTTCCCACTAGTAATATGTGCAATTTTTGTCAGGACTGCGATATTGCGGCGGACACATCAGACACTTTTGACACTATTTTGGGACCATTCACATTTATACAGCGAACAGTGCTATAAAAATGCACTGATTACTGTGTAAATGTGACTGGCAGTGAAGGGGTTAACCACTAGGGTGCGGGAAGGGGTTAAATATGTTTCCTCATGAGTGATTCTTACTGTGGGGGGGGGGGGGACTGACTGGGGGAGGTGACCGATGGTTGTCCCTATGTACAAATGTACAAGGGACACACCATCAGTCTCCTCTCCCTAGCACACAGAGATCACAGCCTGTGACAGCCTATCGCGCGCCTATCGCGCGTACCTGGTGGACATCGCGGCCGACAGGCACGCGCATCGGCACCCGCGTGACACAGCGGGCACAGCTCTTCCGCGATGCGCACGGGCACGCACTGCGGAAGTAAACAATGGGGTGCTGCTTGAAAAAGTAGATGTTATGCAAGGTTTAATTATGTGGAGGTTCTTTGCAAGTTTGGGGCTGCATGTCTGCAAATGGAGTTGGATTTGATCAGGATCAATGGTGTCCTCAATGCTGAGAACTAAAGGCCATCATGCCATACCATCAGGAAGGTGTGCGATTGGCCCCAAATGCATTCTGCAGCAGCTCAACGACCCCAAACATACAGCCAGTGTCATTAGGAACCATCTCCAGCGTAAGGTCTTATGGACACTGCTGCTGCTGGTAAACGGACATTTAGGAGCAGTTGGACATTTTTTTCAACTGCCCCTGAACTCTCCTCAATGTTAACTTATCTGTCCATGTCACATGGTCGTTTACAGTTTCTAGGCAGTTGAGTTTAGATGCATTTTTTGGAACGCAAACAAAATGTGTTCAGAAGCTGAGTTTACATGCATTTCAAGTGCCAAATTCGTCTAAACGCGGTAGCCACGTTTCATTTACAGGCGTTTTTTCATTTTTGGCTTTTACACACCTCTAAAACGCAAACACAGCAAGTAAACGTGGCAAAACGGACGTTTTAACTGCCGGTTACCATCTGTCAAGTTTGTTCAGGAGAGGTTGTAAAAACGTCCTGTGTACATGAAGCCTAAAGAAGAACAAGAAGTGATGGAAGTGATGGTTTGGTCCCAACAGACCCCTGATCCTAACAGCATCGAGACTGTCTGGGATTACATAAAGAGGGATTACATGAGGCAGCCTACATCCACAGAAGATGTGGTTAGTCCTCAAAGATATTTGGTACAACCCACCTGCGGAGTGCCTAAAAAAAATAAAAAATAAATGTGTGCAAGCGTACCTAAAACACTTTTGCACAGTACTGTAAATAACAGCTATAGAATGTCTTTGCCTTGTTTGTATGCAACATTATGGAGCTTGGGCAAGGTTTATTTATTTTCATTCATAAACAGAAAAAAAAATAGGATTTTTGTACTCACCGTAAAATCCATTTCTCTGACGTCCATGGACTGACACAGCTGGATACTGTAAACGTGTGGGTATATGTCCCTGCTCGCAGGAGAAGATCTAGGCAGAATGTTAGATGTTAGAAACATTCTAGAACAAACCAGAGCTGAACAGCCCCGCCCAGGGGGGCAGTCCCTCCGGACATTACCCTCCCATCTGCAGTCAGCAGACCTCAGTTCGTAACAAAGCAGTACAAACCTTAAAAAGGAAGGGTGGGTGCTGTGTCAGTCCATGGACGTCAGAGAAATGGATTTTACGGTGAGTACAAAAATCCTATTTTCTCTTATCGTCCATGGACTGACAGCTGGATACTGTAAACGTGTGGGACGTCCCAAAGCAGTATCAGAAGGGTGGGAGCAGTAGTAAAGGAACAACCAAAAACTTCACTCCAAACAAGCAGAGCTCCTCAACAGAGGAGTTGCAACATTAAACAGCGGCCTGCAATGCTTTGCGGCCGAAGGGAGTATCCGAAGATGCAGCCACATCAACCTTATAAAATCTTGAAAAAGGTATAAACGGACGACCAGGTCGTCGCCTTGCACACTTGTGCAACCGACGCTTGATGTCGGAAGGCCCAGGAAGCACCAATTGCCTTGGTGGAATGCGCCGCAACCAGAAAAGGGAGGCGCCCGCCCCTTAAGGGCATAGGCCTGTATGATGGTCTGCCTGATCCACCTAGAGATGGTGGCAGACGACACCGCTCGGCCCTGTTTTGGACCAGACACAAACTTCCGAATGGAAACAGTAGCAGACAGGTACACTCGTAAGGCTTGTACCCATCTTAATGTATGAAGCGCAAACTCTCAGGGATGCGATGGGTGAGGACACAAGAACAATGTCCTTCTTAAGGTGAAAGGCCGAGACCATCCTTAGCAAAAGGACGGTCGTGGGTGCAACACCGCCATATCCTTATGGAGGACCAAGTAAGGCGACTTGCAGGACAAGGCCGCCAACTCAGACACCCGTCTAACCGAAGCAATGGCCACCAAGGCCAACTTCCGGGACAAGGTCAAGAGAGGAATCTCTCTGATATTCTCAAAGGGATGTTCTTGGAGAACCGAGATGCATCAAAATCAGATCCCAAGTAGGGTGAGGAGGCTGGACAGGGGGGATCACATGGCGAACCCCCTGCACAAAAGGTGCTAATCAAGGAATGGCCCGGTAGCGGTCGTTGAAAAAAAGACAGCCCGGGCCGAAATCCGACCCTCAAAAAAAGGTATGGCAAGGCCAGCTTTTGGGTCACACCACGCTGTAAGAACAGCAAAATCCTGGGAACGGAATACATCCGAGGATGCCACTCAAGTTCCTCGCACATAGCGATGCAAGCCTTCCAGGCACGGTGAGATATCTTTCTGGAGGAAGATTCCCGTGTCAACAACATAGAAGAGATGACCGAATACGAGAGAACTCGGTCCTTCAGCACCTGGCTTTAAACAGCCATGCCATTAAAGCCAAGGACTGTAAAGCAGGATGAAGTATGGGATCATGAGACAGAAGGTCGACCCCAATAGGCCGTCGCCAGGAATGTCTGCGACTAGCCTAAGTAGATCGGCGTACCAATTGCTCCGGAACGGGGCACTGGAATGGCCTCAGCCCCTACTCTGCGAAGCCGGCGAGGCAACCACAGTAGCGGAGGGTAAGCATATATCAGGCGATACTGCCCATACGGGCTTCCAATGCGTCTGACGCGTCCGCCCAGGGGTCCCTGGACCTGACCACGATCTTGCCACCTTGCGAGTGAGTCGAGAGGCCACAAGGTCCACTTCCGGTGCCCCACCTCCGGTAAAGAAGGTGGAAACACCTCCGGATGCAAGGACCCTTCGCCTGCAATGCACACAGCCGACAGGACCGTCTTGCAGCGAGATGTATGAAAATCCCAAAGAGACTCCGCAATGCATCAGGGAAGGGAGGCCCCAGTGTACAGGGTGCCTCAAATGTTGGCCAATAAAGGCAACTTGACGGAACTTCCCTAGAAACTCGGTCAGAGGACTAGTACCTCAGCCTCCACAGGTGGCGCAAACCCACCCCGGGCACAGAGACCCTAAAGGCTAAAGCAGTTGTAGTGCACCTGCTAGACAACTGATGGATGAAGCAGAGGCTTTTGCCCAGTCATTGAGCTACAAAAAATGCCAGAGACGGCAGCCACTAACGGGCATAACGCTAACCCCAGCCTGGCGAACACAGTCCAAGCCAGTGCTTCTGATCACCACTGAAAGCAGGTGGAAAGTGATACCCCTGAAACCAGGGATCCTTGTGACAATGCTCCATCCAGCAGCTACCCATGGATAGGTGGTGATTGTGCAAACACATAGTATAAACTATGTATTGCGTCAAACGCACAAATGGAGAGTGTGGGAGGAAACCCACCCAGCCACAAAGAGCATAATACCACCACATACGGCGTATGTAGTTTAGTATTTGTGGATAAACCTATTAAACACGTATATACTGTGCCAGCGACGAAGGCGCGCACATCATCGGGGCCTGGACGTAAACCAGCCATGCAGATTGCGTACACAACCGTGTAGGTATGTTAGCCTGCGAATAAACAAATTGCACATGTTCATACTGTGCATAGCGCTAAGAATGTGCACACCATTGGAACGCAGGGGAGAAACTTGAGCACCCGGATGAAACCCATGCAGACTGCATACGCATACTGTGTAGGTATTATAGTGTGTGTGCTAAACATTTTGCACAAGCCCATGTGTGCATAGCACCGAAGGCGCGCACACCGTTGGCACGTGGGAGGAACCGACGTACCCCACGCATACTCAGAGAATGCAATACCTACAACTACTGTGAATGTATTTAGTGTAGTGTATAAACATAATGTGTATGTTTACATTGTGTATTGCACCAAAGGCATGCATGTCATGTAGCGTGGGCGGAAACCCACGCAGACTGCAAAGACATACCGGGTAGGTATGTTAGTATGTGGATATCCAATCGCACAAATTTAGAGTGTGCATAGCGCCGAAGCGCCCATACCAATGGAGTGTGGGAGGGAACCGGAGTACCCGGAGGAAAACCACACAGACTGCCTACACATACCGTGTAGGTATTATAGCATGCGTGATAAACATTGAACATGTTTAACTGTGCAGAAGGCCAAAGGCGCACATACCGTCAGCGCGTGGGAGGAAACCGCAACACTCAGAATTACTCCACGCAGACAGCACACAGATACCGTGTAGGAATGATAGCATGTGAATGAACATATTGCACATGTTTATGCTGTGCATTTCCATTGGCGCGTGGGGGGAAACCGGAGTACCCGGAGGAGCCCCACGCAAACAGTATACCCATACTGTAAACATGTATAATATGTGCAATAAACATATTGAACATGTCTATACTGTGCAGAGAGCCGAAGCGCACATACCATGAGAGTGCGGGAGGACACCGGAGCCCCCGCCAACCCAGAGAGTATAATACATACATATACTGTGTATGTATCTGGAGTCGTGCATAAACATATTTTGCACGTTTATATCCTGTATGGCACTGAAACACAGCATTGGAACGTGGGGACACCCACGCAGACAGAGACCAATAACACATACATACACTGTGAATGTATGCAGTGTAGAGGTATAGGATGAGTTTAAATTATGGCGCAGAGGCGCATAATCTTCTCTGTATCATTCCAACCTGCTAGACTGTGCTGCTGAAGCAGCATGCAGGTAACAGGTAACCTCTGATCCTCAGACTGTGTGTCTGTCAGAGCTCAAATCATTCCCCAGGAAATGGCGGGAAATGTTACCTCAGGTATCACACAGAAGGCTCACAGGGACTAGATACATAAATGAATAAAGTCCTCCCTCATCCATGCTGCTATTGAGGCAGCTTGAGGAAAACAGTGAGGAAACTGTGTAAAAGAAAAGCTTGTCACAGCAATTCCAGCCTGAGAGTGTTTCTCACATCATAAATGAGATCACTTACAAGCGCCCTGTCATTCACTGACACAGAACTGGAGTCTTCCTCACAAGGGAATGTCCTGTTCATAAACATTAAATATTCAGAGGTAGGGTCCTGAGCATAGTAGCTAGGCCCATATCTGACTCAGAGCACCCCTTCAGTAAAGATTTTTGTGGGGGGAGGGGGCTTATAGCTCCTTTTGCTCGCACACCGCTTCCATTCTGACAGGAATGATTCCAGGACTGCTGACAACTGGTCCATAAGGACCGCAGGTGCAGGAAACATATGAACATGTTTAACTGTGCAGCACTGCCAGTTGCTCCAGGCAAGTGTGGAGAGCAGGTGTATCAGACTCCATAAACGCCACCCTCTGAGACCTTATACACTATACAGTGAATATACAGTCCACCCACTGGCTACGCTGAGGCTGAGGAGGGGATACCCAGGAGGACCCACCAACCCTTAAGGACAGCTCAGTCTGAGGAGATTGTGAGGGGATCCGCGCTGCCGCCAGAAATAAATGCGCGGCGGCCACAAGAAAATGGGCGCCGGACGCAGCTATAACTGCGCCACTGAACGCCAAGATGGCCGCCGAGCGCAAAATTCAAAGCTCTAATGCGCGCCAATGGCGCACGCAATAACCACCTCAAACAGCGCCAATGGCGCACGCAATAAATCACCTCACACACCAGAAAAAAATGCAGACATGAGCACCCAGCCAGGCCAGAGTGACCCCCAAGCACCCCACAGCACAGCACCAGTACAGGGTGCAGAGAGCAGCATAACAGGGGGAGACAGGGAGAAACCCCCACAAACAGAAACACAGCCAGCATGTACTCACCTGCAGTAGGAGAGACTACTTACCCGTCCCTTTCAGGGACCCACTGGCTTGTTTCAGACAGACCTATCACAGAGTCGTACTGCGTAGCTGTCGGCCCGGTCCACCGCGAGAGATACAGTCAGTTAAGTACTGTTCAATCTTGAGAGGACCGCGGGAGCATGAAAGCAACCCGGCCACCCCTGGAGTCATGGGGTATGTCGTGAACTGAGTCTCAACGCACACAAGGCGAGGATCAGCACGCTCGATGGTCGGACAGGGAAGACTACGAGGATACTAGTGTACCCAACCTGTTGCCCAGCCGACAGTTGATTGAAGGTCTCAAAAATAAAATAATAAAATTCCCAAAGGAATAAAATTTGAAAGTAAAATCTTCCAGGAGACTGGCTCCTGAGAGAGCCACGTCTTCTCCTTCTGCTAGGCAGAAAAAAACTGGGGTCTGCTAGCTGCAGGTGGGAGGGTAATGTCCGGAGGGACCTCCCCCCTGGGCGGGGCTGTTCAGCTCTGGTTTGTTCTAGAATGTTTTAACATCTAACATTCTGCCTAGATCTTCTCCTGCGAGCAGGGACATATACCCACACGTTTACAGTATCCAGCTGTGTCAGTACATGGACGATAAGAGAAAATAGGTTCTTTTACACACATGAAATTTAGTGGCATACCAGTCTTAGTCCATAAGGTTCAATATTGAGTTGGCCCACTTTTTGCAGCTATCACAGCTTCAAATCTTCTGGGAAGGCTGTCCACAAGGTTTAGGAGTGTGTCTATGAGAATGTTTGACCATTCTTCCAGAAGCGCATTTGTGAGGTCAGGCACTAATGTTGGAGAGAAGGCCTGATTCACAGTCTGCGCTCTAATTCATCTCAAAGTTGTTCTATCGGGTTGAGGTCAGGACTCTGTGCAGGTCAGTCAAGTTCTTCCACCTCAAACTTGCTCAACCATGTCTTTATGGACCTTGCTTTGTGCACTGGTCCAAATCATTTGGTGGAGGAGGGAGTTCCGGTGTGGGGTTGTTTTTCAGGTGTTGGCCTTGGCCCTTTAGTTCTTGTAAAAAGGGAACTCTTAGGCCTCATGCCCACGGACGTTTTTACAGCCGCGTTGTTGAGCGTTTTTTACAGCTTAAAAACTTCTGTCCATGTTATTGTATACATTTTTCAACTTTTTTTTTTCGAAAACGCAATTGCGGCGTTTTTGCGCGTTTAATGCTTTGCGTTTTTTTATGCCCAACGCTGCGGTACGCACTGGTCCTGGTTTTTTTTTACAGCTCGAAAAACGCCTAGGTGGGCATGAAGCTATAGACCAACATGGACAGGCGTTTTTAAGCTGTAAAAAAACGCTCAAAAACGCGGCTGTAAAAGCATCCGTGGGCATGAGGCCTTAAGGCGTCCGCATACCAAGACATTTTGGACAATTTCACGCTCCCAACCTTGTGGGAACAGTTTGGGGAAGGACACTTTCTGTTCAAACAGGACTGCGCACCAGTGCCCAAAGCAAGGTCCATACAGGCATGGATGAGCAAGTTTTGGGTAAAGGAACCTGGCTGGCCTGCACAGAGTCCTGACCTCAAAACCGATAGAACACCTTTGGGATGAATTAGAGCAGAGACTGCGAGCCAGGCCTTCTCATCCAACATCAGGGCCTGACTTCACAAATGTGCTTCTGGAAGAATGGTCAAACATTCCCATAGACAGTCCTAAACCTTGTGGACAGCCTTCCCAGAAGAGAACCTGTTATAGCTGCAAAGGGTGGGCCAACTCAGTATTGAACCCTATGGACTAAAACTGGGATGCCATTAAAAGTTCAAGTGTGTGAAGGCAGGCACCCCAATACTTTTGATATAGTGCAATTCTCTTTGATGTCCTATTGATTCATTTGAAAATTTGAATTTTTTTATGTCAAGTCCACTGATGTTAATATTTGGTTGATTTCATACACATACATATAAAAAAAAAAAAAAAAAATACAGGCATTGTGCATGAATTCATCCAAATTCTCACTGTCTTTTTGATAAAGAATTGTATCCAAGGAAAGTGTGAGTGAAAGATATAGGAAGCAAAATGTTCATAAAATACAAATATGACTGACTCTTTTGCATGTGGCCACCAAGTTTTAGTATTCTGAAGATGGTAAATGGATTATTAAAAGACTATCAATGGAGGCACAGGGCTGTACACAAAATGTGAGCTGGCGCCACCTCCAGACACTGGAAATCTACAGCCCCTCCCCATAGCCTTGAGTGGGCTTGGATACTCATTGACTTTACAGCAATGGAAACCCTTGTAGCAGAAGGTAGTATGGGCCCAGAAAGTCAATACTACATTGACCTGCTGGAGGGCCTATAGGGACTCTGATAACCTTTGTGCTTCGATTTCCCAGTAAATTAGTTTCGCCTATTATCTAATCCTCCGCTCTCATATTTGAATGTTTCTGGATAATCGATTTCCTTTGAATGATACACGAATTGTCTCAATGATGGAATATCTTTCACTCCCCTCCACCCTCTCCATACACCCCCTCCCCGCATAAAATGTATCCATTACTATTTGGCTATACGTTACGTAGTTGGATCTCCCATGGAATATGGCAGCCTGACATCTGATATCTAGGTTTATCTTAACGTTTCGTTCTTGATGGGATTCTCTTGTAAAAGGCTGCACTTATTTTGCCATCACTGGAACATACTTCTGAAAATCGCATGTCACTCAAAGGTGCATTTGAGTTTTCAATCGTCTACTGTCCGTATTGTCTTTTCTTGGGATCTTGCTTTACCCCAATGTAATGCTTACTATGATTCTAGATTATAGAATGCTTTTCTGTTCCTTGTAATATTTTGAATACCTTCAATAAACAGTTACCGGTATTAGACTAAAATTTGAGCCTGCACCTCTCATATCTCATATCTCATATGTGGCTGTCTTGTTCCACTTGGCACTGCTGTGCATTATTTAGTTTTGTCTTTAAAAACATACTTTAGATGTATGCAAAAATAAAATAATATTATACACAAACACTTTTCTAGATGTAGAAGTGCCACAATATTGTTACACATACAGTAAAACCTTGGATTGGGAGCATAATTTGTTCCAGAAACATGCTTGGAATCCAACAGCATTTGTACATCAAAAGCGAATTTCCCCATAAGAAATAACGGAAACTCAGGTGATTCATTCCATAACCGTTTATTCATAAGTCCTTCAGTTTATAGTCCATATAAAAAGATTATAGCAATGTGATGGGTTGCGCAACCATAATACGTCCATCCACATATGGAAGCCTCCACAAGGGGATAAGAAACAAAAATCAAGCAGGAGCTACAGAGTATAGAAGAGGAGAGAGTCATCTCCAAGTGTAGCAATATGGTTACATATACACATGAAGGTACAACATTTAGCAACTCACATGGTTGATGGTTAAAAGAGGCACATGGCACAGGCATCCAGGGTAAAGCTGTCCACATAGACCATCCCCAGCACCGCTGGCTCTCACCGCTATCAGTCTGCAATCGTGACCGGGAAGACTACCCTGCAGTAGAGCGATCTGAAAGCGAGGCTTGAACCGCTCATAGAGCGCAGCGTGGAAGGGACGACGTTGATGGTGGTGCGGGGGATGGTCTATGTGGACAGCTTTACCAACCGGATGCCTCCATACTTAGATGTGCCGATTTTGCTCATCAATCATGTGAGCTGCTTAATGTAGTACCTTCATTAAATGTAACCATATTGCTACACTTAGAGGCGCCTCTCCTTTTATACTCCGTTGTGACACGACGCTACTCTTATACCAAGACATCGCTTGCATATCAAGTCAAAATTTATTAAAACAGTTTGCTTGTCTTGCAAAACGCCCTCAAACCAAGTTACTCTCAATCCAAGGTTTTACTGTATAAAAAGGTGAACACCGCCAAATGAGGAGCAACATTAATGTTAGAACCCCCGATCTCAGATGTCAAAAAGCAATTTGGTCATTCTTTAGTTCTGCTTAAAACATAGTAATTTTGCCTACTATTTGACAATGGATAAATGCTTTTGTACTTTGATAGTATTTGACCTACTGTACTTTATTTAAACCACCATAATAAATGGTACTTGGCATCAACAAAGTAGAATCATTTAAGCCAGGGGTGTCCAAACTTTTTTCAAAGAGGGCCAGATTTGATGAAGTGACCATTTTGCCTGACATTCTTTAAACCATTAAAATTCTGTCTAAGTGTGTTCGTCCGAGCACTAATACACTGCCCAACAAGAATTCTCTTGCCTTTGTGGCTGTGTGTGGTGAAGAGATGAGCTTGGGCGTGTTATTTGGATATACCGTATTTATCGGCTTATAACATGCACCTTCACTTTAAAAAGGATGTTTCAGGGAAAAAAATCTTAAATTTTAAATAAAGAACTGTGAAGCAAAATAAGGGTCAGTGCCCATCTGCAGCCTCACCATTGCCACGAATGCAGCACCCACCCCATTGCCGCGAATGCAGCACTTACCATTGCGGTCAGTGCAGCCTTGAGGAGACAGGGAGGCGGCGGGACGAGCGCCAACAGACATACAGGAGAAACTCCTGTTTTCTCGGCGGGCCTCTTTAATTCAAAGTCCCGCCTCCTGTGATGGATAGAACAGTTGTCCAATGGCAGCGCAGGAGACGGGACTCTTTCACCCAGGACACAGTGTAAACAGGAAATACTCTCCTGTATGCACGGCACTCGTCCCGTCACCTCCAAGGCAGAATACCTATCTTTTATGGCCCCCGGTGATTCGTTAGGGGCCACAAAAGATATACATGTCAAGATTACCAGGTGGGCTGTCCGAAACCAAAACGCAGGGCCACACTTTTGACATGCCCGATTTAAGCAAAACATACACCTCTGGCATACTACATAACAAAGCAGATGACACCCATTCACCTACTTCCACCATGTAGTTTTCTCCATGTCACCTCTCTGCCTCCAAGCTGCTCATAGGACAATGAATCACTGTACTGCAAATTCAGGCGACATAGCTACCTATAAAGCTGAATCAACAAACAGGGAGGAATCAAGTTCCTAATGCCACGTACACACGATTGGAATTTCCAACAAAAAATGTTCGATGTGAGCTTTTGGTCAGATATTCCGAATGTGTGTAGGCTCCATCGGACATTTGCTGTCGGAATTTCCGACAACAAATGTTTGAGAACATAAAAAATAGCAAATGTTAGCGCTCAGGATGCCTGCATAATGAGTCACATAAGATCAAGGCGGGACAATGTATATAAAAAATAAAAAGTTAAAAAGAATGGGTTATAAAATGTATATGAAGAAGTTCACAGACAGGGCGGATTTTCCAATCAATTGTTAATAATGGTATATCTTCAAAGCAGATGATGGCAAAAAGTCTGTGTGTTATTAACAAGCACTCAGGGCAGCTCTTCTCAAGAGTGAAGCCAGCTCAGGATATTGATAGAGAAAAACAAATAGAAAAGCGCCTCTAAGTAAAATGTTTATTATCTGGTACAATAAATTATATCCAACACTTACATTTAGGCAAGTATAGATGTGCTCGTATGGGGTAAATGTCCTAGCTGGTGTTGGATCCATGGTCCTTTAGCATGTCCAGGAGTGTCCCATGTCCCAGCTATGAGAGCCGCAAGGAGCCGGAGTGAAAGCCGGCTGTGTCCGTCGGTGGAGATGGCGACCATATGCTCGTGGAACAGCGTGTGACGTCAGCTGGATCAGGTAAACACGGGGAAACACAATGCTTTTCAGAGCATGCGCCAGTCTTGGATAGAGCATGTGCGCTCCTTTGTCAAGCTTTTACTCCGGCTCCTTGCGGCTTGTTTACCTGATCCAGCTGACGTCACACGCTGTTCCACGAGCATATGGTCGCCATCTCCACGGACGGACACAGCCGGCTTTCACTCCGGCTCCTTGCGGCTCTCATAGCTGGGACATGGGACACTCCTGGACATGCTAAAGGACCCTGGATCCAACACCAGCTAGGACATTTACCCCATACGAGCACATCTGTACTTACCTAAATGTAAGTGTTGGATATAATTTATTGTACCAGATGATAAACATTTTACTTAGAGGCACTTTTCTATTTGTTTTTCTCAATATTTGAGAGCAGGTTCTCAAATTTTTCCGACAAGAAAATTTCTTGTCGGAAATTCCGACCGTGTGCAGCCATTTCCGACGCACAAAAGTGCTGCGCATGCTCGGAACCATTGTACTTAATTTTTCTCGTCTCGTTGTAGTGTTGTACGTCTCCGCGTTCTTGACCATCGGAATTTCCGAGCAACATTTGTACGACCATGTGTAGGCAAGACAAGTTTGAGTCAGCATGTAAGTAAAAGGTTGTCCGAGAAATGCCATTACCGGGATGGTTGTATTTCCTTCTTTTTTTTTTTTCTTTCACCTCCCTTTCCATGTATGTGACGGTATAATGTAACATTGAGTAAGCAAGGGTAAGGGAGGATGGAAATTGGGGTCGAAGGAAAGGGAGGGGGGGGATTAGAGATAGGGGAACAGGGATAAAGGAAGAGAGAGACTCTGAGGGGGGAAGAGGGAAAGGGGGAGAGAGTGGGGGAGAAGAGAGAAGGGAAAGGAGGATAATAGAAGAAGAGGTTAGAAGATGATAGCAAAACAATGAAAGCGAGATGATATGGTTTAAATGAGTCTTATTGATATATTTTCTCTAATTGGTTATGATATATCTGTATACCCAGTTTTAAAAAATTAAAATAAATTTAAAAAAAAAGTTTGAGTCAGCATCCGTCGGGAAAAAAAACAACGGTTTTGTTGTCGGAAATTCCGATCGTGTGTACACGGCATAACAGTGCAGGTTGGCAGAGGTAGTGAATTGCCAGGGTGCCTAAACCAGGAATATAAATAATTTACATATATTTATTTTATTTGCAGAATCATCTGTTCTGCCATTAATTACATCTAGCAAAAATGTAGCAATACAATAGCAGGAAACACTTCCAAATCCTTCAAAATACTCACCGTCCTAGGGAGATAAAATCTGAGCAAGCATATCCCTTAAAAATTCCTCTCATACGGTATTGTGCCCATCAGGCAATAGCCCATTTGTTCCTCATATTAGCAATTCAGTGCAGTGCTGGCTTATCACTATTCTTCATTGCTTTATTGGCAGAGACAGTTAATTGAAGAAAATCTCCCTGTCTAATGCCTTACAAAAGGTGGTCTCTTCTGATGTGATCACTTGTGCACTGTACAGCATGCAATTGTCGCAGCCATTTGTTTCTACTCAAAAGCCGCACACTATGAAGCTGCTAACCAGCATTTAATATGAAAAGACAACAGAGCAGACTGTACAGTATGTGTTCGTTGACAAAAAAAACACAGCCCTTCACAGATTGTTCACTTTCCATGGTATCTATATTTATAGAAAGCATCCTGCAAGCTTGAGACTGCAGAAAGCTGTGCAAGAACACCACCTTGTGGATGAACCAAAACATAACCCGATCACAGGCAAGGACAAAATACACAGTAGTGGCTGGTATATGGAATTAACGTGCTACAGACTCATTTTTCAGTATGCATTCCCTGAATCTATTGCCTCACTTTCAACTAAATATTCCAAGTGCTAAGAAAATAGGATTTTTGACTCACCGTAAAATCCTTTTCTCTGAGTCCATGGACCGACACAGCTTCTCTATTGACAAAGTGGGTATTATCCGTTAATTAGGAGTGACTAGGCAGAAAAACTTGTAAAAAGTGTTGCAACACACCTTCTACAGTACCGCCCAGGGGGCGGAACCTCTGGGTATAACCTCTCAGTCTGCATCTTCGCAGATCAGTTCGTCAAAAAGCAGTACAAACTTAAAAGGAGGGGTGGGTGCTGTGTCGGTCCATGGACTCAGAGAAAAGGATTTTACGGTGAGTAAAAAATCCTATTTACTCTTTCGTCCATGGACCGACACAGCTTCTCTATTGACAAAGTGGGACGTCCCAAAGCAGTGTCAGAGAAAAAACGAGGGGTGGTAACAGCATAAAAATAAACTTCACCCCAAACACAAAACAGCACTCCTCCAACGGAGGAGCTGCAACTCTAAACAGCTGCTTGTAAAACCTTGCGGCCGAAAGAGGCATCCGAAGATGCACCTATATCAATTTTGTAGAATTTTGTGAAAGTGTGAGCGGACGACCAAGTCGCCGCTTTACATAATTGGGAAACAGACGCTTGATGTCGGAAAGCCCAAGAGGCACCTATTGCCCTGGTCGAATGCGCCGTGACCGGGAAGGGGGGCGCTTGACCCTGTCGGATCCACCTAGAGATGGTGGCCTATGAGACTGCTTGGCCCTTCTTGGGACCAGCCACCGAAACAAACAGTGAGTCTGACTTCCGGAACAGGGAAGTAGCAGATAGGTATACTCTCAAAGCTCGGACAACGTCCAAGGAATGCAACGCCGACTCCTTAGGATTCAACGGATGAGGACACAAGGATGGAAGTACAATGTCTTCATTGAGATAAAAAGCCGAAACGACTTTTGAAAGGAAGGCTGCGGCTGCAGCACCACCTTATCCTTGTGGAAAATCAAATAGGGAGCCTTGCAGGACAAGGCTGCCAGCTCAGAGACTCGTCTAACTGACGTAACAGCCACCAAAAAGACCACTTTCTGAGAAAGTGTCAACAGGGGAATATCTCCAATATTCTCAAACGGTGCCTTCTGAAGCACCGAGAGGACCAGGTTCAAGTCCCACGGAAGTAAAGGGGGACGGACCGGAGGGGCCACATGTCGAACCCCCTGCACAAATGTACTCACGAGAGAGTGAGCCGCCAAGGGTCGCTGAAAAAAAGACAGCCAGGGCAGATATCTGTCCCTTAATCGTACTTAAGGCAAGCCTTTGGTCCACCCCATGCTGTAAAAACAGCAGGATTCTGGAAACCAAATACTGTAGGTACGCGGATGCCATTTCCTCACACCTGGAGATGTAGGCCTTCCAAGTGTGGTGATAAACCTTCCTAGAGGACGGTTTTCGAGCACTTCTCATCGTAGAGATTACTGAGTCTGACAGGCCCCGGTCTCTCAGTACCTGGTTCTCAACAGCCATGCCGTTAAAGCCAGTGACCGTAAAGCAGGATGGAGTATGGGACCTTGCGATAGCAGGTCCTTCCGTAGTGGTAGGCGCCAGGGGACGTCTGCTACCAGACGTACTAGATCGGCGTACCAAGGACGCCGAGGCCAATCTGGAGCGATTAGGATCGTTGGAATTCCCTCTGCCTCCACTCTGCGGAGCAGAAGAGTTAGAGGCCTTAAGGGAGGGAAGGCATAGATTAGCCGATACTGATCCCACGATGCCACCAACGCATCCGTTGCGTCTGCCCATGGGTCTCTTGACCGGGCCACAAACCTCAATACCTTCCGATTGAGTCGGGAAGCCAGAAGATCTACGTCTGGTGTGCCCCATCTTTGGCAGAGGAGTTGGAACACCTCCGGGTGTAAGGACCATTCTCCCTGGTCCAGCATCTGGCGGCTCAGGTAGTCCGCCTGCCAGTTTTCCACACCCGGAATGTACACGGTCGACAGTGCCGGTACGCTCCTCTCTGCCCACTTCAGGATGCGAGCGATCTCCGATGCTGCAGCTGAGCTTCTTGTTCCTCCTTGATGATTGACATATGCCACTGCTGTGGCGTTGTCTGACTGGATCCTGACTGGACGCCCTTGCAGCCTCTGAGACCATTTGAAGAGGCACAGCCACCATACCAGGGATCTCCTGACTAGGTGGCTCACTCGGATTTAATAATCCAGAGATGATGGACATCTGTTCCATCTGGACAGAACTTGCTTCTGTAACACTCGTGTGGTATTGAGCATATGGGACCGCCTCGAAGGAGGCTACCATGAGGCCCAACACTCGCGTGCAAAAAACGGAGTGACGACCAATTCCTGGAAGTCATCTGCCGTACTGCAGCCCGGAAGGTCTGCAACTTCTCCACAGGGAGGAATACCTTTGCCTCTGAAGAATCCAGAATCAACCCCAGGTACACTAGGCGTTGAGTGGGCACCAATACTGACTTTTGCGTGTTTAGTATCCAACCACAGACTCGAAGAGTCTGATAGGTAATGGACACGCTTACCTCTAATTCTGAGCTTGAAGGGGCCTTCAGCAGAAGGTCGTCCAAGTAGCCTATGATAGCGATACCCCGCTGTCTTAGAAGTGCCAGAATCGGAGCGAGCACCTTGGTGAACGTCCTGGGTGCTGAGGCAAGGCCCAACGGGAGGGCCACTAACTGGTAGTGGTCCTTCCCGATAGCAAATCGCAGAAACCTCTGGTGTCTGGAGTATATGGGGACATGCAGGTATGCGTCCTTGATGTCCAAGGAGGCCAGAAAGTCCCTCGGATGGAGAGCCGTGACTACAGATCGAACCGACTCCATCCGAAATCTTTGTACATTCACAAAGCAATTGAGGGCTCTGAGATCCAAGCTTGGACGAACCCCCTCCTTCTTCGGCACAATGAACAGATTTGAGTAAAAACCCCGTTCCAGTTCTGGAACTGGAATAACTACCCCGCGTTCCAGTAGACCCTGGACCGCCCCATACAGGGCCTCCCGACGGGTCGGTAGTAGCTGGAGATAGGAGGTGTTGAATCCGTCCGGTGGACAAAAGAGAAACTCTATCTTGTAGCCTGAGGAGATTACTTCGCAAACCCACCTGTCGGAGATTAGAGCTGTCCACTGAGTCGCAAATCTGCGAAGACGTCCCCCCACCCGAGAGCTGGGTGGGGGTGGACCTTCATGCGGACGCAAATTTGTCCGCAGGCTTCTTGGGAATGCGGGACCAAGGACGCTTTTGTCCTTGGGCAGGCGCTTTATCGGCCTGGGGTCTTTTCCCTGTCGCCCTAGGGGGACGAAAAAAACGCTTGCGTGCAGTAAAGGAGGGCCCTTGCCCTTGGCGTGGCCCCTTACCCTTGCTAATTTGGGGAAGCAAAGTGCTTTTACTTCCTGTGGCATCCTTGATGATGTCACCCAGAGAAGCCCCAAAAAGTCTGTCGCCCTTAAAAGGCAGATCCAACAGGGCTTTCTTGGAAGTCTGGTCCGCAGACCAGCCTTTTAGCCAGATCAGGCGGCGTATTGCTACTGCATAAACCAAAGTTTTAGACAGCAGGGGAATAGTATTCATGTCTGACTCGCTGACAAACCTAAGGCCCTGGACCAACTGGTCGGCCAATGTTATCTCATCAGGAGGAGCATCTCGCTCCTTAACCCCTGGAGTAGCAATCTTGCCCATTCAGTAAGTGTGTGAGACACTAGGG
Source organism: Rana muscosa (assembly GCA_029206835.1). Classification (NCBI taxonomy): domain Eukaryota; kingdom Metazoa; phylum Chordata; class Amphibia; order Anura; family Ranidae; genus Rana; species Rana muscosa. The sequence continues at coordinate 726,713,018 of CM055116.1, forward strand.
CCCCCGCCAATGCCGGGCGTACTGCCGAGCCTACCACTGAGTATAGGTAGCAAGCGAGTGCTTCAGCCTTCTTATCCACAGGGTCCTTAAAAACAGGAGCCTCTTCTACAGGAATTGTGGTGGCTCTATTAAGTCTGGACACCGGAGGGTCCACTATAGGGGGAGAGGTCCATTTCTTCAGAAAACTCTCCTCAAAGGGGTACCGTACCGCAAACCTCTTTGGGCTGTAAAGACCCTCAGTGGGTTCTCCCACCCCTTGTATAAGAGAGTTTATCAAAAGACACACAAGGGAACACCTTAGCAGTGCGGGCAGGTCTATGAAACCCAAGTGGACCGGAGTCTCTGCTGCTTCTGCAGTATTTTCCAATTTTAGCATATCCCGCACTGCAGTAATAAGGTCAGATACCAAAGCCGTCTCGCGTACTGACCTGGACTTGGAGTCATCCTCACTGTCCGGTCACGGTCTGCAGTCTCTGATGCGTCAGAATCTGGGCCCCCGAGCCGTAGCTGGACCTGGTTCTGCACCAGAATTATCCCCAGAAGCTTGCAGGGGACGGGGAGTTTACTACCCCCTGTATTCCCGTGTGCTGCTTCCACCCTGGCAGCAAACGCCTCTAGGATTGCCGTCATAGCGTTCATAGACACCTCAGGGGCACCAGCTGCTAAATCTGGTGTTTCAGGGGAGAAGACATCTGGCTCAGATGCCATGCTGACCACACGCTGACACTCAGAGGGATCCAGGCAAGATATCAATAGGCCACCCTCCTGCGCTGCAGAGATGCTGGGTCACCCAGAGGACTCACCACCCTGGACCGGTACTGCTATGCTGCCGTGTGCTGCGCCTGTGATGCTGTCCCACTGCTGCTGTGTCAGTCTGCTTCTTTTATCAGCATTTCCTGTGTGAATTTTCGCACCAGTGTAATGCACCCTAGAGGCCGGAGGCTCTCGCAAAATGGTTACCAAAAACGTCTGTATGGAAGATAATGTGGGCTCTAAGAAAATGGCCGCCGACCGAAGATAGAGGTCAAGCAGCCATAGCCCACAAAAAGATGGCCGCCGAACGGCAATATATGCATACAGGGTGGACAAACATGGCCGCCGATCAGCTGATAGGGGCCAGTGGGTGTGGCCGAACCACAGGAAGATGGCTGCCGGGCAGTCACAAGAGGCCGAACTCGGCATGGACCACCTCAAAATGGCCGCCGACAGCATGGAGGAGGAAGCACACAAACACAGGTAAGCAGAAATTACATTTATTTTAAATGTTAGTTACAGCCAGCCCCGCTCCAGTGGAACCCCCTAGGTGACCCCCAGCACCCAGCAACCTTTAGCTAGAAGCCCAGGGAGGAGGGAAAGGCAGGGAGAGAGGGAAGAAAGGGGCCACAACCACTTACTTGATCTCTCCAGGAATGTCCAGCTAAATCACCCAGCCGAGGCAGGGGAGTTTTACTTACCTATCCTGCATGTATTATGCTGGAAGACATTCCAAACAGGTCACGTCCGTGCACGGAAGGTGACTGTTGGCCAAGCATGCTGTGATTAACCCCAAAAGGGACGATCATATGTATGCCGTGGAGCGTGACGCTCACCGGACAGGCTGCTGTGACTCGGCCGCAAGGTCAGCCGAAGCTGAGCGGTCCGATGCAAGCCTTGGAGCGTAAGCTCACCGGCCAGGCTGCTGCGACTCGGCCGTAAGGTCAGCCGAAGCTGAGCGGTCCGATGCAGGCCCTGGAGCGTAGGCTCACCGGCCACCCGTGGAGCGACGGGCATGTCGTGGAAAACCCAGCGCGTAGCTAGGGTCGGCACACGCTCGATGGCCGAAACTGGGGAGACTACAAGGATCGAGGATCCAGCCTGTCACCCAGTCGGCAGTTGATCGAAGATCGCAGGAAACAAAAATGTAGCAAAAAAATATATATCTTTTTCCCCCGGACCAATGGGCCCATAGGGAGCCATGTCCTACTCCTTGCTAGACAGAAAAAAACTGATCTGCGAAGATGCAGACTGAGAGGTTATACCCAGAGGGTCCGCCCCCTGGGCGGTACTGTAGAAGGTGTGATGCAACACTTTTTATAAGTTTTTCTGCCTAGTCACTCCCAATTAACGGATAATACCAACTTTGTCAATAGAGAAGCTGTGTCGGTCCATGGACGAAAGAGTAAACAGGATTTTTGACTGTAAAACAAAAGCTGCAGTGACATTACCTATACCAGGAGTAGGCAACCTCGGCCCTCCAGCTGTTTTGAAACTACACGTCCCATGAGACAATGCAAGACCCTAAATCACAGGCATGACTCCCAGAGGCATGATGGGATTTGTAGTTTCACCACAGCGGGAGGGCCGAGGTTGCTACCCCTGCCCTATACAAAACCTCCCACTGCCAGAAAGAAAAGGAGGGGAGAGACATGTGTCTCTACAGTACAGTCAAAAATCCTATATCCTTAGGGTGACTTCACACTGTCCCGATGCGCTTTTGCCACAGCATGGGTGCCGCACAGTGTACCCATGGTATTGGTTTGCATTAGCTGCACTTTGCCATAGACTTCTATTATGTCCTGTGTTTGTCAGTTTTCTGAAAGTGCACCAAAAGCCCTGCATGCATAATAATAGATATCTATGGCAAAAAGCAGCTAACAAGCACCAAAACTGTGGGTACACTGGTCTGCAGCCAAAGCACAGCATATCAGTGGGAAGCAGCCCTTAAATCATACAGTACAGGACACAGGATCTTTAGTCTTTAACTACATGTCATCCAAAAGCAGTCCAACTAAAAGATAGTTAACACAGCAAACAAATACTAACCGACCCATATAATAAACAGATCGAGAAAGACCTACCAGAACTCTAAGAGCAGCTGGCAGCATCTTATGCTTGAAATGGTCATCAGAAGAGGCCTAAACACATAGCTGGTAAAACTTAACAAATGTGTGAACAGAAGACCAGATGACAGCCTGCAAATCTAAAAAAGGAAGTTCATCATGCTGAAGACCCATGAAGCAACAGATCTAGTAGAGCACAGGTGTCAAACACAAGGCCGGCGGGCCGAATCTGTGGGCCTCGCACCTCTCCTGCAGCTGCAGGAGAGCTCCAGCCCTCCTCCAGAACCTGTACTTTCTGCTTTCAAGCAATGCATCCATCTTCAGCATCAGCATAAGGTAAGGTGGGTGCACTGTGATGTAAGGGAGGGTGGGGGACTCAACTTCTGATGGTGGGGTGGCTCTCGACAGCTAATGTAAGGGGAGGGGATGTGCTGGACATCTAATCTTACAGATACAACAGGCCCTTTTGAGGGCAATCATAATGCTGATGCGGCCCACGATGAAATTGAGTTTGACACCCCTGTAGTAGAGCGTGTCTTAACAGGGAAAGGAGGAATTCTATTCAATAGACCAGTGATGGTGAACCTTGGCACCCCAGATGTTTTGGAACTACATTTCCCATGATGCTCATGCACTCTGCAGTGTAGTTGAGCATCAAGGGAAATGTAGTTCCAAAACATCTGGCGTGCCAAGGTTCACCATCACTGTTCTAGACCTTATTCTAATACACCCAAGAATGAAGGTGCAAGCAGGGAGCCCCCTGTAGGAACCTTCTGGAAAGGCTTAAACTACAGAATGAAAAAGCCAACGATTTCTGAAACAGCACAGCCAGGGCCAAGATAGACCCCTTTAAAAAAAGAAGCTGTAGAGGAGGAAAGGCATGAATCTCATGGAGTTGCTGATGCAACCACTGCAAAGGCCGAGAGGTCTCTGGACATGGCTGGACCTGTCCAGCAGGCTGTTGAATTTGGATTCAAGAAGATTCACATCCGGTGTCTTTCATTTATGGCAAAAGGGTTGGAATACCTCAGGTGGAGACCCAGTAGGGTGCCCACGTGTCCCGGATTGCCCGGGATCGTCCCTTTCTAGAGATTTTAGTCCCGTGTCCCAGGCAGCTCATTCCGGGACAATACAGTCATCCCGGAATGAAAAAAAACAGTGAACACACTGACTGACCATGATCAGACCACACCAGCCAGCTCCGCCAGTCCGCCGCCACCACCTTATAATTTTATCACATAGCACAGCACACTGATGATTACACATAGGCTCGGGCTCAGGCTGCCACTACCAGTCTGGTTGCTAGGCTAGGGCCGCTCCGCGTCTAGCAACCAGTGACGTCGGCTGAGCTGAGGCCTATCACTCAGTCAGTGTGGGCAGTGAGTGAACCCGCCCGGCGCACACTACGCTGAGTATGAGACCAGCGCGCGCGCCTCCCTCCAGAGCCAGCACAGAGTGAGTGACCGTGACTCAAACGAGCCACTCACCTGTGCACAGCCAGCCAGCCTGAGCCTCGTCCTGCGGTCGGTCCAGTCCTCCTCCAGCTCCAGTCACAGTGAAGCCAGTGACCACTCAGACTGACAGTCTGAGCCACTCTGTCCTGTGCAGCCAGCCAGCGTGAGCCTCAGCCTCGTGGTCCGAGTCCTCCTCCAGGCTCCTCCCGCCCACGAGGTCCACAAGTTTGCCGCGGCCGCCTGCAGTCAGTGCCAGACACTGACAAACTTCCAGGACAGGTTAGTGTACTGTACTGTCTGTTACACTCTCACTTTGTCACCCTCGGTTCTACTGCTGTCCCCCTCAGCCCCCCTCCATTCTGCTGTGTCCCCCTCCAGTTTTCCTCCGTGTCCCCCTCTGTTCTGCTGCTGCTGTCCCCCTCCGTTCTGCTGTCCCCCTCCATTCTTCCTCCGTGTCCCCCTCCATTCTTCCTCCGTGTCCCCCTCCGTTCTTCTGTCCCCCTCCATTCTTCCTCCGTGTCCCCCTCCATTCTTCCTCCGTGTCCCCCTCCATTCTTCCTCCGTGTCCCCCTCTGTTCTGCTATCCCCCTCCGTTCTTCCTCCGTGTCCCCCTCCAGTCTGCTGTCCCCCTCCGTTCTTCCTCCGTGTCGCCCTCTGTTCTGCTGCTGTCCCCCTCCGTTCTGCTGTCCCCCTCCGTTCATACTTTATTTTGTCCATATTTAAAAATTCTTACAGAAAACACCTTTATAACATAAATAAAATGTGTTTTTAATCCCCACCAGACAAAGCCACACTTACTGCCGGTAAGGATCCAGCCTGTGCCCAGTCAGTGCCAGTCCCGGGCCGCCGCCGACTACTCCCGCAGCCGCTGCAGTACATTGCCAGCAGCACAGCCCGACTCCAAGCTGCCCGACTTCTCCAGTAACAGTTCAACTTCTCTCCTGAGCTTAGCCTCGTCCGAGTCCTCCCGCCCACGAGGTCCGCGAGTTTGCCGCCCGCCAGACATTGACAAACTTCCAGGTTAGTGTTACACTTTGTTACAGTGAGCATGCTCCCCCTCCGTTCTGCTGCTGTCTGTCGCCCTCCGTTTTGCTGCTGTCCCCCACTCCCCCTCTGTTCTGCTGCTGTCCCCCTCCAGTTTTCCTCCGTGTCTCCCTCCGTTCTTCCTCCATGTCCCCCTCCGTTCTGCTGTCCCCCTCCATTCTTCCTCCGTGTCCCCCTCCGTTCTTCCTCCACTTTCAGTGTCACTTACAACTCCATCTCCTCCGCTCCTCTTCCTCTCTCTGTTGGGGTACCAAAAGGCGCCGTCATTGGGCCCCTTCTATTCTTGCTCTATACCCCTTTCCTGGGCCAGTTGATAACCTCCCATGGCTTCCAATACCACCTCTATGCTATGCCGATGACACCCAGATCTATGTCTCCACTCCTCAACTAACCTCCTCGATCTCCTCACGGATCTTAAACTTACTAAATGACATATCGGTATGGATGTCAGTTACACCACTTCCTCAAACTAAGTCTTTCTAAAACAGAGCTTGTTACATTTCCTACTTCCCGGTCCCCACCCCCTTATGATTTTACCATTAAGATCAACAGCACAACCATTAGTCCCTCCACACATGCCAGGGTGCCGGGTGTAATCCTTGACTCTGACCTCTCCTTCAGCCCCCACATCCAATCACTGGCTAAATCCTGCCGCCTTAACCTCCGCAACATCTCCAGAATTCCACCCTTCCTGACTAATGACACCACAAAGCAACTTATTCACTCCTTGATTATTTCCCACCTTGACTACTGCAACTCTCTCCTTAATGGCCTACCCTTACGCAGGCTATCCCCCCCTTCAGTCTATTATGAATGCTAGACTAATACACCTCACTAACTGATCCGGACCGTGACTGCTGCCTCTCTCTGCCAATCCCTTCACTGCCTTCCCCTACCCCTTCACTGCCTTCCCCTACCCCACCGTATAAAATTCTAAATGCTAACCACAACTTACAAGGCCATCCACATCGCCCCCAGCTACATCACCAACCTCATCTGCAGATATCGCCGAAATCGTCCCCTCCGCTCCTCCCAGGACCTCCTGCTCTCTAGCTCCCTTGTAACCTCCTCTTAATGCTCACCTTCAGGACTTCTCCAGAGCCTCTCCCATCCTCTGGAACTCCCTGCCCCAATATATCCGATCAGCCCCTACCCTGTCCACCTTTAGGAGATCCCCGAAAACTCACTTATTAGCAGCAGAATGTATTTCGGGGTGTAGTTGCAAGTATGCATATGCTGTGTAAAGCCCTGTACACACGATCGGATATCCTATGGATATTCGTCCGATGGATTTGTCCATCGGATATCCGATGAAACTGTTTTCCATCAGTCTTGCACACACACCATCAGTCAAAAAACCGACCGTTCCAAACGCGGTGACGTAAAACACTCCAATGAGCCGAGAAAAATGAAGTTTAATGTTTCTGAGCATGCTTCGACTTGATTCTGAGTATGCGTGTGTTTTTGATCCGATGGACTTGCCCATAGACGATCGGAGTTTGATCGTTTTTTTATCCATCGGAAAAAATGAAAACATGTTATATTTTTAAAAACCGATGGAAAAAAGACCAGTGGGTCCCATTCACGATCGGTTTGTCTGATGAAAATCCATAGGATATCCGATCGAGTGTACAGGGCTTTAGAGAAATGACCTGTGAATATGACAATTTTGTGAAAACTAAAAAACTTCATTTTGCAAAGAATTGTGGTAAAATATGACAACTCGAAAAAACTCACCATGCCTCTTACTAAATACCTCGGAATGTCTACTTTCCAAAAAGTGGTAATTTGGGGGGTATTTGTACAGTCCTGGCTTGTTAAGCCCTGTACACACTATTAGAAAATCGGACAAACAATCGGCCGGTTTTCATCAATGTTTCACATCAAGTCGGAACAGAGGATAGAAATACATGAAAATTTGCGTACGACAAAGGCTTTTTTGTTATTTGTTGTTTCTGATCATGCGCAGTCTTTCGTATCTGCTATTTCGCTTACGAAAATCATACGAAAATGGACCATTCTGTTCCCATACAAGAAAAATGTTGGCGTTTTTCCCTTCGGAAATTTTCATTCAGAATCGGCTGTCAAAAGTTGTGTACACACTTTTAGAAAATTGAACAATCGTTCCTTGGACAAAAAAGTTAGCCCGATTTTCTTTATGGGCCATTAGTGTCTCAAGAAATGAGAGGCCATCAGTACATCAGATGTGATAATTTTTCAATGAAACGCTAGCTTGTAGACTCTGAGTTTTATTGCTGTGGAGCTCTGTGGCGTGTTGGTAAATACTTTGTATTACAAGTTGGCTTGCCCATTACATACATCAGTCAATGTGTTTGGATCATCACTATAGGATCATTCATACATCGTGCAACTGGTACTAAGATGGATAGCAGCGGGGATGAACAGGGGCCATCGACCTCTAAATCAAAGAAGATAAAGCGATTGTGCCGTTTTCAAGACTTATGGAAAACAACTTATACATGCATTAGAGCAGTGACTGGTAACTATCATAGAGCATATTGTACTCTGTGTAGGCACGAGTTTGGTATTGGTCATGGTGGTGAAGGTGATATCAAAATCCACATAGCTAGCGAAAGTCACAAAAATGCTGATCGGGCTGCAAAACAAAGTGGGATGCTTTCCAAATTCATGATTCACTCTAAGGATATGGAAATGCAAGATGACATAATAGCAGCTGAAATATCAATGGTTTACCATTCCGTGTGCCACAGTCATTCATATAGATCTTTGGACTGCACCATGAAAATACTTCCTGTTATATTTCAGGATTCTGCTAAAGCCACTAGGATTTAATGTGGTCGTACCAAAGCTGAAGCCATTGTAACAAACGTGCTGGCTCCTTACAGTGTGGAAATGGTGGTTAATGATTTAAAAAACAGCTATGCTTATTTTAGTGTTGGATCAGATGCATCCAACCATGGACACACCAAACTTTTCCCCTTAGTTCTGCGTTACTTTAAGCCCTCCAAAGGAGTTGTAACAAGCTTGTTGGATTTTTATGAAGGTGAGGAAAGTGCTGCTGCAATTTCAGAGCAAATTTTAAATGTGATTACAACAAATGGCCTATCTGTGGATATGATGTCTGCATATTCTGCTGATAATGCAAGTGTGAACTTTGGTAAGCATAACGGTGTGTACCAGAAGCTTCATGCTGTAAATCATCGGATATTGCCAGCTGGCTGCCCTGCTCACACACTTCACAACACAGCTAAAAAGGCTTCAGATGTCTTAAATTTTGACGTTGAAAGTCTAATTTTGAAATTATATAATTATTTTTCAATATCGGCCAAGAGAGTTGCCACACGAAAAGAAATGTTTGACTTTGTTGACCTTGAGTGGTCAGAACTTCTTCGCCATGTACCAACAAGATGGCTGTCTCTTTATCCAGCAATCGAGAGAGTTTTAAAAAATTGGCCAGCTGTAAAAGCTTACTTCCAAAGTATTGGTGAGGACGAAACACCTAAAGTAATATGGCAATTTATTGTGGATGAAGATAGTGAGACCACAGAGCTGGACCCGCCATCAGTTCCTGAGTTATATCTCCAGTTTTTACACAACTGCTTGCCTATTTTTCAGACAGCCATATTAAAACTGGAGCGAAATGACTTGATTGCAGTTGATGTATATGAGATCATGACATCAGTCAAAGGCAAACTAATACAAAGACAGACAGACCATTTTTTTGGATATCTAGTTGGGAAAGCTTTGAAAAAATTACATCACCTGCAAGCCAAAAAAATAGAATCAGAATTCCTAAAATGTTATCAAAAAGCTGTTCAGTATTTAGAACAGTGGTTTGATTTTTCAGACAAAAACTATTTGTCAAAAATTCAATGTCTAAATTTGAAGGAGAACCTTACATTTGATAACCTAGTGGCATCAGTTGAAGCTCTGAATTTAGACACAGTTTCAATAGATGACCTTTATGAAGAATTTGCTTGCGTTTGTCCACACTTTCAAAAGGTTTCTACCGGTATTGAAGCGGATGATGATCTCAACACCGATGTTAAATGGTCAACAATATTCACGAAGGCTGGACCTGACAAACTGCCAAACCTCTTGAAAGTGGTGTCATTTGTCATTAGCATCCCATGCTCAAATGCAGCAGTTGAAAGGGTCTTCAGCATGATGGGAATGTGCTGGTCTGACACAAGAAATAGATGCAGCATTGATTTAATAAAATCTGAACTTCAGGTGAAAATCAATTTCGACATGGGCTGTCAATCTTTTTATGGCTTCGTAAAACAAAATAAAAAACTCTTGCAATGTGCAAGAAGTGACAAGAAATACACTTTTAGACATCAGTGATGAAAACAAAGAGACACTCAGCTGGTGTCATGTGGTCTGAAGGATTTGATTATTATCATATTGCCATGTGAGCTGAATTAGACACAGCATTAATATTTCAGAAACATTATATTTACAATTGACTGTTTTGTAAGTTTTATATTTTCAAGAATATTATTTATAGTAATTTTTCTATCTGTTATTTAAGAAAAAATAGGATTTTTGTACTCACCGTAAAATCCGTTTCTCTGACGTCCATGGACCGACGCAGCTCTCATACTGATTACATGTGGGTATATGTCCCTGCTCGCAGGAGAAGCCCTAGGCAGAATGTTAGAGGTTAAAATATTCTAGAACAAGCCAGAGCTGAACAGCCCCGCCCAGGGGGGCAGTCCCTCCGGACATTACCCTCCCACCTGCAGCTAGCAGCCTCAGTTCGTAACAAAGCAGTACAAACCTTAAAAGGAAGGGTGGGTGCTGCGTCGGTCCATGGACGTCAGAGAAACTGATTTTACGGTGAGTACAAAAATCCTATTTTCTCTTATCGTCCATGGACCGACGCAGCTCTCATACTGATTACGTGTGGGACGTCCCAAAGCAGTATAAGAAAAGGGTGGGAGCAAAGAAAGTAAGGAACAACCAAAACTTCACTCCAAACCAGCAGAGCCCCTCAACGGAGGAGTTGCAACATTAGACAGCGGCCTGCAACACTTTGCGGCCGAAGGAAGCATCCGAAGATGCAGCCACATCAACCTTGTAGAACTTTGAAAAGCTATGAACGGACGACCAGGTCGTCGCCTTGCACACTTGTGCAACCGACGCTTGATGTCAGAAGGCTCGGGAAGCACCAATTGCCTTGGTGGAATGTGCCGCAACCAGAAAGGGAGGCGCCCGCCCCTTAAGGGCATAGGCCTGTATGACGGTCTGCCTGATCCACCCTAAAGACGGTGGCAGACGACACCGCTCGGCCCTGTTTTGGACCAGACACAGATTTCCGAATGAAAAAACAGTAGCAGACAGGTACACTCGTAAGGCTTGTACCCATCTTAATGTATGAAGCGCAAACTCTCAGGGATGCGATGGGTGAGGACACAAGGACGGAAGAACAATGTCCTTCTTAAGGTGAAAGGCCAAGACCATCCTTAGAAAAGAAGGATGGTCGTGGGCGCAACACCAACATATCCTTATGGAGGACCAAGTAAGGTGACTTGCCAGACAAGGCCGCCAACTCAGACACCCGTCTAACCGAAGCAATGGCCACTAAGGCCAACTTCCGGGACAAGGTCAAGAGAGGAATCTCTCTGATATTCTCAAAGGGATGTTCTTGGAGAACCGAGATGCATCAGAATCAGATCCCAAGTAGGGAGAGGAGGCTTGACAGGGAGGATCACATGGCGAACCCCCTGCACAAAAGGTGCTAATCAAGGAATGGCCCGGTAGCCAGGGCCGGCCCTACCATGGGACCCGATGGTACCACGGTCCCAGGCGGCACTTTCAGGGGAGCGGCAAATCAATGTTCAAACTGCTGCCTAAAAATCTATCTGTGTTTGAGCCAAGCTCAGCAATGGGCAGCGGCGGGTGTCCTGTGATTGGCCGAGCAGGTTATGTGGGAGGGACGGACGGCAGACATGAGGCTTGTGATTCGCCTGGAGGAGCGGAGGAGCTGGACTGTGGGTAATCGCGCCAGCCCTGCATGCTCCCGGAGTCCTAACTAGCGCTGTGTGTCACAGGAGACCTGAGGTCTGTCTCTCTCATCTCCCTGTCAGCTGCCCGCGGCCCCCCCTCTCTATCAGCCATCCCCCCCTCCTTAGGTCTGTCTCATCTCCCTGTCAGCTGCCCGCGGCCCCCCCCTCTCTCTATCAGCCGCCCCCCCCCTTAGGTCTGTCTCTCTCATCTCCCTGTCAGCTGCCCGTGACCCCCCTTCTCTCTATCAGCCGCCCCCCCTCCTGAGGTCTGTCTCTCTCATCTCCCTGTCAGCTGCCCGCGGCCCCCCCTCTCTCTATCAGCCGCCCCCCCCCCTCCTGAGGTCTGTCTCTCTCATCTCCCTGTCAGCTGCCCGCGGCCCCCCTCTCTCTATCAGCCGCACCCCCCTCCTGAGGTCTGTCTCTCTCATCTCCCTGTCAGCTGCCCACGGCCCCCCCTCTCTCTATCAGCCGCCCCCCCCTCCTCAGGTCTGTCTCTCTCATCTCCCTGTCAGCTGCCCGCGGCCCCCCTCTCTCTATCAGCCGCCCCCCCCCCCTCCTGAGGTCTGTCTCTCTCATCTCCCTGTCAGCTGCCCGCGGCCCCCCTCTCTCTATCAGCCGCCCCCCCTCCTGAGGTCTGTCTCTCTCATCTGCCCTGTCAGCCGCCCGCGGCCCCCCTCTCTCTATCAGCCGCTCCCCCTCCTGAGATCTGTCTCTCTCATCTGCCCTGTCAGCTGCCCGCGGCCCCCCCTCTCTATCAGCCGCCCGCGGCCCCCCCCTCTATCAGCCGCGGCCCCCTCTTGAGGTCTGTCTCTCTCATCTGCCCTGTCAGCTGCCCGCGGCCCCCCCTCTCTCTATCAGCCGCCCCCCCTTTTGAGGTCTGTCTCTCATCTGCCCTGTCAGCCGCCCACTGCCCCCCTCCTCTCTATCAGCCGCCCCCCCCCCTCCTTAGGTCTGTCTCTCTCATCTCCCTGTCAGCTGCCCACGGCCCCCCCTCCTCTCTATCAGCCACCCCCTCTTCTGAGGTCCGTCTCTCTCATCTGCTCTGTCAGCCGCCCCCCCTCCTCTCTATCAGCCCCCCTTCCTCTCTATCAGCCACCCCCCCTCCTCTCTATCAGCCGCACCCCTCCTGAGGTCCGTCTCTCTCATCTGCCCTGTCAGCCACCCGCGGCCCCCTCCTCTCTATTAGCCACCCCCCTCCTCGCCCCCCCCTCCTGAGGTCCGTCTCTCTCATCTGCTCTGTCAGCCGCCCCCCCCCTCCTCTCTATCAGCCCCCTTTCCTCTCTATCTGCCGCCACCCCCTTCTCTCTATCAGCCGCCCCCTCTTCCTCTCTATCAGCCGCCACCCCCCTCCTCCTCTCTGTCAGACCCCCCTCCTACTCTCTGTCAGACCCCCCTCCTCCTCTCTGTCAGACCCCCTCCTCCTCTCTGTCAGACCCCCTCCTCCTCTCTGTCAGACCCCCTCCTCCTCTCTGTCAGACCCCCTCCTCCTCTCTGTCAGACCCCCTCCTCTCTGTCAGACGTGTGGCAGGTGACGTCATGGCAAGGGACAATCTGCTACATGTAGCAGGTGAAGTGGCAAGTGACAATCTGCTACGTGTGGCAGGTGACGTTGTGGCAAGTGACAATCCGCTACGTGTGGCAGGTGATGCCGTGGCAAGTGACAATCTGCAATGTGTGGCAAGTGACAATCTGCAATGTGTGGCATCGTGGCAAGTGACCATACACAATTTGTGGCAGATGGCATCGTGGCAAGTGACAATTCGCAATAAGTGACAATCTGCATCTGGTGGCTGGTGACGCGGCAAGTGACACACTCAGGGCTCCCACTGATTCTGCATTATGGTGAGTTGAACTATTTTATTTTATATAACAATAGAAATAATGCACTTCAATAATGTTTTTTGCGATTCGGCACTGCATCGATTTAACTGACAATTGCGCGGTCGTGTGACGTTGTACCTAAACAAATAGAGCTTTCTTTTGGTGGTATTTGATAACTTCTGCGGTTTTTATTTTTTGTGCTATAAACAAAACTAGCAACAACTTTGAAAATAGTTTTTTATTTTAACTTTTGCTATAATAAACATCCAAAAAAAGGGGTTAAATGTGTTCCCTGGGAGGTGTTTCTAACTGGGGGGATGGGGACTGACTGGAGGAGGAGAGAGATCTCTGTTCCTAATCACTAGGAACAGCAGATCTGTCTCTCCTCCCCTGTCAGAATGGGGATCTGTCTGTTTACATTGACAGATCCCTGTTCTGGCTCTATGGAGCGATCGCGGGTGGCCAGCTGACATTGCGGCCAACGGCCACGCACAGGTCCTTTTATACTCCTATATACATGTATAGAGCCATGACAGGTCCATTTTGGTTATCATGATATAAAATAATGAATATGGGGGCATTTTGGTGGGCGTGATTTTTCTTTTGGGGGGGGGCAGCATTTCATTCTTGGTACCAGGCAGCACAATGTCTTGGGCCGGCACTGCCGGTAGCGGTCGTTGAAAAAGACAGCCCGGGCCGAAATCCGACCCTCAAAAAAGGCATGCAAGGCCAGCTTTTTGGGTCACACCATGCTGTAAGAACAGCAAAATTCTGGGAACGGAATACATCCGAAGAGGCCACTCAAGTTCCTCGCACATAGCGAAGTAAGCCTTCCAGGTACGGTGAGATATCCTTCTGGAGGAAGATTCCCGTGTCAACAACATAGAAGAGATGACCGAATACGAGAGAACTCGGTCCTTTAGCACCTGGCTTTAAACAGCCATGCCATTAAAGCCAAGGACTGTAAAGCAGGATGAAGTATGCGCTGCGAAGCCGGCGAGGCAACAACAGTAGCAGAGGGTAAGCATATATCAGGCGATACTGCCCCCAAGGGCTTCCAACACGTCTAACGCATCCGCCCAGGGGTCCCTGGACCTGACCACGATCTTGCCACCTTGCAAGTGAGTCGAGAGGCCACAAGGTCCACTTCCGGTGCCCCACCTCCGGTAAAGAAGGTGGAAACACCTCCGGATGCAAGGACCCTTCGCCTGCAATGCACACGGCCGACAGGACCATCTTGCAGCGAGATGTATGAAAATCCCAAAGAGACTCCGCAATGTATCGGAGAAGGGAGGCCCCAGTGTACAGGGTGCCTCAAATGTTGGCCAATAAAGGCAACTTGACGGAACTTCCCTAGAAACTTGGTCAGAGGACTAATACCTCAGCCTCCACAGGTGGCGCAAACCCACCCCGGGCACAGAGACCCTAAAGGCTAAAGCAGTTGTAGTGCACCTGCTAGACGACTGATGGATGAAGCAGAGGCTTTTGCCCAGTCATTGAGCTACAAAAAATGCCAGAGACGCAGCCACTAATGGGCGCAACGCCAACCCCAGCCTGGCGAACACAGTCCAAGCCAGCACTTCTGATCACCACTGAAAGCAGGTGGAAAGTGATACCCCTGAAACCAGGGATCCTTGTGACAATGCTCCATCCAGCAGCTACCCATGGATAGGTGCTGATTGTGCAAACACATAGTATAAACTATGTATTGCGTCAAACGCACAAATGGAGAGTGTGGGAGGAAACCCACCCAGCCACAAAGAGCATAATACCACCACATACGGCGTATGTAGTTTAGTATTTGTGGATAAACCTATTAAACGCGTATATACTGTGCCAGCGACGAAGGCGCGCACATCATCGGGGCCTGGACGTAAACCAGCCACGCAGATTGCGTACACAACCGTGTAGGTAGGTTAGCCTGCGAATAAACAAATTGCACAGGTTTATACTGTGCATAGCGCTGAGAATGCGCACACCATTGGAACGCAGGGGAGAAACCTGAGCACCCGGATGAAACCCATGCAGACTGCATACGCATACCGTGTATGGTATTATAGTATGTGTGCTAAACATTTTGCACAAGCCCATGTGTGCATAGCACCGAAGGCGCGCACACTGTTGGCGCGTGGGAGGAACCGAAGTACCCCACGCATACTCAGAGAATGCAATACCTACAGCTACTGTAAATGTATTTAGTGTAGTGTATAGACATAATGTGTATGTTTACACCGTGTATTGCACCAAAGGCATGCATGTCATGTAGCATGGGCAGAAACCCACGCAGACTGCGTACGCATACCGTGTAGGTATTATAGTGTGTGTGCTAAACCTTTTGCACAAGCTCATGTGTGCATAGCACCGAAGGCGCGCACACCGTTGGCGCGTGGGAGGAACCAAAGTACCCCACGCATACTCAGAGAATGCAATACCTACAACTACTGTGAATGTATTTAGTGTAGTGTATAAACATAATGTGTATGTTTACATTGTGTATTGCACCAAAGGCATGCATGTCATGTAGCGTGGGCGGAAACCCACGCAGACTGCAAAGACATACCGGGTAGGTATGTTAGTATGTGGATATCCAATCGCACAAATTTAGACTGTGCATAGCGCCGAAGCGCC
Organism: Rana muscosa; assembly: GCA_029206835.1. NCBI lineage: Eukaryota > Metazoa > Chordata > Amphibia > Anura > Ranidae > Rana > Rana muscosa. Next base: position 726,728,777 of record CM055116.1, read on the forward strand.
CATACCAATGGAGTGTGGGAGGGAACCGGAGTACCCGGAGGAAAACCACACAGACTGCCTACACATACCGTGTAGGTATTATAGCATGCGTGATAAACATTGAACATGTTTAACTGTGCAGAAGGCCAAAGGCGCACATACCGTCAGCGCGTGGGAGGAAACCGGAACACTCAGAAGAACTCCACGCAGACAGCACACAGATACCGTGTAGGAATGATAGCATGTGAATGAACATATTGCACATGTTTATGCTGTGCATTTCCATTGGAGCGTGGGGGGAAACCGGAGTACCCGGAGGAACCCCACGCAAACAGTATACCCATACTGTAAACATGTATAATATGTGCAATAAACATATTGAACATGTCTATACTGTGCAGAGAGCCGAAGCGCACATACCATGAGAGTGCGGGAGGACACCGGAGCCCCCCGCCAACCCAGAGAGTATAATACATACATATACTATGAATGTATCTGGAGTCGTGCATAAACATATTTTGTACGTTTATATCATGTATGGCACTGAAACACAGCATTGGAACGTGGGGACAGCCACGCAGACACAGAAACCAATAACACATACATACACTGTGAATGTATGCAGTGTAGAGGTATAGGAGGAGTTTAAATTATGGCGCAGAGGCGCATAACCTTCTCTTTATCATTACAACCTGCTTGACTGTGCTGCTGAAGCAGCATGCAGGTAACAAGTAACCTCTGATCCTCAGACCGTGCGTCTGTCAGAGCTCAAATCATTCCCCAGGAAATGGCGGGAAATGTTACCTCAGGTATCACACACACAAGGCTCACAGGGATTAGAGACATAAATGAATAAAGTCCTCCCTCATCCATGCTGCTCTTGAGACAGCGTGTGAGGAAAACAGTGAGGAAACTTTGTAAAAGAAAAGCTTGTCACAGCAATTCCAGCCTGAGTGTGTTTCTCACATCATCAATGAGATCACTTACAAGCGCCCTGTCATTCACCGACACAGAACTGGAGTCTTCCTCACAAGGGAATGTCCTGTTCATAAGCATTAAATATTCAGGAGGTAGGGTCCTGAGTATAGTAGCTAGGCCCATATCTGACTCAGAGCACCCCTTCAGTAAAGATTTTTGTGGGGGGAGGGGGCTTATAGCTCCTTTTGCTCGCACACCGCTTCCATTCTGACAGGAATGATTCCAGGACTGCTGACAACTGGTCCATAAGGACCGCAGGTGCAGGAAACATATGAACATGTTTAACTGTGCAGCACTGCCAGTTGCCCAAGGCAATGTGGAGAGCAGGTGTATCAGACTCCATAAACGCCACCCTCTGAGACCTTATACACTATACAGTCCACCCACTGGCTACGCTGAGGCTGAGGAGGGGATACCCGGGAGGACCCACCAACCCTTAAGGACAGCTCAGTCTGAGGAGATTGTGAGGGGATTCGCGCCGCCGCCAGAAATAAATGCGCGGCGGCCACAAGAAAATGGCCGCCGGCCGCAGCTATAACTGCGCCACTGAACGCCAAGATGGCCGCCAAGCGCAAAATTCAAAGCTCTAATGCGCGCCAATGGCGCACGCAATAACCACCTCAAACAGCACCAATGGCGCACGCAATAATCACCTCACACACCAGAAAAAACTGCAGACATGAGCGCCCAGCCAGGCCAGAGTGACCCCCAAGCACCCCACAGCACAGCACCAGTACAGGGTGCAGAGAGCAGCATAACAGGGGGGAGACAGGGAGAAACCCCCACACACAGAAACACAGCCAGCATGTACTCACCTGCAGTAGGAGAGACTACTTACCCGTCCCTTTCAGGGACCCACTGGCTTGTTTCAGACAGACCCATCACAGAGTCGTACTGCGTAGTGGTCGGCCCGGTCCACCGCGAGAGATACAGTCAGTCAAGTACTGTTCAATCTTGAGAGGACCGCGGGAGCATGAAAGCAACCCGGCCACCCCTGGAGCCATGAGGTATGTCGTGAACCGAGTCTCACGCACGCAAGGCGAGGATCAGCACGCTTGATGGTCGGACAGGGAAGACTACGAGGATACTAGTGTACCCAACCTGTTGCCCAGCCGACAGTTGATTGAAGGTCTCAAAAATAAAATAAAATTCCCAAAGGAATAAAAATCAAAAGTAAAATCTTCCAGGAGACTGGCTCCTGAGAGCCACGTCTTCTCCTTCTGCTAGGCAGAAAAAAACTGAGGCTGCTAGCTGCAGGTGGGAGGGTAATGTCCGGAGGGACCACCCCCCTGCGCGGGGCTGTTGAGCTCTGGCTTGTTCTAGAATGTTTTAACCTCTAACATTCTGCCTAGGTCTTCTCCTGCGAGCAGGGACATATACCCACATGTAATCAGTATGAGAGCTGCGTCGGTCCATGGACGATAAGAGAAAAGTGGATTTGTTTGTGGTTTATTATATATGGTTGGTTGCTAGTTTATACCTAGTTTCTAAAAGTTCTTGCTCATTGAGAAAACAATAAAAATAATCTGTTAATTTATTGCAACTTGTTCTGTTTGTTTTTTCTATTTCTTTAGAGATGTCTAACACATTTAAAAGTATTACCTGTTTTAGGTAGCCAGTGATTGTGTGCAGGGCGCAATCACAAAATACTGAACAATGCACAGGCAGCTATGTTTATAGCAATCTCAAGCATAACTTTGATGCCGTGAACTTGCCAGAGTAAGTGATGTACAAAGTACGCCGTTGTCACTAAGTGACTTAGTTAAAGCAGGTGCACATTGCATACCACCTGTCTAAACTGGTTACCATTGTTTGCTTTTTTTCCCCCAAAAATTTGCCATTTTTTTCCCCAAAAAAACTTTTTTGGGCGGGGGTGTCCCTGAATGGCAGTTTGGAAATGTGGTCACCCTAAGACCCAGGTGCTGACGGCTAAGAAAATGTACTTGCCATTCTTCCACGCCTGGGATGTGGACAGCAAACAGACCTGGAACATGACGTTCTGCCCAAGCATAAGTCAAGTCTGCTCCTCTTTGAGCAGCGCCGCTTCCTGGTGCATCCTTGATTGTTGACTAGACTATGGGATAGTTAGAATGGATTCTTGTCAGGTGATCTTGCAGCTGAAAGTGTTAAAAGGAACATATGAAATTGCACAGTGTTCAAGAATTTTGATGTGATGACAGGCTTTCTCCAAAGACCAAGAACCTTGCAAAGAGCCGGCATCTAGGACTCCTCCCCAACCCTGACTTCAGGACCAGCCTGGAAATCTACCACATCAGGGAGTCTTGCATTGCAGTTCAGGTGCATGGGGTGGTCCAAAGAGGGAATCCATTTGTCCCACAATGCCAGAATGTTGAGTTGCAACAGTCTGTAGCGAAACGGGAAGTATGGTAAATTCATACTACCATCAGGCATGAATCGTGGGCTGACCCTGGGACAGGAGGACCCAAGTAGGTGAGTAGAGGAACAAAACATTTTCCTGGGGCAAAGAGATCCTGAACAGAGCTGAGCAATCACAGGCCCAGGTACTCTAATCAGTGAGTAAGTTCCAGTGGCTACTTCTGAAGTATGGGGATTTCCTGCAGGGTCTGCATTGCTTGCTGGACAATGCTGACTGGGATTTGGAGGACTAGTCTTGACAGTAGATGGTCTGACTATCCCACAACATGTATCCCATGTGCGTGAAGCAGAAATAGGACCTACTTGACCTTACCAATCAGGAGCAGTGTCCTGGACGGCTTAGACATTTGTGGACATCGCTGGAGAGAGATGGAGCTCGGGTAAGTAATTAAGGGGGTGCTGGAGTGGCTGCTACACACAAAAGGATTTTTTATCTTAATGCATAGAATGCATTAAGATAAAAATACTTCTTCCTTTACAACTCCTTTAAGTTGAATTTGTATGGAAATTGGAACAGGTACATTTTTTAAGTGGAACGCCAGCCCAAAAAAAAAGGGCCCATTTCAGATGTATATGCTTATCTACTCAGCAAGTATCCAAATTCCCTCTTCGATGTAAATGTGGATGGGAAGAAGACCCAGGGGTAATCTCAGAAGAATGATGGAATGAAATTCTAAACCTTCCACAGATTTCTATCACATTCGAGCAGAAAAACCTAGTTATTTATACTGCATAGAGCTCATCATACACCAAATTTTTGTACAATACAGGTTTTTGGGAAGACCTTTGCTGTAACAAATGTTGTAGAGACAAGATGATATGCTGCATTTTTTATGGAAGCATCTGAAACTGGTGTTGTATTGGACTAGTGTGTTATAATACAATCACATTTGTGGGGTCCATTTGACCTGTGGTTCCGTCACCTGTGCTCTGGACCATCTCAACAATGACAACATAAACCATCACATGTTCACAGTAATAGCAAGAGCTTTATTTTAGCAAGATGAATAGCAAAAAAATAAAGGACAGTGCATTCTCAAACATCTTAAGATTGGATAGGCAAGAAAATAGTAATTATATATCCGTTATACGCACAGTAGGGTGTAAAGTCACACGTGATCAAAATTAAATAATTAACGGTTTCTTCTCTTTCTACGGTAACCTGTATCAAAGTACAGCAGACTTTCCCATGGTACGTCTTAGAGAATTTCTAGATCCTTTGCCGCTACCGTCCCTGTCCACCATGGAGAGAGGGGAACTTAATGCCCCTCTGACTATGGAGGAATTAGAATGGGCGGTGGCCGAATCTGCAAATAATAAAGCCCCAGGATTAGATGTGTTACCGTCAGAAATATACAAACAATATGGAGACGTTTTGCTACCGGAATTATTGAAGGTATTAAACCAGGCGTGGGAATCTTTTAAACTCCCAGATTCTATGAATGATGCCTGCATCATTGTACTGCCAAAGCCGGATAAGGCTCGTCTGTCCCCAGAATCTTACCGCCCGATATCTTTGTTGAATTCGGACGTTAAGATTCTTGCAAAGATTTTGGCGAGCAGACTGGGGAGGGTTATACAGGGACCGATTCACCCAGGTCAGTCCGGATTTATTCATACCAGGTCTACAGCGACAAATTTATGGAGGTTATATTTGAATATGCAGTTACCAACAGACAACATGGGGAAGAGAGCGATTTTGTCTCAACAGCGTCAAGTGGACATATTTGTGGGAGGTTCTAGGTAGATTTGGCCTGGGAGATAGATTTATACGCTGGGTTAAAATGCTATACTCTGCTCCAAGGGCTTGTATACGAATCAATGGGCATGTGACAGAATTTTTTACATTATTAAGGGGTGTCCCCTTTATTATTTGCATGAGCTGTAAAACCGCCAGCAAAAGCGATTCGACAGTCCGAGGATATTTGTGGGATTATTAGAGGAGTACAAAATGGGAAAATTTCATTATATGCAGACGATGCCTTAATGTTTCTTGGAGATACGGATAAATCTTTGATCTCCGCAATGACCCTTAACCACTTAACGACCGCTCACTGTACATATACGTCGGCACAATGGCACCGACAGGCACAATCACGTACAGTGTACGTGATTGCCTTTGTACAGTTGGGGGGTCCAATCGGACCCCCCTTCTGTACAGTGAGCGGTCGGAATTCGTCTGGGAGCGATCCGAGATGGGGGGGCGGCCGTTCGATTCCGGCCACCCCCCCGCGATCGCTCCCGGCGAATGAGAATGCCCCCTCTGCCTGTGTAATGTAAACACAGGCAGAGGAAGCAGGAGGAAGTGATGTCATCTCTTGTGCGGCGCTCACATATACCGAGCGCCGTACAAGAGAAGACATCAAGGTTAGTGCACAAACACTACACTAACATCAGCACACATGGGCACATAAATCGCCCCCCCAGATCACCCCCCAGTCAGTGTCACTGATTGCAGTGACCATTTATTTACTGATCACTGCAATCAGTGACATTTGTGACTGTAAAAGTGTCACTACAGTTTAGCTTTAGGTCCAGTGTAGCCCCCTAACCCCCCCCTAATAAAGGTTTAACCCCTTGATCACCCCCTTTCACCGCCGTCGCTAAGCGATCATTTTTCTGATCGCTGTCTTGGCGTCGGTGATGCAGATCGGTAGCCAGTAATTTTTTTTAGGTTCGCCGCAGGTTTTTATAGCGTCAGGTACCCCCATAAATTATCTAATAAAGGTTTAACCCCCTTGATCGCCCCCCAGGTAACCCTTTCACCCCCTATCACCACTGTCGCTAAGCGATCATTTTTCTGATCGCTGTCTTAGCGTCAGTGATGCAGACCGGTAGCCAGTATTTTTTTTTAGGTTCGCCGCAGGTTTTTATAGCGTCAGGTACCCCCATATATTATCTAATAAAGGTTTTAACCCCCTAATTGCCCCAAGTTAACCCCTTTCACCAGTGATCATCATATAAGTGTTACGGGTGACGCTGGTTAGTTAGTTTGCTTTTTATAGTGTCAGGGCACCCGCCGTATATAACCCAATAAAGGTTTAACCCCCTGATCGCCCGGCGGGTGATATCAATTAGGTTTTAGCGTCAGAGAGGGTCTGCGTCACACCCCAGGCAGCTTCAGGTTAGTGCCAGTAACGCTAACACCCACGCGTGAAGCATACACCCTCCATAGTGGTATAGTATCTGAACAGATCAATATCTGATCAGATCTATACTAGCGTCCCCAGCAGTTTAGGGTTCCCAAAAACGCAGTGTTAGCGGGATCAGCCCAGATACCTGCTAGCACCTGCGTTTTGCCCCTCCGTCCAGCCCAGGCCACCCAAGTGCAGTATCGATCGATCACTGTCACTTGCAAAACACAACACACATAACTGCAGCGTTCGCAGAGACAGGCCTGATCCCTGCGACTCCAGTGCTGTAGGAGGTGATTTCACCACCACAGTTAAAAAAAAAAGCAATTATGCCGAAGCATTGGGGCAGCAGGGGCAGAGGAGTGATTTTGCTCCTAATGCCGCATACATACGGTCGAAATTCCGACGGAGGCTTGCCCGTGGAAAAGTCCGACCATGTGTGTGCAGCATAACTTTTTTGCGGGAGGATGCCCCCATGCTTCGGCATATATAAATGGTGCATGTATGCCCATCATTAGAAGTGGGTGGATGAAGGGCGGTATTCTAATGGTGGGCATACCCACCCGATCAATCTCTTTTTTCATTCAGCCAACTGGCTGCATGAAAAAAAAAAAAGATTACAATACATGTCCAACAAGGACCAGCAACGTTCTGGTATGTTGCTGGACTTTGAATGGTTACACCAGATTGATGCCTGCGGGTTTAGGTATCATCTTGGTATCATTCTTTTCAGCCAGCGGCCGGCTTTCATGTAAAAGCAATCCTAGCAGATAATTAGCCTCTGGACTGCTTTTACAAGCAGTGGGAGGGAATGTCCCCCCCCCCCCCGGATATAAAAAGAGCCATTGGGAAATTGGGAAATCATTTTATCACACCGATCTTGGTGTGGTCAGATGCTTTGAGGGCAGAGGAAAGATCTAGGGTCTAGACCCCAGTTTTTTTTAAAAAAAAGGAGTACCTGTCACTACCTATTGCTATCATAGGGGATATTTACATTCCCTGAGATCACAATAAAAAAAAAAAATATAGAAGGAACAATTTAAAAATAAAACAGCAAAAAAATAGGATTTTTATAACAGCTTACCTGTAAAATCCTTTTCTTGGAGTACATCACGGGACACAGAGCGACATAGTCATTACTAATGGGTTATATAGATACCGTCAGGTGCTGGCACTGGCAACTTCCAAAACCGGAAGTACCCTCCCCTATATAAGCCCCTCCCATCCGGGAGCACCTCAGTTTTGTAGCAAAGCAATAAGTGTCCCCAAAGAGGGGCGGGAGCTCTGTGTCCCGTGATGTACTCCAAGAAAAGGATTTTACAGGTAAGCTGTTATAAAAATCCTATTTTCTTTCTCGTACATCACGGGACACAGAGCGACATAGTCATTACTAATGGGATGTCCTAAAGCAATGCCAAATGAGGGGGGGGGATACACCATATATAAGCTGAGCGCTATCAGACATGAGGATCTTTTGCGGCCTGCAACACACTGCGCCCAAAGGCGACATCCTCCTGACTTCTAACGTCCACCTGGTAGAACCTAGTAAACGTGTGTACTGAAGACCATGTTGCGGCCTTACAGATTTGAGCCAGGGAGGCCTGGTGATGCACTGCCCATGAAGTTCCAACTGCTCTCGTGGAGTGCGCTCTAACTTTGAACGGAGGCGGTCTCCTTCTCAAGCCATAAGCTTGCATAATGACCTGTCGAATCCACTTGGCTAAAGTAGATTTTGACGCTGCCTGACCCTTTCTGGGGCCTTCCGGCAGTATAAACAAAGTATCCGTTCTGCGAATCTGAGCAGTGGCTTTTAGATAAGCTTTAACTGCTCTTACTACATCCAAAGAATGAAATAACTTTTCCTCTACCGAAGTAGGTTTGGGGAAAAAAGAAGGAAGAACCACATCTTGGTTCAAATGAAACCTCGATACCACCTTAGGAAGAAAGGCTGGATGAGGACGTAACACTACTCTGTCCTTATGGATAACCAGATATGGCTCCTTACAGGACATAGCTGCTAATTCCGACACTCTTTTAGCCGAACAAATGGCTACTAGAAAAATCAATTTCCTGGTGAGAAGCACCAAGGAAATATGCTGTAATGGTTCAAATGGTTGTTTCTGTAGAACTGACAGAACCAAGTTTAGATCCCATGGACATATGGGAATATTAACCGGAGGACTAATACGCATCACTCCTTGTATAAAGGCTTTGACTAGTGAATGCGAAGCCAAGGGCCTTTGAAAAAATATTGACAAGGCCGAAATCTGACCCTTGATAGTACTCAAGGCAAGCTTCCTATCTACAGCCCATTGTAGGAAGTCCAGAATCCTACCTATTACGTATTTACGTGGATGCCATTTTCTGGCCTCACACCAGGCGATGTACGCCTTCCAGATTCTATAGTAGATCTGCCTGGATACCGGTTTCCTGGCACTGATCATGGTAGACACCACAGCATTAGAGAGCCCTCTCTTTTTTAGAATGTGGGCTTCAATAGCCAGGCCGTCAAACCTAGGGCTGGTAAGGAAGGGTGGTATATCGGTCCCTGCGAAAGCAGGTCCGGACGATGTGGGAGGGTCCAAGGACTCCCCACAGACATTTTTACAATCTCCGCGTACCATGCTCTTCGGGGCCACGCTGGAGCCACCAGAATCACTGGTTTCTTTTCTACCCTGATTCTGCGGAGTAATCGAGGTAACAATTGTGGCGGTGGGAATGCATATATCAGCTTGAACTGATCCCAAGGGAACACTAGGGCATCCGAGCCGCAAGCTAGGGGATCCCTTGTCCAAGAGACAAACCTGTCCACTTTTGTGTTGAATCTGGATGCTAGCAGATCTACATCCGGTGTTCCCCACCGCTGACATATTGTCCGGAAAACCTCGGGATGAAGGGACCATTCCCCTGGGCATAATTGTTGGCGACTTAGAAAGTCCGCCTTCCAATTCTCCACTCCTGGAATGAATACCGCAGATATGGCTGGGACATATTTTTCTGCCCATCTCAGGATGTAATTTACTTCCCTTTGGGCTGCACGACTCCTGGTGCCCCCCTGATGATTGATATATGCCACTGCTGTGGCATTGTCTGATTGAATTCTGACAGGGGACCCTTGGAGTTTGGATGTCCATGCTACTAGGGCATACCGGGCTGCTCGTATCTCTAAGAGATTGATGGGCAGGGCCTTTTCTGCATCCGACCATCTGCCCTGGAGAGACTATTGCTCCAGTACTGCTCCCCAGCCTATAAGGCTGGCATCTGTAGTGACCACCTTCCAAGAAATCGGACTGAAGGATTTCCTTTTTTCCAGATTCTGGGGAACCAACCACCAACGGAGGCTCTTGCGAACGGAAGGGGACAAGGACATTGTAAGTCTAGGGCCTGAACTTTTTTGTTCCAGGCTGACAGTATGGCCCCTTGCAAATTCCTTGAATGGAATTGACCGTAGGGTACTGCTTCGAATGATGCCACCATTTTTCCCAGCAGCCTCATATACAGGCGTATGGACGGCTGGCTTTTTTGTACCCACTAAGTGGATCAAATCTTTCAAAGACAACACCTTTCCTCGAGGCAAGAATATTTTTCTCTGGCCTGAATCCAACCTTAGCCCCAAGTATTCCAGACTTTTGACTGGTTTTTAGGGCTGACTTGTCTCGGTTGATAATCCAACCGTGAGATTCCAGATACTTGATTGTCTTGTGAACGACCACGTCTAGTTTTTTCACTGAGTGGTCTATCAGCAATAAGTCATCCAGATATGCCATTATCATTACACCTTGTGTTCTTAGATTGGCCAATAAAGGGCCAGAATTTTTGTAAACACTCGTGGTGCTGTGGCCAAACCGAAGGGTAAGGCTCTGAACTGAAAATGGCGCCCTTCTACTGCAAAGCGTAGAAATTTTTGGTGTACTGGAAAGATGGGAATGTGCAAATAAGCATCTTTGATGTCGATCGCGGCTAACCAATCCTCCCCTTGTAGGGCAGTGGCCACCGATCGGATCGACTCCATCGGAAAGTCCTGATATACAGGAATTTGTATAGCCCTTTTAGAATTAATATGGGCCTCCCGTCCGCGTTTGCTTCGGGACTGTAAAGAGGTTTGAGTAAAACCCGAACCCTCATTATTCCAGGGGAACCTCCATAATTACTCCTTGGAGCAATAGTTGTTCTAGTGCCAACAGGAGGGACTCTCTCTTCCGGGGATCCCTTGGCACGTTTGACCTCAAAAATGGGAAGGAGGAGAGTCTTTTAACTCCAAACTGTATCCCAAACCTACTGCGGAGAGCACCTATCTGTCTTGATCGTGTCCCGCCAGGTCTCTTGCGAACAACTGGAGTCCTCCCCCCACCCGACTGAGTGGGGGCTTCAATGAATTTAACTTTGGGGGAGGTTTTGTACCTCCCCTGACCCAGGGTTTCTCATTACCCTGCTACTGTCCCTGTTTTTTACCCCCGGGATTTGACCGAGGAGGCCGTCGGAACTGTTACACAGCCGATGGCCCAGGGACTGGAGAAGCAGGCCTCTCAAAGAGGGACCTCTAACTCTGTTTTTAAACGGCAAGAGCGTATTTTTACCGCTGGAAATTTTCTGGATATATTTGTCCAGGTTTTCCCTGAATAAGCGTTCACCATGAAACGGGACGCTAACCAGCCATTTTTTACAGGGAGCTTCAGCAGACCAGTTTTTGAGCCATAGGAGCCTACGCATATGTACTATAGACAGCGTAAGGCGGGAGGCCTGATGGACTGAATCCTCTATGGCGTCAACCGCAAAGCCTAAGGCTCTAGGTAGATCAGCTAGGGCAAAGCCTGCTGATCTGTCAAGTCCCTCAAGACCTGTTTCAACTGATCCTTCACTGCTTAGCAGACCCCAATAGCTGCTACTGCTGGTTGTATCACCAAGCAGATTTTCATAAGAACTCCAATCTTTTATCTATTGGGTTCTTGAACATTTGGACATTATCCACTGGACATGTCAGTGATTTATACATACAAGAGATGGCTGCGTCCACTGTAGGGACCTTCCATTTTTTTTTTTTTTTTTTTGATGAACTTATCCTCCATGGGATAGACCACCGGAAATCTCTTGGGGGAATAAATATTTTCTCAGGACGTTCCCAATCCTGGTAAATGAGCCCTTTCAGTAAAGGGTGAAGTGGAAAAGAACAAACAGTCTGGGGGCTTCCAGCGACCCCAACGAGGATACAGTAGTGGTTGATGGTTCCGTAAGGTGCATTTTTAAATGCTGATCGGACCATGTTAGTCAGAGACTGAACCCATAATCTTTCAGCTTGAGATGCTGAGAAAAGGTTCCCCCACTGTTGATTCCTCTATAACAGAATCAACCTCATCCTGATCCCCTTCAGGCAGGTCGATCCCTGTATGGGACTGTTGCTCTGCTAACAGGCACTCTGAAGGAGGAGACGGAGATCGGGCGTGCTTTCCCTGACAGGGAGGCAGCCTCTCTAATCCTCCCAGAGCTGAGGAAAAAACCTCCTCTGTTACATACACAGGAGCAGGTGAACTGAGGACAGCCACAGTACCAAGTACCCCTGCGGGGTCTCTACGGTCACTTACCTCTGAACTTCAGGGGAGACTGGTGCAGCAGAAGTATGCCCAAGATCCTCCGAGCCCGATGAGACCCCCTTCGCTTCCTGGAAGATTCAGTTCCGGAGCTTCTGGACGGCATATTCCTAAGCCTAAAGCTGAGGTATTCCAGCCGTAATACACCACTTTTACTGAGAATAGTCTAGCACAATTGCTGCTATATCACAGTTGGTGTCTACTAATGTGCCTTTCTAGGGGATGCCTGTATCAACCGCTTGCTGTATGCCTTTAAATGTTGCCAGCTCTGTCTCTGTACTTCATAGCCAGCTCACTACAATATTGTGGTTTTTTTAAACTGCTGGGACGCCCGCACATGCGCAGAAGCGCTGCGGCGCGCACAGAGCGTCATCCCCCAGGCTCCGCCCCCTTTCCCGGCTCACCTCTATATATAGAGGCGTGTGCACGCGCGCGGCCACATGCGCCTTCGGCGCTAATTTCAAAATATGGTAACAAGGGACAGGAGCCAGGGCCCCTCTTTGCCGCAGGCCGGGGGATGGACGAGCACTGCAACATGGCAGAGGAAGCAGTTTCCTATAAGAGAACTCACCATCTGCCTGGACTTTGCTCTGCTGAGAAGAAGCTAGTCCACATGACAAGAAAACATTCCACAGCGGCCTCTAGTGGACAAACACAGGTACCGCAGTCTAATATATTAAATATATATAAAAAAATTTTTTTTTTTTTTTTTTTTCTTGACCACCATTAAAAATTATTACATTTTTTTAGTAGTTACAGGCATGCACAGAATTTTGCGGGAATACCATTAGGTAACAGACAGAAAGACAAATTAGGCTTGGGGGTCCCCCAATAGAACCAAGTTCCTGGGGGCCCCCACTTACCTGTTCCCCGCCGCAGGACTTTGTTTGGTCCACAAAAGCCCAAACTTCACCTATCACGGCAGGCATTGTAATCAAACCTTCAGGGACCGGGTTCCCAAGGATTCCACTCCCCTGGACCTGTATAGCACCCTGCACAGAAAACATCTTGGTCGTGGGTATGACCAGAGCTCTGGATCCCAGGGTCCAGCTCTCCTAAGAGAAGCATTACAGGCAAAACCTTGCTCTTCTCTGCAAGGCCCGGGTACCGACCGTTTAGCTATGAAGCTTTTTTGGTCGGATCCGGAATAGCTTACTGAGGCCCAAAAGAACCTGTACGCAAGCTCAGTGAAAAACACATGTTTCTTCTTGGCCAACACCTTAGACACTGGCAAAAAACTGAGGTGCTCCCGGATGGGAGGGGCTTATATAGGGGAGGGTACTTCCGGTTTTGGAAGTTGCCAGTGCCAGCACCTGACGGTATCTATATAACCCATTAGTAATGACTATGTCGCTCTGTGTCCCGTGATGTACGAGAAAGAAAAACAAACACCCCTGTCCTGCCCTGCTCTTGCCCAATGGCGAACGCAAGCGTCGGTCTGGCGTCATATGTAAACAGCAATTGCACCATGCATGTGAGGTATCACCGCAAAGGTCAGATCGAGGGCAGTAATTTTAGCAGTAGACCTCCTCTGTAAATCTAACGGGGTAACCTGTAAAGGCTTTTAAAAATGTATGTAGTTTGTCGCCAATGCGCGTTTGTGCGAAATTTTAAAGCATGTCGTGTTTGGTATCTATGTACTCGGCCTAAGATCATCTTTTTTATTTCATCAAACATTTGGGCAATATAGTGTGTTTTAGTGCATTAAAATTAAAAAAAGTGTATTTTTTCCCCAAAAAATGCGTTTGAAAAATCGTTGTGCAAATACTGTGTAGAAAAAAAAATGCAACACCCACCATTTTATTCTGTAGGGCCTTTGCTTTAAAAATATATATAATGTTTGGGGGTTCAACATAATTTTCTTGCAAAAAAAATATGTTTTCATGTAAACAAAAAGTGTCAAAAAGGGCTTTGTCTTCAAGTGGTTAGAAGAGTGGATGGAAGCTTCCTAATGTTGTGTATAAAATGCCAGAACAGTTCAAAACCCCCCCCCAAATGACCCCATTTTGGAAAGTAGACACCCCAAGCTATATACTGAGAGGCATGTCGAGTCCATGGAATATTTTATATGTTGACACAAGTTGCGGAAAAAATACCATTTTTTTTTTTTTTTTTGCACAAAGTTGTCACTAAACGATATATTGCTCAAACATGCCATGGGCATATGTGGAATTACACCCCAAAATACATTCTGTTGCTTCTTCTGAGTACGGGGATACCACACGTGAGACTTTTTGGGAGCCTAGCCGCGTACGGGACCCCAAAAACCAATCACCGCCTTCAGGCTAAGAGTAAATTTTTGATTTCAATTCTCACTGCCTATCACAGTTTCGGAGGCCATGGAATGCCCAGATGGCACAAAACCCCCCCCAAATGACCCCATTTTGGAAAGTAGACACCCCAAGCTATTTGCTGAGAGGTGTTGTGAGTATTTTGCAGATCTCGCTTTTTGGCACAAAGTTTTGAAAATTGAAAAAAAAAATAAAAAAATATTTTCTTTCTTCATTTTCAAAAACAAATGAGAGCTGTAAAATATTCACCATGCCTCTCAGCAAACAGCTTGGGGTGTCTACTTTCCAAAATGGGGTAATTTGGGGGGGTTTTGTGCTATTTTGGCATTTTATGGCCTTCAAAACTGTTATAGGTAGTGAGGAGTGAAATCAAAAATTTACGCCCTTAGAAATCCTGAAGGCGGTGCTTGGTTTCCGGGGTCCCGTACGTGGCTAGGCTCCTAAAAAGTCCCACACATGTGGTATCCCCGTACTCAGGAGAAGCAGCAGAATGTATTTTGGGGTGCAATTCCACATATAACCATGGCATGTGTGAGCAATATATCATTTAGTGACAACTTTTTGTAATTTTTTTTTTTTGTCATTATTCAATCACTTGGGACAAAAAAAAAAAAAAAATATTCAATGGGCTCAACATGCCTCTCAGCAATTTCCTTGGGGTGTCTACTTTCCAAAATGGGGTCATTTGGGGGGGGGGGTTTGTACTGCCCTGCCATTTTAGCACCTCAAGAAATGAGGCAGTCATAAATTTAAAGCTGTGTAAATTCCAGAAAATGTACCCTAGTTTGTAAACGCTATAACTTTTGCGCAAACCAATAAATATACACTTGACATTTTTTTTACTAAAGACATGTGTCTGAATACATTTTGGCCTAAATGTATGACTAAAATTGAGTTTATTCGATTTTTCTTATAACAAAGTAGAAAATATCATTTTTTTTTTAAATTTTCGGTCTTTTTCCGTTTATATCGCAAAAAATAAAAAATCGCAGAGGCAATCAAATACCATTAAAAGAAAGCTCTATTTGTGGGAAGAAAAGGACGCAAATTTCGTTTCGGTACAACATTGCATGTCTGCACAATTTACAGTTAAAGCAGTGCAGTGCAAAATTCTGAAATCACCTTTGGTCCTTTAGCTACCAAATGGTCCGGGGCTTAAGTGGTTAAAAAGAGCTTTGGTTAATTTTCAGGATTTCTAATTAATTGGGACAAATCAGTCTTATTTCCTATAGATGAACCCAATTTAAGTATATCAAAAGAGGCTCAGCAAATTAAAGTTGCGACATCCTTTAAATACCTAGGAATATGGATATCTTTAAAGATACGAGACAATTTACAATATAACCTGAACCCCATTCTGGACAAATTTAGACAAGAGTTCAGCTTGGTCCAAGTTACATTTGTCAGTGGTGGGTCAAGCTAACCTGATAAAAGATGATCTGGGCCCCCCAATTATTGTACGTTTTACATAACTCGCCCATATGGATCCCTTTAAAATGGTTTAAGAGAATAGATTTCTGGTTTCGAAAGTTATTATGGAAAGGAAAAGGCCCTAGGATTAAACTTTCTATCCTTCAGCGTTCTAGGGAAGGGGGGGCCTAGCAGTACCGCAGCCAAGAATGTACTTTATAGCCTCACAACTGCAGCAATTTGCTGGATTGGGGAGGGGGGGGGATAGATTGGAGAGACCCCATACAGGCTGTGCTGAGTCACTGCTCGCATTATAATCTTATAGCCCAGTTAGAATCGGGATCATTTGCGTGTACTCATTCTAGACCAACATTTGTTCTTATGAATAAAGTTTGGCAGGAAATGAGATGCATAATGAAATATGAAGGGGTATCGAAATTTTCACCAATATGGGGGGAATAGGCACTATGGAGAGTTATGTAAATAGGAAGGTTTTGAGC
Organism: Rana muscosa; assembly: GCA_029206835.1. Lineage (NCBI taxonomy): Eukaryota > Metazoa > Chordata > Amphibia > Anura > Ranidae > Rana > Rana muscosa. The sequence goes on from CM055116.1 coordinate 726,745,051, forward strand.
ATTGGCGACTTAAGGAATACAATATCTCTCTCAGCTTTATGCTCAAAATGAAAATGCTCCTTTTTCAGGAGCTGCAGGAGTCGTATCAACTACATCATAATAATTTTTATAAATATTTACAACTACGACATGCAGATAATTTGCAGTTTAGGCTGGGTTCACACTGGTGCGACAAACGCTCCGACATTGGGAGCTCATGTCGCATGACGTGTGAAAAATCAATGTTTCCCTATGAGAGCCGTCTTAACTGGTCCGACACAAGTCGGTCCGACTTTGAAAATGCTCCCTGTACTACTTTGGTCCGACTTTGATCCGACTTCAGCCCATTGAATATCATTGAAGTCGGATCAAAGTAGGATCCTTGTCCTAACCATCCGACATTTGACATCCGACATGGTGATTACAGCAGCAGCAAAAGGAATTTATCTCACCCTGGGATTGTTTTGATTGGTCAAAGGACAAGTCAGACTAGCACAAAGTCGGATCAAAGTAGTATCCTGTTCATGAATGTCGGATGGATGTCGGACCAATGTAGGATCAATGTAGGACTGATGTCGCAGAGTAAAGTAGGATGAAAGTTGGATGAATGTCGTGTCGTATCAGTGTGAACCCAGCCTTAAAGGTGTCGGGATGAACATAAGATCTATGCCATTAATGTCGTTGTTGGCAGGGGCTAAAGAAAAAAAAGAAAGGTCTAATTACGCTAGCTTATAGTCAACTTATGATGAAGTATCAAGATATTATAGACAGTCCAGGTAGAAAGGGTTGGGAGAAAGATCTGGGGGGTATAACGGAGGGTGAATGGCAGAATATTCTGAAGAGGGCCCCATAGGTATTGTGCCTGTGATGGGGATACCAAACACAACTGTTTATTATATACACAGGACATATAGGACCCCGGTAAAACTATATAAGTGGAGGCGGAGGAAAAACCCGGATTGCCCTAGGTGTAAGCAGTCCCCGGCTGACCATATCCATACGTTGTGAAAATGCCCCAAGCTGGTCAGATATTGGCGAGAGGTGGTGTCCACAATCAATGGAGCATATGACACTCATATAGAAGTGGAACCAAAGACATGCCTATTGGGGTATGTTAATGAAGAGCTATATCTATGGGAGAGGTTAATATCAATTGGCAGATTATTATTTATTGCTCGTAAGCCAATTGCCAGAAAATGGATGTCTCCTAATAGACCAGTATTTGAGGAATGGCGTTCTCCGGTAAATGCGACAATATTAATGGAACAGGCGTATAAGATCAGGGGTAGAATAGAAAAACAAGCTAAGTTATGGGGACCTTGGGTAACAGCCCCAGGACTGGCTTTTTTTCTCCTTGGCCTCCCCTAGAACATCATAGAAATAACCTATGTTGTAATAGGTGTGCAAACACGAGCTGGATAGGCCCTTGTATAGGAGTAGGAGGAGTTGTTTTTTTCCCCTTCCCTTTTTTGTTATCTCCCTCGTCTGTTTGTTGGTTTGTTTGTCTCTTTGTTTGATTGTTTTTTCTGTTTTCTTAGGAGTGATATAATGGTAATCTGGAGATTATTTGAAATTAAAGAAAGTTATTGTAATGAAATAACAGGTTTAATCTGCAGAAAAAGAATTGCAATATGGTGATTTGTTGTAATGTTTGAACAAACTTTAAAAAAAAAAAAAATTGGATAGGCATGACAGACATGAAATGAACATTAATTCTAGAAAAAAAAAAATACATCCAAAAAATTCATGACCACTTAAAACCTAGGCGAAGCAAGGGAAATATGCACCTGCCAAAATACAAAACAAAAAAAATCTCTAGAAGTGGGAGAGACTTAACTGTGAAGGTTTGAAGTTTAAGGGATAGCCTTTATTGATCAATTAAAAAACTTTCTGCATTAATTGATGGCTAACGCAGTACAACACTCTTCTAGTGCTTATAACTCTTTCATTTACATTATTTCCTGTTTCCCCCCCCCCCCATATTAATTTTTTTACAGGGCTTTTAACAAAAACTGAAAAACTAAAATTATATATGTACAGGTACGTCCCCTTTAAGATGCAGCCGTGTGGTCACGCTCGCGACCCAGCCACGAGCCCGTCCGTGGGTCCCGCGGACTTGATCGCCGCGGGGATACCCGCGATCGTCTTACAGAGAGAGCGGGGAGATGCTAATGTAAAACAAGCATCTCCCCGCTCTGCCTAGTGACAATGACACTGATCTCCGCTCCGTGTAATCGGAGCGGAGATCAGTGTCATGTCTCACACAGTCCATCCCCCCTACAGTAAGAATCACACACTAGGGCACACTTAACCCCTACAGCGCCACCTAGTTGTTAACCCCTTCACTGCCAGTGTCATTTTCACAGTAATCAGTGCATTTTTATAGCACTGATCGCTGTAAAAAAGACAATGGTGTCAAAAGCGTCCGATGTGTCCGCCATAATGTCGCAGTCACGATAAAAATGGCTGATCGCCATTACTAGTAAAAAAACAAAATTAATAAAAATGCCATAAAACTATCATTTTGTAGACGCTATAACTTTTTTGCGCAAACTAAATGCTTATTGCGATTTTACTTACCAAAAATATGTCGAAGAATACGTACCAGCCTAAAACCTGAGGAAAAAAAATAGGATTTTTGTACTCACCGTAAAATCCGTTTCTCTGGCATCCATGGACTGACACAGCGTGTCTTATACACCTTTATACGTGGGTTATGTCCCTGCTTGCAGGAGAAGACCTAGGCAGAATGTGAGATGTTATACATACATTCTAAACAGCCAGAGCTGAACAGCCCCGCCCAGGGGGGCGGTCCCTCCGGCATAACCCTCCCACTGCAGTCAGCAGACCTCAGTTCGTAACAAAGCAGTACAAACTTAAAAAGAAGGGTGGGTGCTGTGTCAGTCCATGGATGCCAGAGAAACGGATTTTACGGTGAGTACAGAAATCCTATTTTCTCTTGTCATCCATGGACTGACACAGCGTGTCTTATACATCTTTACACGTGGGATGTCCCAAAGCAGTGTCAAGAGGGATGGGAGCAGTATAAATGGAAAACCAAAAACTTCACTCCAAACAAGGCAGAGCTCCTCAACGGAGGAGTTGCAACATCAAACAGTGGCCTGCAACACCTTGCGGCCGAAGGAAGCATCCGAAGATGCAGCCACATCAACCTTATAAAACTTAGAAAAGGTATGAACAGACGACCAGGTCGCCGCCTTGCACACTTGTGCAACCGACGCTTGATGTCGGAAAGCCCAGGAAGCACCAATTGCCCTGGTGGAATGTGCCGTAACCGGAAAGGGAGGCGCCCGCCCCTTGAGTGCATAAGCTTAAATGACGGTTTGTCTGATCCACCTAGAAATGGTGGCAGATGAAACCGCTTGGCCCTGTTTTGGACCAGAGACAGCCACAAATAGTGAGTCAGACTTCCGAATAGAGGCAGTAGCAGACAGGTACACCCGCAAGGCTCGTACCACATCCAAAGTGTGAAGCGCAAACTCTCTGGGATGCGATGGGTGAGGACACAAGGACGGGAGGACAATGTCCTCATTTAAGTGGAAGGCCGAGACCACCTTTGGCAGAAAATACGGTCGCGGACGTAACACCGCCTTATCCTTATGGATGACCAAAAAGGGCGACTTGCAGGACAAGGCCGCCAATTCAGACACTCGTCTAATGGAAGTAATGGCCACCAAGAAGGCCACCTTCTGAGACAAAGTCAAGAGGGGAATATCTCTAATATTTTCAAAGGGAGGTTCCTGGAGAACCGAGAGCACCAAATTCAGATCCCACGGGGGGAGAGGAGGCTTGACAGGGGGGAGCACATGGCGAACCCCCTGCACAAAGGTGCTAACCAAGGGATGACCCGCCAGCGGTCGCTGAAAGAAGATGGCCAAGGCCGAAATCTGACCCTTAATGGTACTCAAAGCGAGCTTTTGGGTCACGCCACGCTGCAGAAAATGCAGGATTCTGGGAACGGAATACGTTCGTGGGCGCCAGTCCAGCTCTTCGCACATGGTGATGTGCGCTCTCCAAGTACGGTGATAGATCTTTCTGGAGGAAGACTTCCGTGCCCTTAACATGGTCGAAATGACCGAATCCGAGAGACCTCGGTCTCTCAGCACCTGGCTTTCAATAACCATGCCGTTAAAGCCAGAGACTGTAAAGCAGGATGAAATATAGGACCTTGAGACAGAAGGTCCCCCCGTATTGGTAACCGCCAGGGAACGTCTGCGACGAGACGTACCAGATCGGCGTACCAGTGACGCCGAGGCCAATCCGGAGCAACGAGGATCACCGGAATTCCCTCGGTCGCTACCCTGCGAAGCAGGTGAGGGAGCAACTGCAGCGGAGGATAAACGTACATCAGGTGATACTGACCCCATGGGGCCACCAACGCATCCGAGGCATCCGCCCAGGGATCCCTGGATCTGGCCACAAACCTCGACACCTTGCGATTGAGTCGAGAGGCCATCAGGTCCACATCCGGCGTGCCCCACCGTCTGCAAAGGAGTTGAAAGACCTCCGGGTGCAAGGACCACTCTCCCTGGTCCAGCGTCTGGCGACTTAGATAGTCCGCCTGCCAATTGTCTACGCCCGGAATGTAGACGGCCGACAGAGCCGGCACGCTTCTTTCGGCCCACCTCAGGATGCGGGCGACCTCGGAAGCCGCAGCTGAGCGCCGAGTCCCCCCTTGATGGTTGACATACGCCACTCCTGTGGCGTTGTCCGATTGGATCCTGATGGAGTGACCCTGTAGTTTCTCCGACCATGAGGAGAGGCACAGTCTGATTGCCCGTATCTCCAGCACATTGATCGGTAAGAGGGCTTCATCCGGAGTCCAAAGCCCTTGTGCCGACAGGACTCCCCAGACTCCCCCCCAGCCTGTCAGGCTGGCGTCCGTCGTGATCACCGTCCATTGGATGGGGAGGAACGACTTCCCGGACCGAAGAGCCGGGGACCTCAACCACCACGTCAGGGACGCCCTGACCAGGTGACTCACCTGGATCTGAAGATCCAAGGACAACGGGGATTTGTCCCAAGTGGACAAGATCTCTTTCTGTAAAGCCCTGGTGTGCACTTGGGCATAAGCAACGCCCTCGAAGGAGGCCACCATGAGTCCCAGGACTCTCATGCAAAAGCGGATTGACGACCATTTTCGGGACGTCAGCACCTGTACTGCAGACTGAAGTGTCAGTAGTTTGTCTGGAGGTAGGAAGACTCTTGCCTCCAAGGAGTCCAGAATCAGACCTAGATACTCCAGACGCTGAGTCGGGACTAGAACCAACTTCTGAACGTTCAGGAGCCACCCAAACTCCCTGAGGGTCTGACTGACGATAGTCACACTTTCTTCCAATTCTGAGCCACTGTCTGCTCTTAGAAGAAAATCGTCCAGATAGCCCACGATAGCAATGCCTCGCTGTCTCAGCAAAGCTAGGACTGGAGCAAGCACCTTGGTGAACACCCTCGGTGCCGAGGCTAGGCCGAAGGGAAGAGCCACAAATTGATAGTGGACTTCGCCGACCGCAAAGCGCAGAAACTTCTGGTGGCTTGCGCAGATCGGAACATGCAAGTAGGTGTCCTTGATGTCCAAGGATGCCAGAAAATCCCCTTGATGGAGTGTAGCGATCACCGTGCGAATGGATTCCATGCGGAATTTTTGCACCTTCACAAAGGCATTCAGGGCCTTGAGGTCCAGGATTGGCCGAACCCCGTCCTTTTTTGGAACAACAAACAGATTCGAGTAGAACCCCTGAAACGGAACCGGCACAATTACTCCGGACCCGATCAAATCCTGTACAGCCCCCAAGAGGGCTGCCCGACGGGCAGGAAGGAGAGGGAGATTTGAGGGAAAGAATCTGTCTGGGGGCCAGGAGCGGAACTCTATTCTGTATCCTGAGGTGACCACCTCGCACACCCACCGGTCGGAGATCCGGGAGGTCCACCGATCCGTGAACCTGCAAAGTCGTCCCCCCACCCCAGAGACGGGCGGGGGCAAGACTTCACGCGGAGGCGGGCTTGGGAGCCGGCTTGTTTGGCTTACGCACCCAGGGGCGCTTGTGCCCGCCAGCCGCACTGTTGTCAGTCTGGGATGGCTTACCCGTGGACTCTGACGGACGAAAAAAACCCTTTTTTGCTGGAAAGGAAGGACCCGGTTTACGTCGGGCCTCCTTACCCTTGATAGTTTGAGGAAGGAGAGTGCTTTTACCTCCCGTGACATCCTTGATGATGTCATCCAGAGCAGCACCAAAAAGTCTACCACCCTTAAAAGGTAGATCCGTCAGGAGCTTCTTAGAGGCTAGGTCAGCAGACCAGCATTTCAACCAGATGAGACGACGCAATACCACCGCCGAGACAGAGGCCCTGGATATTAAAGGGGCCGCGTCCAATGTGGCGTCACACACATATATCAGACCCTGCACCATCTGGTGGGCCAGAGCAATAGTGTCTGGAGGAAGGTTATACTCCTGCACAGTTTGGTGCAAAATTTTTGCCCATTCCGTGAGTGTCTGAGACACAAGGGTCGCCGCTACTACGGGCCGTAGGGCGGATCCCAACAAGGCGAACATGGCTCTACTCACCACTTCTGACCTCCTGTCAGTGGGGTCCTTAAACGCAGGAGTCCCCTCCATCAGGAGAGTGGTGGCCTTGTTTAAACGGGCGACTGGAGGGTCGACCACCGGGGGAGAAGCCCACTTTTTAAGCAAGGCGTCTTCAAAGGGGTATCTAATAGACAAACGCTGCGGGACCATGAAAGTTTTCTGCGGCTTTTCCCAGACCTGGTCAATGAGCTGGTCAAAGTAAGGTACATATGGAAAAACCTTTTTAGAAGGCTTGGTCTTAAAAGAACCAAAGGAGACTGTATCCGCCTGAGGTTCTGCAGTCGCAGCATTTAGCTTGAGAGTGTCCCTCACAGCATCAATGAGTTCACCAACAAGCGCCCTGTCATTTACTGACTCAGAACTGGAGTCTTCCTCACAAGGAATGTCCTGTTCAAAACCATACAAATATTCAGAGCTAGGGTCCTGAGCAGCAATAGCTAGGCCCATATCTGAATCAGAGCACTCCCCTTGTGGAGATACAGTGGGGAGAGGGCGCTTTTTTGCTCCCTTGTGCTCACACACAGCTTCCATTCCAGGACTGCCGACAACTGGTCCATAGGGACCGCAGGTGCTGGAGCACTGGCTGCTGCCTCTGGCATGTGAGGGGAAGCTGGTGACTCTGACTCCATAATGTCCCTCTCTGAGACCACCCACAGGCTGTGCTGACTGAAGTAGGGGAATGCCCAGGGAACCCACCAACCTGACCAGGACCGCTCGGTTCCGCTGCCCTGTCTCACTGCGCCGCGCTGCTCAGCGTGAGTGAGCTGAGAGGAGAGAGTGTGAGGAGATTCGCGCCATTCCCAGCGGCGCTAGAGGCCAAACTAGTGCTAGAAAAACGTGCGGCTACAAGAAAATGGCCGCCGCAATGTGCTCCGGCGGACCACGGCAAGATTGCCGCCAATGTAAAATCAGCACACACACCAAACATGGCGCCGAACGGCGCCCAGGCCCCTCACATCCAAAACCAAAACAGCCCCAGCGAATGCAGAGCAGCATGAGCCCCCCCCCCCCAGGACAGTATGGCCTCCAGGCACCCCACACAGTACAGCGCCAGCACTAGTGAACACAGAGTGACATTAAAAAACACAGGGGGAGACAGGGAAATCCCCCACACAAGAAACACAGCATGTACTCACCTGCAGCCAGGAGAGACTACTTACCCGTCCCCTGAGGGACCCACTGGTGTGTTTCTGACAGAACTATCACAGTGCGGTACTGAGTAGCTGTCGGCCCGGTCCACCGCGAAAGATACAGCCGGACTGTTCTATCTTGAGGACCGCGGAGCTGGAAGCCCACCGGCCACCCCTGGAGTCGTGGGGCATGTCGTGAACTGAGTCTCACGCACACAAGGCGAGGATCAGCACGCTCGATGGTCGGACAGGGAAGACTACGAGGATATATCTTGTACCCAACCTGTTGCCCAGCCGACAGTTGATAGAAGATCTCAAAAGAATAAAATAGGAAAAAATTCCAAAAGGAATAACAATAGGTCAGGAGACTGGCTCCTGAGAGAGCCACGTCTTCTCCTTCTGCTAGGCAGAAAAAAAACTGAGGTCTGCTGACTGCAGTGGGAGGGTTATGTCCGGAGGGACCGCCCCCCTGGGCGGGGCTGTTCAGCTCTGGCTGTTTAGAATGTATGTATAACATCTCACATTCTGCCTAGGTCTTCTCCTGCAAGCAGGGACATAACCCACGTGTAAAGGTGTATAAGACACGCTGTGTCAGTCCATGGATGACAAGAGAAATATGTTTTTTTATATATTTATTATAGCAAAGAGTAAAAAATATTGAATTTTTTTCAAAATTGTCGCTCTATTTTTGTTTATAGCGCAAAAAATAAAAACCTCAGGAGGTGATCAAATACCACCAAAAGAAAGCTCTATTTGTGGGAAAAAAAGGATGTCAAGTTTTGTTTGGGAGCCACGTCGCACAAATGTCAGTTAAAGCGACGCAGTGCCGAATCGCAAAAAGTGGCCTGGTCTTTGACCATCGAAATGGTCCGGAGCTGAAGTGGTTAATTAACACATCTGATATTTTGCAAAACTACATATGAAAAATTTTCAAGGCTGTGTCCAAACATGATGGAACGAAACAATAAATAACATTTGCTAAACTTGATTTTTTTTCCATCCTTGCTTTAAATAACTGGCAAAATATTACTCAAATACCCTTGCACATTAAAAAAAATCTAAAGTAGAAGCCGTTAAAAAAAGAATATCACTTCCAAAACCAAAAGCCTTTTCAGTAATAAATAGTCTGGTTTCTCTTTTTTACAAAAAGCAGTATATATAAAAAAAAAAAAAAAACTTACTTCATCATAAAGGCTTCCATTGACATCTGCTCCATAAATTGGTGCCACAAAAGTTAAGTTTTTCCAGTATTTGCGTTCCAAATCTTCATAATCTAAGTATCTTGGAGTGCAGTACCTGGATGTTTAGAGAAAAAAAAAATGTGGAAGATATAATTTCAAGTTAAAGCAGATTGCTAAACATAACTACAGTATAAAAAGGAGACACCACACTAATAAACAGCATAAATACAAAAAATAAAATAAAAAATACGGTAAAAGAGAAAAAAAAAAAAAAAACACCACACACAAAACACACAAACACACACCCTTTCTTGCCCCCAATCTACTCTATCCCCATACTCCGGTGCTTACTAACCTCTACCAGAAACTGACAATCTCTCAAAAACTTTTTTTCACAGTGTAGGCCACACCAACACAGCAAGTCTTAAATTGGGCCATACCGTTTTACAGGACGAGAAAAATGCCATTTTTTAATTTGGTCATTAAAAACGATTGTGTGTAGGCTCCAGAGCATTTTTCGCGACGTGAAAAATGACCATTAAAAATTTGGAACATGCTCTATTTTTTTCTCGTCGCCGTTTTTCTCGTCGTGAAAAACAGCCGTGTGTAGGCTTTAACAACGTGAAAAAAACGCGCATGCTCAGAAGTTATGAGACGGGAGCGCTTGTTCTGGTAAAACTAGCGTTCATAATGGAGATAGCACATTCGTCACGCTGAAACGGACTGAAGAGCACAAGGCTGAAAAGCGCGAATCGTCTCTCACCAAACTTTACCAACACGAGGATCAGCAAAAGCAGCCCAGAGGGTGGCACCATCTGAATGAAAAACTTCCCCTTTATAGTGCCTTTGTACGTGTTGTCGAACGTGTTGTACGTTACCGCGCTTTGCTCGAGCATTTTTTTTTCACGATCGTGTGTAGGCAAGGCAGGCTTGAGAAGAATCACGTCGAGAAAAAAGTTTTTTTACAATGACATTAAAAACGGTCGTGTATACGCGGTAGGGTTGTCCCGATACCGATACTAGTATCGGTATCTGGACCGATTCCAAGCATTTGCGCGAGTACTTGTACTCGCGCAAATGCTCCCGATGCCCAGTCCGATACTTTTTTTTCCCCATGAGAGCAGACGCAGAGGGGGCGGAGAGAGGGGGTGGGGGGCGGAGAGCGGGCGGGGGTGGAGACCAAGGCGGAGACCAGAGCGAGTCTTCAGGCGGGTAAGTAAAATTAATCTGATCCAATGGTTGCCTGCCTTGCCTGTCTTTCGGCTGGTCAAATGCTCCCGGAGCCCTAGCGATACTTTTGATGAGAGAGCGGGTGGAGAGAGGGCAGAGAGAGGGCAGAGAGCGGGGCGGGGGGTGGAGAGCGTGGTGACAGTGACATGACATGCACACAGACTTCTTTTCCCTCCTCCCTCCCTTGTTGTTATGATCCGATGGTTGCCTTTCTGCCAGAAGGTTTCTGGTCACCCTTGTATTTTGCTCTCTTCAGGAGGGCAGGATGTGAGCTCACCTTGAGGGGGGGGGGGGGGTCCGCCTTCTTCCCTGGAATCACCTGAACTGCAGTGCCACCCGCTGACAGCTATTCTGTATTGCACCTATAGTGCTTAATTTTATTTTAAATTCTGTCAGTTAATGTGAAAAATGAGAGGTTCCTTAAGGTTGCCGGGGGTTTCTTCAGCAGTGATTAAATTCCAACTCGCAGATAATAAAATAGTGACCCCAATGAATGTTTTCACTATCTGTAAAGGAGCATTCTTCCCACTGCCCACCAATGTAAGAGGCATACTTCCTACCGACCACCAATGTAAGAGGCATTCTTCTCACTGACCACCAATGTAAGAGGCATTCTTCCTACCGACCACCAATGTAGGGGACATGGAGTCACTGTGGTGCCATTTAAGGAGGACTGGTTCTTCATATGGACTATTTATTTGCTCAAACCTTCATCATATACTGTATGTAATCTTTCATTTACTTGGCACAGCTTTCCCCTTTCCCTGGAACCTGTTAAAAAAAAAGCCTAACAAAAAACCCAGCAGTGATTAAATAAAGTGAATATTATACCACCAAAGAAGCTCTATTTGTGTGAAAAAAAATGATACAAAAAAAAAAAAAAGTACGTTGTAGCATTACTGCGCATTGCGCAATTGTCACTCAAAGTGTGACAGCGATGAAAGCTGAAAATTGGCCTGGGCAGGAAGGGGGTGAGAGTGCCAGACATAGAATTAAACAATGGACGCTTAATTTTTTTATTTTGCTTTTTTAACCCAAGGTCGCGCAAATTAGAGTTTTTCAGTGCACACTGCACAGACACCAGGAGAATGTCAGCTGTGTGGAAGCATTTTAAAATTATTGAGGACAACCCACGGATGGCAGACTGCAAACTTTGTTCTGCAAAATTATCCAGAGGAGGTACAAAAATTAGCTCTTACAAGACCAGTAATCTGATAAAACATTTGAAGCTAAAAACATAAAATTGAACATGGAGAATTTACCGCCAGCACGAGCAGTAACACTCAGCAGCCAACTTTGCAGCAAACTTTTGCCAGAAGAGAAAAGCTGTCAAGAGACAACCCCAGAGCTGTAAAGATAACAGAGGCGCTCACCCAATTTATTATTCTGGATGATCAACCTCTTTCAATTGTTGAGAACATGGGTTTTTAGAGATTTCTTAATGTGTTGGAGCCGAAGTATGACATTCCCAGTCACCATTACATTACAGACGTCATCTTACCAAAGATCCACAGCACGGTTAAAACGCACATTACTATCATGTTGCAGAAGTACATAAAGGCAATTAGCTTCACCACAGACATCTGGAGCAGTAGTGCGAGTCCACTCTCTCTCTCTCATCAGTTTAACGGCGCAGTGGATAGATGGCGAATTCTCGTTGCATCAGGTCATGCTCCACGCTACGAAATTTGAAGGCTCCCACACCGGTCAATCAAAAGCGAACATTCTTGAGGAAATGCTTAAGATTTGGGCGATTCCCAAAAGTTCTGTTCATGTTGTGGTCCGGGACAACGCTAAAAACATGGTAAAAAGGTACGGAAGATGCTGGACTTCCCAGTATTTCATGTGTTGCACATACACTGCAGCTTGTTGTCTCAGAGGGACTTTTATCACAGCGCAGCATTTCAGATGCTGTGGGAGTCGGGCGCAGAATAATTGGCCACTTCAAGCACTCTAACCTGGCATACTCTCGGCTGCAGGACATCCAGACAAGACAAGATGTGCAGACTCGTTAGAGACTTCAGCATGTAAAATGTGCTGTTCCATTTGAGCAGAAACGGGCCCTTGGAGTGTATGTGTCTGAACATGAGCTCCCTGCCACCATTACTGCAAACCAGTGGAATCTGATAGAGAAGTTGAAAAATATCTTGGCTCCCTTTGAAGAGATGACTCGCCAAGTGAGTTGTTCAGATGCGTTTGCCTCTGATGTAATTCCTGCAGTCACAGTGCTGTAGAAAGTTTTATCAAAAGTGGATGAGGACCATGGTATCAAAACAATGAAGAGCACTTTGCTTGCTGCTTTGCAGAAGCGCTTCTGTGATACTGAGCGAAACCAACTTTACTGTATCGTAACTTTACTCAATCCAAGGTAATGTTAATTTTTCTGCTATAAAATGTAATCTTTTTCTTAAAGTGGAGTTCCACCCTCTTTTACAACTTATTTGCATCCAATGTATTTATGTCCCCTAAAGACGAATAGGCATATAATTATTATTTTTTTTTTTTTAAAACTCACTGTTATATGGGGCTATATTTTTATCTTGCGCCGCAAGAGGTCTTCTAACGTCATCCACTGGCCGCTTTGCCTCCTGGGAGATCTTTTTCTTCAATCCCAGGAGGCCCTGTGCCCTCATCTCATTTCCATTGGCACGCCCTCCCTTCCCTCCTTGGTCCGCCTGGAGGTCCTCCCTCCCTACTCAGCGAGCTGCTTTTTTGTGAATGATGCGACACGCTGGCTGACGGGCTGTCTCCCCTTCATCCCGAGAACAGGTGCGGGCGCGGGTCCGATTGCTTGTACATAATCATAATCCCCGCGGCAGCAGTGCCAACACCCCCCCCCCCCCCCCCGCCTCAACAACACCGTGTCCAAAAAAAAAAAAAACATTCCGCGGCACCCCCCCCAACAAATGTACAAAAAGCATGTCCCGCGGCAGCACTCAATCCAAACTCGCCCCCCCCCTCGCTCAACAACTGTCATTAAAAACAAAAAGTCCCGCGGCAGCACCCCCCCCCCCCCCGCACAGCAAATGTATAAAAAGCATGTCCCGCGGCAGCACTCAATCCAAACCCCCCTCCCCCCGCTCAACAACTGTCATAAAAAAAAAAAAAACGTCCCGCGGCAGCACCCCCACAGCAAATGTATTGTATAAAAAGCATGTCCCGCGGCAGCACTCAGCCCAAACGCCCCCCCAAAGGCAAAAGTGTAAAATGCCGCAGCAGCGTCCACCCCCCCCCCCCCCCCCAACAACTGTGTAGGAAAAAAAAACGTAAAAAAATTAATTAAAAAAAAAGCCGTCCCGCGGCAGCAACATTCCCCCCCTCAAAAAAAAAAAAAAGGACCCGTTCAAGTTCTCCACCCCCCCCCCCCAAGATCTTTACAGTTATAAATAAATAAAGAACCCCCCCCCCCACAACTGTACAGTGCGATTAAAAAAAAAAGAACCCTGCCCAGTGAGCCCTCCCCGCATCCCCACCTCAATTGGAAAAAAAACCCCACCGCGGCGGCATCCCAGCCCCCCCCCCCCAACCTTTGCAGTAAAAAAAAAAAAAAAGAAGAAGAACGCGTCCCACGGCGGCACAGACCCCATCAAAACCCTCCCCACTCAACTTTACAGTATGAAAAAAAAAAAAAAACCATCCCGCGGCAGCCCCCCCCCCCCACGCTAAACAACTTTACAGTGGGATTAAAAAAAAAATCCCGTCCCACGGCAGCCCCCCCCCCCCACGCTAAACAACTTTACAGTGGGATTGAAAAAAAAATCCCGTCCCACGGCAGCCCCCCCCCCCACGCTAAACAACTTTACAGTGGGTTTGAAAAAAAAGGAACTCGTCCCGCGGCGGCACCCTTTGCTGGGGGTTATGCAATGTTTTGTGGGCCATGCGATTCGATGTGCTGGAGGTGTTGCAATGTGCTGTGGGCCCATGCGATTTGATGTGCTGGGGGTGTTGCAATGTTTTGTGGGCCATGCGATTCGATGTGCTGGGGGTGTTGCAATGTGCTGTGGGCCCATGCGATTCGATGTGCTGGGGGTGTTGCAATGTTCTGTGGGCCCATGCGATTCGATGTGCTGGGGGTGTTGCAATGTGCTGTGAGTGATGCGATTCGATGTGCTGGGGGTTATGCAATGTGCAGGGGTGATGCGATTCGATGTGCTGTGGTGATGCAATGTTCTGTGGGCCCTGCGATTCGATGTGCTGTGGTGATGCAATATTCTGTGGGCCCTGCGATTCGATGTGCTGGGGTGATGCAATGTTCTGTGGGCCCTGTGATTCGATGTGCTGGGGTGATGCAATGTTCTGTGGGCCCATGCGATTCGATGTGCTGGGGTGATGCGATTCGATGTGCTGGGGTGATGCAATGTTCTGTGGGCCCATGCGATTCGATGTGCTGGGGTGATGCGATTCGATGTGCTGGGGTGATGCAATGTTCTGTGGGCCCTGCGATTCGATGTGCTGGGGTGATGCAATGTTCTGTGGGCCCTGCGATTCGATGTGCTGGGGTGATGCAATGTTCTGTGGGCCCTGCGATTCGATGTGCTGGGGTGATGCAATGTTCTGTGGGCCCTGCGATTCGATGTGCTGGGGTACTGCAATGTTCTGTGGGCCCATGCGATTCGATGTGAAGGGGTGATGCAATGTTCTGTGATTGATACACACACATACCCCTCATCCCTCACCTTCGGCCTTCTCATCCCTCATCTTCAAATACAGAAATCTGTTGCTAAGGGTAAGAGCTTTAAAAAATTCCTAATTGTAAACTAAATCATTTGTTTCTGTGCAGATATATCTACATAATAAGATTATATATATTAAATGTAGATATATCTGCACAGAAACAAAATGATTTTGTTTACAATTAGGAATTTTTTAAAGCTCTTACCCTTAGCAACAGATTTCTGTATTTCTAGAATATTATTGCTTCTACATACTGGAGGGGAGGAGATGTTTACATAAATAGGGGGCGGCAACTTGCTATGAAACTGGAGAGAAAATGTAACATGAAAGTGAAACCGATTACACTGCTTGTGATATTCAGGAAGACATATGCAGTCTGGCTTCAGATACCCAGACTTAAAATGGCCACGGCCTATTTCTAGTTTATAAACTATCTAAATGCTGTAATAACCTAACAAAACGGACCTTAGTTTATAGACTAACTTTACTAGAATACATTAAAATTGTGTATTCTAGGGGTATTTTTATTTAAAAAGTGTAATTTCGGCCGGAACACCACTTTAATTCACATAAAGAAAATTCTGCATCGATTTGATTCATTGTTTATTTTTTTCTTAATTCTAGGTATAAAGATAGTTTTTTTTTGTAATTCAGACACTTCAAGGGAGGCAAAAGAAATGTTAATACTGGAACTGCAAAACATTTCTGAAGAGACAATTGTGTCTGAGGAACATGAAGAACCAGCTTCCAAAAGACCTCACCGTGACCAGCCAGGTACCAGTCTGGACAGTGTATTTGCTGAAATTGCTGGTGAAGGTTCATCTACATCTGAGAGCAGTGCTCCAAAAGCTGATACTATACAGCTGGAAGCTTACCTGGGAGAGATCACTGTACCGCGTTCAGAGAAACCCCTGAAGTACTGGGCAGGTCATAAAGTGAGATTTCCAACTCTGGCTAAAATGGCCCAAAAATTTCTTTCTGACCCATGCAGTAGTGTGGAAAGTGAAAGACTGTTCAGCTTAGAGTCTAACGTCCTTACTGATAGCAGAAACAGGCTTATGGCTGAACATGCAGAGATGCTTTTATTCCTTAAAAAGAACTTGCCACTAACTTTTGAGAAATAATAATTCTATTAGCTATATTGCCTGTTAATCCAACCCATACTGTTCCCCATGATTAACAATGTTATAGTTTTTTTACTGTTTTGCACTTTTGGTTGGTTGTGTGATTTTACATTTGTTATTTATTGTTGTTATTAATATATTTTGTAAAATATATTTTTTGTATTTATCAAAATGTTATGTGAAAATTATTTTAGTTTTTTATTACTGCGTGACAAGCAAATAAAACAGTTTTATTCTTTTATAATGTCTTGAGTTAGAGTTCTTCATAATTATAAAGAAGATATCATTAGTCTGCATTTTGGTTTGAAAACTGTCACATGACATAAAAAAAAAAAGAAGTATCGGTAATTGGTATCGGCGAGTACGTGAAAAAAAAAAAAAAGTATCGGTACTTGTACTCAGTCCTAAAAAAAAGTGGTATCAGGACAACCCTAGTACGCGGCATTAGGCTCCATGCACACTGGAGCTCATAAACTGCAGTTAATTGGCGTTTGGACTTTTTTTTTAAAGCCCATGAACTGCAATCTGTTAGCCTATGCGTCCATGCACACATGGACGTTTTTTAGCGTTAATGAGCAGTCTCTGGTCTTTTTTCTGAACGCAAAAAATTTGCGTTCAAAGTGCCGTCTTTCGGCGGGAAAAAGGCCAAAATGCACATAAACGCGCATAATTGCCCGCTAATTAGCGTTAGGCTCTAATCAAAATCAATGGTTCCCTATGGGAGCCCTTTGATTTGAATAGAAGTCGCACCGCAAGTCGGATCATCATGATGCGTACTGAGGATGAAGGGGAACCCCGCCAAAGAATGAAAAAAAAAATTGGCTTGGGTCTCCCCCCTCGGACAATACCAGGCCCTTCGGTCTGGTATGGATTTTAAAGGGAACCCCTACGCCCAAAATCCATACCAGACCCTTATTTGAGCACGCAGCCTGGTCGGTCAGGAAAGGGGGTGGGGACGAGCGAGCGACCCCCCTTCTGAACCGTACCAGGCCGCATGCCCTCAACATAGGGGGTAGGTGCTTTGGGGCGGAGGGCCCTGCGCCCCCACCCCAAAGCACCTTGTCCCCATGTTGAGGACGACAAGGGCCTCTTCCCGACAACTCTGGCCATTGGTTGTCGGCGGGGGCTTATCGGGATCTGGGAGCCCCCTTTGTGAATGAGTATGGGGTACATTGTACCCCTACCCATTCACCTGGGAAAAAATGTGTCAAAAATAAAAAACAAACACACTACAAAAGATTTTAAAGTAATTTATTAGACAGCTCCGGGGGTCTCTTCCGACTTCTCCGCGCTCTTCTCCTGCCCTCCGGTGCCTTCTGCCGGGCTCCTCCGTATCTTC
The DNA here is from genome assembly GCA_029206835.1 of Rana muscosa. Lineage (NCBI taxonomy): Eukaryota > Metazoa > Chordata > Amphibia > Anura > Ranidae > Rana > Rana muscosa. The sequence goes on from CM055116.1 coordinate 726,762,313, forward strand.
TGCCCGCTCGTTTGCTAGCCTTGGCCCGGTCTTCTTCCCTTCTGATGTTGACACGATGCTTTCTCCCGCTGTAATGCCGTGTGCGCAACGACTTGTATAGGAATGGGGCATGGTCCCCGGGTGATGTCACCCGGTGACCCCGCCCCCGTATGACGTCACTGTCCCAGGGCATGCTGGGACTTTGACGTCATAAGGGGGTGGGGTGACATCACCCGGTGACCACGCCCCATGCCTATATAAATCATTGCGCACCGCGTACACGGCATTACAGCGGGAGAGATCGTCGTGTCAACATCTCAAGAAGAGAAGAGGGAAGACGACGACTAAGCAAAAGAGCTGGCAGAAGATAGCGGAGGAGCCCGGCAGAAGGCACTCGAGAGCGGGAGGAGAAGCGGACAGCGCGGAGAAGGCACCGGAGAGCGTGAGAAGAGGCCGGAGAGTCGGAAGAAGACCCCCCGAAGCTGCCTAATAAAATTACTTTAAAAACCTGTCTAGTGTGTTTTTTTTTATTGACACTTTTCCTCCAGGAGAATGGGAAGGGGTATAATGTACCCCATACTCACATAGGGTGGGGGGGGGGGGTCGGGATCTGGGGGCCCCCTTATTAAAGGGGCTCCCGGATTCCGATAAGCCCCCCGCCCGCAGACCCCGACAACCAACGGCCAGGGTTGACGCGAAGAGGCCCTTGCCCTCATCAACATGGGGACAAGGTACTTTGGGGTGGGGGGGCAGGGCCCCCCTGCCCCAAAGCACCTACCTTCCATGTTGAGGGCATGCAACCTGGTACGGTTCAGGAGGGGGGAGCGCTCACTCGTCCCCACCCCCTTTCCTGACCGACCAGGCTGCGTGCTCGCATAAGGGTCTGGTATGGATTTTGGGGGGACCCCCACGCTGTTTTTTCGGCGTAGGTGGTTCCCTTTAAAATCCATACCAGACCGAAGGGCCTGGTATCGTCCGAGGGGGAACCCCACGGCAAATTGTTTAATTTTTTTGGCGGGGTTCCCCTTCATTTTCAGCACGCAAGTCGGATCATGATGATCCGACTTGCCGTGCGACTTATATTCAAATCAATGGGCTCCCATAGAGAAACATTGATTTTGAATAGAGCCAGAGAAATGCGGCTGAAAGCTAGCGCCGCTAAACGTGCATTGACGGCAATGCAAAATGCTGATAAAATCTATTTTTTAAAGCAACGTTTTCATGCCAGCAATCCGGCGTTCAAAACGGACGTTTTTGAGCTCCAGTGTGCATGGAGCCTGACTGTCAGGGTCACCTGTGGCCAGGTGACAGATGCACACCGTAGGGGGACAGGAGTGCACCGCGAGGTAGTGAACCCTATGGCTGGCTTCTGCGGATAGGGAACTGGGTGGTTGTGGAAAGCGGGACCAGAGGAGCACAACCGGGATCCAAACGGAAGCTAGAGCCAAGATTCCCCAGGGCGCGGAGTCTAAGACCCAGCTGGTCTTCTCCAGGGCCTCTAGTGGTGAGGATGTTAGCTGCAGGCTGGGACCAGGTCGCGGCTCCTGGAGTTTCCTAGCTCACACCCCGTAGGATAAGGGGAAAAGAGGGGAAGCAGCAGCACACGAAGAGAGAACCGAATAACAAGCTGAAGGTCAGGGGCCACAAGCAGACAAGGATAACGAAGAACGAGCCGAAGGTCAAGGGTCACGAGCAGACAGGGATAGTCGGGGACAAGCCAATAACGTAACAGAGAGACAGACGTAGCACACGGCAGGCAGGAACCCAAACACACAATGCCTAACACGTTGATCAGCAAAGCAGGCTTTCAGTGCACAGGTTAATATAGTGTTCTGTGATAGGGCCTGGGGTGGAGTCTGGCTGGGAGGAGATTATAAAGGAAGCCAGGTGAAAGGGCTCAGGCCTCTAAGATGAACACATGGGAAGGAAGGTAAGCTGACAGACAAACACTACTGCATATCCATGACACTGACACTAGTAAACACTGGAAGATACTGCTGCTGAATTAATAACTTTGTTTGCTTTTAAAGCAAAAATTTAGTTTAAAAAAAATCTCTAATTTTAGCAAGTCAACTTACCTTTAATGAAGTATGTTCAATGTTTTGCAGGCAGCCGAATCCTGTAGAAATCTTCTGTGCAGGAATCCTCTTCCTGTCTCTGAACCTTCAGTATTGTGGGAGTTAATAACCTTGGGTCCTCTGTGTAGCTGCTGCGAAAAAGTTCCTGATAAGGACTCATCACCTCCTCCTCTAGTTAGATTTTCTTTTCTTTTTTTTATTGCATTTCATGCATCTGACATTAGGCCGGCTTCTGTTAGACATGCTGCTGTACACACTGGCCGAATGTCGCCCGGTTTCTATTGAACTGGACGATATTCAGCCCATGTGTACCAGCCTTTACAGGCAGTGAAAAGCAACGAAACCTCATTTCTCATTGAAGGAGAAAGGGGAGGATCCGCACCAGGAATGTTTTTTAAACAGCAGGTCCACAGAAGACACAAAGCTATTAGCCATCACAGCACTGGAAGTTCAGGAACAGGATGAGGACAGGACATCACTCCAGGATCCAGCTGCTTGTACAACATGAGACATCCTACACAACAGGCAAGTTAGCTCTCTTAGTTTTAGTGAAATAATTTGACTCCAAAAGAGCAACTCTAACCCCCCTCCCCCCCCCCATGGGTGTGGTATATGCATAAGGTGAAAAAAAAAAAAAGATAGGCAGACAACTCCTTATTGGTAAGTGCCTATTTAACATGGTTTCCTATGGTACTAGTTCACATCTGTTCGTTTTGCGGCGTTGGGTTTTTCGGAAAGGGTCAGGGAGGGATTTTTTCCCACTGCAGCTTGCGTTTTGCATGTAATAGATTTCAATATAGCTGCACCAGAAACGCAAGTGGTGCATTCTTAAAGCAATTTTTGATGTGTTTTGCGGGGCCGGGAAGCTGGCAACCGCATCCTTAACCGATGAGTCATCAGCTGTCAGCAGGCCCTTGCTCCTTATAACAAGGGGCAGGCTCTCCGGGTAATGTCATTGGAAGTTTTGGCAGAGAGTGGGCGACAACAGATGAAGACAACAGTATAAGAGCGGCTTTTTTTTTTTAGCAGGTAACCGGCGGAAAGGAAGAAGACAGCAGCGGGAAGAGACTGCGGCTCGGGGAGAAGATGGTGGGACTTGACGGCTAGAGACGACAGAGCTATTAATAAAGGAATTGTCAAAAACCGGGTCTTGTGTTTTTATTACATTCCACTGCTTTTTTAGTGAAAGGCTAGGGGTACAATGTACCCGATACCCATTCACATGGGGGGGCAGCAAGGACCTGGGGACCCTCTTCTTAAAGGGGGGCTTCCAGATTCAGATAAGCCCCCAGACCCCGACAACCATCGGCTAGGGTTGGTTGTCAGGAAAAGGCCCTTGTCCTCATCAACATGGCGAAGCACCCCCCCCTCATGTTGAGGGCATGCGGTGTGGTTAAGGAGGGGGGGCGCTTGCTCGTCTCCTCCCTTTCCTGACCTGCCTGGCAGCATGCTCGGATAAGGGTCTGGTATGGACCTGGAGGGGGGGGAACCCCACACCGTTTTTTCGTGATTTTTTTTTGCTGGCAAAGGTTATTTTTTAATTCAGCTTACAGCGGGGAACCCCACTGACAGCCGACGACTCATCGGTTACTAAGAATGTGGTGGCTGGCTTCCCAGCAACCAGCTACATACAGTGCGTTTTACAGTGCATTTAAAAGAGAAGAAAAATATAAAACACAATGTGTAAAAAAAAAAAAAAAAAAAAAAAAACAAACACACAAACACACACACCAAAATGCACTGAAAAACATGCCTGAAAAACGCATCCGCATAGAAGTGAATCTAGACTTAAGACCCCGTACGGATGGAAAAAAAAAATAAAAAAAAATCAATAAATCCATCTATAGATTTACCTTGTAAAGGGGAAAATTCTGCGCTTATTTTGAAAATTATACTAATTGAGTGCAAACTTAGAAGAATTAAATACAAATTCCAAAACAATATTATATACAAAATAAAGTTACGCAAAAAATTTGCATCTGTGACTCTCAACCGTGAATGGGGGAAAAATCGTGATCATGAAATGGTCAAGATATGACCAAAAATTTAATTGAATTACCGTAAATTGAATAGAAAATGTAACTCACACACAGTGTAAAAAACTGAATGTGAAAACCAACATGTGCAGTGAATGTGAGATACACACCTAAACCGAACCTGCCTATATTTTCACATGTGAAGTGAGATAGGAAATATGACCCACCCTATAGAGAAACAACATGAAAAATAAAAAGCTAAATGTGTAACCAATGAATTAGTGAGCAAAGTTCTGTGTCTTCTCACTGTGATAGTAGTGTTTAAACCAAAATGATTGGAATCAAGACTGGGTCAAGTGCAACTGCATAAGAGAAGTGAATTAGTCCCAATGCATATCAGCACACGCAGCTTGAAGGCTCTTCCTAATAGTTGACGCTGGTAACTAGTAATCCAGGTATATGAAGCTCAAATATGTCAATCTTGATACAGGGAGTAAATACAGCCAGATGGCCCCTTACCGAAAAAGGTGGACTCCTATAACGGGAGTCAAACTCGCGTTGTAAACCCCAACGGGATCAGCTATTCCTCCTTCGGTCGGTGCACCTGCTTGTCTGCTCAGACACCCGATTGTGTCTCTCCCTGGGAATCTGTATTGCATTCAGGGCATGTGGACTTCAATAACATCATCCGCCCTGCCGCTCGATACCTTCCCTGATATTTTTCAATCAGACTCAGTGAGGGTAATCACAGTTTACCAGCCAGAAAGTTCATTGAAAAAAAATGGAAAAAGAACAAAAAACTCATGTGCAGTAAATTCTGGGTATTTATTAAAACACGCAAAAAGATTTTCACGCAATACAAATTGCCAAAGCACAAAAAAGAAAAAAAATTTAAAGAAATATATAAAACACACAACTGCAGCTATATCAAAATGTCTGCCAGTGTGTAGTAACATCTCAGACTTCTCTCCTACCGACGCATTGCCTTGTAAAAAGCATCAACTGGGAATGGAGATGATCATCTCCATTCCCAGTTGATGCTTTTTACAAGGAAAGGAGAGAAGTCTGAGACGTTACTACACACTAGCAGACATTTTGATATAGCTGCAGTTGTGTGTTTTATATATTTCTTTCCTTTTTTTATTTTGTACTTTTTATGTGCTGTGGCAATTTTTATTGCGTGAAAACCTTTTTGTGCGTTTTAATAAATACCCAGAATTTACTGCACATGAGTTTTTTCCTTTTCCATTTTTTTCAATGAAATTTCTAGCTGGTAAACTGTGATTACCCTCACTGAGTCTGATTGAAAAATATCAGGGAAGGTATCGAGCGGCAGGGCGGATGATGTTATTGGAGTCCACATGCCCCGAATGCAATCCAGATTCCCAGGGAGAGACACAATCAGGTGTCTGAGCAGACAAGCAGGTGCACCGACCAAAGGAGGAATAGCTGATCCCGTTGGGGTTTACAACGCGAGTTTGACTCCCGTTATAGGAGTCCACCTTCTTCGGTAAGGGGCCATCTGGCTGTATTTACTCCCTGTATCAAGATTGATGTATGTTGTTTCTCTATAGGGTGTGCCATATTTCCGATCTCACTTCACATGTGAAAATATAGGCAGGTTCGTTTTAGGTGTGTATGTCACATTCACTGCACATGTTGGTTTTCACATTCAGTTTTTTACACTTTGTGCAATTAAAATTTTCTATTCAATTTAATTCAATTTCATTTTTGGTCATATCTTGACAATTTCATGATCACGATTTTTCACCCATTCACGGTTGAGTCACAGATGCTAATTTTTTGCGCAACTTTATTTTGTATACAATATAGATTTACCTTAAATTCATGTCAAGTTACTTAAACCAATAAAATATACGTGTAGCGATACCTTCAACTAAGAAGGCCGCAGATTTAGTTTGGGCCCTGAAGACAGCTCCGCCAACCCCCGGCAATGATCTCGACCCCCTACTGGCACAGTTAGTTATGGCAGCAATATTTTCTTATACTGTATGTAGAAATCTCAGACACCAAGGCAATAATGAAAAGGGGTATCAAATTTACTTTAAGCTTATGGTAAAAAGGTTAACAGTGGTAACAGTGTACAGGTAATAATTTGCAGAGCCCTGCAGCAATAAACATACTTTGCATTAGATGAACAGTAAAGGTGCGCCGCGTGGGCGACCGTTAACTAGGCGCCCTGTGGCGCAGTAACTAAATGAACTAACTAGCTGGCCAGGCCTGGCTCAGATATCTAAAAGTCAGTCTATAGGGGATGATGGTTTCTTTACCGGCAGTTCTTTAAAAGGTGGTGCACATAAAAGAATAACATTTGTAATCCAGTGGGAAGATTGTGATGAAATAAACACTTTACTGAAGGCTCCTCTGAGTTCAGCTCTGATATGGGTCTCCAGTGAGAGTATCAGATATAAACTTGTGGGCCACGGCAGTCTATAGGCACATCAACAATAATCAGTATATATATATATATATATATATATATATATATATATATATATATATATATATGGTCTGAGCATACGCTCGCTCACCCCTCCGGACGCGATCCCAGTCCGGAAACTTCCACCGCCTGTGTACACACACACACACACACACACACACAGTGTCTCCAGCGATGGGGTCCCCGATCCAACCAAGGCTGTAGACAAGCGAAGTCAGATGCCACCCAAGCTCGCAGTGGGGTGGAAGGCTCTTTGGTGCTGCGCAAGGCCTCAGGCTTCAGGCCTTGCACACCGGCACATCCGCACAGGAGGATCAGTCACTGAAGTCTCGTGTCCCAAAGAGGCCGAGCCCAGCCTCGCCTCCTCCTTTTATAACCCCTCCCATGAGTCTCTGGGGTGGAAACATTGCCGAAAGGGATTCTGGGCAAGGTAGTTCCGGGAGTCTTAAAGGGGACCCCGCTACATACACAACTTTCTTAAAATGTTATCAGAATTTTATTTATTTTTTTAAAGATATTTTTATTAAAGTTTTCCACAGACTGAAAAAAAAAAAAAAAAAAAAAAAAAACCATAATACACAAAAAAACAAAACAATCACCGTACCAGATATACTGGTCCGAAACGATAAGCAATATTGCTCAGACATAGAAACATTTAGGAATATCAATATAAAGGATATACAGTAGGCACACTGGTAAAAAGGGCATGTATACCAATACGGGCACAACAAAAGGTGGGGATCTAGACACTAGAGATCCTTAGGGCACTGTCCATCTAAGGTTAAGTAAGGGTATTCCAGTTAGTGTTGAGAAAGAGTCAGTGGGCTAGCCAGCCACCTACTCCAAATTTTATGAAAGGGTTTGGTCCGTTTCTGGATTTCAAAAGTAAGTTTGTATAACGGGATAGAATCATTAATAAGTTTCAACAAAAGGGATTTCAAGAGAGGTCTGTGCACCCTTCCAGGACAGTAGAATGTTTTTTTAACATAAAAATATAGTATGCAAAGCAGTCTCTTGGCATGTATTGATAGGTGCAAGTCACCAAAAACGCCTAGTAGGTAGTTCTTAGAGTGAATTATGTTTGGGAAGCCCAACGCTGAGGAAATAAATGCACCCACTCCCTCCCAGAAGTCCCGAACTATCCGGCATGACCAAAAACAGTGCAAGAAATCAGCCTCCTGGCCACAGCCGCAAAAGCAAGCAGCTGAGGGCAAGAGACCCATCCTGTACAACCTCGCCGGAGTAAGGTGGGTCTGGTGGAAAAATCTTAAATTTGCATGATTCGATCTCTGGAGGCAATGACTGAGGTTTTGTAGGTATCCCTAAATACCGACCAATCCTCTTCCTCCAAGGGGATGTCCATAGAGGTCCATTTGTCCTAAGCCTTGTGAAATCTGGGGTTAGAATCAGTCAGCAGGGTTGCAGAATAAGTGGAGATAAGTGGGATCTGGATGTCGGAGCAATTTTTCCAATGGTGGCAGGTCAGTGGGGTCTTTCAGGGAACCAAACTGGGCCTGTATAGCATGCCGAAGCTTGTGGTAGCAAAATAAGTATGAGTTTGGCAAGTCAAAATCTAAGCGTAGTTGAGAGAAAAGTTTTAAAGCCCTGGGCGTTGTATAAGTGACATAGGTATTTAACCCCCCCTTAGAGTACCAGTGATTGGGATCAGGAAGAGGAGTACAGTTCCTGCAGATTAGGGTTGAACCACAGAGGGTTGTTGGGAGACTGCGACCAGGTATGCGTGGATACCTTCTTGACAATGTAACGGAAAGTTGAAAGGGAGGAGACCAGTAGAGAGGTTCCGGGGCAGTCAGGGACCCGTCCTCTGTAGATGATATTATGCAGAGTCTCCAGGGAGGATGCTATGGCCCCCCCGTGGAGGTACAGGCATTTTCCGGGACTGGACACAGCCAATCATGGATGTACACCAGCTGGGATGCTAAGCAATAGAAGAAGAAATTTGGAAATGCCAGGCCCGCCAAGTGTGCCGTTATCAGAAACTTTACTCTTTTACCAAATAAACCTGACTCAAGTGTATTGGAAGAATTAACTCCTTATTTCCTCAAGTTACAGCCTAGTTAGTTTTCTCAAAGTTTTCGTCAGCGGCATTTATACTGTGACGTAAATTAAATTAAAAAAGTACAGCACATTTTCGTCCACCTATGAAAGTTAAATCCGTTTCCGTTAACGAACAAAAAACGGGATGAAAATGTGAGGCAGGAATGTTTACCTAATGAACCAACTTCCGATTTTTCACGGACCTTCACCTACTTACGCAATCTGCTCCCAGCAAGTAAGCACGTTCGACTGCACCATGATGACTGCCAGAGACTAGAGACTAGCACTGTGCATTACAGGCCAGCCAGGCCTCCCGAGTCCCAACGAGACAGTCTGTCCCACTCCCAAATCCCGACTCACGAGAAAACTGTGCCACCAGGCACCCAGAGCAGACAGTGTTTACAGTAACAGTTGTGTAGTACAGTAAAATTACAGCAGGCCTGAGGCCTCCCCTCAGACCACTGTCCAGAGCACTGTGTGCATACAGGCCTTCTCTGACCACTGGCAGTAGCATCCATAGCATCCAGGGCACTGTGCATTACAGGTCATCTCTCAGACCACCATCCAGCACTGTGCAGCATTACAGGCCTCTTCAGACCACTGGCATCCAGGGCACTGTGCATTACAAGCCCCCCCTCAGACCTGCCTGAGACCACCGTCCAGAGCACTCTGCAGCATTACAGGCCTGCTCACTGTCCTCAGACCGTCTAGAGCTGTGATGTTAAGGACAACAAGAACCTTTGCCAACCATGTGGAGAGACACTCGCTGGTAAAAAATACAACAAACTTGAAGCGTCATTTGCAGAGATTCCAGACAACTCGTCCCGAAATTCACACAAAAGGTAAGAACTTAACTGCACTTTTGGACTAAAATGAACCGGAAATTTAGTGACTAAAATACGACTAAAACAATTGCAGACGACTAAAATGGGACTAAAACTAAAATGCCATTTTAGTCCTAAAGACCAAGTCAAAAGCTAAATCGAAATTTGCTGCCAAAATTAAACACTGCAGCGAACACTGAGCAAGCATAATGACAAAGGCAAACTGACTGTAGAGAGAGTTTAAAATTAGGCAACACACATCGAGATCTTGCTCGGGTAAGTATTAGAAGAAACTGGGGGGTGGGGGCTGCACACAAAAGGTTTTTTACCGTCATGCAAAGAATGCATAAAAGATATAAATTGCACTGCAAAACGTTCTGCTACTCCTCCTCCATATGCTAATACCATATATGTGAGACTTTCTCAATATATGTTAGCTGATTATGTACAGAATATCTTGTTTATTTCAAAATTCAAACATTGTATCAAAAACAATGCTGTAATTCATAAATAATGATAAATAGCTTATTAAAATTGACAACTTTGTGTAACAAAAATACATAATTTTTTTTCCCCTATATTTTTTAAAAACGTATATATCTTAAAAGATTCAATACCATTGATCTTGACCAAATCTCCAACTCTGTTTGCAGCAATGCAGCCCTAGACTTGCAAGGAACCTAGTCTGATTGACCTCAAATTTATTCTGCAGCAGGACAATGACTCCAAACATAGAGCACGTCATTAAAAGAGAAAGAAAATACCCTGATGGGGTTTACTTCCTCTTTTGCTCACTGAAAATCCTGAAAATTAAAAGCATAATGGGCTAGTATGCATCGCATACTAGCCCGTTATGTGACACTTACCTGCAAACTAATCCAGCGCTGTCCCCTGTGCAGGCTGCGTTCATCTTCTCGCCCCTTTTCCTTCCGGGGCCGGGGACTCCAGGTCTATGATTTGGACGGGAGCTGCGCAACGTCACTCCCGCGCACGGGAGTAGCCGGTAACGGCACAGTCTAGCTGAAGCAATGGTACGACGTGCCATTGCTTTAGTGTGCACGTGCCAATGACTTTGGCAGATACGGGGGGGATATCTCCTAAACCGTGCAGGTTTAGGAGATATCCAGGCTAGCTACAGGAAAGCCTTATTATAGGCTTACCTGTAGCGAAAAGTGGTTTGTAAGGGAACCTTCTTATTCGGAGTCTAGGTCTCCCACCACTTCCTGAAGAGGACCTGCTCCTTTTCGCAGTCTGCTCCACGTTCATCTCTTGCTGTACCAACTAAGACGACGTCCTCTACTCCACTACAAGTGCATCCCTCCAAGCAACCCCCATGAGCAATAGGTGGTATAAAATTTTGCCTTCCTCTCCAGATCTGCTGCCTTTCTTTTTCGGGCTATAGGCCTTGCGCAGTGCACAGTGCGCGCCCGGCTGTGAAGCCACAGCCGGGCATCCACAGTAAGAATGCCGGCGCCGTGGAAAGAAATCGAGAGGAGCGGGGCTTGGTACGCCCACATCGCTCGACCGTGGGACAGGTGAGTGTGATTATTAAAAGTCAGCAGCTACACTTTTTGTAGCTGCTGTCTTAATGTTTATTTTATTTTTTCGGTGGAAAAGTACTACCAGGAGGTGCTCTCTTCACTCACCTTGCCCCCTTCTTTCCAACATTTTATTTAATCCAAGTATACCTGATAGTTTATCTTTTGGTGTATGTCATCTTGTCTTCAACCCCCTCTTTTCCAAATCCAGCATTTAGTTCACCCTGTGTCGTGCAGGCTTTACAAAATACAATATGGAAAGAAATTCCCTTATTTCACAGAAAAACTGTTTAACAGTCACCACATCCCAGTAATATGGACAAAAACAAAACCCCCTGGAGGATGGGACTTTGAAAGAGACTGAAAAACTAGTGAGGTTGTAGCAAAAAAAAAAAAAATAGGATTTTTGTACTCACCGTAAAATCCGTTTCTCTGACGTCCATGGACTGACACAGCTGTCATACTGATTACGTGTGGGTATATGTCCCTGCTTGCAGGAGAAGACCTAGGCAGAATGTTAGATGTTAAAACATTCTAGAACAAACCATAGCTGAACAGCCCCGCCCAGGGGGCGGTCCCTCCGGACATTACCCTCCCACCTGCAGCTAGCAGACCTCAGTTCATAACAAAGCAGTACAAACCTTAAAAAAGGAAGGGTGGGTGCTGTGTCAGTCCATGGACGTCAGAGAAACGGATTTTACGGTGAGTACAAAAAGCCTATTTTCTCTTATCGTCCATGGACTGACACAGCTGTCATACTGATTACGTGTGGGACGTCCCAAAGCAGTATAAGAAAAGGGTGGGAGCAAAATAGTAAAGGAACAACCAAAACTTCACTCCAAACCAGCAGTGCTCCTCAACGGAGGAGATGCAACATTAAACAGCGGCCTGCAACGCTTTGCGGCCGAAGGAAGCATCCGAAGATGCAGCCACATCAACCTTATAGAATTTTGAAAAAGGCATAAACGGATGACCAGGTCGCCGCCTTGCACACTTGTGCAACCGACGCTTGATGTCGGAAAGCCCAGGAAGCACCAATTGCCCTGGTGGCATGCGCTGTAACCGGAAAGGGAGGGGCCACCCCCTTAATGGCATAGGCCTGTATAACAGTCTGACTGATACATCTAGAAAAGGTGGCAGACTACACCGCTCGGCCCTGTTTGGACCAGAGACAGACAACTAGTGAGTCATATCACGTACCACATAAAATGTGTGAAGCGCAAACCCTCTGGTATGCGATGTGTGAGGACACAATGACGAGAGGACAATGTCCACACGTAGGTGAAAAGCCGAGACCACCTTTGGCAAAAGGAAGGTCGTGGACGCAACACCGCCTTATCCTCATGGATGACGAAATAGGGCGACTTGCAGGACAAGGCCGCCAACTCAGACACCCGTCTGACAGAAGTAATGGCCACTAAGAAGGCCACCTCCTGAGACAGGGTCAAGAGGGAAATATTTACAAAGTGAGGTTCCTGGAGAACCGAGAGCACCAAATTCAAATCCCGAGGGAGGAGGTTTCAACAGGAGGGAGCACATGGCGAACCCTCTGCACAAAGGTGCTACCAAGGAATGACCCGCTAGCAGTTGCTGAAGGAAGACGGCCAAGGCCGAAAACTGGCCCCTAATGGTACTCAAAGCAAGCATTTGGGTTACCCCACGCAGCAAGGACCGCAGGATACTGGGGACGGAATACGTCCGTAGACGCTAGCCCAGCTCATTGCATATAGCGATGTAAGCTTCTCAGGTACAGTGATAAATCTTTCAAGCGGAAGACTTCCGTGCCCTGAACATGGTCGAAATGACCGAATCCGAGAGACCTCGGACTCTCAGCACCTGGCTTCCAATAGCTATGCCGTTAAGTCAGAGGCTGTAAAACAGGATAAAAAATAGGACCTTGAAACAGAAGGTCCTCCCTTATTGGTAACCGCCAAGGAACGTCCGCGATGAGACGTACCAGATCGGCATACCAAAGACGCCAAGACCCACCCTGCGCGAGAGGATCTCCGGAATCCCTTCTGCCACAGACCTGCGCAGCAGGCGAGGAAGCAGCTGCAGCGGAGGATAACAGATATCAGGTGATAATGACCCCATGGGGCCCACCAACGGATCCGAGGCATCCGCCCAGGGATCCCTGGACCTGGCCACAAACCTTGACACCTTACGATTGAGTCGAGAGGCCCTCAGGTCCACAACCGGCACGTCCAGGTGTAAGGACCACTCTCCTGGTCCAGCATCTGGCGACTCCGATAGTCCGCCTGTCAATTGTCTACGCTTGAATGTAGACGGCCCATAGAGACCACGTGGGGAGGCATATTCTGATTGCCCGTATTTCCAGAACATTGATCGGTAAATGGCTTTGTCCGGAGTCCAAGCCCTGGGGCTGACAGGACTCCGCAGACTCCACCCCAGCCCGTCAGGCTGGCGTCCGTCATGAACACCGTCCACTGGATGGGGAGGGACGACTTCCCAGACCGAAGGGGAGGGACGACTTCCCGGACCGAAGAGCCGGGGACCCCAACCACCACACCAGGGACGCCCTGAGTGGGTGACTCATCTGGATCTGAAGAGCCAAGGACAACGGAGATTTGTTCCAAGTGGACAGGAGCTCTTACTGTAATGCCCGTGTGTGATTGGGCATACCGAACAGCCTCAAACGAGGTCCTCATGAGTCCCAGGACTCTGATGCAAAAAACGGGTTGACGACCATTTCTGAGACGTCAGGACCCGCACTACAGACTGAAAAGTCAGTAACTTCTCCAGGGTTAGGAATACCTACGCCTCCATGGAGTCCAGGATCAGACCGAGATACTCCCAATGCTGAGCCGGGACCAGGACCGACTTCTGAATGTTCGGGAGCCACCCGAAGTCCCTAAGGGTCTGACTGACAATAGTCACACTTCTAATTCTGAGCCATTGTCTGCCCTTAGAAGAAGATCGTCCAGATAGCCCATAATAGCAATGCATCGCTGTCTCAGCAAGGCTAGAACCGGAGCAAGCACCTTGGTAAAAAAAAAAACTTTGGTGCCGAAGGGAAGAGCCACAATTGATAGTGGTCTTTGCCGATCGCAAGCGCAGAAACTACTGTTGACGTACACAGATCGGAACATGCAAGTTGATGTCCAAGGATGCCAGAAAATCCCCTTGGAGTGTAGCGAACACCGCACAAATGGATTCCATGCGGAACCTTTGCACCATCACAAAAGCAGTCAGGCCTTGAGGCCCAGGATTGGCCGAACCCCCGTCCACCTTTTGGGACTACAGATTCGAGTAGAAACCCTGAACCACCTCACCTGTGACGGAACCGGCACAATCACTCCGGACCTGATCAATCCTGTACAGCCCTCAAGAGGGCCGCCCGACGGGCAGGAAGGAGAGGGAGAATTGAAGGAAAGAATCTGTCTGGGGGCCAGGAACGGAATTCTATCCTGTATCCTGAGGTGACCACCTCGCACTAATGAAAGGGCGCACACACCATAGAAAAGATGTAGAGCACCCCCCCACCCGGCGCCACGTGGGGAAAAACTCCCACAAAGAAATAAAATAAGATTCTCCAAGTCCAATTCATCTTGTGATTTCTCTATTTTTGGGGGTGGTTCAGGTTTGCTGTACACACTTTTAAGTAAAAGTTTGCGAGCAAATAATTGCAAGTCTTTTACGACTTCAGATTTGTCCATATCGGACTCAGGGCAGAAACTTAGACCTTTGGATAGGACAGACACCTCATCAGTAGATAAATAATCCGAAAGATTGACATTCAAAGAATTTTCCGAGAATGGTTGAGATTGTGGCTATAAACGGAACGTCTCCCTGTTTGGGGACATTGTCCCCTCCTAGTGTCTCAGCATTAGAGTCATGAATATTAGTAGGAAAGAGACCATAAACCACTTGCCCAGATGGGCCACCACGTGACTCAGTTACCTGAAAACCTAAAGGATTGTGCTGAAGAGTAGAATCGGCCCCCACCATGCGTTTCTTGGTAAGTTGTGCATCCGAGTTAGATGACCTCCATTTTGTTTTTTGTGGTGTTTTTTTTTTCTTTTTTTTTTTTTTGTCGTGGTGGACACCTGTGAAGAAGACAGAGATGAATTTAGAGATGGGTTAGTCATTCTGTCCCCAAATCCACGTGGTGGAGATTGGAATCGCACACTATTGCAACGTGAGTCCTGGTGGATATTGAATCTCAATGCCACCGTGGCCCCTGGCCTTAATGACATCATTAGTTACCGTCCATTTTTGGAAGGTTTCTCCTGAGGATGAGTGGAATAACTATCCTCTCTGTGTATACCAGCTATGTATGCACGTGTAGGGATGCATGCACTTGAAGAACGGGAGCACCAAGTTGATGATCACATTTGGATATGATTCTTCTTTTGTTTATCGCATATATAAAGTTTATTTGCTTTCTTGCCTTCATGTAGCCTTATTGACATGAGTTTTGACTTTATGGGACCTATGACATTCCAGTGATTCCTATCTCTGTACATCCGAGGTTGGCAACTGTATTGCAAAAAAACTCCTTGTGTTCTCTTTAGGCTTCCCCTTCCCCTCTGGGTCTCTCCATATGTAAAATCCTTGCTTTATTATAGTGTAAATATTTAGCATGATCCTGTATGAATCCACTTGTGCAAACATACGATGTATTCTGCAAATGTGTTGTTTTACAATGCTAGCAGCAGTACCGGTGGATAGGTGTCCTCACAGATGCCTTTACTTATTTTTTTCCCATTTCTTTGTGTACCTTTCATGCCCTGTTCGTGGGTGTTTTTTCCCCCACACGGCGCCGGGGGGGGGGGGGGGGGGGGCTCTACATATTTTCTATGGCGTGAGCACCCTTTCATTTACCCACGGCCTTTTGACCGTGGATCGACGGCGGTGCTCCCCCAGCACGGAGTTCAGTCTCATTATTTGGGGCTGGTCCCCCGCGCTGTGTGGGCAGGGGATCCTATGGCATTCCTCCAGTCTGTACATGCATGCGCAGTAGAACCCCTGCACGGGTTGCCCATCTAAGTAATGTATTTGCACCATGGCGCATGCGCCATGAGGTCATCTACTATGCGTCCACGCAGATTGAGGTCGCGATGACGTCATCACATACATGGCACATGCGCGGGCTCTCTCACTCACCCTTTATAAGCGCCGTAAGCTGCTAGGCAGATACAGCAGCAACAGCTCTGTCACCATAGGAGGATCTTTATGCCATCCGCCCGCAGGTATGTCACACTGCCATATTTGGACCACTGCCCTTCACTATTCCTTGCCATCTTTGTGGATTTCAACTAAACCTCACTCGTGCTATCCATACAGGTATACCTCCTGGACTTGAGGTTTATCCTATCCTCTTGTCTCTCATGAACCAGCACCTGAATTTCCAAAACCTTTTGAGTGATCTCTAACTTGTTACCTAGGTAGGTGTTCATGTCCATATTGAAGAAATACCCTTATGATATACATATATGTTTCCTCCCTTTCCCCTCCCCTTACGGGGCGGTGGACAATTAAATTTACCCTTAATAGTGAATGGTAGATATTTCAATATACAGATTGTCCTTTCCATTCTGGGTGAGTGTATGGGATCCTCGTTGGGAATATCCATGGACGTGGGCTGGCAGGCCCCTTTTTTACACACACCATTATTAGCTGCTAAGATTTGCTTTTGTGGTTGTATGTGACAAGTGGATTATTTTGCTGTAAGATATTTTGCCTTTTTTCTCTATTTTGTATGCTCTGTTTGCTTGTTTTAATATACAGAATAGTCCATTTCTAACAATATTTGCTGTACTAATATGATATATGCATTTCAATAGATGACTGGCTCTATATGCTTGAATAAAATCCCTGAAGAAGGGCTCATTTGCCAGAAACATTGGGTCAAGTTGTGAGAGCTATCCTCATATGCATCCACATCCATCAACCCACTATATGGATTTGTAATGTTTACATGTCTGTTACTAATATATATATATATATATATATATATATATATATATATATATATATATATATATATATATAGTAGTATCTTTTAATCTTTATATGTACATTAAATTAAAAGTTATATTTTTTTACTACAACCTCACTAGTTTTTCAGCCACTTTCAAAGTCCCATCCTCCAGGGGGTTTTGTTTTTGTACAAAATACCCAAAACTACATATATATTTTTTTGCAAGCCAAGAATTTTTTCCAGTCATTATCTCCATCCCTTACTCTAGATATATACGCAAAAGGTAGAGAGACTATGTGCTCGAGGCCCGTACAAACGCCATCCGATTTCCTCTATATACAAAATTATTCAGGAGGCTGTCCCTCACTACAAATGATACCCACCTCTATATGAGAAAGTGGACAAATATTCTTCGGATGCCTATCCCATTACACACTTGTGATAAGATTTGGACTTCTGCCTTTAAATCGTCTAGCTGTGTGGTGCAGAGAGAGACTACCTTAAAAAAAAAAAAAAAAAAAAAAGGTACTTATGTTTTGGTAGAAGACCCCAGAAATATTACCCTGCAAAGACTCCTCGCTCTCAGCCCTATGCTGGCGTTGTGGTCTTGAGCCAGGCTCACATTTTCATATAGCTGGCAATGTGCACATTTGAAACCTTTCTGTTATTACGTGAACAGTTGTTTAATTTATCTTTTCCATTGGATCCTATCCGCCATTTACTGAGTATTCCCTTCTCCGGTGTCGCAAAATTGTCAAAACACCTGATGGCCTATATATTAGCTGCCCAAAAAGCAATTTCTTTTTGTTGGCTGCCCACCGACCCGCTTTCAAAAGACTCAACTTTTACATATTACCGAAATACAGAGAATGGAATTCCTTACTGCCTCTGACACTCTTTCACAATTCAATAAAATGTTGGGAGACTTGGGACCAGTCTGCTTATGGCAAGGTGATTTCATATGTTCTTAACCTTGGCATCCAGAATACTTTATTACATTCATACTTCTAGCACTTCCTACAGTTTCTAGCAGGTGCTGCAACAATACCAAAATGGGCTAAGGACTGGGAGCATGCTCACTGGGGAGATGACATTGAAGTCACGTATGCCTTGTGTTCCGTTTCCAATGACATTTTATGCATTGACATACCTCGCCAGACCCAGTCTATCCAGACAATATGGTCACCTGATGACTTGGCACCATCCATAGGCAGCTAAACATTTCAATACAACACAAAAGTTGAGCCCAAAGCAATTTTACTTCAGAATGCAATACAGAGTGCAGTGCAGAGTATGCTTTTCAATCTTTTGAAGTTTAAGAAGGAAATAAAAAAAAACTTTCCCAAGCCCTTTTTTTGCAAAAAACACTTTGACTGATAGAACAATTAAAAAAAAAAAAAAAAAAAAGGGAGGGTTTAGCTGAGAGACCGAACTAACATTAAACATGAGAGGAAGACAGAGGGGGATATCAAAAACGAATAATTGAATAAGTTGTAGTGGTCCTAATGCACCATTAGATGTCAGAACACATCAGAATGACAACCTGATATAGTTTAATACAACAGAATTTATATATATATATATATATATATATATATATATATTTATATTACACATACATACATACATACATACACACACACACACACACTGTAGATAGGACATAAAACTGCCCGCCAGAAATCTTTAGATTTTGTAACATATTAGAAGTCCATAAATACAGATGCTTAGTCCTCTGGACCTAAAAAAAAAGCATGCAAATGTTTAGGCAAAAATTCAAAAGCATCACATAAGATTTGAGAGGTCGAACTAGAAAGGTCTCATGTTGACCTGAACAAATTCTAGAAGATTGGCCTTTAGGAGGCTCTGTTGACAACCTACGAATTAAAGAATGTTCCAGTTTGAAGACTAGGGTTAAAATATGTGGATAAATTTTAGGCTGCTGACTGCCAGCAAGATTCCTCGGGTGTTACTTGAGCCGATATGCAGCAGAACTGCAGCTTAGGCCAAGTTCATGTAGTAAGAATGAGGAATCAAGTCTCTGGGACTCTCACGGGGATTCTCTACGTGAAGGGATTTTAGTGTTTTGCAGTTGCCAGGAATAGTATAAGATGACAGGACTAGCTTGAGATGGCAGCTGGTTCACTGTGGGCAACTTTGTAGTATCTACTGAAAAAGTTGGTGAATTTAGATAGAGTCACTTGTTACAAAGTTAATGAACTGATACACACATTTTGCGGTGCAGGATTTTGGCATTCGTAAATTTCTGGGCACCTATTGAATGTTTAGTCTTGTTGATATCAGTACTGGGTTGAGATGTTTTCACTGATGCTGCTTTAAGATGATTCTCTGATGTAGACTTGATTTCTCACAGGAAGTCTAATCTACATAGTGGGTTTTCTCTCGAGTTCCCACAAATATTGAGCAATGAAGGGAATGTATTAAATTCTCTTAAAAAGGAAGTAAACACTGCCTTTTTTTTCCCCCCACCTTTTTCCTGACCTGCAAAGTAAAGGCATAATGTGCTAGTATGCATCGCATACTAGCACATTATGTGAAACTTTTCTGCAAACGAAGCCCTCGTCGTCACAACATCTATCTTCGCCCGTCTTCCTTCCGGGTCCACGGACTCCGGTCACGGCACAGGGCTCTGAGGAAACGGCACGGGTGGCCGTTGCTTCAGAGCACATGCGTCCATAACGTCACAAGCGGCGTATACAGTAAATATCTCCTAACCGGTGCGCGTTTAGGAGACAGTACCTAAAAGGCAAGGCTTACCTATAGGTACAAACAATCCATTCTCTCTTTAACCACTTGTCCCCCGCCCACTGTCAATTGACGGCGGGCGGAGGATACTCTCGTTCTGGGAGGACGTCATATGACGTCCTCCCTTTAAAAACGAGCTAGGAGGCGCGCGCCGCCGCGTTCACAAGGCCCCGATGTGCGTGCCCGGCGGCCGCGATTGCCGCCGGGCACCCGCGATTGCCCGGGAAACTAGCAGGAAAGTGGATCTCTGTGTGTAAACACAGAGATCCACGTCCTGTGAGGGAGAGGGGACCGATGGTTGTCCCTATGTACAAGGGACACACCATCGGTCACCTCCCCCAGTCAGTCCCCTCCCCCCACAGTAAGAACACTTTGAGGGAACATATTTAACCCCTTCCCGCCCCCTAGTGGTTAACCCCTTCCCTGCCAATCACATTTATACAGTAATCAATGCATTTTTATAGCAGGGATCACTGTATAAAATGTGAATGGTCACAAAAATGTGTCAAAAGTGTCCGATGTGTCCGCCGCAATATCGCAGTCACAATAAATAAAAAAAAAAAAAAAAAAAAAATCGCAGATCGCCGCCATTACTAATAAAATAAAAATGCTATAAATCTATCCCCTATTTTGTAGACGCTATAACTTTTGCGCAAACCAATCAATACGCGCTTATTGCGATTTTTTTTTTTTTACCAAAAATATGTAGAAGAATACATATCGGTGTAAACTGAGGAAAATTTTATAAAAAAAAAAAAAAAAAAAAAAAATATGGGTATTTATTATAGCAAAAAGTAAAAAAAATAGGTTTTTTTTCCAAACTGGACGCTCTTCTTTTGTTTATAGCGCAAAAAATAAAAACCGCAGAGGTGATCAAATACCACCAAAAGAAAGCTCTATTTGTGGGAAAAAAAGGACGCAAATTTCGTTTGGGAGCCACGTCGCACGACCGCGCAATTGTCATTCAAAGTGTGACAGCGCTGAAAGCTGAAAAATGGCTTGGGCAGGAAGGGGGTTTTCGTGCACAGTAGAGAAGTGGTTAAAAAGGGTTACTAAACACACATCATTAAAATTGATCAATAATTGCTGTATTACATGCTGTTCATACTAACTCACACTAAGATTCCTTTTCTGTATTCTGCAAAAAACCTGGTTGGTCCTGCTGCTCGCTATTTTCCCCCTTCTGTTCATGTTCCCACTTCAGCTAGGTATTTTGCACCTGTAGTGGCAACTCTGCACATGCTAAGTTTTCAGTGAGCTTTTATGCTGAGCATTTCCTCCTCCATCACTTCTGAGCAGCCCATGTGACTATATAGAGTCACATGTGGGCATATACACAGTGGTAAATGACAGCCCACTCCCTCCCTCCTCCTCCATGCATCCCAACCAGCTAAACACAATGGGGGCAGGATATTACAATAGTATGGTGTGCGCAGTTTACTGTACAGGGCAGCTAAGCAGGTAGGTAATTGATACAGAAGAAACCTTTGTCTCTTCTGCATTAAATATCCTGCCAGTTGCCCCCCCCCCCCTTTTTTACCATAAAGTTTCACCTTAAGGTAACTCTGGTGCAGATATAAACAAAATGTTAAGGAGGGTTTTCTTCTCCCTTCTTGTTCATGTATTTTACACCATCCTTTTTATTATACAGTCTTGCTGGAAGTACCACACGTTGCCTGCCTCATGTCCATGGGTCCACATATGTCTCGATATCCCTTGGGTCTGATCAAGTTGGCGTTTGTATAATGTAAATTAAAGCCAGATTGCTCAAATATATCTTGAGAGAGAGAAGGGGGGGGGGGGGAGGAGTATATGGTTAGATTTATAATGGTCGATTTTATACCCTAGAGTCTGTCCACAGGCCCTCCCCTCTCTGACACCAGCCTTGAGGTTATCCTCAGGGGGCATATCCCCTCTTATGGATTTGTCATAATTTCTGTTCAATCTCATGAATCTTTAGATCTGGGGCCCTAGTATCCCCTCTGGGGCATCAGATATCACAGAGAGCTCTGTTTTGGAGCCAAATGATGTGCGTTTATGTCATATTTGTACTTTACTAGGGATATATACGCCATTTGTAGGCATTTGAAGTAAAATTATACTTAAAATCTATTGCATATTCCGTAGATGGCTGTAATCCGATTAGTAGCTGAAGACAATTACCTAGGTGTCCCAATCCTGATGAAGAGGGGTACCTGCAAAACGCATTAACCCTTGTAGACGCAGGTGAATACTGCTATGCCAGTATTTTTTTTAATGTAAAAACATAGGATTTTTTTTTTTTTTAATAATGACTTAATTAGTACCCATTTTTTGGATGGCGCTTTCAGAGAACATATACAGTGCCTTGCGAAAGTATTCGGGCCCCTTGAACTTTTCATCCTTTTGCCACATTTCAGGCTTCAAACATAAAGATATAAAATTTAAATTTTTTGTGAAGAATCACCAACAAGTGGGACACAATTGTGAAGTGGAACGAAATCTATTGGATTTTTGAAACTTTTTTAACTAAGAAAAAAATGAAAAGTGGGGCGTGCAAAATTATTCGGCCCCCTTGCGTTAATACTTTGTAGAGCCACCTTTTGCTGCGATTACAGCTGCAAGTCGCTTGGGGTATGTCTCTATCAGTTTTGCACATCAAGAGACTGAAATTCTTGCCCATTCTTCCTTGCAAAACAGCTCGAGCTCAGTGAGGTTGGATGGAGAGCGTTTGTGAACAGCAGTTTTCAGCTCTTTCCACAGATTCTCGATTGGATTCAGGTCTGGACTTTGACTTGGCCATTCTAACACCTGGATACGTTTATTTGTGAACCATTCCTTTGTAGATTTTGCTGTATGTTTGGGATCATTGTCTTGTTGGAAGATAAATCTCCGTCCCAGTCTCAGGTCTTTTGCAGACTCCAACAGGTTTTCATCCAGAATGGTCCTGTATTTGGCTGCATCCATCGTCCCCTCAATTTTAACCATCTTCCCTGTCCCTGCTGAAGAAAAGCAGGCCCAAACCATGATGCTGCCACCACCATGTTTGACAGTGGGGATGGTGTGTTGAGGGTGATGAGCTGTGTTGCTTTTACGCCAAACATATCGTTTTGCATTGTGGCCAAAAAGTTCGATTTTGGTTTCATCGGACCAGAGCACCTTCTTCCACATGTTTGGTGTGTCTCCCAGGTGGCTTGTGGCAAACTTTAGACAAGACTTTTTATGGATATCTTTGAGAAATGGCTTTCTTCTTGCCACTCTTCCATAAAGGCCAGATTTGTGCAGTGTACGACTGATTGTTGTCCTGTGGACAGACTCTCCCACCTCAGCTGTAGTTCTCTGCAGTTCATCCAGAGTGATCATGGGCCTCTTGGCTGCATCTCTGATCAGTCTTCTCCTTGTCTGAGCTGAAAGTTTAGAGGGACAGCCAGGTCTTGGTAGATTTGCAGTGGTCTGATACTCCTTCCATTTCAAAATGATCGCTTGCACAGTGCTCCTTGGGATGTTTAAAGCTTGGGAAATCTTTTTGTATCCAAATCCGGCTTTAAACTTCTCCACAACAGTATTACGGACCTGCCTGGTGTGTTCCTTGGTCTTCATGATGCTCTCTGCGCTTTCAACAGAACCCTGAGACTATCACAGAGCAGGTGCATTTATACAGAGACTTGATTACACACAGGTGGATTCTATTTATCACCATCAGTCATTTAGGACAACATTGGATCATTAAGAGATCCTCGCTGAACTTCTGGAGTGAGTTTGCTGCACTGAAAGTAAAGGGGCCGAATAATTTTGCACGCACTACTTTTCAGTTTTTTATTTGCTAAAAAAAGTTTAAAATATCCAATAGATTTCGTTCCACTTCACAATTGTGTCCCACTTGTTGGTGATTCTTCACAAAAATTTAAATCTTATATCTTTTTGTTTGAAGCCTGAAATGTGGCAAAAGGATGAAAAGTTCAAGGGGGCCGAATACTTTTGCAAGGCACTGTATTATCACTATAGGGATATCCCCTTTAGGCACACATTGAAGTTATAACCCTCCCTTACTCTATTTAAAAAAAAAAGTTTTACCTTTAGGTAAATTTTAAAACTGTATTAAAATCAAACCACTATGTGTAATATATTGCAGCTTACTAATCATTAGATGTGGTGTCTGCATCAGTTTATTTTTTATTTTATTAGGCTTTTTTTCCCACCTTTGTTTTCACCTGGTGATCTGGGCAGTAACACACTTCCTGTTTTAGAGTGCCTCTACTCTGCATGAAGGAGCACAAGTGGCACCTTTGGGCAACAGCATTGTCAGTCTGGGGGGGGGGGGGTAATAATTGTATTCGCAGATTTAGATACACTAACAAATTGAGGCCAATACTTTATAAGCAGCAACAGTTTTTTTTTTTTTTTTGGTATAAAGTTTTACATAAAAGCTGATCCTCATAAGCACCCCTTCTAGTGTAAAATCGTTTGAATCATATATATCTCTAACTGATTCTACCGGAGAGCTTGTTCTTTTGAAAAGCAGATTTACTGGCAGGATCACGAGATAAAAATAGAAGACCACCTAAAAAAGAAAATAAATGCAGCCATCACATCGAAGAAATTGTAAGCCGAAATGTCATAAAAGTTTGCTTTTGGGCTTAAAAGGCTAAGCTCGCCTTTTAGAACAGGTTACATGCTCCACCTGTTTTTAGAGCGGAACATGTAACATGTTCCAGCTCCTGCCGCCAGTCCCCCCGATCTCCACCTCAGTGCGACAGCGGGCGGGGAGACTTCTGCCCGGACCCGCTGTCACTTTTGGACAAAAAGCACAACCATGTGAGGCTCCACTCACACAAGCTTTGCGTTTATTCCGTTTCCAGTGAATGAATTAACTACAAGTACTATTATCCACTGTGGCCGATGGCTTGAACTGCAGGGGTGATGAGTGCTCTTGTAGTTCCTTCACAAGCTCTGCAGCTTTCAAACAGACATCATGTGTGAAGGTATGGGCAGAAAGCTGCAGGGCTTGTCTGCAGAAGCCCGACACTGCACCCCTGATCACGGGTGCAATGCTTTCCAGGACCCTGCAGGACAAAAAAATAATCCTCATTTT
Source organism: Rana muscosa (assembly GCA_029206835.1). NCBI lineage: Eukaryota > Metazoa > Chordata > Amphibia > Anura > Ranidae > Rana > Rana muscosa. The sequence continues at coordinate 726,787,008 of CM055116.1, forward strand.
TTTTGTGCAAAAATACATGGATTATTTTTTCTGGAAAGGTCAACATATACTTTATGACTTTAATATCACAAACTGATCCGAAAGAAAGGGTATCTTTGTTATAAAATTAGAAGCATAGACATTCTCCTTTCTTTTAGTGTCAGGAACTACCAGCCTTTTTTCCTTCTTCTGAGCCATACAACACCCACTTCTTCCTCAGATTAGTGGATTACATTAATAGTCATCAGGGGGCTGGATCTAGGAACAGAACATGCTGCCTGGTAATTTCTTGTATATTCAATAACATGCTGGCTACCTTGCAGCCATGCAACCGCTTACTGCAGCATCACTGTGATGCTACGGCTGCCCCCAGTCGACTCTAAGCTTGAGAACTATATTACCACTGATAACTGAGCTCCCGGGCCACTTTGAGCAGAAAGCAGTGACTGTAACATGTGCAGATAGTATGTTTCTGCCTATAGGGTTGGTGTCCCCTTCCCCCTAACACCATCATGCTTGCAAGCTAATCTTCACTAGCCTCCCTACCCCAGCTGTTTACTACCATGTAGCACAGTGTCTACCTACTGCAAGGCAAAGTCTATGTCCTCTCTGTAGAAATTAATATGAGTGCCGGCACAGCCAGTCCAAGAATTTGAGTAGGACCATATAGAGAGATTGACACAGCCAATGCTGAGGAGAGGTTATGTAGAGAAGAGCTAAATACCTGACTGTAGCAAGTAGGCAGGTGGGGTAAAGGGGTTTAAGAGCCCATTCACACTGCCCTATAGACCACACCTCTGTGCCCTGCACAGCATTTTGGGCTGCAGAGCTATGCCACAGGGAATGGCATGATGCACATTTTAGCTGCGCTCTTTTTTTTTTTTTTTTTTTTGACAGAACGGTCTTAGAAGTGTATAGAGTGACACTTCAGCCATGCAGACCAGCGCGCTGAACTTTTGTGCAGTAACATGTGGGATCATGCAGAGCAGTGTGATTTTATGCAAATATGTTACATAATATCTGGAACACCATGCAACACTGCACTCTGGTCTAAACAGGACACAGAAAATTGTTTACTGTGCATCATTGCAGTTACTGGCGTTTTTTCCATGCAGAAAAAAACAACAGGGAGGTAACCACATATAGTAGTCCAAAATAAAGTTGCACTAAATATTATAAAAATAACAATCTCAAAAACACATTTTGAAAAAAAAAGAAGTCCAATTTATTTATTTTTTAAATCAAACATGTCATACTTACCTCCTTTGTACAGTTGGTTTGGCACAGAGTGGCCCTGAGCCTCCTTCTCGAGTGCCCTGTTGGAAAGCCACTCTCCCTCGGGGCACTCGTGTGGGCGCTTGTGTGTTCTGCTGCTGTGTTTATTGAGACAGACAGTAGGACTTGGCCTCGCCCCCACGGCATTGGATTTGATTGACAGCAGCGGGAGCCATTGGCTGCACTGCTATCAATCTATCCAATCAGGACCCAAGACACCGGCTAGAGCTGGTGTGCTCGTGGAAAGACTGGGTTTAGGTAAGAAAAGGGGGGGCTCTGGGGGGGCAGCAGAATCACAGGGAGGTTTTACAACCCCTTTAAGTGATATGAAATCCAACAAATCCCTCAGTGCTTTAAACTTTTACCAGAATGGTGTGTGAATTTCAGAGAAAAGCCTCCACCTCTTGAGAATGGCCGCTTACCAGCTCCTTATGACCTCCTGTTACAGGAGGTCCTTCCTGCTTGTGGCTATATACCCAGCCAGGGCAGGTAAGCGGCCATTCTCAAGAGGTGGAGGCTTTTCTCTGAAAATTCATACACCAGTCTGGTGAAAGTTTAAAGCACTGAGGGATTCATTGGATTTCATATCGCTTAATGGACTTCGTTTCAAATGTGTTTGCCATTTTTATAATAGTTATCGCAACTTTATTTTGGGATTTTCTTGATGTGTGCTACATAGTTAGTCAGGTTGAAAAAAGACAAGTCCATCCAGTTCAACCATAAAAAAATTAAAATAAAAAATAAATACAATCCCATATACCTAATTCTAAATCCGCAGACGATCCAGAGGAAGGTGAAAAACCCCGGCAGAGCACGATCCAATTTGCTACAGCAGGGGAACAAATTCCTTCCTGATCCCCCGAGAGGCAAGCGGATATTTCCCGGATCAATTTTACCTATAAATGTCAGTACCCAGTTATATTATGTACATTTAAGAAAGTGCGGTATCACAAAAGGAAAGTTGCTGCTTTTATTGTTTGATATTAACTTATTGTTTGGATCCTGAAGCGCAGTATTACCTACACTTACGAATGCAAAATTAGCTCAAGGAGGGCTATAGGGTATGATTTGGCATTAAAAAATAGATAAACATAAAAAAACACTCTTTTGCGATATTTTCAAAAAAAAGCAAGAAAAAAAGTTAACCCTTTGGAATTAACTGGCTTTCTGCAGCAATATTCCATAAAATGTTATCTGATCCTCATCCAAGACACAATTGATGAAAGATCATTACATTTGCTGGCCTTATTCTCTTTTGTTTTACGTAATCCCAAAATTCATGAAGCATTTGCAAAACTTTTAGTTCAGACAGCACCTTTTGCACCAAACTCAAGTAGTTCTGAAAATGAAGAACCACAGAGGTGCAGCATGCGCCAAATTTGATTACAAATTGATTACAAATTCTAGGCAAGCACATGAATTCGGCACAAACTGAACCACTTTTTAATAGCACGAGAGACACTTTCGCAAAATCTGTCTGCACGCTGCACTATTCTTTATGAATTCCAGACCATGTGCTTAAAGTGGGGTTCCAATCACGTTTCATTTTTTAAAAGCATGTCATTTCAGCATTCAATACAGTGGTACATATAAGATGACTCACTATTTTAAAAACCGCCGCCAATCTGCCGAGTTACTGCATAAAGAGACTAAGCCTTCAGAGCGCGCCTTTTTGCGAGGCATGGTTCACATCAGCTGATGCTTCTTATAAACCGCAATCTTAAAATGTTTGACCGTCTTTTATCAAAGTAGCTGTAAACCACACCTCCAAAAAACGCATTTTGTTAACTGGACTCCAGGTGTGCAATCTAATTACTCCAATTAGCTTTTGTTGAAATGAAGTGATTATCCTATGGGCTCATTTACTTTTTCCTCCAGCACTGGGCATTTTTAATAGGAGCGTTCGATAAAGACACAAGAAATTAGAATGGTTTGTGTGTCATCAGTTAAAACACATTGTGTTGGGGGGGCGTGGCCACGGCATGCACGAGTGAGGACGTGCTTTCCCAGAGCTCCGTGAGACCCGCGCTCTAATCAGCACATTCGGCAGCTTTAGAGGGGGAGAAACTACCGCAGCCCGGATGCCATCGAAGCGCAATCACTCCCCGTGCCCACAGCGGACACTCCGGGACCGGTCCGGATCGTTGGACAACTTTTTTGGGACACGCAGCAAAACGACAGGTACAGCCAAGATGGCGCCCGGCTCCCACGCTGCCAGGGCTGCCTCACCTATCGGCTCCCCGCCTCTGCCCTCACAGCCCCTGCCTTCTCCCCCTTCTCTCTCTGGCTCAAACAGCGGGGATGAGCCTGCACAGGAGGGAGATCCATGGGATGATAAAGACATCCGTGCACACATCCTCTCCCTCCCTACCAAGGCAGTCCTAGAACGATTTGCAGGCAGAGTGGAGATGGCTTTCAAGAAAGACATTGAGGCCTTACAGGCGGACACAGCGCATCTGGGAGATAGAGTGGAGACTCTGGAGGCGCAATGGGATGAAACTAGCCCGACCCTGCAGGCCCTCTCTGATCACTGCAAACAACAGGATCGCAGGCTTGAGGCCTTGCTGGATCAAATGGAAGATTTTGAGAACAGGAGCCGCAGGGTTAACATTCGGATCAGAGGTCTACCCGAAGCCACTGGCCCCAGAGATATCATCCCCACCCTGCAAGGGGTCTTTAAGCAAATCCTTGGCCGACAGGCACCTGACCATTTCGAAATTGACCGGGCCCACAGAGCCCTGCGGCCCCCTTCTGATGACCCTGAGAAACCAAGAGACATTATCTGCAAACTGCACAAATACTCGCTGAAGGAACGTATCATGAATCAGGTCAGAGGGGTCAGATTTGTGGATTTTGATGGGGCCAAACTGACATTTTTTCCGGATCTCTCCAGACGCACGTTAATGCAACGCCGAGCCCTCAAGCCACTGCTGGCGGCCCTACAAGATGCTCAGCTTCCCTATAGGTGGGGTTTCCCGTTTAGCCTCTCCGCTACTAAAGAGGGCAGGCAGGCCACACTATGGAACAGGGACCACCTACCCCGATTCCTGGAAGCCCTAGACTTGCCTCATGTCGATATCCCGGACTGGAGATCACCGTCAGATATCCCTCACCCGGCACAACCTGAACCGTGGCAATCAGCCCGTCGGAGACGTCGCTGTGGACCCAGACGGGGCCCCAATGGCTCAGCACCTCCCTCCCGACCCCCGCAGGGAGAGGCCTAGACACCTGAACAATCTGCTGCTGGCTCTTGAGGCGCCTATGTTCATTTTTGATCTCTTTTCCTTTTGTGACTTCCCCCTAGCTGCCGTATCACTTTCCTGCCCCTGGTCAAGGGGCAGTCGCTCACTTTCAATATTATGCGGGTCCCCATGCGGACTTGCTCTTGGTGCCCTACCACATCCCCCCCAATAGGTCAACTCCCCGGAGTTAAGTGTCCCTTTTTGAGAATGCCTCTGCTCGCTGGCCTCCACCGTCTCCTCGGCTTGAGGAGGGGGTGGAGGCTCCCGACCGGCGGTGACGATGCACTTCGCTGCGCCCTTTGGGCTTATCACCTGTTTCTGTGTTTTTGTTCACCAAGTTTTTTTTCCCCTTTGTTTTTCCATGTCCTTTTTTCCGTAACACCTGCTCTAACTTTGTTTTGTACTCTAGGCTACTGTATGTGATCAGGGAGTTCCTGGAGTCCCTTGCTGTGGGCTCGACTGCGCTGTGGGTCTCTCTCCCCTCTTGCCGCTGGCCTGATGGCCCCACCCGGTAATCTCTCATCATGGCTGACATGAAAATCGTGTCGTACAACGTACGTGGCCTGGGCTCCCCGTCGAAATGCGGTAAGTTGTGGCTTGAGATGAAACGCATGGGGGCACACATCTTTTTTTTTGCAGGAAACGCACTTTCGCACTGACTCGGTCCCCCGCCTTCCAACCCATTTATATAAAACTCTTGGTACCTTAGCAACTCCCCCCGCCCCAAATCAGGGGGGGGTGGCCATAGCGATCCACAAGAATTGCCCTTTTGTAATGACTGACCAATTACTCGACCCAGAGGGTAGATTTGTGTTTGTCAAAGGCACCATATTTGCCCGCATGTTCACATTTGCAGCTGTGTACGCTCCAAATAGCAAACAGCTTACCTTCTTAGATGCAGTATTGGAGTCCCTGTCCACCTTCCGGGAGGGGCAGCTCATCCTGGGAGGGGACTTCAATGTTAGCCCTGACCCGCTGGTAGATACGTCGTCGGGCCACTCGACTCATTCCTTTACCTTCCTGAAGCATTTTAAGAAATCCCTGCTGGAACACCATTTGGTTGACTGTTGGCGGCTCCTCCACCCGACAGACAAAGACTATAGCTATTTTTCCGCAACACATGATGTATATACCCGCATTGACCTTCTTGTGATGGACCAGTATTCACTTGACTCCCTAGCTAGCGCCTCAATAGGGTCCATTACCATATCAGACCACGCGCCGGTTTCCATCTCCCTGCGTCCTCTGTCAATGGAGGCACGGACGTGGAGCTGGCGCCTGAATGATGGCATCTTGGATGATGCGGTCGCTCAGAAACAGGTGTTGGACACCATCTCCCTGTATTTCACCGAGAACACACCGGGTGAGGTCAGCATGGGCTCTGTATGGGAAGGGCACAAGGCCGTGGTTCGGGGGGAGCCGATATCCCAGGGGGCGAGACTGAAACGGGCCAGGGAGGGAGAACTGCAGGCCCTCTTGGCCAAATTACAGACAGCGGAGTTACGACATAAAAAGAAACTCACCCCAGACTTGGCGTCGGAACTACAATCCCTGCGACAGGAGCTGGCCGCATTGTTAGACAACAAAATTAAGGCACGCCTTCGGCATTTAACACACAGGTATTATGAGTTCGGTAATAAATGCGGGAGGCTGCTGGCAAGGGCCCTTAAAAGCCAACGCGACTCGGGACATGTCCACAAGCTTACTGCCCCGACGGGAACTTCGTTCGTTCATTCCTCAAAAATTGCGAATGTCTTTCGGGACTTTTATGCACATTTGTACCATCTCCCTGATACCTTACATGGCGTGACGGAATCCCAACGGGTCGACCGTATTAACCAATACCTCACGGAGGCTGAGTTCCCGCAGCTGGGACCCTCAGTGAATAAACAGCTGGACTCGCCCATCACTACTGCGGAAATTCAGAAGGTAGTGAAAGACCTACCCAATGGGAAAAGCCCAGGCCCTGACGGCTACACAAATGCCTATTACAAGAAATACTCGGAGGTGCTCTCCGGTCCCATGTGTGCCTATTTCACGGCACTGGCCTCTGGCACGGCAATGCCCCCAGAAGCACTGATGGCGCACATCACGGTCCTCCCGAAGGAGGGTAAAGACCATACCTTACCGGGCAGCTATAGGCCCATTTCGCTTCTGAACTCGGACGTCAAGATTTTGGCTAAAATCTTGGCCAACAGACTGACGCAGATACTCCCGACAATCATTCACCCGGACCAGACGGGGTTCATTACGGGCAGGGAGGCCAGAGATAACTAATAGAGCACTCCAGCTGATTCACTGGGCCGAGACGCAGGTCGGGTCCCGCCCCTGTCTCTTGCTTTCCACTGATGCCGAGAAGGCATTTGACAGGGTGGACTGGATGTATATGCAGACGGTTCTGGCTAGGCTTGGCCTAGGTTCAAACATGCTGACGTGGATAGCTTCCCTTTATAGTTCTCCGACTGACAGGGTGAAGGTGAATGGGCTGTTATCCGAGACCTTCCCGATCAGCAATGGGACACGTCAGGGATGCCCATTGTCCCCTCTCATTTTCGCTCTGACCCTCGAACCGCTGCTTAACAAAATACGCCTTAACAATGACATCAATGGTTTTACGGTCGGCCCGACGGAACACAAATTGTCGGCATACGCGGATGATGTACTTTTTTATGTCTCCAACCCCTTGATATCACTGCCCAACATCCTAGCCGAGCTTAAGGACTTTGGCCTACTGTCTAACTTTAAAATCAACTACGATAAGTCCGAAATCCTATCATTAAACGGCCCTGCAGGTTTGCGTACACAGCTGCAATCAGCTTTCCCATTTACGTGGTGCCCAAACTCCCTGAAATACTTAGGGGTATATTTGCCCGCGAGCTGTTCGATGCTCTATGACTAACTATGCTCCGCTGCTCTCCTCAGTCAGGTTAGACCTGAAGCGGTGGGATAGGACTGCGTTTTCGTGGCTGGGCCGAGTCAGTGTACTTAAAATGAACGTGCTACCCAGCATTCTGTTCTTCCTGCAGATGGTGCCGATCACGTTGCCCAAGACGTTCTTCTCAACCCTCAATAGCCTGTTCATACAGTATATCTGGAATGGGAAATGTCCCAGGCTAGCCCTCCGCACTATCCAGCACCCTAAGAATAGGGGAGGTATGGGGGTCCCAGTAATCCGCAGGTACTATGAGGCGATAGCATTACAACGTATACTAGACTGGCACCACAATGTCCGGTATAAACGCTGGGTACTTCTAGACAAATTTCTAGCGGGTCGTAACTTGTCACATGCCCCCAGGGTCCCCAGGGAGGCTAGGGGTCTCTCGACGCTGGTTTCCCCGTTTGCTGCCCACGCGCTGGCGATCTGGGATAGGCTGAACAAACAGGGGCTGCTCGAAACCCCCAACTTCTCCTTTGGCGCCCCTGGGAGGCTTCCCCTGGTTCACTCCGGGGGAACATCCTTCCTTTTTTCGGACGTGGGCGGCGGATGGTGAGACCAGATGCGGCAGATTTATTCAAGACCAGGGCCTATTGCCACTGGCTACCCTACGGAACCAATATGGCCCCTTCCCTATGGAAGAGTGGCGCTACAGGCAACTTCAGCATTTTATTACTAGTCTGCCCCAGGGGGTTCGTTCCCCCACTTTGGCTTCTCCCTTTGAACGCCTATGCATGTCAGATTCCGCCGTTCCCCATGCCATCTCGGTCCTATATGACCTGCTACAATCCTTGCATAGCAGGGAGAAACCGGGATTTATTGGTGAGTGGGAGAGAGACCTCCAGCGCACTTTTACCAAGCCTCAACTGGATCACATGTATAGCTTAACACATTCGAGCACAGTAGACACTAAAATGCAGGAGAATAGCTATAAGGTTCTGACTAGGTGGTACAGAGTGCCGTCCAAGCTTGCCAAGATTTATCCCTCTCTGTCAGATACTTGCTGGCGGGGATGTGGACTCAGAGGCACATTTCTCCACATCTGGTGGGAATGCCACAAGCTGAAGCCATTTTGGCTAGATGTCCATGCACAGATCAAACTAATCTTGGATCTGGACCTTCCGGATTCTCCGTTAGAGTCGCTATTGCACTTTCCCACCATCCCCCTCAGCCTATATAGTAAGTCCATCCTGCCCCATCTGCTTAACGCGGCCCGGCGGCTGATCCCGATTTATTGGAAGACGCCCCGGGTACCTTCCCGGGTGGATTGGGTAAACTTGGTCAATGGTATCATGGCTGCTGAGGAATGGATGGCTAAGTGCAAAGATAGATATGAGCAATTCTATTCCATATGGGCTACTTGGATAAACTATACCAACCCACCTGTGCTGGGCGTCCCGGGCTCCCCTCTGGCCACGGCCGCCACAACGTAGTGGAGATGGGCTGGGCGGGTGGCTGGAGGGCCGCAGACGAGACAGTGGAGCTTTCACAAAATTACAGAAGCTTGCAATGCTGCTTTATACTAGCTGGTGTTACTATTTCCCCTATTTTCTTTTTCCTTTTTCTTTTTGTCATTTGTTCTTTGTTTTATTGACTTATTACTCTTAAGGCTTGAGCCCGGTAACTGTGGACCCAGCCTAATCCTACCCTCCCTGGGTGGGGTGGTATTCCTGTCAACGGAGTATCTGACAGGGTAATTTGGGGTGATTCATGCATGTTTGAATTCATATCACGGTGATTATATGCTGATTATCATTCCCCCGGGTACGGTCGCCGGACTGTACACCTCCCTTGTTTACCTTTTTACTGACCGCTTGTACACGGTGAGGGGCTCCTCATATTTTGATGTACCTAGCAAGCTTTTTTACTTTGTCAATTGTTTATTTGCTTGTCCCTTGAATATATATTCTAAAATAAAGATTACATAAAAAAAAAAAAACACATTGTGTTTGTCTATTGTTGTGACTTAGATGAGGATCAGATCCCCTTTTAGGGCAAATTACCAGTTAATGGCTAAATTGGTTCACCTACTTTTTCTTGGCACTGTATTACTAGATCCTTTACCTGCTTATCACCCATGGTGTATCGGTCTTTTGTAAATGCATCATAAACTTTGAGCACATCATATAAACATTTATTTCTCCATGAATTGATAATTCTTCCTCATATGATTATATTGTATAAGCATGGGTATCTTTCGGTAAATAAAAAGAATAGGGATAGAATTGTTTCCTAATAAACAGCACTACAGCATCCAAAATCCCAAAAATCAAAAAGGAGCATCAACACCTACTTGTCACTATTTGCCATTCTTCTGAACTCCTTTACAGTCATTGGTTTCTTCTGGATATTATATTGCGTGAAGAGGCCTGACTGGCCAGTGACCATCTGCTGGATTGGTGCAGGAATTACAAGGTCATCTATGTCATCATAATGCTTCTTGGGTTTCCATTCCTTCGGTGGTATCACCTTTAAAAAGCAAAATGAAAAATAAAAATGGCATTAATAAAAAAATAAAAAAAGAAGAAAATTCCTTAACCATCTCCTGCCTGGCATATTACAATAGTACGAGAGGGCAGGAGTACCATTATCCTGGGAAGACCTCATAAGCTGTCACGCAGGGGCAGACAAATCGAAGACAGATCATTGTACTGTGATGACCCTGGTAACATGCAAAAGGCTGTGATCACATGTCACTTGTAAAAAATGGCTTGTCATTTATAGCCATTAATTGTGTACTACTGTGATGTGTGTAAATGATCACATGGTACAGGGCCAATCACAGCCGACCTGTACCATGTGCTAGCTGTAGCCAATCACAGCCATCACAAAATTGACTAATTGGCATATAAATGGATGGCATTCATAAAAAAAAAAAATAGTTTTTTTTTGTACTCACCGTAAAATCCTTTTCTCTGACGTCCATGGACTGACACAGCATCTTCATTCTTGACAAAGTGGGTTATGTTCCTGCTCATAGGAGAAGACTAGGCAGAAAGTTAGATGTTTCAACATGCATTCCCTTACCATAGCTGAACAGCCCTGCCCAGGGGGCGGTCCCTTCGGACATAACCCTCCTACCTGCAGCCAGCAGCCTCAGTTCGTATTAAAGCAGTACGAACTCAACAAAAGGAGGGGTGGGTGCCGTGTCAGTCCATGGACGTCAGAGAAAAGGATTTTACGGTGAGTACAAAAAAAAAATCCTATTTTCTCTTACCGTCCATGGACTGACACAACATCTTCATTCTTGACAAAGTGGGACGTCCCAAAGTAGTGTCAAAAACGCGGGGTGGGAACAGTATCAAGGAACCAAACTTCACCCCAAACAAGCAGAGCTCCTCAACGGAGGAGTTGCAACATTAAACAGCCGCCTGCAAAACCTTGCGGCCAAAGGAAGCATCAGAAGATGCAGCCACATCAACCTTATAGAACTTTGAAAAGGTATGGGCGGACGACCAAGTCGCTGCCTTGCACACTTGTGCAACAGATGCTTGATGTCGGAAAGCCCAGGAAGCACCTATTGCCCTGGTTGAATGCGCCGTAACCGGAAAGGGAGGCGCCCGCCCCTTAAAGGGCATAGGCCTGTATGACGGTCTGCCTGATCCACCGAGAAATGGTGGCAGACGAAACTGCTTGGCCCTGTTGTGGACCAGACACAGACACAAAGAGTGAGTCAGACTTACGAATCGAAGCCGTAGCAGACAGGTACACCCGCAGTGCATGTACCACGTCTAATGTGTGGAGCGCAAACTCTCTGGGATGCGACGGATGAGGACATAAGGACGGGAGCACAATGTCCTCGTTAAGATGGAAAGCAGAGACCACCTTCGGGAGAAAAGAAGGCTGCGGGCATAGCACCGCCTTATCCTTATGGAGGACCAAGTATGGCGGTTTGCAAGACAAGGCCGCCAACTCGGAAACCCTTCTGACAGAAGAGATGGCTACCAGAAAAGCCACCTTCTGAGATAAGGTTAAGAGAGGAATCTGAGGTTTTCAAAAGGAGGTTCCTGAAGAACCAAGAGCACCAAATTCAAATCCCAAGAAGGAAGAGGTGGTTTAACAGGGGGGAGCACGTCGGACCCCCTGCACGAAGGTACTAATCAAAGAATGGCCCGCTAGCGGCCTCTGAAAGAAAAAACGGCTAAGGCGGAAATCTGACCTTTAATGGTGCTTAAGGCAAGCTTTTGAGTCACAGCACGCTGTAAGAACAGCAAGATTCGGGGAACGGAATACGTCCGTGGATGCCAATCCAGCTCCTCGCACATAGCGATGTATGCCCTCCAGGTACAGTGGTATATCTTCCTGGAAGAAGATTTCCGTGCCCTCAGCATGGTCGAGATGACCGAATCTGAGAGACCCCGGTCTCTCAGCACCTGGCTTTCAATAGCCATGCCGTTAAAGCAAGCGACTGTAAAGCAGGATGATGTATGGGATCTTGAGACAGAAGGTCCTCCTGCAGCGGCAGTCGCCATGGAACGTCCACCACTAGGCATACAAGATAGGCGTACCAAGGACGTCGAGGGCAATCTGGAGCGATTTGGATCACCGGAATCCCCTCGGCCTCCACCCTGCGAAGCAAGCGAGGAAGCAGCTTCAGTGGAGTATAGGCATAAATCAGCCGATACCGACCCCACGGGGCCACCAACACGTCTGCCCAGGGATCCCTGGACCTGGCCTCGAATCTCGGGACCTTGCGATTGAGACGAGAGGCCAAGATGTCCACATCCGGCGTGCCCCAACTTCCGGCAAAGGAGGTGAAACCCCTCTGGATGCAAGGACCATTCCCCCTGGTCCAACATCTGGTGGCTCAGATAGTCCGCCTGCCAGTTGTCCACTCCTGGAATGTAAAGGGCCGACAGAGCCGACACATTTCTTTCCGCCTATCTTAAGATATGAGCGACCTTGGACGCCGCCGCTGAGCTCCAAGTTCCCCCCTGAGTGACATAAGCCACGGCCGTGGCGTTGTCCGATTGGATCCTGACCGAGCATCCCTGCAGTCTCCTCGACCATGAGGAGAGGCCCAGTCTGATCGCCCGGAGTTCCAGGACATTGATCGGCAGACGGGACTCGTCCGGGGTCCAGAGCCCTTGGGCTGACAGAACTCCCCAGACTCCACCCCAGCCCGAAAGACTGGCATCCATTGTGATCACAGTCCACTGGACAGGAAGCAATGACTTCCCCGACCGAAGGCCCAGGGATCTCAGTCACCACTTCAGGGATGCCCTGACTAGGTGACCCACCTGGATCTGACGATCCAGTGATAAATGGAGACTTGTTCCAGCAAGATAGAATCTCCTTTTGCAAGACACGAGTGTGGAATTGGGCGTACGGCACCGCCTCGAAGGAAGCCACCATGACTCCCAGGACCCTCATGCAAAAACGGAGTGACGACAGTTTGCGGGACGTCAGCACCCGCACCGCAGATTGAACAGTCTGTAACTTGTCTAAGGGTAGAAATACCCTCGCCTCCGAGGAGTCCAGGATCAAGCCCAGGTACTCCAGATGCCGAGTCGGAACCAGGACCGACTTCTGAACGTTCAGCAGCCAGCCGAATTCTCGGAGGGCCTGACTGGCTATCACCACATTTTCCTGTAAGTCTGAGCCAGAGTCTGCTCTTAGAAGATCGTCTAGATAGCCCACAACAGCAATGCCTCGCTGTCTCAGCAAAGCTAGAATCGGGGAAAGCACCTTGGTGAAAACCCGCGGTGCTGACGCCAACCCGAAGGGAAGAGACACAAACCGATAGTGTTCTTCGCCTATCGCGAAGCGCAGAAACTTCTGGTGACCCGCGCAGATTGGGACATGCATATAGGCGTCCTTGATGTCCAAGGATGCCAGAAAATCCCCCCGGGTGGAGCGCAGCAATCACCGAGTGAATGGATTCCATGCAGAATTTCCGAACCTTCACAAAGGCATTTAGAGCCTTGAGATTCAGAATTGGACGTACTCCGTCCTTCTTTGGGACCACAAACAGATTTGAATAAAATGCCTGAAACCTCTCCTTTGACGGTACCGTCACAATTACTCAGCACCCCAGCAAGTCCTGCACTGCCCCTAATAGGGCAGCCCGACGCACTGGAAGGAGAGAGAGATTTGAGGGAAAGAATCTGTCTGGTGGCCAGGAAAGGAACTCTATCCTGTACCCCCGAGGTAACCACCTCGCATACCCACCGGTCGGAGATCCGGGAGGTCCACCGATCCGCAAACCTGCGAAGCCGTCCCCCCACCCCAGAGTCGGGCGGGGGCAAGACTTCATGCGGTGGCGGGCTTGGTAGCCTGCCTGGTTGGCTTACGCACTCAGGGACGCTTCTATCCTCCAGGCGTCTTGTCCGTCTGGGAGAACTTTTCCGCGGGATTTGACCGACGAAAAAACCTCTTCTGAGCGGGAAAAGGAAGGGCCCGGCTTACGGCGCGGCTCCTTCGCCTTAGGAGGTTGCGGAAGAAGAGTGCTTTTACCCCGTGACATTTTTAATAAGGTCATCCAGGGAGGCCCCAAATAGCCTCCCGCCCTTGAAAGGCAAATCCGTCAGAAGCTTCTTAGAGGCCAGGTCAGCAGACCAGCATTTCAACCAGATTAGGCGGCGCAAAACCACTGCAGACACTGAGGCCCTAGAAATTAAGGGGGCAACGTCCGTAGTGGCATCGCACACATACACCAGGCCCTGCACCATTTGGTCAGCCAATGTAATGAATTCTGGACGAAGATTATGCTCCTGCACAAAGTTGCACAATCTTTGCCCATTCCTTGAGTGTCTGAGTCACCAGGGTCGCCGCTACCAGAGGACGCAGTGCGGACCCCAGCATGGTGAACATGGCACGGCTCACCATTTCCGACTTCCTATCAGTAGGGTCTTTAAAAGCAGGGGTCTCCTCAACCGGCAGAGTTGTGGCTTTATTCAACCGGGCGATTGGGAGGTGGACCACCGGAGGAGAGGCCCATTTTTTAATAAGGCTGTCCTCAAAGGGGTACCTAACCGCCAGACGCTGCGAGACCGAAAAGGCCTTCTGTGGTTTTTCCCAAACCTGGTCTATGAATCTGTCAAAAAAAGGTGCATTAGGGGAAAACCTTTTTAAAAGGCTTAGCTTGAAAAGAACCAAAAAAGGAGACCGACTCCACCACAGGTTCCTCAGCCGCAGCATCCAGTTTGAGAGTGTCCCTCACAGCATCAATGAGTTCACTCACAAGTGTCCTGTCATGTACTGACCCAGATAAGGAGTCTTCCTCACAGGGAATATCCTGGTCACAATTATCAAAAAATTCAGTTAGGGTCCTGTGCCGCAGCAATGCCCATATCTGAATGAGAGCACTCCCCTGGAGATAGCGGGGGGAGAGGGTGCTTAATAGCCCCCTTGCGCTCGCACGCCGCTTCCATTCTGGCAACAAAATATTCCAGGACTGCCGACAACTGTTCCATAGGGACCGCAGGTGCAGCAGCACTACCAGTTGCTTCTGACATGACAGGGGAAGCAGGTGACACAGACTCCACGATACCACCCTCTGAGACTATGTCCATATGAGGCACAAAGTCCACCCTCCGGCTGCACTGACTGTGGGGGGTTACCCAGGCGACTCACCAACCCGGCTAGGACCGCTCAGTTCCGCTGCCTGTCCGTTCCTCTACAGCGCCGCGCCGCGAGTGAGCAGTGAGGAGACCGTGAGGAGAATTGCGCCGTCCAATGAGCGATAGAGGCCAACCCCGCACAAAAAGCGCATGGCTACAAGAAAATGGCCGCCGCAATAAGTGTGCCACAGGCGGCTACGGCAAGATGGCCGCCAATGCGTTTTTCAACAGTAAAATAATACACCGTAAAAACATGGCGCCGAACGGCACGCAAGGCCCCCGCTGACACAGCTAATCCCCCACACCTCATGCAGACACCTGTGAACCCCCACCAGGATAGAGAGACCCCCAGTCTGCGCATCATAGTGTAGGTGACAGAGAGTAGTAAAAACACAAGGGGGGAGACAGGGAAAACCCCCTCTACCATAGGAACACACAGTGTGTACTCACCTGCGGAGGCAGGGGAACAGTACTTACCCGTCCATGCTAGGACCCACTGGTGTGTTCCTGACAAGCATATTACAGTGCAGTACTGAGTAGCTGTTGGCCAGTCCACCGCGAAAGATACAGCAAAACTGTTCAATCTTTTGTGGACCCTGGAGCAAAAGCTCACCGTCCACCCCTGGAGCCATGGGGTATGTCGTGAACTGATCTCACACGGAGCGAGGATCAGCACGCTCGATGGTCGGACTGGGAAGACTACGAGGATAGCGAACTACCCAACCTGTTGCCCAGCCGACAGTTGATAGAAGAATCTCAAGAATAAAATAATAAAAGTCCAAAAGAGACAAACATTTCTTCAAGTGACTGGCTCCGAAGAGAGCCACATCCTCTCCTCTGCTAAGCAGAAGAAGAAAAAAAAAAAAAAAAAAAAAAAAAAAAGAAGAAGAGGCTGCTGGCTGCAGGTAGGAGGGTTATGTCCAGAGGAACCGCCCCCTGGGCAGGGCTGTTCAGCTCTGGTAAGGGAAATGCATGTTGAAACATCTAACATTCTGCCTAGTCTTCTCCTATGAGCAGGAACATAACCCACTTTGTCAAGAATGAAGATGCTGTGTCAGTCCATGGACGGTAAGAGAAAATAGGATTTTTGTACTCACCGTAAAATCCGTTTCTCTGACGTTCATGGACTGACACAGCTCTCATACTGTTTACGTGTGGGTATATGTCCCTGCTTGCAGGAGAAGATCTAGGCCGAATGTTAGAAACATTCTAGAACAAAACCAGAGCTGAACAGCCCCGCTGGGGGGGGGGCGGTCCCTTCCGGACATAACCCTCCTACCTGCAGCTAGCAGCCTCAGTTCGTAACAAAGCAGTACAAATCTTAAAAGAAGGGTGGGTGCTGTGTCAGTCGATGGACGTCAGAGAAATTGATTTTACGGCGAGGACAAAAAATGCTATTTTCTCTTATCGTCCATGGACTGACAGCTCTCATACTGTTTACGTGTGGGACGTCTCAAAAGCAGTATAAGAAAAGGGTGGAAGCAAATAGTAAAGCAACAACCAAAACTTCACTCCAAACCAGCATAGCTCCTCAACAGAGAAGTTGCAACATTAAACAGCGGCCTGCAACACTTTGCGGCCGAAGGAAGCATCCGAAGATGCAGCCACATCTACCTTATAGAACTTTGAAAATGTATGAATGGACGACCAGGTCGCCGCCTTGCACACTTGTGCAACCGACGCTTGATGTCGGAAAGCCCAGGAAGCACCAATTGCCCTGGTGGAATGCGCCGTAACCGGGAAGGGAGGCGCCCGCCCCTTAATGGCATAGGCCTGTATGACAGTCTGTCTGATCCACCTAGAAATGGTGGCAGACGACACCGCTTGGCCCTGTTTCGGACCAGAGAGACACAAACAGTGAGTCAGACTTCCGAACAGAAGCAGTAGCCGCCAGGTATACCCGTAAGGCACGCACCACATCCAAATTGTGAAGCGCAAACTCTCTAGGATGCGATGGGTGAGGGCACAAGGACGGAAGGACAATGTCCTCATTAAAAGGTGAAAAGCCGGAACCACCTTAGGAAGGAAAGACGGTCGCAGTCGCAACACCGCCTTATCCTTATGGAGGACCAGGTAAGGCGACTTGCATGACAGAGCCGCCAACTCAGACACCCGTCTAACAGAAGTGATGGCCCCTAAGAAAGCCACCTTCTGAGACAAAGTTAAAAGAGGAATATCTCTGATATTTTCAAAGGGAGGTTCCTGAAGAACCGAGAGCACAAAGTTCAGATCCCAAGGAGGGAGCGGAGGCTTGGCAGGTGGAACCACATGGCGAACCCCCTGCACAAAAGTGCTAACTAAGGAATGACCTGCTAGGGGTCGTTGAAAGAAAATGGCCAAGGCCGAAATCTGACCCTTAATTGTGCTCAAAGCCAGCCTTTGGACCACACCACGCTGCAAGAACCGCAGGTTCTGGGGACAGAGTACGTCCGTGGACGCCAATCTAGCTCTTCGCACATAACGATGCAAGCTCTCCAGGTACGGTGATAGATCTTTCTAGAAGACTTCTGTGCCCTAAGCATGGTTGAACTTACCGAATCAGACAGGCCTCGTTCCTTCAGTACCTGGCTCTCAATAGCCATGCCGTTAAAGCCAGAGACTGTAAAGCAGGATGAAAGCTAGGACCTTGAGACAGAAGGTCCTCCCTCAAGGGCAGTCGCCAAGGGACGTCCGGAATGAGACGTACCAGTGACGCCCCAGGCCAATCCGGGGCAATGAGGATCACCGGAATGCCCTCGGCCGCTACCCTGCGCAGCAGACGAGGAATCAACTGCAGCGGAGGGTAAGCATACATCAAGCGATACTGACCCCACGGGGCCACCAACGCGTCCGCGGCATCCGCCCAGGGGTCCCTGGACCTGGCCACAAACCGACACCTTACGATTGAGTCGAGATGCCATCAGGTCCACATCCGGTGTGCCCCACCGCCGACAAAGGAGTTGAAACACCTCCGGATGCAAGGACCACTCCCCCAGGTCCAGGGACTGGCGATAGTCCGCCTGCCAGTTTTATACGCCCGGAATGTAGACGGCCGACAGCACCGGCACGCTTCTTTCCGCCCACCTTAGGATGTGGGCGACCTCGGATGCCACAGCCGAGCTTAGAGTGCCCCCCTGATGGTTGACATACGCCACAGCTGTGGCGTTGTCCGACTGAATTCTGATCGAGCGGCCCTGTATCCTCTTCGACCATGCAGAGAGACACAGTCTAATCACCCGCAATTCCAGGACGTTGATTGGTAGACGAGATTCGTCCGGAGTCCAGAGCCCTTGAGCTGACAGGACTCCCCAAACTCCTCCCCAGCCCGTCAGGCTGGCGTCCGTCATGACCACCGTCCACTGTATGGGGAGGAACGACTTCCCGGCCCGAAGAGCCGGGGATCTCAGCCACCACGTCACAGACGCCTTGACAGAGTGACTCACCTGGATCTGAAGATCCAATGACAATGGGGACTTGTCCCAAACGGACAGAATTCCCTTCTGCAATGCCCGAGTGTGTGCTTGGGCATAAGGAACCGCCTCAAAAAGGAGGCCACCATTAGTCCCAGGACTCTCATGCAGAAACTAAATTGACGACCATTTTTCGGGACGTCAGAACCCGCACTGCTGACTGAAGTGTCAGTAACTTCTCTGAGGGTAGAAACACCTTCGCTGCCGAAGTGTCCAGGATCAGACCCAGATACTCCAAACGTTGAGTCAGGACTAGAACCAACTTCTGCATGTTCAGAAGCCACCCGAAGTCCCGGAGGGTCTGCCTGACTATTGTCACATTCTCCACCAAGTCTGAGCCATTTTCTGCTCTTAGAAGGAGATCGTCCAGATAGCCCACGAAAACAATTCCTCGCTGTCTCAGCAAAGCTAGAACCGGGGCAAGCAATTTGGTGAAAACCTGTGGTGCCGATGCTAGGCTGAAGGGAAGAGCCACGAACTGATAGTGGACTTCGCCTATGGCAAAGCGCAGAAACCTCTGGTGACTTTCGCAGATTGGAACGTGCAAGTAAGCGTCCTTGATATCCAAGGACGCCAAAAAATACGCTTGGTGGAGTGTGGCAATCACTGTGTGAATGGATTCAATCTGGAATTTTAGTACCTTCACATAGGCATTCAGGGCCTTGAGGTCCAGGATTGGCCGGACCCTGTCCTTCTTCGGGACAACAAAACAGGTTCGAGTAAAACCCCTGAAACCTCTCCTGCGACGGAACAGGCACAATTACCCCGCACCTGAGCAAATCCTGTACGGCCCCCAAGAGGGCTGCCCGGCGGGCAGGAAGGAGAGGGAGGTTCGAGGGAAAGATCCTGTTTGGGGGCCACGAGTGGAACTCTATCCTGTATCCCGAGGTGACCACCTCGCACACCCACCGGTCGGAGACCCGGGAGGTCCACCGCACCGTGAACCTGCAAAGACGTCCCCCCACCCCAAAGTCGGGCAGGGGCAAGACTTCATGCGGTGGTGGGCTTGGGAGCTTGCTTGGTAGGCTTACGCTCCCAGGGACGCCTTTGTCCCCCAGCCGCACTCTTTTTAAGTCTGGGCGGGCTTACCTGTGGAATCTGACTACTGAAAAAAAAACTTTTTTTGCCGGAAAGGAAGGGCCCGGCCTGCGGTGGGGCTCATTTCCCTTAATAGACCGAGGAAGGAAGGTGCTCTTACCCCCTGTGACATCCTTAATGTCATCCAGGGTGGCCCCAAAACAGTCTACCGCCCTTAAAGGGCAAGTCAGCAAGGAGCTTTTTGGAAGCTAGGTCGGCCAACCAGCATTTCAGCCAGATAAGGCGACGCAGAACCACAGCAGAGATAGAGGCCCCGAATATTAAAAACGGGCCGCATCCAAAGTGGCATCGCACACATACTAAACCCTACGCAACTTGGTGAGCCAGAGCAATGGTCTCAGGAGGGAGATTATGCTCCTGTACCGTCTGGTGCAAAATCTTTGCCCATTCTGTGAGTGTCTGAGACACAAGTGTCACCGCCACTATAGGGCGTAAGGCAGACCCCAATAAGGTAAACATAGTTCTACTCACCACTTCTGACCTCCTGTCAGTGGGCTCCTTAAATGCAGGAGTCCCTTCCATTGGGAGTGTGGTAGCCTTATTCAAAAGGGCAACCGGGGGGGGGGGGGGGGGTCGACCACTAGGGGTAGAGCCCACTCCTTAACCAGGTCCTCCTCAAAAGGGGTACCGTATGGCTATTCGCCGCAGGACCGTCAAAGTCTTCTGTGGCTTATCCCAGACTTGGTCAATGCATGTATCAAAAAAAAAAAAAAAAAAAGGCACATAAACTTCACCTCAAAACACAAAAACAGCACTCCAACGGAGGAGTTGCAACTCTAAACAGCCGCTTGCAAAACCTTGCGGCCGAAAGAGGCATCCGAAGATTCCCCTACATGAACTTTGTAGAAATTTGTGAAAGTGTGAGCGGATGACCAAGTCGCCGCTTTACATAATTGGGAAACAGACGCTTGATGTCGAAAAGCCCAAGAGGCACTTATTGCCCTGGGCGAATGCGCCATGACCGGGAAGGGGGGCGCTTGACCCTTTAAGGCGTAAGCCTGGATTACTATCTGTCGGATCCACCTAGAAATGGTGACCGACGAGACTGCTTGGCCCGTTTTGGGACCAGTCACCTAAACAAACAGCAAGTCTGACTTCCAGAACAGGGAAGTAGCAGATAGGTATACTCTCAAAGCTCGGACAACGTCCAAGGAATGCAACGCCGACTCCTTAGGATTCCACGGATGAGGACACAAGGATGGAAGTACAATGTCTTTGTTGAGATGAAAAGCCAAAACGACCTTCGGAAGAAAGGAAGGCTGCGGCCGCAGCACCACCTTATCCTTGTGGAAAATCAAATAGGGAGCCTTGCAGGACAAGGCTGCCAGCTCACACTCGTCTAACTGACATAACAGCCACCAAAAAGACCACTTTCTGAGAAAGTGTCAACAGGGGAATATCTCTAATATTCGCTGAAAAAAAAAAAAAAAGACAGCCAGGGCAGACAGACATCGGTCCCTTAAATCGTACTTAAGGCAAGCCTTTGGTCCACCCCATGCTGTAAAAACAGCAGGATTCTGGAAACCAAATAAGTACGCGGATGCCATTTCATTTCCTCACACATGGAGATGTAGGCCTTCCAAGTGCGGTGATAAACCTTCCTAGGACGGTTTCCGAGCACTTCTCATAGTAGAGATTACTGAATCTGACCCGGTCTCTCAGTACCTGGTTCTCAACAGCCATGCCGTTGAAGCCAGTGACCGTAAAGCAGAATGGAGTATGGGACCTTGCGATAGCAGGTCCTTCCGTAGTGGTAGGCGCCAGGGGACGTCTGCTACCAGACGTACTAGATCGGCGTACCAAGGACGCTGAGGCCAATCTGGAGCAAATAAGATCATTGGAATTCCCTCTGCCTCCACTCTGTGGAGCTGAAGAGGAAGAAGCCTTAAGGGAGGGAAGGCATAGATTAGCCGATACTGACCCCACGATGCCAACAACGCGTCCTTTGCGTCTGCCCATAGGTCTCTTGACCGGGCCACAAACCTCAATACCTTCCGATTGAGTCAGGAAGCCAGAAGATCTACGTCTGGTGTGCCCCATCTTTGGCAGAGGAGCTGGAACACCTCCGGGTGTAAGGACCATTCTCCCTGGTCCAGCATCTGGCGGCTCAGGTAGTCCGTCTGCCAGTTTTCCACACCCGGATGGACACGGCCGACAGTGCCGGTACGCTCTTCTCTGCCCACTTCAGGATGCGAGCGACCTCCGATGCTGCAGCTGAGCTTCTTGTTCCTCCTTGATGATTGACATATGCCACTGCTGTGGCATTGTCTGACTGGATCCTGACTGGACGCCCTTGCAGCCTCTGAGACCATTTGAAGAGGCACAGCCTGATCGCCCGGATTTTCAGGACATTGATCAGCAGGAGGGCTTCCACTGTGGTCCAGCGACCTAGCGCCGACTGAACACCCCAGACTCCCCCCTGCCCCCCAACCTGTAAGGCTGGCGTCCGTCGTGATCACTATCCAGTAAACCGGAAGAAGTGACTTCCCGGGCATTAGAGCCGGTGCTGTCAGCCACCATACCAGGGATCTCCTGACTAGGTGGCTCACTCGGATTTGATAATCCAGAGATGATGGACATCCGTTCCATCTGGACAGAACTTCCTTTTGTAACACTCGAGTGTGGTATAGAGCATATGGGACCGCCTCGAAGGAGGCTACCATAAGGCCCAACACTCGCATGCAAAAACGGAGTGACGACCAATTCCTGGAAGTCAGCTGCCGTACTGCAGCCCGGAGGGTCTGCAACTTCTCCACAGGGAGGAATACCTTTGCCTCTGAGGAATCCAGAATCAACCCCAGGTACACTAGGCGTTGAGTGGGCACCAATACTGACTTTTGCAGGTTTAGTATCCAACCACAGTCTCGAAGAGTGACAGGTAATGGACACGCTTACCACTAATTCTGAGCTTGAAGGGGCATTCAGCAGAAGGTCGTCAAAGTAGCCCATGATAGCGATACCCCGCTGTCTTAGAAGTGTCAGAATCGGAGCGAGCACCTTGGTGAACATCCTGGGTGCTGAGGCAAGGCCAAACGGGAGGGCCACAAACTGGTAGTGGCTCTTCCCGATAGCAAAATCGCAGAAACCTCTGGTGTCTGGAGTATATGGGGACATGCAGGTATGCATCCTTGATGTCCAAGGAGGCCAGAAAGTCCCTCGGATGGAGAGCCGTGACTACAGATCGAACCGACTCCATCTGAAATCTTTGTACCTTCACAAAGCAATTGAGGGCTCCGAGATCCAAGACTGGACGAACCCCCTCCTTCAGCACAATGAACAGATTTGAGTAAAAACCCTGACCCCGTTCCTGTTCTGGAACTGGAATAACTACCCCGCGTTCCAGTAGACCCTGGACCGCCCCATACAGGGCCTTCCAACGGGTCGGTAGTAGCTGGAGATTGGAGGTGACGAATCTGTCCGGTGGACAAGAGAGAAATTCTATCTTGTAGCCTGAGGAGATTACTTCGCAAACCCACCTGTCGGAGACTAGAGCTGTCCACTGAGTCGCGAATGTGTGAAGACATCCCCCCACCCGAGAGCTGGGTGGGGGCGGACCATCATGCGGACGCAGATATGTCCGCAGGCTTGTTGGGTCTGCGGGACCAAGGACGCTTTTGTCCTTGGGCAGGCGCCTTGTCGGCCTGGGGTCTTTTCCCTGTCGCCCTAGGGGGGGGGGGGCGAAAAAAACGCTTGCGTGCAGTAAAGGAGGGCCCTTGCCGTGGCCCCTTACCCTTGCTAGTTTGGGGAAGCAAAGTGCTTTTACCTCCTGTGGCATCCTTGATGATGTCATCCAGAGAAGCCCCAAAAAGTCTGTCGCCCTTAAAAGGCAGATCCAACAGGGCTTTCTTGGAAGTCTGGTCCGCAGACCAGCCCTTTAGCCAGATCAGGCGGCATATTGCTACTGCATAAACCAAAGCTTTTGACAGCAGGGGAATATTATCCATGTCTGACTCTCAGACAAACTTAAGGCCCTGGACCAACTGGTCGGCCAATGTTATCTCATCAGGAGGAGCATCTCTCACTCCTTTAACCCCTGGAGTAGCAATTTTGCCCATTCAGTAAGGGTCTGAGACACTAGGGCCCCCGCCAATGCCAGGCGTACTGCCGAGCCTACCACTGAGTATAGGTAGCGAGCGAGTGCTACAGCCTTCTTATCCACAGGGTCCTTGAAAACAGGAGCCCCTTCTACTGGAATAGTGGTAGCTCTATTAAGTCTGGACACCGGAGGGTCCACTATAGGGGGAGAGGTCCATTTCTTCAGAAAACTCTCCTCAAAGGGGTACCGTACCGCAAACCTCTTTGGGGCTGTAAAGACCCTCAGTGGGTTCTCCCATTCCTTGTATAAGAGTTTGTCAAAATAAGACACACAAGGGAACCCCTTAGCAGTGCGGGCAGGTTTACGAAACCCAAAAGGGGACTGGAGTCTCTGCTGCTTCTGCAGTATTTTCCAACTTTAGCGTATCCCGCACTGCAGTAATAAGGTCAGATACCAAAGCCGTCTTGCGTACTGACCTGCACTTGGTGTCATCCTCACTGTCCGATCGGTCACGGTCTGCAGTCTCTGATGCGTCAGAATCGGGGCCATGAGCCGTAGCTGGACCTTGTTCTGCATCAGAATTATCCCCAGAAGATTGCAGGGGACGGGGGCGTTTACTACCCCCTGTATTCCCTTGTGCCGCTTCCACCCTGGCAGCAAGCGCCTCTAGGATTGCCAACATAGCGTCCATAGACACCTCAGGGGCACCAGCTGCTAAATCTAGTGTTTCAGGGGAGAAGACATCTGGCTCAGATGCCATGCTGACCACACGCTCACACCCACAGGGCTCCAGGCAAGATATCAATAGGCCACCCTCCTGCGCTGCAGAGATGCTGGGTCACACAGAGTACTCACCACCCTAGACCGGTACTGCTATGCTGCCGTGTGCTGCGCCTGTGATGCTGTCCCACTGCTGCTGCGTCAGTCTGCTTCTTTTATCAGCGCTTCCTGTGTGAATTTTTCACGCCAGTGTAATGCACCCTAGAGGCCGGAGACTCTTGCAAAAAGGCCGCCAAAACGTCTGTATGGAAGATAATGTGGGCTCTAAGAGAATGGCCGCCGAGCCGTAGATAGAGGCCAAAGCAGCCGTAGACCACAAAAAGGATGGCCGCCGAACGGCAATATATACATAGAGCGTGGATCATTACAAACATGGCCGCCAATCAGTCGATAGAGGCCAGTGGGTGTGGAACTACAAGAAAACGGCGCCGAAACCACAGGAAGATGGCCGCCGGGCAGTCACTAGAGGCCGAACACGGCATGGACCACCGCAAAATGGCCGCCGACAGCATGGAGGAGGAAGCACATACAGGTAAGCAGAAATTACATTTCTTTTAAAATGTTAGTTACAGCCAGCCCCGCTCCAGTGGAACCCCTTAGGTGACCCCCAGCACCCTTTAGCTAGAAGCCCAGGGAGGAGGGAAAGGCAGTGAAGAGGGAAGAAAGGGGCCACAACCACTTACTTGGTCTCCCCAGGAATGTCCAGCCAAATCACCCAGCCGAGGCAGGGGAGTTTACTTACCTATCCTGCATGTATTATGCTGGAAGACATTCCAAACAGATCATCGTCCACGCACGGAAGGTGACTGTTGGCCAGGCATGCTGTAATTGGACCCAAGGGGACGATTATATGTATGCCCTGGAGCGCAACGCTCACCGGACAGGCTGCTGCGACTCGGCCGTAAGGTCAGCCGAAGCCGAGTGGTCTGATGCAAGCCTTGGTGCGTAAGCTCACCGGCCAGGCTGCTGCGACTCGGCCGTAAGGTCAGCCGAAGCCGAGCGGTCTGATGCAAGCCTTGGAGCGTAAGCTCACCGGCCAGGCTGCGACTCTGCCGTAAGGTCAGCCGAAGCTGAGCGGTCCGATGCAGGAACTGGAGCGTAGGCTCACCGGCCACCCGTGGAGCGACGGGTATGTCGTGGAAAACCCAGCGCGTAGCTAGGGTCAGCACACGCTCGATGGCCGAAACTGGGGAGACTAAAAGGATCGAGGATCCAGCCTGTCACCCAGTCGGCAATTGATCGAAGATCGCAGGAAACAAAAAAAATGTAGCAAAAAATATATATTTTTCCCCCGGACCAATGGGCCCGAAGGGAGCCATGTCCTACTCCTTGCTATAGATAAAAAAATAAAACGGCTATGCTGTGATGATTTTTGGTGTGATCTTCCATTTTTTTACAATAAAGGCGACCGTCAAAGGTTTTTTGGAGTGCGGCTGTCCATATTTTTTTCTCTATATGCATTTCTGGCACCCACGGTAGTCCTGATACTACAAATTGCTGGAGCGTGTTCACCTGGAGCGGTAAAAATCTCTCTCCTACTCCTTGCTAGACAGAAAAAAACTGATCTGAGAGATGCAGACTGAGGGGATATACCCAGAGGGTCCGCCCCCTGGGCGGTACTGTAGAAGGTGTGAGCAACACTTTTTACAAGTTTTCTGCCTAGTCACTCCTAATTAACGGATAATACCCACTGTAAATGGGAGGGCCCGGGGAACCCAGAATCTCTTAGAAAGTATGAGATACCCTTGCTTCAGCTTCCCCAATGCCTCTTATGTGTAAACCACCCTGTGTCTCTATTAGGGGCACAGGGTGAATGAAAACCCCACTATGATCTGTACTAATCAGATTCAATGCTGTATATACGTTGTTGTGACAGGGGTCATTTTGGGCACAGGGTGAGCCAGGAAATAATGGACATTGAGAATATGTATTTGATCGTTTTAAAATGGGTCTGTAATATTATTCTCCAATATTTCCCAGGATCTGTAAATAACTATTTTGTTGATCCTGAACTCAACAGGTTAAATTAAGAGATGCTGATGTGTCACCTGTCTGCTTGTGTAATGTTAATAAACCTCAATTATGCTACAGATCCGTTCATTGTGAGATGTGTATTGGGAGCTCATTATGTATCTATTGTGTGAAGTCTTTTGAGAAATGGGAGACAGTACGGCTAGCCTAAAAGGTCATGCATAATCATTTAAACTGAAATGTGGATTGGGAGACAAAAGCTAGCCTAAAAAGGTCATATGTCTGAGTCATCAAGCTGTAGTTAAGTAGATCATGGAAATTAGCTCTGGTCAAAGATGTATGGTGAGAAGAAAATAAGAAACTCCCCTCTATGTGTATAAAAGTTGCAATGTTTTTTTCAATAAACAGAGTCTATCTTGGGAAGATACAGAGCGTGTTGTCTCGTTCTTCCGGAAGGATTAATCCTATGGGAAGTGGTCGCCTGACTGTGGAGTATCGGTAGCGAATGTGTGTCCAGGAGAGGGAAATCGCTTAAGCGGCGTTAACCCCCTTTCAGATTTGGGGTGCCGTTACACCCACTTTGTCAATAGAGAAGCTGTGTCGGTCCATGGACGAAAGAGTGACCTTTTTTGAAGAAACTGCTTTAAAAGGAACCAAAAAAGGAGACAGCTTCCACCTGAGGCTCCTCAGCCGCATCATTCAGCTGGAGAGAGTGTCCCTCACAGCATCAATGAGTTCACTTCCAAGCACCCTGTCAGTTATTGGTTCAGAACTGGGGTCTTCCGCACAAGGAATGTCCTGTCCAAAAACAACAAAATCCTCAGAGCTAAGGTCCTGAGCAGCAGAAGCTAGGCCCATATCTGAGACAGAGCACTCCCCTACAGGAGAATGTGTGGGGAGGGGGCGCTTTATAGCTCCCTTGCGCTCGCACACTGCTTCCATTCTGACAAGGAATTATTCCAGGACTGCCGACAACTGGTCCATAGGGACCGCAGGAGCACTGCCAGTTGCCTCTGACAAATGTGGAGAAGCAGGTGAACCAGACTCCAATACTGCCACCCTCTGAGACCTTTAGACACTATAACAGTGAAGAATACAGTCCACACACTGGCTACACTGAGGCTGAGGAGAGGATACCCGGAGGACTCACCAACCCTTAAGGACCGCTCAGTTCGGCTGTATGAAACCGTGCAGCAGCACGAGTGAAGCCTGAGGAGAATGTGCAGGAATTCTGTGAGGAGATTCGCGCCGCTAGAGGCCGAAACCGAAAGTGAAAGCGCCGCGGCTTCAAGAAAATGGCCGCCGGCTGCATGTATAACAGCGCCATTGAACCACAGCAAGATGGCCGCCGAGCGCATTATTCAAATTCAGAATACAGCGCTAATGGCGCACGCAATAAGTCCCCACACTCACACACCAGAACACTGCTCCTCTCCCAGGGTCCATTAAAACAGACATGAGCGCCCCCCACCAGGCCAGAGTGATCCCCCCCAAGCACCCCCACACAGTACAGCACCAGTACAGGGTGCAGAGAGCAGCATAACAGGGGGAGACGGGGAGAAACCCCCCAGATAAAGAAACACAGCCAGCATGTACTCACCTGCAGCAGGAGAGACTACTTACCCATCCCAGAGGGACCCACGGGCTTGTTTCAGACAGACCTATCACAGAGTAGTACCGGGTAGCTGTCGGCCCGGTCCACCGCAAAAGATATAGGTACTGTTCAATCTTGTGAGGACCGCGGGAGCATAAAAAGCAACCCGGCCACCCCTGGAGTCATGGGGTATGTCGTGAACCGAGTCTCACGCAAACAATGCGAGGATCAGCGCGCTCGATGGTTGGACAGGGAAGACTACGAGGATACCAGTGTACCGTACCTGTTGCCCAGCCGAAAGTTGATTGAAGGTCTCAAAAATAAAATAATTCCCTAAGGAATAAAATTGAAAAGTAAAATCTTCCAGGAGACTGGCTCCTGAGAGAGCTACATCTTCTTCTGCTAGGCAGAAAAAAAACTGAGGCTGCTTGCTGCAGGTAGGAAGGTTATGTGCGGAGGGACCGCCTCCCTGGGCGGGGCTGTTCAGTTCTGGTTTTGTTCTAGAATGTTACTAACATCTAACATTCTGCCTAGATCTTCTCCTGCAAGCAGGGACATATACCCACACAAACAGTACGAGAGCCGTCAGTCCATGGACGATAAGAGAAATAGGATTTTCTCATCATACTTACCTATAAAATCCTTTTCTTAGAGTACATCACGGGACACAGAGTCAGGCTAATATTCATTACCGGCTGGGTTATACGCCATCTCCAGGTGAATGGACACTGGCAGATCAAAAGTCTTCAGACAGGAAGTGATCCCTTATATAACCCCCTCCCATACAGGAAGTACTTTAGTTTTGTAGCAAGCACTGAATCCTCAAAAAGAGAGAGAGGGGAGGGATCTCTGTGTCCCATGATGTACTCAAAGAAAAGCATTTTGCAGGCAAGTATGACAAAAAAAAATCCTATTTTCTTTTTTCATACATCATGGGACACAGTCAGGCTAATATTTATTACCTGCTGGGACATCCCAGAGCAATAGCCTTGAGGGGAGGGAGACACCCAGCCAAATAATAGCCATCAGAACTTATACGGCAGCCTGCAGTATACTGCTGCGGCAAAAAGCTGAATCCTCGGCTGCTCGAATATCCACTTGATAAAATTTTGTGTACGTATGCCCTAAAGACCAGGTAGCAGCCTTACAAATCTGAGCCACAGACACCAGATGGCGAAAAGCCCAGGAAGTTCCTACACCCCTGGTAGAGCGAGCTCTCACCCTAAAGGGAGGAGCTTTACGTTCCAGACCGTAGGCCTGAATGATCAATTGACGGACCCAAATGGCAATGGAAGCCTTGGAAGCTGCCTGCCCCTTCTTGGGTCCTTTTGGTAAAACAAAAAAGGAGTCGGATCTTCGCAGATCTAGGACAAATAAACCTTGACTGCCCAGACAATGTCCAAAGAATGCATTTGTCTCTTTCGCCGAACGAGGCTGAGAGAAAAAAAAAAAAAAAGGCTAAATAATGTCCTGATTTAAATGAAAGGTCGACACCACGTTTGGCAAAAAGGATGGAACAGGTCGTAACACGAAGGATCAAGTACGATTCCCTGCATGACACCCTTTTAGCCGAGGTGATAGCCATCAGGAAGGCTAGCTTGCGTGACAGCAAGCCTAATGGGATTTCCTTTAAAAAGGTTCAAATGGTTGCTTCTGTAACACAGACAGCACCAAGTTTAAGTCCCAAGGACACATAGGTGACCTAATGGAGGGGAAGCAAACGAGTCGCTCCCTGCATAAAAAGGTGTGGATCAATGAATGGGAGGCTAAAGGAAGAATAATGATGGGGCCGAAACTTGACCTCAGATTGTACTCAAAGCCAATTAGATATCTACAGCTGACTGTAGAAAAGAGAATTCTCCCAATAATGTATTTCCGTGGATGACATTTTTTGGCTTCACAACAAGCAATACAAGTCTACCAGACCTTATGATAGATCTTCCTAGTGACAGCTTTTCTAGCATTCACTAGGGTAGACACCACTGGTCCCGAGATGCAACGGTCCCTTAACACCCTGGGCTTCAATAGCCATTCCGTCAAATTTAGATACCGTAAATTGGGGTGTAATATAGGACCTTGAGACAGTAGATCGGGGCGCAGGGGAAGCATCCATGGCCTGTCTACTGCGAGTCTCACAATCTCTGGGAAACCAGGGTCTTCTGGGCCAGGCTGGTGCCACCAGAATAACTGGAACTCCCTCTCTCCGAATCCTGCGCAACAAATGTGGAAGGAGAGGGATCAGAGGGAAAATAGGATTTTTATAACAGCTTACCTGTAAAATCCTTTTCTTTCTCGTACATCACGGGACACAGAGCGACATAGTCATTACTAATGGGTTATATAGATACCGTCAGGTGCTGGCACTGGCAACTTCCAAAACCGGAAGTACCCTCCCCTATATAAGCCCCTCCCATCTGGGAGCACCTCAGTTTTGTAGCAAAGCAATAAGTGTCCCCAAAGAGGGGCGGGAGCTCTGTGTCCCGTGATGTACTCCAAGAAAAGGATTTTACAGGTAAGCTGTTATAAAAATCCTATTTTCTTTCTCGTACATCACGGGACACAGAGCGACATAGTCATTACTAATGGGATGTCCTAAAGCAATGCCAAATGAGGGGGGGGGATACACCATATATAAGCTGAGCGCTATCAGACATGAGGATCTTTTGCGGCCTGCAACACACTGCGCCCAAAGGCGACATCCTCCTGACTTCTAACGTCCACCTGGTAGAACCTAGTAAACGTGTGAACTGAAGACCATGTTGCGGCCTTACAGATTTGAGCCAGGGAGGCCTGGTGATGCACTGCCCATGAAGTTCCAACTGCTCTCGTGGAGTGCGCTCTAACTTTGAACGGAGGCGGTCTCCTTCTCAAGCCATAGGCTTGTATTATGACCTGTCGAATCCACCTGGCTAAAGTAGATTTTGACGCTGCCTGACCCTTTCTGGGGCCTTCCGGCAGAATAAACAAAGTATCCGTTCTGCGAATCTGAGCAGTGGCTTTTAGATAAGCTTTAACTGCTCTTACTACATCCAAAGAATGCAATAACTTTTCCTCTACCGAAGTAGGTTTGGGGAAAAAAGAAGGAAGAACCACATCTTGGTTCAAATGAAACCTCGATACCACCTTAGGAAGAAAGGCTGGCTGAGGACGTAATACTACTCTGTCCTTATGGATAACCAGATATGGCTCTTTACAGGACATAGCTGCTAATTCCGACACTCTTTTAGCCGAACAAATGGCTACTAGAAAAATCAATTTCCTGGTGAGAAGCACCAAGGAAATATGCTGTAATGGTTCAAATGGTTGTTTCTGTAAAACCGACAGAACCAAGTTTAGATCCCATGGACATATGGGAATATTAACCGGAGGACTAATACGCATCACTCCTTGTATAAAGGCTTTGACTAGTGAATGCGAAGCCAAGGGCCTTTGAAAAAATATTGACAAGGCCGAAATCTGACCCTTGATAGTACTCAAGGCAAGCTTCCTATCTACAGCCCATTGTAGGAAGTCCAGAATCCTACCTATTACGTATTTACGTGGATGCCATTTCTTGGCCTCACACCAGGCGATGTACGCCTTCCAGATTCTATAGTAGATCTGCCTGGATACCGGCTTCCTGGCATTGATCATGGTAGATACCACAGCATTAGAGAGCCCTCTCCTTTTTAGAATGTGGGCTTCAATAGCCAGGCCGTCAAACCTAGGGCTGGTAAGGAAGGGTGGTAAATCGGTCCTTGCGAAAGCAGGTCCGGACGATGTGGGAGGGTCCAAGGACTCCCCACAGACATTTTTACAATCTCCGCGTACCATGCTCTTCGGGGCCACCAGAATCACTGGTTTCTTTTCTACCCTGATTCTGCGGAGTAATCGAGGTAACAATTGTGGCGGTGGGAATGCATATATCAGCTTGAACTGATCCCAAGGGAACACTAGGGCATCCGAGCCGCAAGCTAGGGGATCCCTTGTCCAAGAGACAAACCTGTCCACTTTTGTGTTGAATCTGGATGCTAGCAGATCTACATCCGGTGTTCCCCACCGCTGACATATTGTCCGGAAAACCTCGGGATGAAGGGACCATTCCCCTGGGCATAATTGTTGGCGACTTAGAAAGTCCGCCTTCCAATTCTCCACTCCTGGAATGAATACCGCAGATATGGCTGGGACATATCTTTCTGCCCATCTCAGGATGTAATTTACTTCCCTTTGGGCTGCACGACTCCTGGTGCCCCCCTGATGATTGATATATGCCACTGCTGTGGCATTGTCTGATTGAATTCTGACAGGGGACCCTTGGAGTTTGGATGTCCATGCTACTAGGGCATACCGGGCTGCTCGTATCTCTAAGAGATTGATGGGCAGGGCCTTTTCCGCATCCGACCATCTGCCCTGGAGAGACCATTGCTCCAGTACTGCTCCCCAGCCTATAAGGCTGGCATCTGTAGTGACCACCTTCCAGGAAATCGGACTGAAGGATTTCCCTCTTTCCAGATTCTGGGGAACCACCCACCAGCGGAGGCTCTTGTGAACGGAAGGGGACAAGGACATTGGTAAGTCCAGAGCCTGAACTTTTTTGTTCCAGGCTGACAGTATGGCCCTTTGCAACTTCCTTGAATGGAATTGACCGTAGGGTACTGCTTCGAATGATGCCACCATTTTTCCCAGCAGCCTCATGCACAGGCGTATGGATGGCTGTCTTTTTGAACCCACTAAGTGGATCAAATCTCTCAAAGACGACCCCTTTTCTTGAGGCAAGAAAATTTTTCTCTGGTCTGAATCCAGCCTTAGCCCCAAGTATTCCAGACTTTTGACTGGTTTTAGGGCTGACTTGTCTCGGTTGATAATCCAACCGTGATATTCCAGATACTTGATTGTCTCGTGAACAACCACTTCTAGTTTTTCCACTGAGTGGTCTATCAGCAACAAGTCGTCTAGATATGCCATTATCGTTACACCTCGTGTTCTTAGATTGGCCAATAATGGGGCCAGAATTTTTGTGAACACTCTTGGTGCTGTGGCCAGACCGAATGGTAAGGCTCTGAACTGAAAATGGCGCCCTTCTACCGCAAAGCGTAGAAATTTTTGGTGGGCTGGAAAGATGGGAATGTGCAAATAAGCATCTTTGATGTCGATCGAGGCTAACCATTCCTCCCCTTGTAGGGCAGTGGCTACCGATCGGATCGACTCCATCCGGAAAGTCCTGATATGTAGGAATTTGTTTAGCCCTTTTAGATTTAATATGGGCCTCACGTCCCCGTTTGGCTTCGGGACTGTAAAGAAGTTTGAGTAAAACCCGAACCCCCATTCTTCCAGGGGAACCTCTATAATTACTGCTTGGAGCAATAATTGTTCTAGTGCCAACAGGAGGGATCCTCTCTTCTGGGGATCCCTTGGCACGTTTGACCTTCTAAAGCAGGAAGGAGGGGAGTTTAACTCCAATTTGTATCCCAGATTTACTGCGGAGAGCACCCATCTGTCTCGGATCGTGTCCCGCCAGGTCTCTGTGAACAACTGAAGTCTTCCCCCCACCCGATTGGGTGGGGGCAACCCTTCATGCATTTGACTTTGGGGGAGGTTTTGTACCTCTCCTGCTCCAGGGCTTCTTGTTACCCTGCAATTGTCCCTGATTTTTACCTCCGGGATTTGACCGAGGAGGCCGTCGGAACTGTTTCACAGCCGATGTCCTAGGGACTGGAGAAGCAGGCCTCTTAAAAGAGGGACCTCTAACTCTATTTTTAACCGGCAAAAGTGTACTTTTACCGCTGGAAATTCTCTGGATATATTTGTCCAGGTCTTCCCCGAATAAGCGTTCACCATGAAATGGGAAGCTGACCAGCAATTTTTTACAGGGAGCTTCAGCAGACCAGTTTTTGAGCCATAGAAGCCTGCGCATATGTACTACAGACAGCGTAAGGCCTGATGGATTGAATCCTTTATAGCGTCCACTGCAAAGCATAAGGCTCTAGGTAGATCAGCTAGGGCAAGAGCCTGCTAATCTGGCAAGTCCCTTAAGACCCGTTTCAACTGATCCTTCACTGCTTGGCAGACCCCAATAGCTGCCACTGCTGGTTGTGTCACCAATCCTGCTGTAGAAAAAGCAGATTTTAATAAGGACTCCAATTTTTTATCTATTGGGTCCTTGAACATTTGGACATTATCCACCGGACATGTCAGTGATTTATTCACACAAGAGATGGCTGCGTCCACTGTAGGGACCCTCCATTTTCTGATTAACTTATCTTCCATGGGATAGACCACCGGAAATCTCTTGGGGGGAGTAAATATTTTGTCAGGATGCTCCCAATCCTGGTAAATGAGCCCTTCCAGTAAAGGATGGATCGGAAAGGAACAAACAGTCTGGGGAGCTTTTAGCGACCCCAACGAGGAGACAGAAGTGGATGATGGCTCCGCAAGTGGCATTTTAAATGCTGATCGGACCATATTAGTCAGGGACTGAACCCATAACCTTTCAGCATGTGATGCTGAGAACGGCTCTTCCACTGTTGATTCCTCTACAACCGAATCGACCTCATCCTGATCCCCTTCAGGTAGGTCGATCCCTGTATGGGACTGTTGCTCTGTTAACAGGCACTCTGAGGGAGGAGACGGAGATCGGGCGCTTTTCTCCTGTGACAGGGAAGCCGCGATCAATGCTGACAATCTCTCTTCCAGCCCTCCCAGAGCTGAGGAAAAAACCTCCTCTGTTACATACACAGGAGCAGGTGAACTGAGGACAGCCACAGTACCAGGTACTCCTGAGGGTGCTCTACGGTCACTAACCTCTGATTCTTCAGGGGAGACTGGTGCAGCCAAAGCATGCCCAAGATCCTCAGAGCCCGATGGAGACCCCCTATTCCTCCTGGAATTTCTAGTCCCGGAGTTTTTAGACGGCATATTCCTAAGCCACAAAGCTGAGGTATTCCAGCCGAAATACACCAGTTACTGACAATAGTCTAGCATAAATGCTGCTATAAGAAACAGTTGGTGTCTACTAATGTGCCTTTCTAGGGGATGCCTGTATCAACCGCTTGCTGTATGCCTTCTTTAAATGTTGCCAGCTCTGTCTCTGTACTTCATAGCCAGCTCACCAC
The DNA here is from genome assembly GCA_029206835.1 of Rana muscosa. Taxonomy (NCBI): domain Eukaryota; kingdom Metazoa; phylum Chordata; class Amphibia; order Anura; family Ranidae; genus Rana; species Rana muscosa. Next base: position 726,822,020 of record CM055116.1, read on the forward strand.
ACAAAATTGTGGTTTTTAACATGCTGGGACGCCCGCACATGCGCAGAAGCGCTGCGGCGCGCACAGAGCGTCATCCCCCAGGCTCCGCCCCCTTTCCCGGTTCACCTCTATATATAGAGGCGCGTGCACGCGCGCAGCCACGTGCGCCTTCGGCGCTAATTTCGAAAATGGAAACCAGGGACAAGAGCCAGGGCCCCTTTGCCGCAGGCCGGGGGATGGACGAGCATTGCAACATGGCAGAGGAAGCAGTTTCCCATAAGAGAACTCACCATCTGCCTGGACTCGCTCTGATGAGAAGAAACTAGTCCACATGACAAGAAACGTTCCACAGCGGCCTCTAGTGGACAAACACAGGTACCGCAGTCTAATATATTAAATATATATATAAAAAAAAAAAAAAAAAAAATTTTTTTTTTTTTTCTTGACCACCATTAAAAATTATTACATTTTTTTTAGTAGTTACAGGCATGCACAGAATTTTGCGGGAATACCATTAGGTAACAGACAGAAAGACAAATTAGGCTTGGGGGTCCCCCAATAGAACCAAGTTCCTGGGGGCCCCCACTTACCTGTTCCCCGCCGCAGGACTTTGTTTGGTCCACAAAAGCCCAAACTTCACCTATCACGGCAGGCATTGTAATCAAACCTTCAGGGACCGGGTTCCCAAGGATTCCACTCCCCTGGACCTGTATAGCACCCTGCACAGAAAACATCTTGGTCGTGGGTATGACCAGAGCTCTGGATCCCAGGGTCCAGCTCTCCTAAGAGAAGCATTACAGGCAAAACCTTGCTCTTCTCTGCAAGGCCCGGGTACCGACCGTTTAGCTATGAAGCTTTTTTGGTCGGATCCGGAATTGCTTACTGAGGCCCAAAAGAACCTGTACGCAAGCTCAGTGAAAAACACATGTTTCTTCTTGGCCAACACCTTAGACACTGGCAAAAAACTGAGGTGCTCCCGGATGGGAGGGGCTTATATAGGGGAGGGTACTTCCGGTTTTGGAAGTTGCCAGTGCCAGCACCTGACGGTATCTATATAACCCATTAGTAATGACTATGTCTCTCTGTGTCCCGTGATGTACGAGAAAGAAAAGCATAAACCAGGGAGTACTGGCTCCATGGAACCATCAGAGCATCTGCTCCAATTGCCAGAGGATCTCTTGTTCGAGACACAAACTGCTGTAAGCTTGTTGTTGAACCTGGATGCCAGTAGGTCAACCTCTGGCCATCCCCAACATTGGCAAATTTCCTGGAACACCTCTAGGTGTAGGGACCATTCCCCCGGGCAGATCTGCTGGCGGCCAAAATAATCTGCCTTCCAGTTCTCTACTTCCGGGATATGGACTGCCAATATAATTGGCACATGTCCCTCTGCCCAGGCTAGTATGCAATTCACCTCCTTCAGAGCTGAATGACTCTTGTTACCGCCTTGGTGGTTTATATAGGCCACTGCAGTAGCATTGTCGGACTGAGCCCTGATAGGGCAGTCCTAAAGCTCCACCGTCCAGGACCCAGGGCACTAGCACCCTGTTGACGGCGGAACCGCCCTGAAGCTGAGACATTTGAGGAAGCAATCCCTGAGGTTTTAAACGAGGGACGTCTAGTGCTTTTCTTCACAGGAAGTAGAGAGCTCTTCCCTCCAGAAATCTTTTGGATGTATTTGTCCAAGTGATCACCAAATAAACGTTCCCCATGAAAAAAGGGAAACCCGACAATAACTTCTTACAAGGAAGCTTGGCTGACCAGTTCTTAAGCAATAAAAGTCAGCGCATATTAGAGCTGCACGATTAATCGTTTGAGGATCGCGATCTCGATTCACCCCCCCCCCCCACGATCTCCAGGCTGGATGACCGCGATTTTCTTAAATCCCCGCCAGTTCCACGTAACCAGCGTGGAACGCAAACTGATCATAGAGCGTGATGCATTGAAACTGTCTCTCCTCTGCACGCACACAGCCCCGCCTCCTCCTAACCCTGCGCTGTGATAGACAGAATGCGGGTCCAATGCTGGGATGTGTTCTATCACAGCGCGGGGTTAGGAGGAGGCGGGGCTGTGTGCGAGCAGAGGAGAGACAATTTCAACATAAGGGCGGTGATTTTCTAGCAGAAAATGTGTGCTGCTGTCCGTCCTCCCTTCTCCCCCCCCCCCACATACCATACTTGGCTGGCTGTCTTCAGGACTCCGTCCTCCCCCCCCCCCGGCCGCCGAGTCTGTCTCCCGTCTCCTGTCCCTGCCGCCTATGTTCACAGTGAGAGAAGAGAGCTGCGCTCTTCCCATCTCAGCTGTGACAGGAGTTCTAGCACAGTGCTAGTGCTTGGACTCCTGTTTTTGGAAGTGAGAGGGTCAATAAAGAGAACCTGTCTCCTCCAATTGCTATCACACAGGGAATTGTTTTCTCCTGTGTAGTGATGAGCCGAACACCCCCGGGTTCGGTTCGCACCAGAACCCGCGAACGGACCGAAAGTTCGCACGAACATTAGAACCCTACTAAATACAATGGATGCGAACGTTCGAATTCTAAAGTGCTAATTATAACGACTATTATCCATGTTATTGTCCTAAACAGAGTTTGGGAACCCGGGTTCTGCACCAGGGGACATGTATCAATGCAAAAAGAAGTTTTAAAAACGGCCGTTTTTCGGGAGCAGTCATTTTAATGATGCATAAAGTGAAAAAAAAAAGTAAAATATTCCTTTAAATATTGTACCTGGGGGGTGTCTAAAGTATGCCTGTGAAGTGACACGTGTTTCCCGTGTTTAGAACTGTCCCTGCACAAAATTACATTTCTAAAAGGAAAAAAAAGCCATTTAAAACTGCTTGCGGCTTTAATGTAATGTCTGGTCCCGGTAATATGGATGAAAATCTTTAAGAAAAATGGCATAGCTACCCCATCACCCCCCTACCCCAGCCCATTACCAGCCCCTTTGGGTCTTGTATGGATATTAAGGGGAACCCCGCACACAAAATAAAAAAGGCCCTATATACTCTGAACAGCCGTATACAGGCGGTGCATACAAGACAGGGACTGTAGGTTTGTTCTTATGTAGAATCTGTTTGTAATTTTGAACAGCTACATTGTTTAAGTGTAGCTCCAGCCCAAATACCTATTTTTAAGCTTTTTGGAAAACATAGGGAAGGGTTATCACCCCTGTAACATTTGTTTTGCTGTCTGTGCCCCTGTTCAGAACATTTCACCTCACTTTGCGTCCCAATGACAACTGTTTTTGAAATGTGGTGTTTTTATTGAAAAAAGGATTGGTGATAAAGCATCAGTAGAGAGGAGACACCTTTCTCCCATATTAATTCTTACAGGAGAGAATTTTCCTTCCAAGGGGTAGATTTCCTCTCACTTCCTGTTGTCTTCTTCCGTTTGCAAATAGTAGTCGTTTGTAAGTTGGATGTTTGAAAGTAGGGACCTGCCGTATATACTCTGCAGAAATTGGCCCCTTAGGTGTTGGTGTTGGCACAACACTGTAAGCACTCACAGTTACTCTTGGTGGGTGCTGGAACGCCCTGCTGTCAACTATTATATTAGGAATTGTAATAACATATAATTGTTGAATAGTGGTAGTAAAAATTGGGCCTTTGATGGTGGTGCTGGTGCCACAACACTGTAAGGCCTGACAGTTACTCTTGGTGGGCGCAGCAATGGGCCCTGCTGTGAATTATTAGATCAATAATTATAATTGCATGCCCCTGTTGAACAGGGGCTGAAAAATTGGGCCTTAGCCACTGGTGGCACAACACTGCAACCCCTCACAGATACTGTACTTGGAGCACAGCAATGAGGCCTGTTGCAAAGTATTGCATCAAAAATTGTAATTACACGCCCCTGTTAAACAGGGGCTGAAAAATTGGGCCTTAGCCACTGGTGGCGGCACCCATAAACCAAAATGATCTTCCAAGCTATCCTCATTAATCGGATCATTGAGGAGGAGGAGGATAGCCAGTCAACATAACAGCACAGGCACTCAGCATCAGTCTTGAAGGGATGTGACATTTTAAAATCAATTAGTCTGTTATATCAGCATCAGGTGTGTGGTAGCTGGTGGTGATCCAAGACTGGTTCATCTTGATGAAAGTCAGTGGACAGGCGCACCCTGTGATCCGTGCCAAATCCTCCAGCAGCACTGAATGTGCGTTCTGAAAGAACGCTGGATGCAGGACAGTAGCGCAATTGCATATCATTGGCCAATCATTGCTCTCCTCGCTGCCGGCGCTATGATTGGCCAAGCATGCGGGGTCACAGTGCATGCTTGGCCAATCACAGCGCCTGGATGACACTGCGATGGCGTAGTGCATTGTGGGCCGTTCGCGTCACTCGAATTTGGCGCGAACGGCCCAAATCGTTCGATCTTCGTCGAACGATCGAACAGCCGATGTTCGAGTCGAACGTATGTTCGACTCGAACACGAAGCTCATCCCTACTCCTGTGTGATAGCAATAAAGTGAAGTGAAAAAAAAAAAAGAAAAAAAAAATTAAATTAACAAAAGAAATTAAAAAGTAAAGAATAATAAAAATATTAAAAATAAGAAAATTTAGCAAAAATAAAAACGACAAGCGAATTATTATTTTTTTTATTTACCATGTGAGAGAATCGTGATCTTTGTTCTAATCAAAAGAATCGTGATTCTCATTTTTTCCCAGAATCGTGCAGCTCTAGCGCATATGTACAGACAAGAGAGCCAGACGAGAAACCTGTTGTATTGAATCCTTTAAAAAAGGCATCAACTATACAAGCAGCTAGGCTCACATCCAGAATTCATGAAGTACGAGACAACCAAGGCACACTCCTCTCTAGAAATGAGGAGATAGCCAATCACTTCGAACACTTCTACTCTAAACTGTACAACTTGCCCCAGCACGGCGTTGAAGGGACTAGGGCAGCCCAACGTACTTCCCAGCCCAAGACTGCCCCGAACCTATCTCCCCACAGCAGGCGGAGGCCATGGAAACCCCATTTTCTAAGGAGGAACTCCATGTAGCCATAAAACAAATGAAAGTAGGAAAGAGCCCTGGCCCTGATGGTCTCCCACTAATATATTACAAATCCTTTCAGGATATACTGACTCCCGAGATACTTAAAATGTGTAACTCTCTAGCGGATCCTCATACATCAACAGGCAGACTATTAGAAGCCCACATAACAGTTATCCCAAAAGATGGAAAAGACCCCACACTAGCCTCAAATTACAGACCTATTTCCCTACTCAATGTAGATATCAAATTATACGCAAAAATCCTAGCCAACAGACTATTACCTCTTATCCCTGACCTCATAACAGCCGACCAGGTGGGTTTCATCCTGGGTAGGGAGGCCAGGGACAACACCATACGCGCCATAAACATACAACATTGGTTACACTCCTCGGGTTCCAGAGGCTTTCTTCTATCCCTAGATGCTGAGAAGGCGTTTGATAGGGTGGCTTGGGACTACATGCAGGAGGTCCTGAAGGGAATAGGCCTCCTACCCCGCATGTTCTCGCACATTAACGCACTTTATTCTAATCCCTCGGCGAGGGTGAGGACCAATGGCCTCCTCTCAAACGCCTTCTCTATCAGCAACGGCACGCGACAGGGGTGTCCTTTATCCCCCTTAATCTTTGTTCTGACACTAGAACCCCTCTTAAACAGGCTACGCAGCAATGCAGACATGAAGGGCATCAACATAGCACGCAGAGAATTCAAAGTAGCTGCCTTTGCAGATGATATCTTACTCTCCTTACAATCCCCCCGAACCTCCCTGCCCAACTTACTGAAGGACGTACAACACTTTGGCGAGATTTCAAATCTCAAAATTAACTACTCAAAGTCTCATGCGTTAAATATTTCCCTACCCCCGCAGGAAGTAGAACACTGCCAACAATTCTTCCCATTTCAGTGGAAGACTGTAGCCCTCACATATTTAGGTGTCCAAATTACGAGGAATACTGTCGATCTCTACGGTCATAACTTCTTAGCTGCCCTTTCAAAAATACAGACCCATCTTAAAGAATGGACTACTATGAATGTATCCTGGTTCGGCCGTGCAGCTATAATCAAAATGGTGGTACTTCCCCGCTTGTTATACCTGATGCAGACAATCCCAATCCATCTACCCCCTTCCTTCTTTGCTACCTATAGGAAAGCCTGCACAACTTTCCTATGGAAGAACTCTCTCCCGCGCATTAAATACTCTCGCCTGACCCTCTCAAAGACCATGGGTGGCATCGGCCTACCAGACCTCCAAAAATATTATCTTGCGTGTCACCTGACTAGAATCGTGGATTGGAGGGTTCACTACCGGGGAAAGACTTGGGTGACCTTAGAAAAACATTTCATACAGACACCTACTCATGTACTCCCGTGGCTCCCACCCCGTCTGTGGCCCCTTGCAGTTAAAACACACCCGCTAATATACCCCTCTTTAATGGCCCTTGACAAAGCAATTTCGATCCACAAACTTTCCTCATATCTAGGACCAATGACCCCCCTGAGAGGGAACCCGGATTTCCCTCCTGGGGACCCTACGTTCCTCCAGAAAGAATGGCCCCACGATGAAATACGAGCACAACATTTTTTCCGGGGAGGTGTTCTCAGGGATTATGAGGACCTATTGTCCGAATCGCGCACACACTCGTTCCCTTTTTGGTCTTACAGACAACTGAGACATTTCTTCACATACAAAACACCAAGTGTGACGTGGTCCAGACAACCTACTCCATATGAAGCCCTCTGTTTATGCAGCACACCACAAAGACATCTCATATCCTACATATACTCTCTTCTCCAGGAGAATTCCCTCCATCCAGCGACCAAACCCACGCGTACCTCATGGGAAAAGGACCTAAACCTGACTCTGTCTGACGGGGAGTGGGAAACTATTTTTACACATGCTCATAAGGGATTGATGAATATAGCAATCCAAGAAAATGGGTATAAGATCATAACCAAATGGTACAGAACTCCCTCACGCCTACACAAATTCACACCTTCAATCTCGAACATCTGCTGGAGATGCAAGGCAGCAATAGGCTCCATGATCCATATTTGGTGGGAGTGCAGCTCCATTCAACCTTTTTGGACTGAGGTCCATGCCATTATCAAACACGTTACCACTTATGAGCTGGATTACAATCCTGCACAATACCTCTTACATCACACAACCCTTGCTAAACGTACCTATTTTAAATCACTGGCCATGCACATGGTTAATGCAGCTCGACTATGCATACCTGTTCACTGGCGCTCATCACAGGCACCTACCATCAGAGAATGGCTGCTTAGGATAGCCAAGATAGAAGAAATGGAGGAACTGATATTCTCCTCTCAGGAACGCGTACAGAGTTTTACGCAAACATGGGCATGCTGGTATCACTTCAAATCGTCAGACCTCTATAAAGCCTACCTACCGCAGTAAACACCTGGCGGAGCTCCCTGCCTTGAATTCGGTATGGCCTGCGACTTAAGGAGACCCGGGGGGACGGGGGCGAGGACCGGACCGGCTCCTGTCTCTCTTCCTTTCTCTTACCTCTTTGTCTTTCTTTTTCTTTCACCCCTTCTTACCTTTACACTCTCACCTTCCCCCCAAACTCCCAATTTCTCATTAATTACCTTCCCGTTTCACCCCCATTTCCCCCCCTTCCCCTTAAACCACACAACGACATTGAGTCTCTCTTTAAAGGGAAACCCCGACATAATCACCAAGTTATTCCCACCCCATTCGGGAATCCAGTCTATTTGCCCGCATCTAAGTGCCACGATTAGGCCTGTAAAGGTTGGCCTACGTGGTAATGCCTACAAACATGATATGACTTGACATGAATGGGGTGCCCGTCCCTAAAATGGCTGATATGCTCGTTGTTCTTGCTCAACCTATATGCTGCATAGATCTCCATGACAATACAATTACCCAATTGTGTTAGTCTCTGCATCATTTGTTTGTTATAGCACACCATGCGATATTTCAAACGTTGTTATTTGCCAAAAAGAGGACCCTAGTCCTCCGCATTTCTGTTCATGACAACCTTGTAAAACGTATTGAAATGTAACCTTGTTTTTACCTTAATAAAATATACTTTTGTGGAAAAAAAAAAAAAAAAAGGCATCAACAGCAAAAACACAGCGCTCGAGGAATATCTGTCTTACTTTCAGGCAGATCATCCTCCTGGTTAGGCCTATCAGACCGTTTGACCTGATCCTTTATGGACTGGCAAATACCAATTGCTGCAACAGCTGGCTGAATAGCTGAACTGACCAAAGAAAAGGAAGCCTTTAATAATAACTCCAATTTCTTGTCAACAGGGTCTTTCAAGCCCTGTGCGTTATCTACCGGACAAGTTATGTTCTTGTTTAAGTTAGAGACTGCTGTATCTATGGCTGGCATGCTCCATTTTTTAACGAACTTTTCATCCATGGGATATCAAAGGGAAAACCTTTTAGGAGGAACAAAAGTCCTGTCAGGATGTTCCTAAACAGCATACACCACCTGTGCTACCTGAAGAGGCCTCAGAGATCCCAAAGGGGCTCAGTCACCTCTGCAAGAGGCAACTTAAAGGCAGAATAAACCATTTTGGTCAGAGTCAGGATCAAAAGCCTCTGCGACTGAGGCAGACATCAACTAGATATCTTCTTGTCCAGATTGCTCAGAAGCAGACTCATCTGCTGGGCACTCCACCGAATCCCGAGCTTTAAGCTCTTCCCCAACCTCAACCCATTCCCCCTCCAGACTAGGAGGCTCCGGGGAGGGGGGGGGGGGGATCTGTCACGCTTCCTGCCACCCTGCGGGATGGAGGCAAACATCCAAGCAATCCTGTGCTCTAACTCGGCTAGGGCTGAGTACAGTTCATCCTTAGTGATAAAGGGTGAAGCAGCGTTGACTGTAGGCACAATGGCTCAGATTGCCCGGAAGCCTCTGGTCCTTCAGGGGATACAACACTAGGGATACGACTAGGTTCATCAGGAACTACTGACGAGATAGGTGTGCCTTTCCCTGTAGTGTTAGTCCCACTCCTCTTTTTTGAAGACATTTAACCACTTGCCGACAGGCTCACGCCGATATACAATCGGCAGAATGGCACGGCTGGGCATATTAACGTACATGTACATCGCCCCATTAAGACGCAGCATTGTGGGCATGGGAGCGCCCGCCGCGAGCTCCGTGAGTGTGACCGTGGGTCCAGCGGACGCCATGTCTGCCGGGAGTCCCGCGATCGTCTCGCGGAGAGGAAGAACTGGGAAATGCTGATGTAAACAAGCATTTCCCAGTTCTGCCTAGTGGCAGGACACTGATCACAGCTCCCTGTGATCGGGAGTGGTGATCAGTGTCATGTCACACGTAGCCCATCCCCCCCCCACAGTTAAAACACATCCCGGAGGACACACTTAACCCCTTCACTGTCAGTGTCATTTTTACAGTAAATCGGTGCATTTTTATAGCAGTGATCGCTGTATAAATGACAATGGTCTCAAAATGGCGTCAAAAGTGTTTGATGTGTCCGCCATAATGTCGCAATCACGATAAAAATCACCATTACTAGTAAAAAAACTATTAATAAAAAATGCCCTAAAACTATCCCCTATTTTGTAGATGCTATAATTTTTGCGCAAACCAAACGCTTATTGGGATTTTTTTTTACCAAAAAGGTTTTTTACATATATTTTTGGGGGACATTTAATATAGTACAAAATAGTTTAATTTTTTTTTCAAAATGGTCGCTTTTTTTGTTTATAGCGCAAAATAAAAACCGCAGAGGTGATCAAATACCACCAAAAGAAAGCTCTATTTGTGGGAAAAATAGGATTTTTGTACTCACCGTAAAATCCGTTTCTCCGACGTCCATGGACTGACACAGCTCTAATACTGTAAACGTGTGGGTATATGTCCCTGCTTGCAGGAGAAGATCTAGGCAGAATGTTAGAAACATTCTAGAACAAAACCAGAGCTAAACAGCCCCGTCCAGGGGGGCGGTCCCTCCGGACGTAACCCTCCTACCTGCAGCCAGCAGCCTCAGTTCGTAACAAAGCAGTACAAACCTTAAAGAAGGCTGGGTGCTGCGTCAGTCCATGGACGTCAGAGAAACTGATTTTACAGTGAGTACAAAAATCCTATTTTCTCTCATCGTCCATGGACTGACACAGCTCTAATACTGTAAACGTGTGGGACGTCCCAAAGCAGTATCAGAAAAGGGTGGGAGCAGTAGTAAATGAACAACCAAAACTTCACTCCAAACAAGCAGAGCTCCTCAACGGAAGAGTTGCAACATTAAACAGCGGCCTGCAACACTTTGCGGCCGAAGGAAGCATCCGAAAATTCCGTCACATCAACCTTATAGAAATTTTAAAGAGGTATGAACGGACGACCAGGTCGCCGCCTTGCACACTTGTGCAACCGACGCTTGATGTCGGAAAGCCCAGGAAGCACCAATTGCCCTGGTGGAATGCGCCGTAACCGGAAAGGGAGGCGCCCGCCCCTTAATGGCATAGGCCTGTATAACAGTCTGTCTGATCCACCCAGAAATGGTGGCAGACACCGCTTGGCCCTGTTTTGTACCAGAGACAGACACAAACAGTGAGTCAGACTTCCGAATGGAAGCAGTAGCCGCCAGGTACACCCGTAAGGCTCGCACCACATCCAAATTGTGAAGCGAAAACTCTCTAGGATGCGATGGGTGAGGGCACAAGGACGGAAGGACAATGTCCTCATTAAGGTGGAAAGCCAAAACTACCTTTGGAAGGAAAGACTGTCACGGGCGCAATACCGCCTTATCCTTATGGAGGACCAGGTAAGGCGACTTGCATGACAAGGCCGCCAACTCAGACACCCGTCTCACAGAAGTAATAGCCACTAAGAAGGCCACCTTCTGAGACAAAGTCAAGAGAGGAATATCTCTAATATTTTCAAAGGGAGGTTCCTGAAGAACCGAGAGCACCAAGTTCAGATCCCAAGGAGGGAGCGGAGGCTTGGCAGGGGGAATCACATGGCGAACCCCCTGCACAAAAGTGCTAACTAAAGAATGACCTGCTAGGGGGTCGTTGAAAGAAAAACGGCCAAGGCCGAAATCTGACCCTTAATTATGCTCAAAGCCAGCCTTTGGGCTACACCACGCTGTAAGAACCGCATAATTCTGGGGACAGAGTATGTCCGTAGACGCCAGTCTAGCTCTTCGCACATAGCGATGTAAGCTCTCCAGGTACGGTAATAGATCTTTCTAGAAGACTTCCGTGCCCTCAGCATGGTTGAAATTACCAAATCCGAAAGGCCTCGGTCCTTCAGCACCTGGCTCTCAATAGCCATGCCATTAAAACCAGAGACTGTAAAGCAGGATGAAAGATAGGACCTTGAGACAGAAGGTCCTCCCTCATGGGTAGTCGCCAAGGGACGTCCGCGAAGAGACGTACCAGATCGGCGTACCAGTGACGCGGAGGCCAATCCGGGGCAATGAAAATCACCGGAATGCCCTCGGCCGCTACCCTGCGCAGCAGACGAGGAAGCAACTGCAGCGGAGGGTAAGCATATATCAAGCGATACTGACCCCAAGGGGCCACCAACATGTCCGAGGCATCCGCCCAGGGGTCCCTGGACCTGGTCACAAACCTCGACACCTTGCGATTGAGTCGAGACGCCATCGTCAGGTCCACATCCGGCGTGCCCCACCACCGACAAAGGAGTTGAAACACCTCCGGATGCAAGGACCGCTCCCCATGGTCCAGGGACTGGCGATAGTTCGCCTGCCAGTTTTCTACGCCCGGAATGTAGACGGCCGACACGCTTCTTTCCGCCCACCTTAGGATGTGGGCGACCTCGGATGCCGCAGCCAAGCTCCGAGTGCCCCCCTGATGGTTGACATACGCCATGGCCGTGGCGTTGTCCGACTGGATTCTGATCGAGCGGCCCTGTAGCCTCTTCGACCACGCAGAGACACACAGTCTGAACGCTCGCAATTCCAGAACGTTGATTGGTAGACGAGATTCGTCCGGAGTCCAGAGCCCCTAAGCCGACAGGACTCCCAACCCATCAGGCTGGCGTCCGTCGTGACCACCGTCCACTGGATGGGGAGTAACAACTTCCCGGCCCGAAGAGCCGGGGATCTCAGCCACCACGTCAGTGACGCCTTGGCAGAGTGACTCACCTGGATCTGAAGATCCAACAACGGGGACTTGTCACAAATAGACAGAATTCCCCTCTGCAATGCCCGAGTGTGTGATTGGGCATACGGAACAGCCTCGAAGGAGGCCACCATTAGTCCCAGGACTCTCATGCAGAAACGTACTGACGACTATTTTCGGGACGTCAGGACCCGTACTGCCGACTCAAGTGTCTGTAACTTCTCAGAGGGTAGAAACATCTTCGCTGCCGAAGTGTCCAGGATCAGACCCAGATACTCCAAACGTTGAGTCGGGACTAGAACCGACTTCTGCATGTTCAGGAGCCACCCGAAGTCCCGGAGGGTCTGACTGAATATTGTCACATTCTCCTCCAAGTCTGAGCCATTTTCTGCTCTTAGAAGACCGTCCAGATAGCCCACGAAAATACCTCGCTGTCTCAGCAAAGCTAGAACTGGGGCAAGCACTTTGGTGAAAACCCGTGGTGCCGATGCCAGGCTGAAGGGAAGAGCCACAAACTGATAGCGGACTTCGCCTATGGCAAAGCGCAGAAACTTCTGGTGACTTACGCAGATTGGAACGTGCAAGTAAGCGTCCTTGATATCCAAGGACGCCAGAAAATACCCTTGGTGGAGTGTCGCAATCACCGCGCAAATAGATTCCATCCGGAATTTTTGTACCTTCACATAGGCATTCAAGGCCTTGAGGTCCAGGATTGGCCGGACCCAGTCCCTCTTTGGGACAACAAACATGTTCGAGTAAAACCCCTGAAACCTCTCCTGTGACGGAACCGGCACAATCACTCCGCACCTGAGCAAATCCTGTACGGCTCCCAAAAGGGCCGCCCGGCGGGCAGGGAGGAGAGGGAGGTTTGAGGGGAAGAACCTGTTTGGGGGCCACGAGCGAAACTCTATCCTGTATCCCGAGGTGACCACCTCGCACACCCACCGGTCGGAGATCACCAGCGATGGACTTGGGATCTTGCTTGGTGGGCTTACGCACCCAGGGACGCTTCTGTCCACCAGCCGCACTTTTTTTCAGTCTGGGGGGGGCTTCCCAGTGGATTCTGACTGACGAAAAAACGTCTTCTTTGCCAGAAAGATAGGGCCCGGCCTGCGGTGGGACTCCTTTCCCTTAATGGACTGAGGAAGGAAGGTGCCCTTCCCCCCCTTTGACATCCTTAATAATGTCATCCAGGGCGGCCCCAAACAGTCTACCGCCCTTAAAGGGCAAGTCAGCCAGGAGCTTTTTGGAAGCTAGGTCGGCCAACCAGCATTTCAGCCAGATAAGGCGACGCAGCACCACAGCAGAGATAGAGGCCCCAGATATTAAAGGGGACGCATCCAAAGTGGCATCGCACACATACTAAACCCTGCGCAAGTTGGTGAGCCAGGGCAATGGTCTCAAGAGGGAGATAATGCTCCTGTACCATCTGGTGCAAAATCTTTGCCCATCCTGCAAGTGTCTGAGACACAAGTGTTGCCGCCACTATAGGGCATAAGGCAGACCCCAACAAGGCAAACAGTTCTACTCACCACCTCTGACCTCCCGTCAGTGGGCTCCTTAAATGCAGGAGTCCCTTCCATTGGGCGCGTGGTAGCCTTATTCAGACGGGCGACTGGGAAGGGGGGGGGGGTCGACTACTGGAGAGAGAGCCCACTTTTTAACCAGGTCCTCCTCAAAGGGGTACCTTATGGCTAGGCGCCGCAGGACCATCAAAGTCTTCTGCGGCTTATCCCAGACTCGGTCGATGAATCCATCAAAAAAGGGCACATATGGAAAGACCTTTTTTGAAGAAACAGCTCTAAAAGGAACCAAAAGGAGACAGCCTCCACCTGAGGCTCCTCAGCCGCATCATTCAGCTGGAGAGAGTGTCCCTCACAGCATCAATGAGTTCACTTACAAGCACCCTGTCAGTGACTGGTTCAGAACTGGGGTCTTCCTCACAAGGAATGTCCTGTTCAAAAACATTAAAATCCTCAGAGCTAGGCCCATATCCGAGTCAGAGCACTCCCCTACTGGAGATTGTGTGGGGAGGGGGCGCTTTACAGCTCCCTTGCGCTCGCACATCACTTCCATCCTGACAAGGAATGATTTCAGGACTGCCGACAACTGGTCCATAGGGACCGCAGGTGCAGGAGCACTGCTAGTTGCCTGTGACAAATGTGGAGAAGCAGGTGAACCAGACTCCATACTGCCACCCTCTGAGACCTTATACACTATTACAGTGAATAATACAGTCCACCCACTGGCTGCGCTGAGGAGGGGATACCCAGAGGACTCACCAACCCTTATAAAAGGACCGCTCAGTTCCGCTGTATGAAACCACGCTGTTAGTGCGAGTGAAGCCTGAGGAGATTGTGAAGAGATTTGCGCCGCAGCAGCGCCGATAGAGGCCGAAAGTCAAAGCGCTGCGGCTTCAAGAAAATGGCCGCCGGGCCGCATGTAATACTGCGCCAGAGATCCACGGCAAGATGGCCGCCGAGCGCAAGTTAAAATCACCACACAGCGCTAATGGCGCACGCAATTAAGTCTCCAAACACCCACACATACCAGAACACTACTCCTCTCCCAGCACATAGACATGAGCGCCCCCCGCCAGGCCAGCGTGACCCCCAAGTACCCCCACACAGCACAGAGCCAGTACAGGGTGCAGAGAGCAGCATAACAGGGGGGGGGGACAGGGAGAAACCCCCCATGTAAATTAACACAGCCAGCATGTTCTCACCTGCAGCAGGAGAGACTACTTACCCGTCCCAGGGGGACCCACTGGCTTGTTTTAGACAGACCTATCACAGAGTAGTACTGAGTAGCTGTCGGCCCGGTCCACCGCGAAAGATAGACTGGTACTGTTCAATCTTGAGGACCGCGGGAGCATAAAAGCAACCCGGCCACCCCTGGAGTCATGGGGCAGGTCGTGAACTGAGTCTCACGCACACAAGGCGAGGATCAGCATGCTCGATGGTCGGACAGGGAAGACTACGAGGATACCAGTGTACCCAACCTGTTGCCCAGCTAACAGTTGATTGAAGGTCTCAATATTAAAAATACAATTCCCAAAGGAATAATAAAAAAATAAAAAAAGGTAAAATCTTCCAGGAGACTGAGGGAGCCACGTCTTCTCCTTCTGCTAGGCAGAAAAAAAACCTGAGGCTGCTGGCTGCAGGTAGGAGGGTTATGTCCAGAGGGACCGCCCTCCTGGGCGGGGCTGTTCAGCTCTGGTTTTGTTCTAGAATGTTTCAACATCTAACATTCTGCCTAGATCTTCTCCTGCAAGCAGGGACATATACCCACACGTTTACAGTATTAGAGCTGTGTCAGTCCATGGACGATAAGAGAAAAACTAAATTTCACCCCAAACAAGCAAAGCTCCTCAACGAAGGAGTTGCAACCTCAAACTGCCGCCTTCAAAACTTTGCAGCCGAAGCTAGCATCCGAAGATGCACTCACATCAACCTTGTAAAACTTTGAAAAAGTGTAAACGGAAGACCAGGTCGCCACCTTACACACTTGTGAGACAGACGCTTAATGTCGGAAAGCCCAAGAGGCACCAATAGCCCTGGCCGAATGCGCCGTGACAGGAAAGGGAGGCGCCCGCCCCTTAAGGGCATAGGCCTGGATGGCGGTCTGCCTGATCTACCGAGAAATGGTGGCCGACGAGACCGCCAGACCCTTCTGCGGACCAGACACCGTCAAACAGTGAGTCAGACCTCCGGAACGGAGCCGTAGCAGACAGGCACACCCGCAAGTTACGAACCACATCTAAAGAGTGCAGCGCAACCTCCTTGGGATGCGATGGCCGAGGACACAAGGATGGAAGTACAATGTCCTCATTCAGGTGAAAAGCTGAAACTACCTTCGGAAGGAAGGCTGTGGGCGTAGCACCGCTTTGTCCCTATGGAGGACCAAATATGGGGACTTGCAAGACAAGGCCGCCAATTCAGAAACCCTCCTGATGGATGTGATGGCTACTAGGAAGGCAACCTTCTGAGAGAGCGTCAAAAGAGGCATTACTCTTATGTCCTCAAATGGAGGTTTCTGAAAGTACCGAGAGTACCAGATCCAAATCCCACAGATGTAGTGGTGGTCGGACCGGAGGGGCCACATGCCGAACCCCTTGCACAAAAGTGCTCACCAATGAATGAGCCGCCAGGGGTTGCTGAAAGAAAACAGCCAAGGCTGAAATCTGGCCCTTAAATGGTGCTTAAGGCAAGTTTCTGATCCACACCACGCTGTAAAAACAGCAGGATCCTGGAAACTGGACGCCATTCCATCTCCTCACACAGAGATGTAGGCTCTCCACGTGCGATGGTAGATCTTCCTAGAAGATTTCCGTGCCCTCAACATGGTTGAAATGACCGAATCCAACAGGCCTCGGTCCTCTAGTACCTGACTTTCAAATAGCCATGCCGTTAAAGCCAGCGACTGTAAAGCAGGATGAAGAATGGGACCTTGCGAGAGAAGGTCCTCCCGCATTGGTAGTCGCCAAGGTGCATCCGCCACCAGGCGCACGAGATCAGCGTACCAGGGACGCCTGGGCCAATCCGGGGCGATGAGAATCACTGGAATCCCCTCGGAATCTACTCCTCTGAGCAGACGAGGAAGCAAATTCAGTGGGGGGGGGGGCATAAATTAGCCGACACTGAACCCACGGGGCCACCAACGCGTCTGCCCAGGGATCTCTGGACCTGTCCACGGACCTCGACACCTTGCGTTTTAGTCGAGAAGCCAGGAGATCCACGTCTGGCGTGCCCCATCTCCGGCAAAGGAGTTGAAAAACCTCCGGATGCAACGACCATTCCCCTTGGTCCAGCATCTGGTGGCTCAGATAGTCCGCCTGCCAGTTTTTCCACGCCCGGAATGTAAACTGCCGAGAGAGTTGGCCGCTCCTTTCCGCCCACCGCAGGATGTGAGCGACCTCCAACGCTGCAGCCGAGCTTCTTGTTCCTCCTTGATGGTTGACGTATGCCACAGCCATGGCGTTGTCTGACCGGATCCTGACTGGACGCCCTCTTAGGCTGTGACCATTTGAGGAGGCACAGCCTGATCGCCTGGAGTTGCAGGACATTGATTGGCAGTTGGGATTTGTTCAGAGTCCAGCGGCCTTGGGCCGCCTGAACCCCCCAGACTCGCCCCCAACCGGTCAGGCTGGCGTCCGTCATGATCAGTCCAATGAAAGGGGAGGAACGACTTCCCAGCCTGAAGAGCCGGGGGATCTCAGCCACCAATTCAGAGAGGCCCTGACTAGAGGACTTATCTGAAGATCCAGAGACGACGGAGATTTGTTCCATTTGGAGAGAATCTCCCTTTGCAAGACCCGAGTGTGGAATTGGGAAAACAGCACTGCCTCGAAAGAGGCTACCATGAGGCCCAGGACTCGCATGCAAAAAACGGCGAGAGGACCATTTGCGGGATGTCAACAACCTCACCGCAGTCTGGGGTATCCGCAACTTTTCCAAATGAAGAAAGACTCTGGCCTCCGAAGAGTCCAGAATCAACCCCAGGTACTCTAGGCGCTGGGTCGGTACAAACACCGACTTCTGGAGGTTCAGTACCCAACCAAGCTCCCGGGAGGGTCTGACTGGCTATAGACACGTCCTTCTCTAATTCTGAGCTTGAAGCAGCTCTCAGAAGATCGTCTAAGTAGCCCACGATTGCAATGCCGCGCTGTCTCAGCAAAGCTAGAATCGGGGCGAGCACCTTAGTGAAAACTCTTGGTGCCAACGCCAGGCCAAAGGGAAGGGCCACAAATTGATAGTGGTCTTCGCCGATCGCAAAGCGCAGGAACCTCTGATGCCTGACGCAGATGGGGACATGCAAGTATGCGTCCCTGATATCCAAAGACGCCAGGAAGTCCCCCCGGGTAGAGCGCAGCAACCACCGAAACGAATCGATTCCATCTGGAACTTTTGAACTTTTACAAAGGCATTGAGGGCCTCGAGATCCAAGATTGGACGGACTCTGTCCTTCTTTGGGACAACAAACAGATTTGAGTAGAAACCCTGAAACCTGTCCTGCGGTGGTAAGGGTAAGATTACCCCGCACCTCAACAAGTCTTGCACTGCCCCCAGCAGGGCAGTCCTACGAGCCAGAAGGAGAGGCAGATTTGAGGGAAAGAAACTGCTTGGTGGACAAGAAATAAACTATCTTGTACCCTGAAGTGACCACCTTGCAGACCCACTGGTCGGAGAGCAGGGAGAACCGAGCTGCAACCCGGCGAAGCCGTCCCCCCCACCCAGGAGTCGGGTGGGGGCAAAACTTCATGCGAATGCCGGCTTGCTTGCTGGCTTGTGCACCTAGGGATGCTTCTGTCCCCCAGCTGGACCATTTTCCGCTGGGGAGGGTCTGCCAGCAAGTCCTGACTGACAAAAATACTGCTGTGTGGGAAAGGAAGCCCCCCGGCTTACGGCGCGGCTCTTTTCCTTTAGTGGACTGAGGGAGAAGTGTGCTTTTACCTTTAGTGACATCTTTAATGATGTCGTCCAGTGAGGCACCAAAAAGCCTCCCACCTTTGAAAGGCAATCAGCCAGAGTTTTCTTGGAAGCTTGGTCAGCGGACCAGCATTTGAGCCATATCTGGCGGCGCAATACCACCGCAAATGCGGAAGCCCGGGAGATTAAAGGGGTTGCATCACAGACGTTCAGCCAGTGACACACATTCAGGGAGGGAGCCGATGCTCCCCCACAGTCTGGTGCAATACCTGAGCTCACTCAGTGAGTGTCTGGGACACCAAGGTAGCAGCCAATATAGGCCGCAATGCTGACCCCAGCATGGTGAACATGGAGCAGCTCACCGCTTTGGACCTCCTATCAGTAGTGTCAGTAAAGGCAGGGGTCCCCTCCACTGGGATAGTGGTTACTTTATTTAACCGAGAGACCCGGGGATCAAACGACCGGAGGAGAAGCCCATTTTTTCAAAAGGCTCTCTTCAAATGGGTAATGGACCGCCTTGTGCTGAGGGACCACAAAAGGACCTCTGTGGTCTTTCCCATTCCTTATCTATGAACTTGTCAAGTAAGACACATAAGGAAAAACCTCGATAGTTTGTGAGACCCAAAAGGGACCGACACCCCAGCGGATGTCCCAGCTGTATCCTCCAGCTTAAAAAAAGTGGGGTTCCAATCACATTTTTCATTTTTTAAAAGCAGGTTATTTCAGCATTCAATACAGTGGTACATATGAGATGACTTACTATTTTAAAAACCGCCGCCGATCTGCCGAGTTACTGCATAAAGAGACTTTTTTTGCTTGTGGGCATGTGAAGCCCACAAGCATTTACTTCCTGGATTGTATTGACGAGTGATTCTAGCCACAGGGGAAGCGCACTGCATCCTGGGAAATGATGACACCCATTTCCCAGGAGCAGTAGGGAGCTGAGGGAGATGTCAGAATCCGAGGGGATTCAGAAGGCAGATTTTGTGGGACCGCATAGCAACAAGTACTTCCAGGTGAGTTAAAATAAAAAAATAAATAAAAATTATCACATTTTTTTTTTAGGCTATTATATGCACAATAATGCTATTTTGTATTTTTGGGGGAAACTTCACTTTAAGAGTGACCCTCACTGCTGTGATATGCTATCACAAGTGCTCTATCCTGCGCTGACCCGGACAAGGAGTCTTCCTCACTGCCCGGATGGTCTTCGCAGCCTCCGACACTTCAGAACAGGGGTCCTGTGCCGCAGCCAGGCCCGAGTCGGAGGCAGAACATTCCCTAGGAGATGGCGGGGGGAGGGGGCGCTTTTTTAACCCCCCTTACGCCCGCCCTTGGCAACAAATGACTCCAGGACTGTCCATAGGCAGCGCAGGTGTAGGGACACTGGTTGCTGCCCTGTTATGTCTAGGGAAGAAGCATTCAGCTTCTGACTCCATGCCCACCCACTGACAGCCTATAAAGGACTTAAGTCAAGGTAATGGCACCGAAAAACATCCACCTTCCTTGCTGCTCTGACCGGGGTTTTTCCCAGGGAACTCACCACCCAAGTAAGAGGCTGCCCAGCGCCGCTGTCCGCTCTCCCTCCGCACACAGCATGTGTGTGAGGTGTTCTGTGATGTGAACAGCGCTATTCACGCCGTTCAGGAAGCCTTCCCAGCACTAGAGGCCACATCAATAAGAAATAAAAACACCCTCAAAATGGCCGAACGCCTCCGAGAAATAGGACGCGGACTACAAGAAAGTGGCCGCTCGCAATGAAGACCTGCATCATAGCACGGCCACGGAAAATAGCCGCCAATGGAGATTTCAATACAAACTACAGGCCCCAAGAAAATGGCGCCTTAGCACCTGAGGTGGATGAGAAGGCCGTAGAGATGCCAAATGGAGACTTCCTAGAGGCAGATCACCCCCCACAGAGAGCGGACCCGAACGCCCCACAGCCACCCTCAGGTATACCCCGGCCGACGTAGCAGGCCCCGCAATGCGAGGAGTAAAAAAGGAGGGAGGGAGAGGAAGGGGAGGACAGGAGACCCTCCGGGAATGCCCAGCTGTTCCATCCTGTCGAAACCGGAGGCACTAAACGTACCCGTCCACCGCTGGAGCCATGGGGTATGTCGTGGCCGACCCCGCACGTAGCTAAGGCCTGCTCACGCTCGATGGACAGAACTGGGGAGACTACAAGGATCTAGATTACCCAGCCTGTCACCCAGCCAGCAGTTGATAGTTGATCTCAGGATCAAAAAATAAAATATAAAAAATAAATAAAAAAATACTTCTGGACCCTGGGCCCAGGTCCTTCTCTACTAGGCAGAAAAAAACTGAGCTGCTGACTGCAGGACGGAGGGTTATGTCTGGAGGGACCGCCCCCCTGGGCAGGGCTGTTCAACTCTGTTACATGTATGTAATATCTAACATGTTCTGCCTAGTCCTCTCCTATAGAACAGGAACATAACCCAACTGTCAAGAATTAAGGAGCTGTGTCTGTCCATGGACGAAAAGAGAAAGATTGCTTTTTTTTTTTTCAAAATTGTCGCTCTATTTTTGTTTATAGCGCAAAAAATTAAAACCGCAGAAGTGATTAAATAGAAAGCTCTATTCATGGAAAAAAGGACATCAATTTTGTTTGGGAGCCACGTCGCACAATCGCAAAAAGTGCTCTGGTCATTGGCCAACCAAATGGTTCGGGGCTTAAGTGGTAAAGACGCTTCTAAAATGCAAACGCGGCAAAACGCCGCCAAATGCGGCATGTAAACACGGCAAAACGGACGTTTTAAACGTAGGTTACTGTAACGGCACCCCAAGTATGAAAGGGGTTAACGCCGTTTAGGATATTCCCTCTCTGAACACACATCCGCTACCGATCCTCCACAGTCAAGCGACCGCTTCCCATAGGATTAATCCTTCCAAACATACAAGACAAACACTCTGTATGAAGTTTCCAGCAGGTCTGACAATCTTTAATGACAAACTCCCAGTTTTATACACACACACAGAGAGGAGGTTCTTACATTCTCCTCAGACAATACACCTTTGACCAGACCCAATTTACATGAGCTAATTAACTACAGTGATGACTCAGACACATGACCTTTAAGGCTAGTCTCACTGTCTCCCAATACACATCTGACATCTTAGCAGACACAGGTGGGGGCTGGATGTGGTGACATTAGCATCTAACAGTATGTGTCCCAACATCATGAAGGAGTCACTTTTCAGTTAACCTGTTGAGTTCATAATAAAACAGTAAATAGTTCTTTACAGATATCCTGGGGAATATTGTGGAAAAATATCACTGTCCCATTTTAAAGCAATCCAAGACATATTCTTAATGTCCATTATTTTCTTGCTCACCCTGTGCCCAAAGTGACCCCTGTCATAGTTACTATCTGTGAAGTTAAAATGTTCAGGAGAGGTTGTAAAAACGCCCAGAGGTTGGAAGCGAACATTAGAAACATTGTTTTCAATGAGGATTGTAGCAATAGAGAAAAACTTTTCTTCAGAAGAAAATTTAAGTAATATCTTAAGACAGGAGTTTAGACTAAAGTGGTAAATGGAATGGTGTGACATATGAAAAAAAAACAATCACACGTATACAGGACGGGGGGAAAAAAAAAAAAAAAAAACACACACACACAACTTACTGTACCATACAAGTTTAAATGTGACAGTGTGTATATATATATTTATATTTATATATTACACACACACACACACTTATAAGTATACTATATACTTATACAGGACAAGCACCTTAACTATTGGGCAAAAATTATAGAATGGTGTAAAATTTTTAAACCCGTGAGAAATAATGTATTTAGTAAAACAAAAAAAGAATCCAAACTGCACAACTTTTTTAAACTTTCTGTAGCAGATACAACTTTAACCCTTTCCTGCACCTTGTGCACCTACTTTTTGCACTAGCTGGATTCACCCAGATCCTTTCAAGGTGCTGCAGGATCGGTTATCTACCCCGATGAACTACATGCATCTCTTGGACTTATGCTATTTAAGGAGATTGTATAATCAACTAAATATTCTACATCACAATTGTTTTTTAGGTTTTATCATGGAGTTGTGTCTGCATCAAAATAGGGCCACAATGGCACCATCTTGCCAGCAATGTATAGTTTGAATCCTCAGCATTCATGCTAGGGGAGAAAATATGTACTAAGGCTAACAAGTTACTTGCTTGCAATTTTATGGATGTGTAATCAAAAGCTAGCCACAGATATTACAGTCTGATTATAAAATCTCCTTTAGATCTGCCAACAAATATTTGGGATAGAGGCCCAATATATAAAAATTAAACCAAATGCTTAGATGGAGCCTCTTGCTACACAGTTGCTAACAACTCTAAAAACAATTGTACAGACATCATATACTATAAACTGGTCATAACATACGTGGCAAGCATTAGACATCTCACCTAGTCATGTGTTATCCTCTGTACCAATGTAAAAAATGTATAATTCCCCTAAAAGGTACAACATTAACACCTTAGTCACAGCAATATCCTATAAGTATTACCTTTGCCAACCCAGATCGGTGAGCACCTTTAGATTCCATATATACTAAATATTTGTTGAAATCTTTGAATTCCTCCATGGTAGGTCGGAAAGTCATAATTTTGCAAGCAGGATTCTGCTCCTCAGAGTCTTTTGCAGCCATTTTTAATATCCGGGCATACACTGGAAAAGATTTAATAAAATACATGATTTATACATACATTTGAAAGAAAAAAAAAAAAAAAAAAAACTATATTTTTGCAAAAAATATTGCTAATAGATGAAAAAAAAAAAAAAAAAAAAAACTTAGGCCTCATTCCACACTGGTACTGCCAAACTTGCGTTTAAATGCAATTAGATCAGTGCTTCTCAATCATTTTTCAGTCAAGGCACCCTTTAAAAATGATGCACAATCTTAAGGCACCCCATTCTAACATGTAAAAAGCAAGCAAATAGTTTTACATAAACACACGCAGGGATGGACTGGCCATCGGGACTTTCCCGGTGGGCCGATGGCTCAGTGGGCCGTTTATTAAAAAAAAAAAAAAAAAAAAAAAAAAAAGGTAGATAGATAGGATAGATAGGATAGATAGGATAGATAGGATAGATAGGATAGATAGGATAGATAGAGATATATAGATAGTGAGGGGTTTAACTCAGCAGCGGGCGTGTGTGACCCCCTGGATGGGTTCACCACACAAAAACAGGCACAGCAGACAGTGGTAGGAGAAAACAAAAGGGTGTGGTTTTATTTGCACTATATACAGACAAAAAAAAAAAAGAAAAAAAAAAACAGAAGAAACAGGAAAATAAATCCTAGTCAACTTGACCGCTCACTACACACGTTGGTGTCCCTTAACTAACAACTGGGTACAATCTTGTGCTGTCCCAGTCCCTAGCTCCCTGCTTTTAGAAGTTCTAAGTAATAACCCCACAGGCTTTGGCACAGAGATCACACTCCCCAGACTATCCACACAGATCTGGTTCCAGGTTGGAGCATCTCCCTTAGCATGCTGGGAGTTCTTGTAGAGGCCCCAATGAGCCCACTTGATAAAGCTGGGCTCATTAACTCTTCCCCTGCAAGACTCCCAGCACTCTCCCTAGTGGTATAAACTGGCATAAAGCCTGAATCTAGGACATATATATCTCCCATCCTGGTAATTTTAACACGCACACGTTTTTTTTTTTGTGGGTCGTTTTTTTTTTTATGCAGAGTTCGGCGGCAGCGTGGCAGCAAACAGCAGCGGGGATTCGGGGAAGTTGGCCAGCGAGGAGGGCAGTTGGATGTAAAAGCCGAGGAGGGAGAAGAACTCCACCCCCTCCCTGACCACCGAAGAGGCGAACAGGAGGCGAACAGGAGCGAGCGCGGCCACCCAGAACCTCAAATTCCTCCACCTCCTCTCTGCTCCAGGAACCATGCGGCCTAGGCCGGAGAGCAGGCTAACTGGGAGCCCGGAGGAAGAGAACATGCGCCCCTGTAAAGAGCAGAGCAGCGAGAGCACCCTCCGGATCAAGAGGGAGACTCGGCGCTGCCGCTGCTGGCCATCAGGTACACGGCATCCTACACAAACATGCCAGAACACTGAGACAACAGGGGGGTGAGCAGAGGAGGGCCTGCAGAAAGGGACAGTGCTATGTGGTCTGTCTCTCAGACGTCCCTCCCCTCTGTCTCTCAGCTCCCCCCTCTGTCTCTCAGTCTGGATGAAGTCCAGGGCCAAATTTTTGTCCCAGTCCAGCCCTGAACACACACACACACACAAATATTAGAGGCGATTTATTCTTCTAACGCGAAACACACCTTTGCACACTGGTACCGACTAATATTCCAATGCTTCTCCTCTTTCAGTTTCTTTCCCGCACTCAGCTAATGTGACCCCAGTGCTGACAGGGGCAGGAGGCAAAACAACGATGCGATGCTGTGCAGGTGCGCACATCCTCCTTATCAACTTTTGGCATCATTGATTGTTAGGATCCTGGCAGCTAAAGGGTTGCAATGGAGTATAATAAAAACCTGTGGCTTTGTGTAACTAAAAAGGCAGGCTTGATCCACTCCCTGGTTGTATACAATTTTTAGGCAGTTTGCCAAGGCACCCCTGAAGAAACCTGAAAGCACCCTAGTTGAAAACTGCTGACATTTTTAATGGGATATAAAAAAAGGCTTGCAATTCACACTGTGGGGGAGATTTACTAAACTGGAGAGTGCAAAATCTGGTGCAGCTCTGCATAGAAATGAATTAAACTTCCAGGTTTTATTGTCAAAAAGGAAAAAAAAAAAAAAAAAAAAAGGGGAGGACCTTCAGTCATTTTCTCAACTTTGTATTCATTAAATCTTCTGCCCTTGTTGTTTTAACTTTGGATAGTAAAACATTTTTTTTCTGCCAGTAAATACCTTATACAGCCCATTTCCTGCTTCTTGTCTGGTAAAAAGCCTAGGATTATGACATCATGCACAGCGCACTCTAAATCTCATGAGTTTGCCAGGAAGGGAGGGGGGTGAGCCGGAGGGCCAATCAGAGCTGCAGGTGTGCCTGTGTGTGTGTGTGTATCCAGGAAGTGAACAGGCAGCAGCTTCCGCTGCCCACAGTTAATATGAATGCAGTCAGACTCAGTGCAGGGAGATTTCTGCAGCATATTTGGCAAGTAGCGTATATATAAAATAATATGCAAAGTGGTTGGAGGGAAGCTTAAGAATGGCAAAGATGTTTATATTAGGGCTGCAACTAACGATTATTTTCATAAACGATTAATAACATTTAAAAAAAAAAAAAAAAAAAAAGGAAGAAGGAGGAAGGTAATTAATCTGCGATTCGCGAAATTTTTTGGGGACAATTTGTTGTTGGGCAGATTAAAAAACACAAACATGCTTTTTTTCTGCAGCTTCTCCATTGAAGTATATTAAACCAAAAATCAAAGTAGCACCGTTTTGCGTTAAAAAAAGTCCTCGTCCTTTCCAAATATGCAGCAGCTGAAAAAATCATGGATGTGAACATGTCCCATAGGAAACCATGTAAATGAACTGTAGTGCGTTTCTGCAAAAAGCACCAAAAAACACGGAGGTGTGACCCAGGCCTGAGATGTTTAGTAACAGAATGGGGTTAAAAAAACTAAAATTAGTACAAAAAGAGCAAATAATCGCTACTGTAAGGTAGAGGTCGACCGATATGGGTTTTTCTCTGGCCGATATTTAGAAATCTCCGCGGCCGATGGCCAATATATGATGCCGATTTTTTGGGGCCGATATGTTAGGCAGATTTTTTTAGATTTTATGAGATGAAGGGAGAAAAAAAAAAAAAAACAACAGTTGGACCCCTTTCACACTGGGGCGTTTTTCAGTCACTTTTGGGCTAAAAATAGCACCTGTAAAAATGGCTGCAAAACAGCTCCCCTGCAGTTTCCGTGTGAAAGCATGAGTGCTTTCACACTGAGGCGGTGCGCTGGCAGGACGTTAAAGTCCTGCAAGCAGCATCTTTGGAGCGATGTATACCGGCTCCTCCACCACTCCGGCCCATTGAAATGAATGGGCACTGCTGCCGAAGCGCCTGCAAAGCGCTTCTGCAGCGGTGCTACACGGGCGCATTTAACCTCTTCATCAGCCGCTAGCTGGGTTATAAGCGCCCCGCTAGCAGCTGAATATCGCTGCTAAAATGATGGTAAAGCGCCGCTAAAACTAGCTGCGTTTTACCACCAACGCCTACCCGCTCCAGTGTGAAAGCAGCGGAGTTCCGCCAAAAAATAAATAAATAAATAATATATTAAAAGTCAGCAGCTACAAATACTGCAGCTGCTGACTTAATATATGGACACTTACCTGTCCTGGGCGCCCGCGATGTCGGCACCCGAAGCCGATTTCTCTCTCGGCTCTCGGGTGCTGCCGCCGCCATCTTCGGTAAGGGAATCAGGAAGCAGGCACAAAAACAGGTAATCAAAACTTTGACGGGAAAAAAAAAATTGCGTTTCAAAGACCGCTGCGCAAATACCGTGTGACATAAAATATTGCAACAACCGCTATTTTATTCCCTAGGGTCTCTGCTAAAAAAAAATATATAATGTTTGGGGGTTCTAAGTGATTTTCTAGCAGAAAATACTGGAATTTTACTTGTAAGCAACAAGTGTCAGAAAAGATTTAGCCTTTAAATGGTTAAACTGAGAACTTCTACACACAGTTCAGTTCATTGATAAGAATAAACATTGTATCTCTTTTCTCACACTTGGAAGGCTGCCCAGAGACACATTGCTCCACAGGAAACTTCAGGCAAGTTGTATTGACTTCTATGAAAGAAGTTATTTGCAAGTCGCACTGAAGTTTTTTTTTTTTTTTTTTTTTTTTTTTTTTTTAACAAGAGATGCGCTGAAGTTTTTTAAATCAGCTTTTGTTTTCAGAATAAATCGGCCGATGCCGATTAATTAAAAAGTTCCAAAAATCGGCCGATATATCGGTCGACCTCTACTGTAAGGGGTTCATTTTTTACTGTGGGGCAGTGAAATTAATATTTACAGTAGCGATTTGCTCTTTTTGTACTATAAAGGGCTAATTTTCGTTTTTTTTAACCCCATTATGTTACTGGCCGATTAATCGATTATGAAAATGGTAATCGATTAAATTTCATAATTGATTAATCGATGAGTTGTTTCGGCCCTAGTTTATATTACAAATTATGTGAGCAGACTGCAGGTCCTCTTTAAGTGAACAAAGTTGAAGTTAGAAGCCGATTGGCTACCATGCACAGCTGCACCAGATTCTGAGTGGTCCAGTTTTAGCTACTCCCAGTGCATGGGGCTCTGGCATTTCGCTTCAGTTCATATTGCCAGGTGAACCATCCAGCACCATCTAGCCACAGAAGCCATCAGCCTCTCAAAGTTTGGCAGACTGCCAGCCAGTGGAGCTGGACAGGGCATCAGTGCCCTCTGCCAGAAAGTAAAAACACCATGAGCTCCATGTACTAGAGCCAAATGCTAAATAGGAAGCACAAAGCCCCATGTACACTGGGCATTTAGCTGCGGGGGGGGGGGGACGCACATGTACCCCGACCAGCCCCATTACTATGAGAGGCTGACAGCTGCTGTGGCTAGGTGGGGCTCGATTGTGCATCTAGCAGACTGAACATTTAGGGCAGCATACGAAGAATGACTGCCTGCAATGGAGCAAGTACTGAGCCTTGAGTTCAGCCCACAAGGTGCACCATCCATCTCTGCCTAGTCGCAGATGTCTGTCACTTAGGGTTTGACAGGCAGTTAGCGGCGGGGCTGGATAGGGCACCTGTGCCCCATCCACGGCTAAAAAAAAACAAACAGAACTCCCACGCACTGGGTTAAATGCTCAGTGTGCATGGGAACTAAACTGTTTAATTCCCAGATAATTTCTCCTGCATTTAGAAAAGCAAAATACAGGAGTGTATGAGACCCTACACAAGCCATACTGTAAGGTTAAAAATACATATTTTCATTTTCAGCCAGCTAGTTCTCTAAACCACAAAAATAAATTCCCTGAAGCCATAGTATCTCTACTCAGAATACTAATCTACCCCCTTCCCA
Organism: Rana muscosa; assembly: GCA_029206835.1. Taxonomy (NCBI): domain Eukaryota; kingdom Metazoa; phylum Chordata; class Amphibia; order Anura; family Ranidae; genus Rana; species Rana muscosa. The sequence goes on from CM055116.1 coordinate 726,850,573, forward strand.
TTTCTGTAATTGCCTGATATTTTTCCCAGAGGTATGCAAAAGGTAAAATTGCCACCATCTCAAGCAATGGACACCGGTTCACAGCACTAACGGTTTTATCTTTGGTCAGTTAAATGCCAAGGGTACTGCACACCTTCAGGCATGCTGAAAGAGCACCATGCCTCTCATTACATTAAGTATAAACATCACTGAGAATGACAGTCATCACCTGGTTACAGTGGGAAGAGACTTAACTGAGAATTGTTATTTTAAAACAGATTGTATATCACTTTGATAACCACAGCCTGGAGATTATTTCTGTCAAAGTGACCATGTGCGGAATAGCTGATGCGGGCCCATTTTTAAACAAAGCCATGTAATCTCTATGATTGGCTGTCAAAGTGATTGCATGATGGTGAACCATGCCGATTGGTTCCTAATTGCTGTATATAACAGCTGCCCTGCTGTCACAGAACTAGCAGCCAACAGCCATGGCATAGAATGTTTACTGGGGCATTGTGCTGAGACTGGGGACAGGTAGCAGATAAACTTACAAGGATCCAAAGGATTCCAAAAGAAAAATGTGCTTAGTATAAACTATACAAATCGATGCTATCAAACATTACCTATTTTATAGAAAATTACCTGTATTTATTATTAAAATTGGCAAATACTACATTTATATCAACGTACATCACTGACCTTGAAATGATTTAACACATTCTCTAAAAAGAAGTTCCACCTCAATATGTTTATTGCTGTCTGTAATCATTTTAGAGAAGAAAAAAAAAAAGGGGTGTCCTCACTTCCTCTATTTGACAGGTGTAAAACAGAGCAAAATAAATAAATTTAAAAAAAGGGGGAGGAGCAATGATCAAAATAAGCACAAGCAGCAATAAATTCATTTTTTGACCCACCAGCAAAATCCATAGTCCATCCAGTAACCTGTGTCCTGTACTCCAAGAAATGGCAAGTTAAAACATCTTAAACTAGAAGGCGTTTTTCATTCAACCCAGCAGGCTGATCAAAGAAAAGCTGAAAGATCGCCATACTAACATACAGGCGATGTTAGTGCAGCTATCTCCCCCACTCTTCTATTGTATTCTGACCAAACACATTGATCAGTGCTTGTTGCCATTGGCTGCGAACACTGATCGGATGCTAGTTTTCCAGCATGCCCATTCGACAGAAGTTGGTTGCAAGACTGCCTTCTGTAGAACAGACAGCTGTACTCACAGGCCGAACGTTGGCCTGTTTCTGCCAAACCGACCAATTTTTGGCCCATGTGTACTAGGTTTTATTTTCTTAGTAGTATATCCAAGGGCAATCCAACTTTCAAAGGGCTCAACCGATAGAACAGCTTGCAGCACCTTATGCCTGAAACTGGCATCAGAGAGGGCCAGAACATTCACCTGGTATAATGTGAACAGAAGGCAGGTGGAAGCCTTTCAAATCTGGGAAACCGATGCCTGTTGCTGAAAAGCCCACAAAGCACCAACAGATCTGGTAGTCTGTGCCTTAATAGGAAAAGAAACAACCTATCTTTTAGACCAGAGGATCCAAGTTATTGGCGACATATGAAGATAAAAATAGGATTTTTTACTCACCGTAAAATCCTTTTCTCTGAGTCCATGGACCGACACAGCTTCTCTATTGACAAAGTGGGTATTATCCGTTAATTAGGAGTGACTAGGCAGAAAAAAACTTGTAAAAAGTGTTGCATCACACCTTCTACAGTACCGCCCAGGGGGCGGACCCTCTGGGTATACCCTCTCAGTCTGCACATCGCAGATCAGTTCGTCAAAAAGCAGTACAAACTTAAAAGGAGGGGTGGGTGCTGTGTCGGTCCATGGACTCAGAGAAAAGGATTTTACGGTGAGTAAAAAATCCTATTTACTCTTTCGTCCATGGACCGACACAGCTTCTCTATTGACAAAGTGGGACGTCCCAAAGCAGTGTCAGAGAAAAAAACGAGGGGTGGTAACAGCATAAAAACAAACTTCACCCCAAAACACAAAACAGCACTCCTCCAACGGAGGAGTTGCAACTCTAAACAGCCGCCTGCAAAACCTTGCGGCCGAAAGAGGCATCCGAAGATGCACCTACATCAACTTTGTAGAATTTTGTGAAAGTGTGAGCGGACGACCAAGTCGCCGCTTTACATAGTTGGGAAACAGACGCTTGCTGTCAGAAAGCCCAAGAGGCACCTATTGCCCTGGTCGAATGCGCCGTGACAGGAAAGGGGGGCGCCTGACCCTTTAAGGCGTAAGCCTGGATTACTATCTGTCGGATCCACCTAGAGATGGTGGCCGATGAGACTGCTTGGCCCTTCTTGGGACCAGCCACCGAAACAAACAGTGAGTCTGACTTCCGGAACAGGGAAGTAGCAGATATGTATACTCTCAAAGCTCGGACAACGTCCAAGGAATGCAACGCCGACTCCTTAGGATTCGACGGCTGAGGACACAAGGATGGAAGTACAATGTCTTCGTTGAGATGAAAAGCCGAAACGACCTTCGGAAGAAAGGAAGGCTGCGGCCGCAGCACCACCTTATCCTTGTGGAAAATCAAATAGGGAGCCTTGCAGGACAAGGCTGCCAGCTCAGAGACTCGTCTAACTGACCTAACAGCCACCAAAAAGACCACCTTCTGAGAAAGTGTCAACAGGGGAATATCTCTAATATTCTCAAACGGTGCCTTCTGAAGCACCGAGAGGACCAGGTTCAAGTCCCACGGAGGTAACGGGGGGCAGACCGGAGGGGCCACATGTCGAACCCCCTGCACAAATGTACTCACGAGAGAGTGAGTCGCCAGGGGTCGCTGAAAAAAGACAGCCAGGGCAGATATCTGTCCCTTAATCGTACTTAGGGCAAGCCTTTGGTCTACCCCATGCTGTAAAAACAGCAGGATTCTGGAAACCAAATAGGTACGCGGATGCCATTTCATTTCCTCACACATGGAGATGTAGGCCCTCCAAGTGCGGTGATAGACCTTCCTAGAGGACGGTTTCCGAGCACTTCTCATAGTAGAAATTACTGAGTCTGACAGGCCCCGGTCTCTCAGTACCTGGTTCTCAACAGCCATGCCGTTAAAGCCAATGACTGTAAAGCAGGATGGAATATGGGACCTTGCGACAGCAGGTCCTTCCGTAGTGGTAGGCGCCAGGGGACGTCTGCTACCAGACGTACTAGATCGGCGTACCAAGGACGCTGAGGCCAATCTGGAGCGATTAGGATCATTGGAATTCCCTCTGCCTCCACTCTGCGGAGCAGAAGAGGAAGAAGCCTTAAGGGAGGGAAGGCATAGATTAGCCGATACTGGCCCCACGATGCTACCAACGCGTCCGTTGCGTCTGCCCATGGGTCTCTTGACCGGGCCACAAACCTCAATACCTTCCGATTGAGTCGGGAAGCCAGAAGATCTACGTCTGGTGTGCCCCATCTTTGGCAGAGGAGTTGGAACACCTCCGGGTGTAAGGACCATTCTCCCTGGTCCAGCATCTGGCGGCTCAGGTAGTCCGCCTGCCAGTTTTCCACACCCGGAATGTACACGGCCGACAGTGCCGGTACGCTCCTCTCTGCCCACTTCAGGATGCGAGCGATCTCCGATGCTGCAGCTGAGCTTCTTGTTCCTCCTTGATGATTGACATATGCCACTGCTGTGGCGTTGTCTGACTGGATCCTGACTGGACGCCCTTGCAGTCTCTGAGACCATTTGAAGAGGCACAGCTTGATCGCCCGGATCTCCAGGACATTGATCGGCAGGAGGGCTTCCTCTGGGGTCCAGCGACCTTGCGCCGACTGGACACCCCAGACTCCCCCCCAACCTGTAAGGCTGGCGTCCGTCGTGATCACTATCCAGTAAACCGGAAGAAATGACTTCCCGGCCATTAGAGCCGGTGCTGTCAGCCACCATACCAGGGATCTCCTGACTAGGTGGCTCACTCGGATTTGATAATCCAGAGATGAAGGGCATCTGTTCCATCTGGACAGAACTTCCCTCTGTAACACTCGAGCGTGGTATTGAGCATATGGGACCGCCTCGAAGGAGGCTACCATGAGGCCCAACACTCGCATGCAAAAACGGAGTGACGACCAATTCCTGGAAGTCAGCTGCCGTACTGCAGCCCGGAGGGTCTGCAACTTCTCCACAGGGAGGAATACCTTTGCCTCTGAGGAATCCAGAATCAACCCCAGGTACACTAGGCGTTGAGTGGGCACCAATACTGACTTTTGCGTGTTTAGTATCCAACCACAGTCTCGAAGAGTCTGACAGGTAATGGACACGCTTACCTCTAATTCTGAGCTTGAAGGGCCCTTCAGCAGAAGGTCGTCCAAGTAACCTGTGATAGCGATACCCCGCTGTCTTAGAAGTGCCAGAATCGGAGCGAGCACCTTGGTGAACGTCCTGGGTGCTGAGGCAAGGCCAAACGGGAGGGCCACAAACTGGTAGTGGTTCTTCCCGATAGCAAATCGCAGAAACCTCTGGTGTCTGGAGTATATGGGGACATGCAGGTATGCGTCCTTGATGTCCAAGGAGGCCAGAAAGTCCCCCGGATGGAGAGCCGTGACTACAGATCGAACCGACTCCATCCGAAAACTTTGTACCTTCACAAAGCAATTGAGGGCTCTGAGATCCAAGCTTGGACGAACCCCCTCCTTCTTCGGCACAATGAACAGATTTGAGTAAAAACCCCGTTCCAGTTCTGGAACTGGAATAACTACCCCGCGTTCCAGTAGACCCTGGACCGCCCCATACAGGGCCTCCCGACGGGTCGGTAGTAGCTGGAGATTGGAGGTGTTGAATCTGTCCGGTGGACAAGAGAGAAACTATCTTGTAGCCTGAGGAGATTACTTCGCAAACACACCTGTCGGAGATTAGTGCTGTCCACTGAGTCGCAAATTTGCGAAGACGTCTCCCCACCCGAGAGCTGGGTGGGGGTGGACCTTCATGCGGACGCAAATTTGTCCGCAGGCTTATTGGGTATGCGGGACCAGGGACGCTTTTGTCCTTGGGCAGGCGCTTTATCGGCCTGGGGTCTTTTCCCTGTCGCCCTAGGGGGACGAAAAAACCACTTGTGTGCAGTAAAGGAGGGCCCTTGCCCTTGGCGTGGCCCCTTACCCTTGCTAATTTGGGGAAGCAAAGTGCTTTTACTTCCTGTGGCATCCTTGATGATGTCATCCAGAGAAGCCCCAAAAAGTCTGTCGCCCTTAAAAGGCAGATCCAACAGGGCTTTCTTGGAAGTCTGGTCCGCAGACCAGCCTTTTAGCCAGATCAGGTGGCGTATTGCTACTGCATAAACCGAAGTTTTAGACAGCAGGGGAATAGTATTCATGTCTGACTCGCAGACAAACCTAAGGCCCTGGACCAACAGGTCGGCCAATGTTATCTCATCAGGAGGAGCATCTCGCTCCTTAACCCCTGGAGTAGCAATCTTGCCCATTCAGTAAGTGTGTGAGACACTAGGGCCCCCGCCAATGCCGGGCGTACTGCCGAGCCTACCACTGAGTATAGGTAGCAAGCGAGTGCTTCAGCCTTCTTATCCACAGGGTCCTAGAAAACAGGAGCCCCTTCTACAGGAATTGTGGTGGCTCTATTAAGTCTGGACACCGGAGGGTCCACTATAGGGGGGAGAGGTCCATTTCTTCAGAAAACTCTCCTCAAAAGGGGTACCGTACCGCAAACCTCTTTGGGGCTGTAAAGACCCTCAGTGGGTTCTCCCATTCCTTGTATAAGAGTTTATCAAAAGACACACAAGGGAACACCTTAGCAGTGCGGGCAGGTCTATGAAACCCAAGTGGACCGGAGTCTCTGCTGCTTCTGCAGTATTTTCCAATTTTAGCATATCCCGCACTGCAGTAATAAGGTCAGATACCAAAGCCGTCTCGCGTACTGACCTGGACTTTGAGTCATTCTCACTGTCCGGTCACGGTCTGCAGTCTCTGGTGCGTCAGAATCTGGGCCCCGAGCCATAGCTGGACCTGGTTCTGCACCAGAATTATCCCCAGAAGCTTGCAGGGGATGGGGCGTTTACTACCCCCTGTATTCCCGTGTGCTGCTTCCACCCTGGCAGCAAACGCCTCTAGGATTGCCGACATAGCGTCCATAGACACCTCAGGGACACCAGCTGCTAAATCTGGTGTTTCAGGGGAGAAGACATCTGGCTCAGATGCCATGCTGACCACACGCTGACACTCACAGGGCTCCAGGCAAGATATCAATAGGCCACCCTCCTGCGCTGCAGAGATGCTGGGTCACCCAGAGGACTCACCACCCTGGATAGGTACTGCTATGCTGCGCCTATGATGCTGTCCCCTTGCTGCTGTGTCAGTCTGCTTCTTTTATCAGCACTTCCTGTGTGAATTTTCGCGCCAGTGTAATGCACCCTAGAGGCCGGAGGCTCTCGCAAAATGGTTGCCAAAACCGTCTGTATGGAAGATAATGTGGGCTCTAAGAAAATGGCCGCCGACAGAAGATAGAGGTCAGGCAGCCATAGCCCACAAAAAAGATGGCCGCCGAACGGCAATATCTGCATACAGGGTGGACAAACATGGCCGCCGATCACCTGATAGGGGCCAGTGGGTGTGGCCGAACTACAGGAAGATGGCCGCCAGGCAGTTACAAGAGGCCAAACTTGGCATGGACCACCTCAAAATGGCCGCCGACAGCATGGAGACACAGAAACACAGGTAAGCAAAAATGACATTTCTTTTAAATGTTAGTTACAGCCAGCCCCGCTCCAGTGGGACCCCCTAGGTGACCCCCAGCACCCAGCAACCTTTAGCTAGAAGCCCAGGGAGGAGGGAAAGGCAGGGAGAGAGGGAAGAAAGGGGCCACAACCACTTACTTGATCTCTCCAGGAATGTCCAGCTAAATCACCCAGCCGAGGCAGGGGAGTTTTACTTACCTATCCTGCATGTATTCTGCTGGAAGACATTCCAAACAGATCATCGTCCGCGCACGGAAGGTGACTGTTGGCCAGGCATGCTGTGATTGGACCCAGAAGGGACGATCATATGTATGCCCTGGAGCATGACGCTCACCGGACAGGCTGCTGCGACTCGGCCGTAAGGTCAGCCGAAGCTGAGCGGTCCGATGCAAGCCTTGGAGCGTAAGCTCACCGGCCAGGCTGCTGCGACTCGGCCGTAAGGTCAGCCGAAGCTGAGCGGTCCGATGCAGGCCCTGGAGCGTAGGCTCACCGGCCACCCGTGGAGCGACGGGCATGTCGTGGAAAACCCAGCGCGTAGCTAGGGTCGGCACACGCTCGATGGCCGAAACTGGGGAGACTACAAGGATCGAGGATCCAGCCTGTCACCCAGTCGGCAGTTGATCGAAGGAAACAACAAATGTAGCAAAAAAATAAAAATATATATATCTTTTTTCCCCGGACCAATGAGCCCGAAGGGAGCCATGTCCTACTCCTTGCTAGACAGAAAAAAACTGATCTGCGATGTGCAGACTGAGAGGGTATACCCAGAGGGTCCGCCCCCTGGGCGGTACTGTAGAAGGTGTGATGCAACACTTTTTACAAGTTTTTCTGCCTAGTCACTCCTAATTAACGGATAATACCCACTTTGTCAATAGAGAAGCTGTGTCGGTCCATGGACGAAAGAGTAAAGGGGTCTGCACCAGAACCCCAAGGTACCTAAAGGAGGATACCACTTGAAGCTTGGAATCCGGGTGAATCAGGGGAGGCTCAGCCACGTCTAGAAGGAAAAGACTAGACTTATCCCGATTCACCCGGAAGCCAGAATAGTCTCCAAAAAGTAGTGCTGCAACGGATCGGTGGTGATCCGTGATCCGAACGGGTCACCGTGTTCGGATCGGATCACCACGCGATCAGCGGAGCAATCCACAGCCTCGGCCTTAGGAAAGGCCGCGGCTTCGGCCTAGCTCCGGAGCCGCGGCCATCTTGGTACACCCGGCGGCGGCTGCCTTGTGCGCGCTGAGCACCGCTGACGTCATCACCCCTCACCCTCGCTGCTGGGATCTGAACTGGCCGGTGGGAGATGCCCATTACAGAGATTGTGGGTAAGTGGGGGAGATGCCTGACTCAGGGGGGGGGGGGTGAGTGTGGATATTACAGTGGGGGGGTGACTGTGGATATTAACAGTGGGGAGATGACGTGGATATTACAGTGAGTGGGGGGGGATATGACGTGGATATTACAGTGGGGATATGACGTGGATATTACAGTGGGGATATGACGTGGATATTACAGTGGGGATATGACGTGGATATTACAGTGGGGATATGACGTGGATATTACAGTGGGGATATGACGTGGATATTACAGTGGGGATATGACGTGGATATTACAGTGGGGATATTTTTATTTTATTTTTTCTGTTTCATAAATAATTTATTATGTGTTATGCGGTAAAGCAACTCTGAGACCATTTAAATAGAAAACACACCGTGTAATGTCAGACTTCCATACTTACTTTCCCCATTGCCCCTTCCTTGAATCTCAGCAAGTAATAGTGGAGAGGGGACCCTCCTCTCCATCAATCTCCATGTGGTTACACAAAGTGTAAGAAAAAAGGAAAAAATACATTACTTGACCCCTTTTTACAAAGCAAATTTTGGGGTCATCAATTATAGATGGATTATACCTATCGGAAGAGATCAGAAAAATACCCGACCATTTATCGAAGCATGGCCACCATAAGATGCGAGGCCCGAGTGACCAGACGACACGTCCGCCGGCTGGCCGGAGACCCGAACAATGCCGGAATCGGCTTTGATCGGGTCTTGGATCAAGTAACCCAGAAGCGATGTCATGACATCACTTCCGGTTTACTGAAGACATAAAGGCGCCAGATTTAAAAACATGACAGTTTTCTAAACAGCCAAACTTTGCATTTTGAATTAAGTGCCTTTAACCACTTAAGCCCCGGACCATTTGGTAGCTAAAGGACCAGAGGTGAATTCAGAATTTTGCACTGCGCTGCTTTAACTGTAAATTGTGCGGACATGCAATGTTGTACCCAAACGAAATTTGCGTCCTTTTCTTCCCACAAAGAGCTTTCTTTTAATGGTATTTGATTGCCTCTGCGATTTTTATTTTTTGCGATATAAAAACGGAAAAAGACCGAAAATTAAAAAAAAAAAAAAAAAAAAAAAATGATATTTTCTACTTTTTGTTATAAGAAAAAATCGAATAAACTCAATTTTAGTCATACATTTAGGCCAAAATGTATTCAGCCACATGTCTTTAGTAAAAAAAATGTCAATAAGCGTATATTTATCGGTTTGCGCAAAAGTTATAGCATTTACAAACTAGGGTACATTTTCTGGAATTTACACAGCTTTTAATTTATGACTGCCTATCTCATTTCTTGAGGTGCTAAAATGACAGGGCAGTACAAAACCCCCCCCAAATGACCCCATTTTAGAAAGTAGACACCCCAAGGAAATTGCTGAGAGGCATGTTGAGCCCATTGAATATTTTTTTTTTGTCCCAAGTGATTGAATAATGACAAAAAAAAAAAAAAAAAATTACAAAAAGTTGTCACTAAATGATATATTGCTCACACATGCCATGGTTATATGTGGAATTGCACCCCAAAATACATTCTGCTGCTTCTCCTGAGTACAGGGATACCACATGTGTGGGACTTTTTAGGAGCCTAGCCACGTACGGGACCCCGGAAACCAAGCACCGCCTCCAGGATTTCTAAGGGCACAAATTTTTGATTTCACTCCTCACTACCTATCACAGTTTTGAAGGCCATAAGATGCCAAAATAGCACAAAACCCCCCCAAATGACCCCATTTTGGAAAGTAGACACCCCAAGCTGTTTGCTGAGAGGCATGGTGAGTATTTTACAGCTCTCATTTGTTTTTGAAAATGAAGAAAGAACATTTTTTTTTTTTTTCTTTTTTTTTTTTTTCAATTTTCAAAACTTTGTGACAAAAAGCGAGATCTGCAAAATACTCACAATACCTCTCAGCAAATAGCTTGGGGTGTCTACTTTCCAAAATGGGGTCATTTGGGGGGGTTTTGTGCCATCTGGGCATTCCATGGCCTCCGAAACTGTGATAGGCAGTGAGAAGTAAAATCAAAAATTGACACCCTTAGAAAGCCTGAAGGCGGTGCTTGGTTTTTGGGGTCCCGTACGCGGCTAGGCTCCCAAAAAGTCTCACACATGTGGTATCCCCGTACTCAGGAGAAGCAACAGAATGTATTTTGGGGTGTAATTCCACATATGCCCATGGCATGTTTGAGCAATATATCATTTAGTGACAACTTTGTGCAAAAAAAAAAAAAAAAAAATTATTTTTTCCGCAACTTGTGTCAACATATAAAATATTCCATGGACTCGACATGCCTCTCAGTATATAGCTTGGGGTGTCTACTTTCCAAAATGGGGTCATTTGGGGGGGTTTTGAACTGTTCTGGCATTTTATACACAACATTAGGAAGCTTACATCCACTCTAACCACTTGAAGACAAAGCCCTTTTTGACACTTTTTGTTTACATGAAAACATATTTTTTTTTGCAAGAAAATTATGTTGAACCCCCAAACATTATATATATTTTTAAAGCAAAGGCCCTACAGAATAAAATGGTGGGTGTTGCATTTTTTTTTTCTACACAGTATTTGCGCAGCGATTTTTCAAACGCATTTTTTTGGGAAAAAATACACTTTTTTTTAATTTTAATGCACTAAAACACACTATATTGCCCAAATGTTTGATGAAATAAAAAAGATGATCTTGGGCCGAGTACATAGATACCAAACACGACATGCTTTAAAATTTCGCACAAACGCGCATTGGCGACAAACTACATACATTTTTAAAAGCATTTACAGGTTACCCCGTTAGATTTACAGAGGTCTACTGCTAAAATTACTGCCCTCGATCTGACCTTCGCGGTGATACCTCACATGCATGGTGCAATTGCTGTTTACATAAGACGCCAGACCGACGCTCGCGTTCGCCATTGGGCAAGAGCAGGGCAGGACAGGGGTGCTTTTTTTTTTTTATTATTAAATTTTGCTTTTTTATTTTATTTTTAAACTGTTGCTTCCATATTTATTTATTTTTATCACTTTTATTGTTATCTCAGGGAATGTAAATATCCCCTATGATAGCAATAGGTAATGACAGGTACTCTTTTTTGAAAAAACTGGGGTCTATTGGACCCTAGATCTTTCCTCTGCCCTCAAAGCATCTGACCACACCAAGATCGGTGTGATAAAATGCTTTCCCAATTTCCCAATGGCGCTTTTTATATCCGGGGGGGGACATTCCCTCCCACTGCTTGTAAAAGCAGTCCAGAGGCTAATTAGCCACTAGGATTGCTTTTACATGAAAGCCGGCCGCTGGCTGAAAAGAATGATACCAAGATGATACCTAAACCCGCAGGCATCATTCTGGTATAAACATTCAAAGTCCAGCAACATACCAGTACGTTGCTGGTCCTTGTTGGACATGTATTGTAATCTTTTTTTTCATGCAGCCTGTTGGCTGAACGAAAAAAAAAAGATTGATCGGTGGGTATGCCCACCATTAGAATACCGCCCTTCATCCACCCACTTCTAATGATGGGCATACATGCACCATTTATATATGCCGAAGCATGGGGGCATCTTCTCGCAAAAGTTATGCCGCGTACATATGGTCAGACTTTTCCACGGGCAAGCCTCCGTCGGAATTTCGACCGTATATATGCGGCATTAGGAGCAAAATCGCTCCTCCGCTCCTGCTGCCCCAATGCTTCGGCATATATGCTTTTTTTTTTTTTTTAACTGTGGTGGTGAAATTACATCCACTGGAGTCGCAGGGATCAGGCCTGTCTCTGCGAACGCTGCAGTTATGTGTGTTGTGTTTTGCAAGTGACAGTGATCGATCGATACTGCACTTCGGTGGCCTGGGCTGGACGGAGGGGCAAAACGCAGGTGCTAGCAGGTATCTGGGCTGATCCCGCTAACACTGCGTTTTTGGGAACCCTAAACTGCTGGGGACGCTAGTATAGATCTGATCAGATCAGATATTGAGCTGATCAGATACTATACCACTAAGGGGGGTGTATGCTTCACGTGTAGGTGTTAGCGCTACTGGCACTAACCTGACGCTGCCTGGGGTGTGACGCAGACCCTCTCTGACGCTAAAACCTAACTGATATCACCCGCCGGGCGATCAGGGGGTTAAACCTTTATTGGGTTATATACGGCGGGTGCCCTGACACTATAAAAAGCAAACTAACTAACCAGCGTCACCCGTAACACTTATATGATGATCACTGGTGAAAGGGTTAACTAGGGGCAATTAGGGGGTTAAAACCTTTATTAGGTAATATATGGGGGTACCTGACGCTATATAAAAACCTGACGGCGAACCTAAAAAAAAAAATACTGGCTACCGATCAGCATCACCGACGCTAAGACATCGATCAGAAAAATGATCGCATAGTGACAGTGGTGATAGGGGGTGAAAGGGTTACCTGGGGGGGCGATCAAGGGGTTAAACCTTTATTAGGGGGGGTTAGGGTGCTACACTGGACCTAAAACTAAATGTACTGACACTTTTACAGTCACAAATGTCACTGATTGCAGTGACCATTTATTTAGTGATCACTGCAATCAGTGACACTGTGACTGGGGGGTGATCTGGGGGTGTCTGGGGGGGGCGATTTATGTGCCTGTGTCCTGGTGTCAGTGTGCTGTTTTGTGTACTAACCTGCATCTTCTCCTGTACGGCGCTCGGTATATGTGAGCGCCCCAGGAGAGATGACATCACTTCCTCCTTCCTGGCAGGCAGGGGAAGCTCTCTCATTCGCCGGGAGCGATCGAGAGGGGGTGGCCGGAATCGAACGGCCGTCCCCTCATGCCGGATCGCTCCCGAAGGTAAAACGACCGCTCACTGTAAAGAAGGGGGGTCCGATCGGACCCCCCAACTATACAAAGGCAATCACGTACATATACGTGATTCTGCCTGTCGGTGCCATTCTGCTGACGTATATTTACAGTGGGCGGTCGTTAAGTGGTTAAGTGCTCCATTAAGAGTACCTGTCACTGCCTATTACAATAAAAGTTTTTTTTGTTTTTTAAACCAACCCATCCCTCTGTGCTCATGTGCATAAGCGATCCCATACGTAAGTCGTGCCCACAAATGGAAACAGTGTTCAAACTACACATGTGAGGTTTCGCGATCATTAAAGCAAGAGCAATAATTCTAGCGCTAGACCTCCTCTGTAACTCTAAACAGGTAACCTGTAGAAACTTTTTTTTTTTTTTTTTTTTTTACTTTTTATTGGAAAATTATTCAACATGTAGTTACGTACACCCACATTTATGTGGGAAAAAAAATAACAAATTTTCGTACAAAAATATCTTTACATATTTCCTTACTTTTCCTTTTCCCTATTTCCCTCCCTGTGTTCTCCCCTCCCCCCACCCCACCCCCCCTATTCCCCTGATCTGTCCCCCTCCTATCCTATTCTTTTCCTATCATTCCCTGAACGTATTTATCTGATTGTTTAAATATTCTCCATTTTTCCCATGTTGTCCTATAATTTTCCCCCTTTCCCTGTTCTCCCTGGCTCAGGTATTCCATTTCTGAGATATACTCTACCCGTTGAATCCATTCTTTAATAGTCGGTTTCTTTATAGCTATCCAGTTTCTTGGAATTAGTCCTTTTGCTGCGTTAAGTAATGGTGGGACTAATGTTTTCTGGTATTGCTTTTTTGTTTCATTTGTACCATGAAATAGGCATGTCCACGCGTTTTGTATTTTTTCCCCCGTGTCAACTTCAATGTAATCCAAAATCTCTGTCCAATACTCCTCTATTATTGGGCATTCCCACCACATATGCATCGTTGTTCCCACTTGCTTACAACCCCTCACACAGAGTGGGGAGTTGTTAGGATGTATTTTATTCATTCTTTCTGGCGTCCAGTGCCAGCGTACCATACTTTTATAATTTGCTTCTATTGTGGTTACATCCGATGCATAGCTGTGTACTGCCTCAATAATTTGCCTCTCGTCTAATTTTCTGCCCAGATCTTGCTCCCATTTTTCTATAAAGGGTAATGGTCCTTCTGTTTCTAGTTCTGTTAATATTTTATACACCTGAGATATACCATGTCTCAAAGGCTTTTTACTACATATCTTTTCCAGTGGGGTTAGTGTATTTTCATCTCTAATTGGTTGTGGAATACTGCTTACTAAGTGCGTTAATTGGAGGTATTCCCAGTCACTCAACTGACTCCATCCCTGACTCGTAATTAAATCTTGTTTTGTTTTTATTTTACCTACTGTAATTATATCTTTTAATTGTGCAGTTCCCATTAGCTTCCCTAATCGTGTCCCGTTACCTGGTGTAAAAAACTTTGTGCCTGCTAACGCTATTAATGGAGAATTATATTTCCATTTTTCGTGTCGATGTAGTGTGTCCCATATTTTAAATACCTTCTTTGTTATACTATGTGAGTCTGTGCCTAATACTCTAAATTTTGGTGGTATCCATATATTATTTTGTAAATGTGTCATACTTAGCGCATTTTCTATTTGTGCCCATTTCTTTTTTGTTTGTGGATTTGCCCATTCTACTAATCTTGCCAGGATTATTGCTTTATGGTATCTTTCTATATCTGGTACAGCCATGCCTCCTTTTTTTCCACAGGTTAGTATTATATATTTTATTCTAGCCTTTTTGCCCTGCCATATATATTTCAAAATCATAGATCTTATCGACTTAAAGAATGGTTTGGGTATATCTATTGGCAGCATCTGCAACCTATATGTTACTTTTGGGAGGATCATCATTTTTAAGATGTTGATCCTTCCTGTCCATCCAACGGGTCTCCTTGAAATATCCTTTAATTCTGCTTTAATTTCGTTAAGTAATGGGATGAAGTTGACCGGATATAGTTCTTCTTCAATTGTAGTTATTTTAATACCTAGATATGTTAAGGTTTTTGTCTCCCAAGTGAACGGAAATTCTTTCTGTAACAGTTTTTCTTCTTTTTTATCTATTCCTAAGTTCAGAATTACTGTCTTTACTGGGTTGATCTTGAAGTTAGCGAGTTCCCCGTATTTTTTTATTTCCTTTACTACATTAGGGAGCGACAGCCTTGGTTTCGTCAGATATAAAAGTATGTCGTCAGCGTATGCCGCCACTTTATGTTCCTCCCTGCCCATCCTAACCCCTCCTATGTCCTGATTATTCCGTATGTTCTGTAACAAAGGCTCCATTGCCAACACATACAGGAGGGGTGAAAGCGGGCATCCCTGTCTCGTTCCATTACGCATCTCGAACGTCGACGAAACACTCCCATTTATTTTTACCCTGGCTGTCGGGTAAGTATATAGGTTTTTGACCCATTTCATATATTTGGGTCCAATCCTGACATACCGGAGTGTGTCCATCATAAACCCCCAGTCGACCGGCGTCTCACCTACACGCTCCTGCAGGCCGTCGGCGCCATTACTAGGCTCCTCCCTGTACAGTGGGGATATGACGTGGATATTAGTCATTTTTTTTTTTTTTTGCCGATCCAAAAATGATCCGATCCGTGGCTCGATCCGATCTGAGTTTTTTGATCCGTTGCACCCCTACCAAAAAAGGTATTAATCTCCGCCAACAGGGCCTGAAGTGAGTCATTAGCATCAGCCAGATACACCAATGATTAATCTGCATAAAGTGAAATGCGCTCCTCTATATTAGCAATTGGGAGTCCTTTAATCGAGGGGGAGGAGCGAATGTGAACTGCAAGCGGCTCCATGGCTAGGGCAAACAAGAGGGGTGACAACGGGCACCCCTGTCGTGTGCCCCTAGTAATCGGAAAGGGGTAGGGGATAGAGGAATTGACTTGCACCCAAGCTACCGGAGAGGTGTAAAAAGGAGTTTTAGCCATGCTGCTACACGGGGGCCAAAGCCATACATCTGTAACACCCGAAACAGATATGGCCATTCCACACTGTCGAATGCCTTGCAAGTGTCCAAAGACACAATAGCACGAGTGGGAGGACAGTCATGTGGATATTGCAGGTTGTGAAACAGCCTGCGGATATTTATTCTGGTGGACCTGTCAGAGATAAAGCCCCCTTGGTCACTATTGACCAAGGACGTGACTACAGAGTTGAAACGGTTTGCTAATATTTTGGCCAGAATCTTAACGTCCACATTAATAAGAGAAATTGGATGGTAAGATTCGCATTCAAGTGGGTCCTTACGGGTTTTAATAGAAGTACAATCAAAGCCTCTCGCATCGTTAGGGGGAGGATCCCGACATCTAGAGCTTTGTTATAGGTCCGCAAAAGAAAGGGGCACAAAAGGTCTATAAATTGTGAATACCATTCAGTCGGGAAACCGTCTAGGCCCGGAGTCTTATGTGCAGGCATTTGTGAAATAGCTGCAGCAATTTCCTCAACCGAGATAGGTCCCCTCCGTTGACAAGAGGGGAGAGATAGGTCAGCCAAGTAATCATTCAATCTGGAGTCATCATAGTCAACCCTAGAGGTATACAGGTCTTTGTAAAAGCATAAAAAAAAAAAAAAAAAAAAAAAAAAAAAAAAGGAGTCTAGGATAGCGCTTTACTATAGTTTTTGCAGCGCTATTCGGCCACTAGCGGGGCGCTTTTAACCCCCGCTAGTGGCCGGAAAAGGGTTAAAACCGATGACAAAGCGCCACTGCCCATTGGTTCGACGATGCTGGCCATCGATTTCAATGGGCAGGGGCGCTTTAGGAGCGGTGTATACACCGCTCCTACAGCGCCTCAAAGATGCTGGTGGCAGGACATTTGAGCGTCCTGACAGCACACTGCTCCAGTGTGAAAGCCCTCAGGCTTTCACACTGGAGTGAAAGGAGCGGCTTTTTTAGGGAGCTTTGCAGGCGTTATTTTTAGCGCTATAGCGCCTGCAAAAGCACCTCAGTGTGAAAGTAGCCTAAGGCCCCTTTCACACTGGGGCGGGCAGGTGCAGTGGCGGTATAGCGGCACGATTTTTAGCGCCACTATACCGTCGTATTTAGGGCGATATTCGTCCGCTAGCGGTGCGGTTTTAACCCCCGCTAGCAGCCGAAAAAGGGTTAATACCGCCCACAAACCGTGGCTACAGCCGCGGTTTGCGGGCGCTATTACCGCGGGAAGGAGCGGTATACACACCGCTCCAAAGATGCGGCTTGCAGGAGATTTTTTTTCCTCCCGCCAGCGCATCGCCTCAGTGTGAAAGCCCGAGGGCTTTCACATTGAGAATACTGGGGCAGGAGTATTTCAGACGTTATTTATGCGCTATTTTTAACGCTAAAACGCCTGAAATATGCCTCAGTGTGAAAGGGGCCTAAAGGAGAACTATAGGCACAACTCTGTCAGGTGTTTTTTTTGCCATCTGTGTCCCCATTGGAAGATTTCCCCTCCATTACTTTTCTAGGGACAACCCGAAAATTGGGATTTTCTTTTAAATTATAATGTTAAACAAGACAAATAGAGTGTAAATCTCCCCAACAGGGGCACAGAAAGCAATAAAAACATGACAGGTGTTCTAATCTCTCTCCACTTTTTCCAAAGCTAAAAAATAAATAAAAAGAAATGGTTTAATTATATTTTAAGTAAATCAACCCCTATAATTTTCATATTTAGGTTTCTTTTCTATGCATTACCGTTTTTCCTTTTCATTCCTAAAGCAGGCCATCGAATTTCAAACAAATTTTCTTTTCAAAATCAGAAAGTTCGTTTTTTTTTGTGATCCGATGATGCCACCATTGATTTTTGAAATTCGGCCAACCAAACCTTCATGTTGCTACAGAAATTTTTTGTGGTCGGGAATCTTTTTTTCTTTCCGGGAATATTCTTTTCTTGCACATGGGCATTCCTTTTTCTATTACATTTCTCGCACGATTCTCCCATCATTGATTAGAAAATTGTTTGTTTTTCAAAAAATTTCCCAACATGTCCGATTCCTCAAATTTGATTGTCGCACGAAAATCGGCTGTTGCTGCAGCCCACTAATGGTATGAAATTCGTACGAAAATTCTTAGATACGATTTTTGAAAGAAAATTATTTTGAAATTCGAACCGTGTATGGCCGGCATTAAAGAGGATTTCCAGGCTCCTTTGAAACAAATAAAAAAAGGCAGCAGCTACAAAAACTGTAGCTGCTGACTTTTAAAAAAAAAAAACAAAAAAACAAAACGACTAACCTGTCCCACGATCCAGCGGTGTGCTCACCCTAGTCAGTTTCACCAGCTGCCATCTTTCCTCAGCGTCAGCATCTCAACTATGGGCACCTGGCTGTGACAGATTGCGGCTTCACAACTGGGTGCCCACTGCACATCGCGAATGGTGGATGCAGTCTTCTGGGACCTGTCACGTATCCCCGAAGACTTCAGGGGGGGAGGGAGGAGAGAACTTCTGCTCCAATCGCCTAGGCACTCAGAGTGGTAGTGGGAGTGGGTACCTGTCAAAATCAGGTATCCGCTCCCCCAAAGTACCAATTCTTCAAGAGAAGCGGGGAATGAGTCCTTAAAGCAAAACTTGCCCATTTGGGTGGAGCTCTGCTTTATTTACCACATGCCTGGACCACTACTCAATTACCCCATGCATTTATTTACTTATTTCCCTCAGTGAATTGAGTTGAATACCTTTTCATGCGGTATTTACCAAGCATTTTCAGCGTTTTGCTGTAAATACTACAAAACGGCATAGCGAATTGACAGTTTCAGGACCGCATGCAGTATTTAGGGAAAATGTGTCCAGACACCTACATACCGCATGCGATCTGCTTTAGTGAATGGCGCCCATTGTCCTGCTCTTTTTCAGAACACAGCACATCATAACAGAGCATTACCATCTGTGCATTATGGTGGGAGGCAGTTATTTATAATACAATGGGTGGCATTTATCAAAAAACTGGGAGCAGACAGAATCTGGAACAGCTGTGCATATTAACCAACCAATCAGTTCCATCTTCAGCTTCTTCAATTAGACCCCTTTCACATATGTGGACCGTTTGTCCGTTTTTCATCCATCTGTTGGCGGATGAAAGACGGACTATGTAAACACAGATGTAGTGGATGATCATCCATTTACATCCGCTTCTGTCAACATATGTTTTTTGGAATGGATCAAAGCCCCATTTTTCTTCCGTTAAAAAAACAGATTAGACAAACAACGTACAGTGCCTTGCGAAAGTATTCGGCCCCCTTGAACTTTTCATCCTTTTGCCACATTTCAGGCTTTCAACATAAAGATATAAAATTTTTATTTTTTGTGAAGAATCACCAACAAGTGGGACACAATTGTGAAGTGGAACGAAATCTATTGGATATTTGAAACTTTTTTAGCAAATAAACTGAAAAGTGGTGCGTGCAAAATTATTCGGCCCCTTTACTTTCAGTGCAGCAAACTCACTCCAGAAGTTCAGCGAGGATCTCTTAATGATCCAATGTTGTCCTAAATGACTGATGGTGATAAATAGAATCCACCTGTGTGTAATCAAGTCTCTGTATAAATGCACCTGCTCTGTGATAGTCTCAGCGTTCTGTTGAAAGCGCAGAGAGCATCATGAAGACCAAGGAACACACCAGGCAGGTCCGTAATACTGTTGTGGAGAAGTTTAAAGCCGGATTTGGATACAAAAAGATTTCCCAAGCTTTAAACATCCCAAGGAGCACTGTGCAAGCGATCATTTTGAAATGGAAGGAGTATCAGACCACTGCAAATCTACCAAGACCTGGCTGTCCCTCTAAACTTTCAGCTCAGACAAGGAGAAGACTGATCAGAGATGCAGCCAAGAGGCCCATGATCACTCTGGATGAACTGCAGAGAACTACAGCTGAGGTGGGAGAGTCTGTCCACAGGACAACAATCAGTCGTACACTGCACAAATCTGGCCTTTATGGAAGAGCGGCAAGAAGAAAGCCATTTCTCAAAGATATCCATAAAAAGTCTTGTCTAAAGTTTGCCACAAGCCACCTGGGAGACACACCAAACGTGGAAGAAGGTGCTCTGGTCCGATGAAACCAAAATCGAACTTTTTGGCCACAATGCAAAACGATATGTTTGGCGTAAAAGCAACACAGCTCATCACCCTCAACACACCATCCCCACTGTCAAACATGGTGGTGGCAGCATCATGGTTTGGGCCTGCTTTTCTTCAGCAGGGACAGGGAAGATGGTTAAAATTGAGGGGAAGATGGATGCAGCCAAATACAGGACCATTCTGGATGAAAACCTGTTGGAGCCTGCAAAAGACCTGAGACTGGGACGGAGATTTATCTTCCAACAAGACAATGATCCCAAACATACAGCAAAATCCACAAAGGAATGGTTCACAAATAAACGTATCCAGGTGTTAGAATGGCCAAGTCAAAGTCCAGACCTGAATCCAATCGAGAATCTGTGGAAAGAGCTGAAAACTGCTGTTCACAAACGCTCTCCATCCAACCTCACTGAGCTCGAGCTGTTTTGCAAGGAAGAATGGGCAAGAATTTCAGTCTCTCGATGTGCAAAACTGATAGAGACATACCCCAAGCGACTTGCAGCTGTAATCGCAGCAAAAGGTGGCTCTACAAAGTATTAACGCAAGGGGGCCGAATAATTTTGCACGCCCCACTTTTCATTTTTTTCTTAATTAAAAAAAGTTTCAAAAATCCAATAGATTTCGTTCCACTTCACAATTGTGTCCCACTTGTTGGTGATTCTTCACAAAAAATTACAATTTTATATCTTTATGTTTGAAGCCTGAAATGTGGCAAAAGGATGAAAAGTTCAAGGGGGCCGAATACTTTTGCAAGGCACTGTATGTAAACCGACAAATGGTCTGTTTTTGCATTTATTATTGCATTGGTAGTGGATGTAAAAAAAAAAAAAAAAAAAAAAAAGAAAAGAAGAAGGGAGGATATAAACTTCATAAGTTTTTTTCTTTGAAAAATGTGACTGAACTGATAAAATGAACGTTCCGCATGTGTGAAAAGGGGCTTTAAGCTTTGAAAAAGGAAGGCAGAAGCTGGTTATCAGAGAGGAAAAAAAAAAAAAAGAAGAAGATTTAATTTTTTTTATCAAATTTTAATTTACTAAAAATGCTTTTAGAGTAAAAATCTATCTCAAAGATAGTTTTCTATTTAAAGCGGAGGTTACGCGGTCCATCGTTTTTTGTTTTTTTTAGTCCATTCAATGTGGTTACAGATTACAATTTAGTACTCACTCGTCTGGCCATTTAAAACATCCCCCGTCCGTTTCGTTAAAAAGAAACACATAATCTGATGCTGGGATTTTCCATTTTGCTTGTGGGCATGGTGAAGCCCACAAGCACGGACTTCCGGGTAGCGGTGAATGCTCGTGCATGAGCAGTTGTGACGGCATTCAAAACAAAAGAAACAACAGCTACGCTGGACAGCGTTCCGCATTGTCTCCTGGGAAGCATGACACTTTGCTCCCAGGAGACATTGCAGAGACCTCCCAGCATACACAGCGCCACCAGGGAAACCTAAAGATACGCCTACTCCCGCGGGAGGAAAACCCAGAAGTTCTAATAAAGAACGGCTGAATCACGTTAGAGCCTCACAGAAAAAAAAAAGGTTGGTCATAGGTTTATGTCAATGTTGCAAAGATATTAGTAAAGTAAAGTTGAAATTTAGGGTGAACCTACACTTTAAGGCTGGTTTCACACTGGGGCGGTGGGTGCGGTGGCGGTATAGCGCTGCTATTTTTAGCGGCGCTATACCGTCGGAATTGCGGAGGTATTCGCCCACTAGCGGTGCGGTTTTAACCCCCGCTAGCAGCCGAAAAAGGGTTAATACCGCCGGCAATGCGCCTCTACAGAGGCGTATTACCGCGGTTTCCCATTGCTTTCAATGGGAAGGAGCGGTAAACACACCGCTCCTCTCACCGCTCCTAAGATCCGGCTAGCAGGACTTTTACCGTCCTGCTAGCACACCGCTCAAGTGTGAAAGCCCTCGGGCTTTCACACTGGAGAAACAGCAGCCGCTGTTTAGGCTCGGTTTGCAGGTGCTATTTTTAGCACAATAGCGCCTGCAAACCGCCCCAGTGTGAAAGGGGCCTAAGATACATTAATAAAATTTAGTTTATGCAGCATGAAATGGAGCTTAGTTATGTAGGATGAGCCTGTATATTCTGAATGAGTTTACCAAAAATTTAAATATTGCAATGATTTCAAGCTGAGATGCACAGGTAAATGTTATTTTAAAGCGGTGTTCCAGCTCAAATTTTAAAATTATTTATTTATTTATTTTTAAAGTCAGCAGCTACAAACACTGTAGCTGCTGACTTTTATTAAGGACACTTACCTGCCCAGGGAGCCCACAACGTCGGCCCCCAGAGGCCAATCCGTCAATTGGATCGGGTGCCAACGCCGCCATTCTATCTAAGGGAAACAGGCAGTGGAGCCTTGCGGCTTCACTGCCCGTTTCCTACCTGGCATGTGCGAGTCGCGCAACGCTTTGTGAATGGCCGGCTGTGTTTTCGGAGACACACGGGTCCCAGAAGACAGCGCGCCCAATTTCCCAGAACACCACACGAGGGATGAAGAGAAGGAACAGCTCCATGGTATAGGAAGTGGCAGATTAGGACGACTACCTAGCAACAGCCATTTCTGGCAAGTAAGAAATATTTTTTTTCAAATGTTTTTTTAATATATTTTAAAGTAGACTGTTAAAGTGGTTGTAAACCCACTTATCGTTTTTTTTTTTTTGCACCCCACCTGCAAGAGAAAGGCATAATGAGCTAGTATGACTAGCATAATAGCTCATTATGTACCACTTACCTTAGACCGGGGCCCCCGAAGCCGTCCGTGTCCCTGCCTTGAGCCGCAGCCATCGCTGCGGCGATAGCCGGAATGTTACTTCCGGGTATCGCCGCACCAGCCAATCACAGCGCCGCTCCGGCGCTGTGATTGGCCGGAGCGGCGGAGACGTCACTCTGCGCATGCGCGCAAGAGCCTTTTCATTCGGCTACGCCCAGCTATTGCTGGGAAGTAGCCGATTTTGTGAATGGGATTAACCCCATGAATGCGCCGTTGTCTACGGCGCGCATGCGCCGTAGACAGCGTCGCCTGTCATTTTTAGTAAATATCTCCTAAACCGTGTAGGTTTAGGAGATATTTCTTGCACCTACAGGTAAGCCTTAATCTAGGCTTACCTGTAGGTGCAAGTTGAAAAAGTGGGTTTATAACCACTTTAATGTAAAAAAATTTTTTTTTTTTTTTAGGGTGGACCTCCGCTTTAATTAAATAAAAGAATTTGGAGTAGTCCTCCGACTATGTGCGATTAACCTAAAATCGGTTCCGATATTGCCATTTTACTAACCCGACAGCTTTATTTATCCTAAATAGGAAACCTTCATTTTGTTTGCAAATATTAAATATTGTAACTACCAGCAAGAAGTCCTTACATTTAAGAGAACCTGTCATTTCAGATCCATCATGGCAGTGCCTGTTAGCAGGCATCAACTCACCTGCTGCCACCACGTCCCTCCCCTTGATGAGTCACTGCCGTAATACCAGCCGTCTCGTTAAAGTGCGTCAACAGCGGATCAGAGGAAGAGCCGCGAGACAAAGATGACAGTTGCTCTTTAAAAATTATTTTACATTTTTTAATCTAAATCAAATTCACCCTGGTTATCATCATGCACAGATGCTCCAAATTCTGATAAATTCTCCTAAGCCCCCGTTCACACCAGGCCGACTTGACATGTCAAATCATAGCCTATTGCCGGCAACATCCGAATCGGTGCGACGCAGACTTTGTGGCGCCACACAGATTCTCAAAAGTAGTTCCTGCACTACTTTTGGCAACTTTGGGGGCAATTTGAATAGACATCTGGGCGTGAACCCATACAGATGTCTGTCTCTCTCAAATCGCCCCCCGAAGTCGGACTGAACTGCCAGTTTGAAATCGTGTGAGTTCAGCACAATTTCAAACCCACATTTAGTGTGAACCTGGGCTCACACTGTTTTAGCAAACTAAATGTCATCCAATTAGGTTTTACATCTACTTTAACAGTAATAAAATTTGAAAATTATTTGTACCATACTGAATTTAAAGCAGTTGCAGACAAAGTTGGTGTCGGAGGCACACATCCATCCCTATCCCATATGTGATTACATGCAAACAGCATCAGCCAGTCATGGATTTGCACAGACTTTGGCCCCTTTCACACTGAGGCGCTTTGCAGGCGCTATTGCGCTAAAAAATAGCGCCTGCAATGTACCCTAAAAAAGCCGCTCAATTGTATCCAATGTGAAAGCCCGAGGGCTTTCACACTGGAGCGTTGCACTTGCAGGGGGGTCAAAAAACTCCTGCAAGCCGTATCTTTGTGGTGCAATAGAAGCAGTAAAAATACCGCTCCTATAGCACCCCTGCCCAATAAAATCAATGGGGTAGCGCCTCAAATGCCCGCAAAACGCTGCAAAGAGGCGTTTTTAACCCTTTTCCGGCCGCTAGCGGGGGTTAAAATCCCCCCGCTAGTGCCGCAAATCGCTGCAAAAAATAGTGCCGCTATACCGCCAGCGCATCCAGTGCCTCAGTGTGAAAGTAGCCTTAAGCTGGCCATACATTATACAATTTTCTTATTCCATTTCCTTTAGATTTACCTTCAACTAATGTAGTGCAAGGGCCTGCCTGATTGCATAGAAATTTAAAGAGTTAACCTCATATTAAATGGTTTTGGTGAATCTAATGGACAATTTTACAAGGAAATGTATGTGGCCAATAATTTTCTTGTACAACTTTCCTTTGGGATTTACCAAAACCATATAATAAGAGGTCAAACCTAAAACACTTTCAATTTATATGCAATCAGGCAGGTCCTTGCACTACATCAGGAATATGCAATTAGCGGACCTCCAGCTGTTGCAGAACTACAAGTCCCATGAGGCATAGCAAGACTGACAGCCACAAGCATGAGATCCAAGAGGCAGCGGCACAATGGGACTTATAGTTTTGCAACAGCTGGAGGTCTGCTAATTGCATATCCCTGCACTACATAGTCCAAGGTAATTATATAAGAAAATGGGATAATGTATGATCAGTGCTGCCGTCAGAGGCTGATCAGAAACACTTGGCCAACCCAGCTGCATAAAATATACTAATCCGAGTGGTGTATGGCCCTAATCAAATCCTGTGCATGGGCCCAGAAGGACAAATGGCATCTGTAACAGTTCTCACTAAAACGCATGTACAGTATAGAACATAGCATACACTGCACATGTGCTATTGGGCAGAATAGAAATAAAAACACCACAGAAGAAAACATTGGTTTGATTTAATCTGTTGCCACTGGTGGAACACATATATGCAGTGTTTTGGAAGTGGGCCTTTATCTTTGGAGCCACATAAATGAACATTGGGGTTTGTGCTGGAACTGCAACTGGCTATCAATGTGAATACTCCGGTCACACCCCCCATCCCACTCTTTGTCCTTTCAAATAGAGAAAAACACATTGTACATTTTTTTCTCAGAGTCAGGGGAGAGGAATGTCAACCAAAATGTGTAAAAACATAAGTAAATAGAAGGAAATAATAATAATAATAATAATACAAAATAGCTATAACAGGGCTTGATCTAGGTGCCAGGGTCACTATTTTTTAAGCAGGATTTAAAAAAAAAAAAAAAAAAGTCCAATAGATATCCATCATCATTTACCACCAAAAGAAGGCCCCATTTATACTGAAAACAAACAAACAAGGCACAATTCACCTGGGTATACTAAGCAGTTGCAATGATATGTACAGTAGAGAAGTCTATCATACTGCAGAGTGAGACCCATGCTGTGTGCGTAAGCAGTGGTCTCTCTGCAGGAGGTCTAACACACCTTTTGTTTTGAAGCACCTGATATTTATTTTGCCGATTTACACAAAGTTCAGTTTGGCTTTCAAAATACACAAACTAACAGCAAACACCTTTTTTTCCCACCCAAAGCCTGAACCAGGACATTACATTAGTCAAGCGTATAAAAAATACCAGTTTCCTACGCAGGAAAAAGTAAAGCAGACCTAAATCCTCATCTCCTTTACAGCAAAGAAAGCTGCCATCTTATCCTCTGATCCATATTTGCCATGATGCTGCACATTTGATCAGTTGTGAGACAAGCAACTTAGACCGTTATCACTCATAGCATGCCTTGAATGGAACCATTTTGCAAAACAGCGAAATCAACGCGTTTAGTTCCACTTTGGGCTCCGTTCACACTAGGCCAACTTGTCATGCAACTCTAGACACAACGTTGAATGACAAGTCACAGCCTATTGATTCAATGGCAACTGTTCCAATCTATGCCACTTGAAGTCGCGATGACTTTGAAAAGGTTCCTGCACTACTTTGATGCGACTTCCTTGCGACCTGAGTGCCAGAGAGTGTAATGTTGCAAAAAAAAGTCTGCGCCTTAATTCAACTGTACACCTACAGGTCCGAATGCTGGCTAAATAGAATATATACCATAAACATGGTCATTTTTGTATTACTAAACACATAAAAACCTTGGTAAAGCCTGCCCAGTGTGATGTGCCCAGAGTTCAGGATCCAGTGTGATATGTCCAATGCCATGTTACCAGTTGTGTGCCCAGCTTGATGTTCCCAGAATAGTGCCAAGTGTGATGTATCCAACATTCTGTGCCCAATGTGGTGTACCCATATTCGTGTGCACTGCATGATGTACCCAGGGTTGCATGCCATTGCAAGTCATGTACTCTGCGTGATGTGACCATTCGCGTGCCAGGTGTGATGTTCCCAGAGTTGTGTGCACTAAGTCATGTGCTCAAAGTCATGTACCCAGCATGGTGTACCCAGCCTTGTGTGCAATGCGTTGGCTGCCCAGCATGGTCTGCCCAGAGTCCTGTGCCCACAGTGGTCTGCCCAGAGTCCTGTGCACTGTGTCATGTGCCCACCCAGCGTCAACCACCCTGTGTGGTGTGACCAATCGTATGATCAGAGTAGTGTACACTATGTCCTGTGCCCACAGTCGTATGCCCAGTGTGGTGTAGCCAGAGCTGTGTGCATGGTGTCATGTGTCCAGCGTGGTGTACCCAGAGTCCTGTGCCCACAGTGGTCTACCCAGGAGTTGTGTGCAGTGTGCCCAGACTTGTGTGCCCACAGTATGCCCAGCATTGGGTAGTCAGAGTTGTGTGCACAATGTCATGTGCCCATTGTGGTGTACCCAAACTTGTCCAGCCTGGTGTACCCAGTGTGGTGTGACTGGTTGTGTGGCCAGTGTGATGCTGATCTGCCCTGTGTGGTGTGACCAATTATGTGCCCAGCAGCAGCATGGGAAAATGCTTGGTGACTTTCCAGGCCCTCCTCCATTCCTGCACTAGAAATGTAGACAATACCAGTGACAGCTCCCACATCTCAGAACAGCCAAAAGGAAGTCACAAGCAGAGAAATCCTGAAAGTTCTGCTCAGATGACAGCCCCACTTCCTGCCCACAACAAACATGGCTGATGTTGAACTGCAGCGCCTCTACCTGTCTAATCTCCTCACGTCATTATTATTATTTAGTGTGGAGATAGTAAACAAACACCGACCCACCATGACAGAGCCACACACCTTCCCTAGGTGAGCCCCTACATATCAGGAATAGAGAGGCGGGGGTGCCAGGCCCCTCCGCTCCCTGCCCTCACACAGGGGAATAGCAGCGCTCTGGACACCATGTAAATCACCACACACACATACCCGCTCTGACTGCCCGTATGTCGCCGCTCCCTCCCCCGCACTCGCCGTGATCCCCGCAACAAGTCGGTGTCGTCGCTGCTTTTCGCTGCTCCGGCTGTCTCGGCTAAGGTTGATGACGTCGTGACAGTGACGTCAAGATGTCCCGGAATACACAGGGTTAAGTGTGTCGAGAGGCGGGGCTGGCAGTGAGAAGAAAGAGAAAAGGGGGGGGGGGGATGTTGAGCGCGCTCCCGACATCACAGCTGACGGCTTACCGGGAACGCGCTCGCAGCTGACCGCCTACTGCACGTGTTTGTGCCCTCATCACTGTCCTCCCTCATGAAGTGTGTGTCATAGGACTGCACTATGACACCTTATAACAGTGTTTCTCAACTCCAGTCCTCAAGGCGCACCAACAGGTCATGTTTTTGGGATTCCCTGCAGATGAAACAGCTGTGGTAATTACTAAGGCAGTGAAACTGCTCAAATCATCTGTGCAAATCAATGGAAATCCCAAAAACATGACCTGTTGGTGCACCTTGAGGACTGGAGTTGAGAAACACTGCCTTATAATACATACATAGAAAGGCTTGGAAAAATAATAATCCATTAATATGTTCAAGTATAACAAAGTAACTTCGTTTTGGATAAAGTGGAGTAGGCTTGTATTACTGGCTGTGTTAGGTTCATCAAAGGTGGGTTTATATCTATGATATGTCTCTATTGCAATATTCCAGTGTATAAGGACCCATTGAGCTTATGCTCCTACATGTACCCCTATATGAATCTGTATCAAATTTATCATATATGCATATACTTTCATTTCTCTATATGCCTATGTAAATATCAAGATAAAAATGTATTTATCTTGATATCTTTTTACACCACGGTTTACATCCTGTCTTTTGTCTTGCTTCCAGCATACCTTATGATGCCATGGTAAATTCTCCTGAGGAAGCTCTCTCTAGAGCGAAACGTTGAGTACATTGGCATCTTTGTGTCTGTTATCGTGCACTAATATAATTGATCATGGTTGTATACTGTATTGGTGTGTTTTATACATAGAATTTTTTGTAAATAAAAATTCTATTTTTCTCTACTCATTGTGTTCAGTCAGTATTTAATTATCTGATTAGACACTCTATCGACATCTTTAAAATCCCAGGGCCTTGTGACCCCCCTTCCCCCCCCTTACTTTTCAATTAAACTGGGATGTGATGTCTGATATTTACCTCCACTCCGTATTCATATTTTCATGTTAACATAACAGGTTTCTGTGATGTAAAAAAATTAGACAAAGATAAATCCTTCCAGAACTTTTTCTACCTTTAATGTGACCTATAAACTGTACAACTCAATTGAAAAACAAACTGAAATATTTTGGTTGCATAAGTGTGCACACCCTCTTATAACTGGGAATGTAGCTGTAGTGTTCAGAATTAAGCAATCACATTCAAACTAATGTTAAATAGGAGTCAGTACACACCTGCCATCATTTAAAGTGCCTCTGATTAACCCCAAATAGAGTTCAGCTGTTCTAGTAGGTCTTTCCTGACATTTTCTTAGTTGCATCCTACAGCAAAAGCCATGGCCCGCAGAGAGCTTCCAAAGCATCAGAGGGATCTCATTGTTTTTTGTTAAACAGTATCAGTCAGGAGAAGGGTACACAATAATTTCCAAGGCATTATATATACCATGGAACACAGTGAAGACAGTCATCATCAAGTGGGGAAAATATGGCACAACAGTGACATTACCAAGAACTGGACGTCTCTCCAAAACTGATGAAAAGACGAGAAGAAAACTGGTCAGGGAGGCTGCCAAGAGGCCTACAGCAACATTAAAGGAGCTGCAGGAATATCTGGCGAGTACTGGCTGTGTGGTACATGTGACAACAATCCCCCGTATTCTTCATATGTCTGGGCTGTGGGGTAGAGTGGCAAGATGGAAGCCTTTTCTTATGAAGAAAAACATCCAAGCCCGGCTAAGTTTTGCAAAAACACATCTGAAGTCTCCTAAAAGCATATGAGAAAATGTGTTATGGTCTGATGAAACCAAGGTTGAACTTTTTGTCCATAATTCCAAAAGATATGTTTATTGCAAAAACAACACTTCTCACCAAAAGAACACCATACCCACAGTGAAGCATGGTGGTGGCAACATCATGCGTTGGGGCTGTTTTTTTTTTCAGCTGGAACAGGGGCCTTAGTCAAGGTAGAGGGAATTATGAACAGTTCCAAATACCAGTCAATATTGGCACAAAACCTTCAAGCTTCTGCTAGAAAGCTGAACATGAAGAGGAACTTCATCTTTCAGCATAACAACGACCCAAAGCATACATCCAAATCAACAAAGGAATGGCTTCACCAGAAGAAGATTAAAGTTTTGGAATGGCCCAGTCAGAGCCCAGACCTGAATCTGATTGAATCTGTGGGGTGATCTGAAGAGCGCTGTGCACAGTAGATGCCCTCGCAATCTGACAGATTTGGAGTGTTTTTGCAAAGAAGAGTGGGCAAATATTGCCAAGTCAAAATGTGCCATGCTGATAGACTCATACCCAAAAAGACTGTGTATAGTGCTGTAATAAAATCAAAATGTGCTTCAACAAAGTATTAGTTTAAGGGTGTGCACACCTATGCAACCACAGTATTTTATTTTTTACTTTTACTTCCCTCCACCTAGAAGACTTAGGTTTGTTGCTGAATTGAGTTGTACAGTTTATAGGTCACATTAAAGGTGGCTTGAAATGATTTCTCTTGTTCTCATTTTTTTACATCACAAAAACCTGACATTGTAACAGGGGTGTGTAGACTTTTTATATCCACTGTACATATAATACACAATTGTGCAAAATTCTCAAAGTGAAAATAGTGCAAAAAGTCTTTATGGGTTATGCAATCTTGAGTGCTTGGGTGCCTAGTACCCAGGGTATCCCCTGTAGTTAATATTCCACCTTGTGCTGAATATTTGCACCGCACTCACGAGATGTTGACGACTTCCTTAGGCCCCATGCACACAGGGCGTTTTTACAGCCGCGTTTTTTACAGCTTAAAAACGCCTGTCCATGTTTTGTAAACATTTTTTGACCTTTTTAAAAAAATAAAAAATAAATCCCGGAGCTCAAAAACCCAAATCGCGGCGTTTTTGCAGCGTTTTTTGCACGTTTATGCGCGTTTTTGCAGCGTTTTTTGCGCGTTTATGCGCGTTTAATAGCGTCGGGCGTTTTTGCAGCTCAAACCTGGAGCTCCAGAACGCACTGGAATTGGGTTTTTTTGCAGCTGGAAAACGCCTATGCCACTTGGAGCTCATAAAAGCTCTATGTGTGCATGACACAATAGAATAACATGGATGGGCGTTTTGCAGCTGTAAAAAAAAACGTCTAACGCTGCTGTTAGCAGCTGCAAAAACGCCCTGTGTGCATGGGGCCTTACTGTACAGCAACAGTGAAACCCCTTTCACACTGAAGGCGCTTTACAGGCATTTTAGTGCTAAAAATAGCACCTGTAAACTACCTCCTCTGTCTCTCCAGTGTAAAAGCCTGAGTGCTTTCACACTGGGGCGGTGCATGACGGAACAAAAAGTCCTGCAAGCAGCATCTTTGGGGGCGGTGCAGGAGCGGTGCATACACCGATCCCGCACCGCCCCTGCCATTGAAATCAAAGTGCTTTTCAGGCGCTTTCAACCCCTTGTTAACCCCTTCTTTGGGGTTAAAAAACACCCCGCTCCTGCCCACACAGTGCGGGTAAAGCGCCGCTAAAACGAGCGGAGCTTTACCCCTAACGCTGCCCATGCCCCAGTGTGAAAGGGCTCCTAGGGTATGTATCAATAACCAAAGATTGGCGCCCTATGTGGAATAGTGAGCGATGCTTGAGCTGCCCTTTTAAGAGTGAATAGATCACCTAGTAATGGTAGTGCAAATGTAAAAGTAGTGGCACTTTTGTGCTCATACAAATATTATAAACCAATAAACGCACCATAATATCCAAAATTATGAATACGTAATAGCAATCATGAATAAAGATCAATAGCATATTATGCAAACATAAAGTCCATAGGTGATAGATCCCAACACCAAACAAATTGCTCCTATATATGGATAACTTCTAGTTCTTTCACCACAGGTGCTCAATGGAAAGGTGGAAACGCACCAGAAGTGTTTGATTCCTTTTTACAGGATGGTCAAAAAATGCATTTGGAAAGCCAGATTGGTTCCACTGCTGACACCACTCCACTCCAATGCTCCCTCAGGATAGAACTAGGATGTAAATATGACTCCAGAACTGAACTCAGAAATGGCCTTTCTTTCACTCCGCTGAGGTTTCTCTCCTCCACACCAGAACCACTGGTCTCTCGATTTAACAACCTCACGAGTGATTTCAGATGGATACAGATAATTATCTCTCATGAAAACAGAATTTAAACCTAAAAACACGCAGGTGAAAATTAGGAGAAAATGTAGCGCTAATAAATGAAAATCACTAAACTAATATAATAACATTCACTAGTGAAACTGTGATAATCAAATTGTACTCCACGTGACATGTGATAAAATTCAAAAACAATAGTCCATAAAGTGAAATAATGTTCCAAAGAAGAAAGAAATATTCCAAAAAGAGATGCGTAGTCTTCTTAATAGAGAATATCTTCCACCCCACCGTGCACATATCAGCTCCCCTTTGAAAATGCACTCACCAGCTGTAAATGCCTCCCACTCTCGTGTTCGGCTCAAAGGCTTGCTAGTTAACCACTAGAAGGTGAACGACCATCAGCTGAAAGCTTGTGTGTCAACACAGGATGTTCCATACATGTAAAAATAAAAAGGTGCTCCAATAGTGTAAAATAGTAACGACCAAATTTATTCAAATACACAACCACACTTCAAATATTACACTCACATGATATGAAAATAAAACCAGCCTTAAATCAATCACAGCAAGCAGAAAAAAGTGTAAGATGGCACTGCAGTGATTTGCGGTCACGGCGGACCCAAGGTGTACGCTCGGTACAGGTCTCTCACCCCCTCCTGAGCTCCGGGTCACAGCAGCCGTGTAGCGTTCTTAGCCTCAGCGTGTCACGATAATGTCAATAATAATGCAGCCATGCACCCGACGTTTCGTCACTAGGACTTATTCATGGGATTGGCTGCTCATTCCCTCACAACTTCCCTTTATGCTTTCCCACCTGCCTCTCACCAGAACTTCAATCCTGCACCTGCACACTTCCTGTGTCCCCATGACCGCAAAGTGCTAACATGCCGATGCCCGGTGACACACACATAACAGCTTGCGCTTGTTAGTGTGTAAAAAAATGCAAAACAATAGTTTAAATGGTTTAAAGCCTCACTGTTGAGAGTATGGTGTGCAGCAAACTAATAATAATACAAATAAAATGGAACACAAATCCATTTCAAATTTAAAATCATACCTGAAAAGAGAACCACTATAATTTGGTATAATAATTAATGGGGCTTAAGAAGCATCTATTTAGCAGGTCATAATGATTGCTAAAAACTAATTTAACTGTATCAAAAATACAGGAAAATAATTACATTTATTAAAATTATTAAAATTATTAAAATCTCCTCTAACAAAATAAGGAGGGCTGTCACATACATGATGTAACAATGGATGGTCTCATCAAAAGGGTCGTAAATGAGCCAACCACCGCAACACCCCAAATCCCAGAGCCATTCGGCACATGATGGCAACTGTGCTTCAAATTAACCCCGGATTCAGGTATATTTACAGGCACCAATGGTAAAGCCAAATAACTGCTGTCTGTAAGACCTCCCTCTTTTAAATAAAAACGTCACAACCGCAAAAGGCGAGGGGAAGACACTGTATAGAAACGTGCAAGTTACTGCACAATCCCAAACAGTGTCAACCCACATGGAACTAGATGCTCACTAATCAAATGAGCCTAATTATACGTAATATGAAGAATAATAAAAAAATGTGAAGAATAATAAAAAAACACCAAATCTTATTGGAACAGGCACAGTAGACAATTATTATAGAAAAAATCATTCTAAAAAAGTAGGAAAAAATAAAATGATCACTATAATTACTACAAAGCTGGTCAGAAATTATTAATAAAACAGTTTAAGTCGACTTCAATGTTTAACCCTCTAGGGCTAAGACACTTGAGCAGAAAAATCCAGCGGGTTTCCCTTTGTGACAGGTCTCTCACCCTGTTGGAACCCCTCCAGGCTGGATAGACAACATCTATCCCACAAAATTGTAATAAAGACGGATCCTGGTTGTGCTTTTCCTTAAAGTGTAATGACACACTATGGAAGCGGAACCCCTTTCTTATATTTGATAAATGTTCAGATATTCGTACCCTCAGAAGCCTTTTGGTCCTTCCTACATACAGTAATCCGCATGGACACCACATTAAGTACACCACATGTGTGGAATTACACGTGATGAATTCATTAATGTCAAAGGACTCCCCATCACTACTAGAGACTTCAGTTTTTCCTCTATTGCTTACCCTAACAGTCCTACAGCAAATGCATTTTCTACAGGCAAAAAAACCTTTTAAGTCAATCTTTAGAAATTGCTTATCTGGGGGGTCCAAAATCTTCCTTACTACTTGGTCACCGAAATTGGGGGCACGCCTGTATATAAATTTCGGTTGTTGAGTTATTATTTGCCCAAGATGTCTGTCCCTCCCAAGTATATGCCAGTGTTTTTTATAGATGTTTTCGATCTCTTTATACTGGCAATGGAAGTTAGAAATGAACCCCAGTTGGTGTTCAGTTTTTGGTATCTCCTCTGTAGATTTTTTTCTCAGGCATTGTTCTCTTGGTATCTCAGATACCTGCTGGATTATTTCATTTAAAGAGCCTTCTGTATATCCCTTCTGCAGAAATTTTGTCTTCAATAGTTGGGATTGTAGTTGGTAATCTGACAACTTCGTGCAGTTACGACGGACCCTCAACATTTGGCCTTTTGGAATGTTCCTAATCCATGATGGATGATGTCCACTTCCTATTGACAGATAACTATTCCGATCCGTCGGTTTAAAGAATACTTTAGTATTCAGTCTATTGTTATCCTTTTCAATGGTTAAATCCAGAAAATTCACAGTCTCATCACTTATCTGATATTCCAATTTAATGTTATTCACATTATGATTTAGACCCTCTAAGAAGTCCACAACAGATTCACGTGTTCCCTCCCAAATAAACAGGAGGTCATCAATGAACCTGCGGTAAAACTTCAACTGTGGGAGCTGTTTACTGAACACCTGCCTATCCTCCCATTCAGCCATGAACAGGTTGGCGAGGCTAGGAGCATATTTGGCTCCCATAGCCACGCCAACCTGCTGCGAATAGAATTGTCCCTGCCACCAAAAGTAATTGTGTGACATGCAATATTCTAATGCATGTCCCAAGAACCTTTTTTGTGTATACGGGATATCATCCCTTTTGCTCAAGGCCCAGTTAAGCGCTAATGCTGCATCTTCATGTTGGATGATGGTATACAAAGTGCACACATCAGCTGTCACCAAATAGGTTTCAGCAGTGGTGCTAAGTTGAATATCTTCCATCAGTTGCAGTAATTCTGAAGTGTCCTTCAAGTAGGCCTTGGTTGCCTTTACACTAGGCTGGAGGAACTTATCTAGAAATTCACCCAATCTGGCTGTTACCGATCCTATTCCATTAACTATAGGGCGGGCTGGAGGATTTTGACTGTTCTTGTGGATTTTAGGTAACGTGTAGATGATGGGAATTCTACATGCACTGGGTACCAAATATCGTCTCTCCTTGGAGTTTAGGGCATTAATGCCATAGCCCCACTCCACTAATAACTCCAACTGGGTAGAGAAAGAATCTGTTGGATCACTTCCAAGTTTTTTGTACGTCACGTTATCTTCCAATAATTCATTCAATTGTTGACTGTAAAAAGTTTTGTCCATCACTACCACCCCTCCCCCCTTATCAGCGGGGCGCACAATGATGTCCTTCCTTTTTTCAAGTGATCTGATGCCCTCTTTAATATATTCAGGATTGACTCTTTTCTTAGGAGCCAGTTCTTCAATATCCTTCAGCACCAGGCTTTTGAAGACTTCAATGAAATGGTTACTTGGATTCTGGGGATTGAATATGGATTTATTTTTCAATCCGCTATCAATTCTCTCAGTAGTGTAAGTGACCTTTTGCGAAACTTCCGCTGTTTGGCTCAGAAAATATTTTTTCATGTTTAAAGTTCGAATAAATTTGTGCGTGTCTATATAGACATCAAACTTATTTAAACATTTTTTTGGGGCACATTTTAATCCCAATTGGAGTATGTTTAATTCATATGGGCCTAGATCCATTTTACTCAGATTATATATCCCCGCGTTCAATGGTTTCGCATCCGCTTTTTTGTGTTGTTTCCGTCGGCCTGATCTGCATCCCCTTCTTCTCTTAGAGTGGGTGCCAAATCTTTGTTCAAGTGGTATGGGGGTGCTCCTTTCTCGCCTCCCTTGTGTTTGTTGGGTTGGGGGTTCTTCCTTGGTGTTCCCCCACCCTTCCCCCCTCTCCCTCGATGTCCTAAAAAAGAGGAGGTTGGATACCGGTTAGGGTACTCTTCATAGTATTCACTATCAGCCAAGGCTTGATACCTATTATACATAGGTGGTTCATTCCTTGGATCCGGGTAGTGATACGGGGGAGGGTGTTGGTACCATTGTTGGTAATCCCGTGAGGGATAATAATTATTCTGTGGAGTATTCCCCCTACCTACTCTTGGTGATTGATAATAAAAGTGATTATTTGACCTATTCGGATGTGGGGAAGGATATTGTTGGTATTGATAACCATCCCTTTCTTGTAAATTAGATCTTATTGGTTGCTGATGTTGAATTGGTTGTCCAGTCCTACTTCCTTGTGGACCACCATTTTTTGCAACTGCACCAGCCGCCCTTTCATTTCTAATCACTCCTTCCTTCCCAATAGGTTTTTTATTGTTATTATTGGTAGATTGAGCCTCGGTGGTGATGGGTTCACCGCCCTCTTTAATCACTTCTTCCTTGCCAATGCTAGATACTTGCCATGCGTATATACCATTGGTTTGGAAATCATTTGAGTCACGCAAATATTTTTTGACCTTTTTCTTCTGTATTTCCCTGTCCAATTTTTCCAATTTCTTCTTCATACTATTATTAAAATCTTTTACTTGATTAGTATCCTTTACAGATTCTAATGTAGCCTGTATTGTGTTTATTTTTTGATTCACAATTCCTAGTTTAATATGCTTCCTTCTTAAAACCAGAGCCTGGAGCTCTCTCCCCATTCTATTAAAAAATTCTAGCCATTCATCCATATACTTTTGTTCTGTTAGGCCATCCTGAGGGGAAACTTCCCACCTCAGGCTTCTAAAAATAAGGTTCTCTTTTTCATAGTGTTCAAAGGTAAATATATCCCACCATGTTTTAATTTGTTTCTCTAAGAGATTCTCTAGAGATTTCAAAGTCCCTGAAACATCTTCCTCACAATCAGTCATTACTTGATTGGTGGAAAAAATACTTTCAGGATTCATCTGCCTATTAGACAGAAAATTAATAGCATCCATGGCTGCAATAGGTTAAATGAGTGAACTGACAATAAAAATAGGTATCAAAATACAACCGCTCCTAATATCTTGTACCACCACTGCGCCAATACAAAAAAAATGTGAAAAAATATATTTAACTAAAGCTGCCACTTAAAATGATAAATATGAAAACAGAATTTAAACCTAAAAACACGCAGGTGAAAATTAGGAGAAAATGTAGCGCTAATAAATGAAAATCACTAAACTAATATAATAACATTCACTAGTGAAACTGTGATAATCAAATTGTACTCCACGTGACATGTGATAAAATTCAAAAACAATAGTCCATAAAGTGAAATAATGTTCCAAAGAAGAAAGAAATATTCCAAAAAGAGATGCGTAGTCTTCTTAATAGAGAATATCTTCCACCCCACCGTGCACATATCAGCTCCCCTTTGAAAATGCACTCACCAGCTGTAAATGCCTCCCACTCTCGTGTTCGGCTCAAAGGCTTGCTAGTTAACCACTAGAAGGTGAACGACCATCAGCTGAAAGCTTGTGTGTCAACACAGGATGTTCCATACATGTAAAAATAAAAAGGTGCTCCAATAGTGTAAAATAGTAACGACCAAATTTATTCAAATACACAACCACACTTCAAATATTACACTCACATGATATGAAAATAAAACCAGCCTTAAATCAATCACAGCAAGCAGAAAAAAGTGTAAGATGGCACTGCAGTGATTTGCGGTCACGGCGGACCCAAGGTGTACGCTCGGTACAGGTCTCTCACCCCCTCCTGAGCTCCGGGTCACAGCAGCCGTGT
This sequence comes from Rana muscosa, assembly GCA_029206835.1. Taxonomy (NCBI): domain Eukaryota; kingdom Metazoa; phylum Chordata; class Amphibia; order Anura; family Ranidae; genus Rana; species Rana muscosa. The sequence continues at coordinate 726,888,529 of CM055116.1, forward strand.
AGCGTTCTTAGCCTCAGCGTGTCACGATAATGTCAATAATAATGCAGCCATGCACCCGACGTTTCGTCACTAGGACTTATTCATGGGATTGGCTGCTCATTCCCTCACAACTTCCCTTTATGCTTTCCCACCTGCCTCTCACCAGAACTTCAATCCTGCACCTGCACACTTCCTGTGTCCCCATGACCGCAAAGTGCTAACATGCCGATGCCCGGTGACACACACATAACAGCTTGCGCTTGTTAGTGTGTAAAAAAATGCAAAACAATAGTTTAAATGGTTTAAAGCCTCACTGTTGAGAGTATGGTGTGCAGCAAACTAATAATAATACAAATAAAATGGAACACAAATCCATTTCAAATTTAAAATCATACCTGAAAAGAGAACCACTATAATTTGGTATAATAATTAATGGGGCTTAAGAAGCATCTATTTAGCAGGTCATAATGATTGCTAAAAACTAATTTAACTGTATCAAAAATACAGGAAAATAATTACATTTATTAAAATTATTAAAATTATTAAAATCTCCTCTAACAAAATAAGGAGGGCTGTCACATACATGATGTAACAATGGATGGTCTCATCAAAAGGGTCGTAAATGAGCCAACCACCGCAACACCCCAAATCCCAGAGCCATTCGGCACATGATGGCAACTGTGCTTCAAATTAACCCCGGATTCAGGTATATTTACAGGCACCAATGGTAAAGCCAAATAACTGCTGTCTGTAAGACCTCCCTCTTTTAAATAAAAACGTCACAACCGCAAAAGGCGAGGGGAAGACACTGTATAGAAACGTGCAAGTTACTGCACAATCCCAAACAGTGTCAACCCACATGGAACTAGATGCTCACTAATCAAATGAGCCTAATTATACGTAATATGAAGAATAATAAAAAAATGTGAAGAATAATAAAAAAACACCAAATCTTATTGGAACAGGGACAGTAGACAATTATTATAGAAAAAATCATTCTAAAAAAGTAGGAAAAAATAAAATGATCACTATAATTACTACAAAGCTGGTCAGAAATTATTAATAAAACAGTTTAAGTCGACTTCAATGTTTAACCCTCTAGGGCTAAGACACTTGAGCAGAAAAATCCAGCGGGTTTCCCTTTGTGACAGGTCTCTCACCCTGTTGGAACCCCTCCAGGCTGGATAGACAACATCTATCCCACAAAATTGTAATAAAGACGGATCCTGGTTGTGCTTTTCCTTAAAGTGTAATGACACACTATGGAAGCGGAACCCCTTTCTTATATTTGATAAATGTTCAGATATTCGTACCCTCAGAAGCCTTTTGGTCCTTCCTACATACAGTAATCCGCATGGACACCACATTAAGTACACCACATGTGTGGAATTACACGTGATGAATTCATTAATGTCAAAGGACTCCCCATCACTACTAGAGACTTCAGTTTTTCCTCTATTGCTTACCCTAACAGTCCTACAGCAAATGCATTTTCTACAGGCAAAAAAACCTTTTAAGTCAATCTTTAGAAATTGCTTATCTGGGGGGTCCAAAATCTTCCTTACTACTTGGTCACCGAAATTGGGGGCACGCCTGTATATAAATTTCGGTTGTTGAGTTATTATTTGCCCAAGATGTCTGTCCCTCCCAAGTATATGCCAGTGTTTTTTATAGATGTTTTCGATCTCTTTATACTGGCAATGGAAGTTAGAAATGAACCCCAGTTGGTGTTCAGTTTTTGGTATCTCCTCTGTAGATTTTTTTCTCAGGCATTGTTCTCTTGGTATCTCAGATACCTGCTGGATTATTTCATTTAAAGAGCCTTCTGTATATCCCTTCTGCAGAAATTTTGTCTTCAATAGTTGGGATTGTAGTTGGTAATCTGACAACTTCGTGCAGTTACGACGGACCCTCAACATTTGGCCTTTTGGAATGTTCCTAATCCATGATGGATGATGTCCACTTCCTATTGACAGATAACTATTCCGATCCGTCGGTTTAAAGAATACTTTAGTATTCAGTCTATTGTTATCCTTTTCAATGGTTAAATCCAGAAAATTCACAGTCTCATCACTTATCTGATATTCCAATTTAATGTTATTCACATTATGATTTAGACCCTCTAAGAAGTCCACAACAGATTCACGTGTTCCCTCCCAAATAAACAGGAGGTCATCAATGAACCTGCGGTAAAACTTCAACTGTGGGAGCTGTTTACTGAACACCTGCCTATCCTCCCATTCAGCCATGAACAGGTTGGCGAGGCTAGGAGCATATTTGGCTCCCATAGCCACGCCAACCTGCTGCGAATAGAATTGTCCCTGCCACCAAAAGTAATTGTGTGACATGAAATATTCTAATGCATGTCCCAAGAACCTTTTTTGTGTATACGGGATATCATCCCTTTTGCTCAAGGCCCAGTTAAGCGCTAATGCTGCATCTTCATGTTGGATGATGGTATACAAAGTGCACACATCAGCTGTCACCAAATAGGTTTCAGCAATTGGGATTAAAATGTGCCCCAAAAAAATGTTTAAATAAGTTTGATGTCTATATAGACACGCACAAATTTATTCGAACTTTAAACATGAAAAAATATTTTCTGAGCCAAACAGCGGAAGTTTCGCAAAAGGTCACTTACACTACTGAGAGAATTGATAGCGGATTGAAAAATAAATCCATATTCAATCCCCAGAATCCAAGTAACCATTTCATTGAAGTCTTCAAAAGCCTGGTGCTGAAGGATATTGAAGAACTGGCTCCTAAGAAAAGAGTCAATCCTGAATATATTAAAGAGGGCATCAGATCACTTGAAAAAAGGAAGGACATCATTGTGCGCCCCGCTGATAAGGGGGGAGGGGTGGTAGTGATGGACAAAACTTTTTACAGTCAACAATTGAATGAATTATTGGAAGATAACGTGACGTACAAAAAACTTGGAAGTGATCCAACAGATTCTTTCTCTACCCAGTTGGAGTTATTAGTGGAGTGGGGCTATGGCATTAATGCCCTAAACTCCAAGGAGAGACGATATTTGGTACCCAGTGCATGTAGAATTCCCATCATCTACACGTTACCTAAAATCCACAAGAACAGTCAAAATCCTCCAGCCCGCCCTATAGTTAATGGAATAGGATCGGTAACAGCCAGATTGGGTGAATTTCTAGATAAGTTCCTCCAGCCTAGTGTAAAGGCAACCAAGGCCTACTTGAAGGACACTTCAGAATTACTGCAACTGATGGAAGATATTCAACTTAGCACCACTGCTGAAACCTATTTGGTGACAGCTGATGTGTGCACTTTGTATACCATCATCCAACATGAAGATGCAGCATTAGCGCTTAACTGGGCCTTGAGCAAAAGGGATGATATCCCGTATACACAAAAAAGGTTCTTGGGACATGCATTAGAATATTGCATGTCACACAATTACTTTTGGTGGCAGGGACAATTCTATTCGCAGCAGGTTGGCGTGGCTATGGGAGCCAAATATGCTCCTAGCCTCGCCAACCTGTTCATGGCTGAATGGGAGGATAGGCAGGTGTTCAGTAAACAGCTCCCACAGTTGAAGTTTTACCGCAGGTTCATTGATGACCTCCTGTTTATTTGGGAGGGAACACGTGAATCTGTTGTGGACTTCTTAGAGGGTCTAAATCATAATGTGAATAACATTAAATTGGAATATCAGATAAGTGATGAGACTGTGAATTTTCTGGATTTAACCATTGAAAAGGATAACAATAGACTGAATACTAAAGTATTCTTTAAACCGACGGATCGGAATAGTTATCTGTCAATAGGAAGTGGACATCATCCATCATGGATTAGGAACATTCCAAAAGGCCAAATGTTGAGGGTCCGTCGTAACTGCACGAAGTTGTCAGATTACCAACTACAATCCCAACTATTGAAGACAAAATTTCTGCAGAAGGGATATACAGAAGGCTCTTTAAATGAAATAATCCAGCAGGTATCTGAGATACCAAGAGAACAATGCCTGAGAAAAAAATCTACAGAGGAGATACCAAAAACTGAACACCAACTGGGGTTCATTTCTAACTTCCATTGCCAGTATAAAGAGATCGAAAACATCTATAAAAAACACTGGCATATACTTGGGAGGGACAGACATCTTGGGCAAATAATAACTCAACAACCGAAATTTATATACAGGCGTGCCCCCAATTTCGGTGACCAAGTAGTAAGGAAGATTTTGGACCCCCCAGATAAGCAATTTCTAAAGATTGACTTAAAAGGTTTTTTTGCCTGTAGAAAATGCATTTGCTGTAGGACTGTTAGGGTAAGCAATAGAGGAAAAACTGAAGTCTCTAGTAGTGATGGGGAGTCCTTTGACATTAATGAATTCATCACGTGTAATTCCACACATGTGGTGTACTTAATGTGGTGTCCATGCGGATTACTGTATGTAGGAAGGACCAAAAGGCTTCTGAGGGTACGAATATCTGAACATTTATCAAATATAAGAAAGGGGTTCCGCTTCCATAGTGTGTCATTACACTTTAAGGAAAAGCACAACCAGGATCCGTCTTTATTACAATTTTGTGGGATAGATGTTGTCTATCCAGCCTGGAGGGGTTCCAACAGGGTGAGAGACCTGTCACAAAGGGAAACCCGCTGGATTTTTCTGCTCAAGTGTCTTAGCCCTAGAGGGTTAAACATTGAAGTCGACTTAAACTGTTTTATTAATAATTTCTGACCAGCTTTGTAGTAATTATAGTGATCATTTTATTTTTTCCTACTTTTTTAGAATGATTTTTTCTATAATAATTGTCTACTGTGCCTGTTCCAATAAGATTTGGTGTTTTTTTATTATTCTTCACATTTTTTTATTATTCTTCATATTACGTATAATTAGGCTCATTTGATTAGTGAGCATCTAGTTCCATGTGGGTTGACACTGTTTGGGATTGTGCAGTAACTTGCACGTTTCTATACAGTGTCTTCCCCTCGCCTTTTGCGGTTGTTACGTTTTTATTTAAAAGAGGGAGGTCTTACAGACAGCAGTTATTTGGCTTTACCATTGGTGCCTGTAAATATACCTGAATCCGGGGTTAATTTGAAGCACAGTTGCCATCATGTGCCGAATGGCTCTGGGATTTGGGGTGTTGCGGTGGTTGGCTCATTTACGACCCTTTTGATGAGACCATCCATTGTTACATCATGTATGTGACAGCCCTCCTTATTTTGTTAGAGGAGATTTTAATAATTTTAATAATTTTAATAAATGTAATTATTTTCCTGTATTTTTGATACAGTTAAATTAGTTTTTAGCAATCATTATGACCTGCTAAATAGATGCTTCTTAAGCCCCATTAATTATTATACCAAATTATAGTGGTTCTCTTTTCAGGTATGATTTTAAATTTGAAATGGATTTGTGTTCCATTTTATTTGTATTATTATTAGTTTGCTGCACACCATACTCTCAACAGTGAGGCTTTAAACCATTTAAACTATTGTTTTGCATTTTTTTACACACTAACAAGCGCAAGCTGTTATGTGTGTGTCACCGGGCATCGGCATGTTAGCACTTTGCGGTCATGGGGACACAGGAAGTGTGCAGGTGCAGGATTGAAGTTCTGGTGAGAGGCAGGTGGGAAAGCATAAAGGGAAGTTGTGAGGGAATGAGCAGCCAATCCCATGAATAAGTCCTAGTGACGAAACGTCGGGTGCATGGCTGCATTATTATTGACATTATCGTGACACGCTGAGGCTAAGAACGCTACACGGCTGCTGTGACCCGGAGCTCAGGAGGGGGTGAGAGACCTGTACCGAGCGTACACCTTGGGTCCGCCGTGACCGCAAATCACTGCAGTGCCATCTTACACTTTTTTCTGCTTGCTGTGATTGATTTAAGGCTGGTTTTATTTTCATATCATGTGAGTGTAATATTTGAAGTGTGGTTGTGTATTTGAATAAATTTGGTCGTTACTATTTTACACTATTGGAGCACCTTTTTATTTTTACATGTATGGAACATCCTGTGTTGACACACAAGCTTTCAGCTGATGGTCGTTCACCTTCTAGTGGTTAACTAGCAAGCCTTTGAGCCGAACACGAGAGTGGGAGGCATTTACAGCTGGTGAGTGCATTTTCAAAGGGGAGCTGATATGTGCACGGTGGGGTGGAAGATATTCTCTATTAAGAAGACTACGCATCTCTTTTTGGAATATTTCTTTCTTCTTTGGAACATTATTTCACTTTATGGACTATTGTTTTTGAATTTTATCACATGTCACGTGGAGTACAATTTGATTATCACAGTTTCACTAGTGAATGTTATTATATTAGTTTAGTGATTTTCATTTATTAGCGCTACATTTTCTCCTAATTTTCACCTGCGTGTTTTTAGGTTTAAATTCTGTTTTCATATTTATCATTTTAAGTGGCAGCTTTAGTTAAATATATTTTTTCACATTTTTTTTGTATTGGCGCAGTGGTGGTACAAGATATTAGGAGCGGTTGTATTTTGATACCTATTTTTATTGTCAATTATCTCTCATGTAAAGATTCATTCTATACTCTCCTTCCTTTACTCCAGGGACACTGCTCTGCTATTCATCTGATACATGGCTCCGTAGTAACATGCAATCATAAACAAGACTACATAGTGCTCGCTGTATACATATTTATAAAAATAGCCCCAATATGGGAAAACATACAAGATATCCTTTAAAAATTTGCATATACACAGGATTAATTCTCACGTCTGTTCGCTCACCACTTACACTCTCTCACAGTGGCTGCCTGATGTCACAGGCTCGGCACCTCCCCTCTATACGCGCATCGCCCTCTGATTGTGCTTTTTAAGTAGATGCTTTTTCACAGGCTCGGGACCTCCCCTTCTATACGCGTATCGCCCTCTGATTGTGCTTTTTCAGTAGATGCTTTTTCACAGGCTCGGACCTCCCCCTCTATACGCGTATCGCCCTCTGATTGGGTTTCTTCAGTAGGTGCTTTTTCACAGTTTCGGCAACTCTCCTCTATATGCGTATCGCCCTCTGATTGGGCTTCTTTAGTAGATGCTGTCAGTGGTGAGCGAGCAGACGTGAGAATTAATCCAATGTATATGCAAATATTTAAAGGATATTTTGTAAATTTTCCCATATTGGGGCTATTTTAACCACTAGCCCGCCGTCATATGACGGCGGGACGATGAGCCTCTCGTTCTGGGCGGACGTCATATGACGTTGCGCCTTCCCGAGCCACTAGGCGTCACTGGGAACTCGATGCGCGTGCCCGGCGCCCTCGATGTCCACTGGGCACGCGCGATTGCCCAGTAACTGAGCAGGACCGTGGAATCTGTGTGTGTAAACACACAGATCCACTTCCTGTCAGGGAGAGGAGACCAATGGTGTGTCCCTTGTACATAGGGACACCGATCGGTCACCTCCCCCAGTCAGTCCCCTCCCCCCACAGTAAGAATCACTCCCTAGGGAACACATTAACCCCTTGATCGCCCCCTAGTGTTAACCCCTTCCCTGCCAGTCATGTTTGAACAGTAATTAATGCATTTTTATAGCACGGATCTCTGTATAAAAGTGAATGGTCCCAAAAATGTGTCAAAAGTGTCCGATGTGTCCGCCGCAATATCGCAGTCATGATAAAAATCGCAGATCGCCACCATTACTAGTAAAAAATAAATAAATAATAAAAATGCCATAAATCTATCCCTATTTTGTAGACGCTATAACTTTTGCGCAAACCAAACAATATACGCTTATTGTGATTTTTTTTTTTTTACCAAAAATTTGAAGAAGAATACGTATCGGCCTAACCTGAGGAAAAAATGTTTAAAAAAAAAATGGGATATTTATTATAGCAAAAGTAAAAAAATATTGTGTTTTTTCAAACTTGTCCCTCTTCTTTTGTTGATAGCGCAATAAATAAAAACCGCAGAGGTGATCAAATACCACCAAAAGAAAGCTCTATTTGTGGGGAAATAAAGATAGACATTTCATTTGGGTACAGTGTTGCATGACCGCGCAATTGTCATTCAAATTGTGACAGCGCTGAAAGCTGAAAAATGGCTTGGGCAGGAAGGGGGTGAAAGACCATTTCTGAGTTCATATACCGTAACTCAATTTTGAGGTGAGCAGGCATTGCAGCTGGTGCCGGTGTGCACAATAAGGGTGATCTGTTGGAGAGCAGAGGAGCATAGTGGTGTTTTGTATATAAGGACTGAAGTTCACACCAATCAAGATTTAAATATACATACCGGTATATGAACTATATACATTGGAAATTCGTTAGAACACTTATTTATTAGTTCACATAAGACTGGTTAATAATATAGGCAATTGCACAAGTGATATATGTTTTTTGAGGCAGCGCTGCACTATTACTATAATTGTTTAGTGTTTGGTGTTGTGATTCACTGAGTGTTATAGCAGCTGTGGATAATTAGTTAATCATATAATTTTGCACTAGAATTTTTATTTATTTATTAGCACTTAATTTATAGGAATTGGTGGCCTGATTCTTACACATATCTAAATACTGATACTAACTTCCCTGGCAGGGGGCACTAGCATGGGCATGAGGAAGACATCAGAACCCGGGGGGAGGAGGAGGCGGGTTCCGCGGCTCTGCACTGTGATAGACAGTCTGCCGTGAGACATACCGGCTGCCATATAGAGCCAAGAATACGGCTTGCGGGACCTCAGACACCCTGCACAAGCCGTGGGCACTTACCTCTGGTCCCCTTGCTAGTGCGTTCCTGGAGCCAAGTGCTGGTACTTGCTCCAGCACTGGGCTCCGCTCCGGGACGGTTGCCAGGTATGCTCATAGTGTAGTAAGTTTATTGATTGATATAAAAGCAATAGGTATATATTGCTCTCACATGTATTTGTGCCTGTTTCCCGGCACTAGGTGTATACAGCATGTGCAGATATGGCTGTTTCTTCCGGCTTTAGCGTGTGGTGCAAGCTTCGCTCTAAATGGTAAAGCCAGGTGGGTATCTTACAGGACCCAGAAATTACGAATCCCCCTCTCCGACGTATGTTTGGCCATGCTTGGCGTCTTCGGGAAGTGAGGTAACGCCGTTCTGGTTTGCATTTATGGGAATGGAAAGCTTTCTAATTGGTTGGGCTCCACCAATAGGAGGAGGAGACGAATGTATGCTAAAAAATCTGCCTCTAGGAATGCCGATCTGCGCATGCTAACCGCATCAAACGATAGTGGATGGAAGTGTTTTAGTACATTTAAACCATAGGAAAAGAAGAAGCCTCTAAATGGTCTCCTAAAATAGGTTGAATCAATAAAAAACATTATCTGAGTGTAACAACCATAAACATAATCGAAAAATCTAATTTGGACATACAAATTCTGAGACGTCTTTTTGCTCTCCACATAAACGCGAGTGTGTATAGTGGATAAGGAAAACCTTTCCCAATTGATAACCAATGTATAAGCGGAATGAGATGTCTATTGGTATGAACCAAAAAATATAAAAAATCCAAGAATAAAGTGTGATAGTAATAGTCAATATTTTAAAGGGGAGTTCCAGCCTTTTTTATGTTTATTAAAAGTCAGCAGCTACAAAAAGTGTAGCTGCTGGCTTTTAATAAACAGACACTTACCTGCTCCACTGTCCAGCGACACGGCCGAACGGAGCTTCGCTCCTCCCCCCCCCCCTCTCCTCCGGCGCCTCCATCCTAACTGTGGGCACCCGGCCGTGACAGCTTTCAAGTTCGCGGCCGAGCACTCACTGCGCATGCCCGAGCGGCGCTGCGCTCCCTGAGTGGACAGGCGATTGCCTGGGACCTGTCACGTGTCCCAGGTGATCGCCTACCGGAAGGGGCCGCCAAAAGGCGATATGACGTGTCGCCTAAGCGGTCCCTGGGCGGAAAGAGGAAGTGGGACAGGAAGTCCCACTCCTACTGAAGCCCCCACCCCCCCCCCAAAAAAAAATGACATGCCAAATGTAGCATGTAAGGGGGCGAGGAGTGGTTTAAGCGGAAGTTCCACTTTTGGGTGGAACTCCGCTTTAAGTGAGTAAACCCAATTGGAATAAATTGTATATAATAGGTAAATAAACCCATATTATACAAATTTATGTCAACAGGATGTATATCAATGTGAAATGAGGAACTCCCCATATTTGGTAAGTCCAATCACAATCAGAACATTCTAAAGGAATACAATAAAAAATCAATAATCGGTAATAAACATTTAAGATCAATATCTATGTTTAATCCTAAAGGTTGTAAAGACTGAAACCTAAAAATCCATTGTGTCTCCATTTGGGACAACTCTTTGGTCATATCTGTGCCTCTCCAATGCTGGCGGACTATCTATACCCCAAAATCTAAGAAGGGTAGGGTCCTTAGTGTATCCAACCATTTTAGGTTGGTACACAATATGATGTCTATAGCCTTTCTTGATGTTATCAATGTGTTCAACCACCCTCTTGGCCAACGTTCTAGTGGTACTGCCAACGTATTGAAAATTGCATGGGCACATGAGAAGGTAGGTCACATATCTGGTATCACAGGTGATGAGCTGTCTAATAGCAAATTCCATATCTGTGATAGCAGAGGAACAACTTGTAGTTTTTCTAGTTTTGTCACAATTTTTTTTACATGCTTTGCATCTTTTATAAGAAAGGGTTTTAGGACTTTTGAGTGAGGCACAAGACACGTGGTGAGAGAAATTATAAAATTGTTTAATTGACATATGAACAAAGCATACCTCATAAACAAAAATACTCATGTTCAACCATGTATCATATATCTATACAGTGCTGGGACAAGGTCATCCAGCGCCCAGGGCGAACATGCCAAACTGCGCCCCCCCCCCCCCACCACATGATGAGAACATTGGATGAAAACAAGTGCATTTGGCTCAATTGTCTCATAATCTGATCAAGTACACAGCTTTCAAGAGCTGATTATGACAGTTCATGTGAAAATATCACAAAATAAGCACAAAAAAATTCTTGTAAGAAAGTGGAACGAACGATTTTCATGTAATTAATATGGTATTTGCACGGAAAATCTGCGCATGCTCGGAAATGAAAGAATACATTACAATACATCATTTCTGAAGTTGTATTCTGTCTAATGAGAATTTTTGTAACTTTAGTAATCTATTTGTTTTCCATATGAGACCAGCATGGAAAACAAAATTGTCTAATATTCTCATTGTGTGTATGGGCCTTTTACTCTAGGAGCAGAGAATTAAGATAAAACCACCTAAACTGGCATAAATGCATAGTTTTTTTTTTCATTCAGCCATTGGGCTGAATTAAAAAAAAACACTAATGCCGCGTACACACGACCGTTTTTAATGATGAGAAAAATGACATTTTTTAAAATGGTCATTAAAAAGGATCGTGTGTTGGCTTCAGAGCATTTTTCACGACGTGAAAAACGGCCATGAAAAAATTGGAACATGCTCTAATTTTTCACGTTGTTTTTTACATCGTCGTTTTTCTCGTCATGAAAAACGGCCGTGTGTGGGCTTTAACGACGTGAAAAAAATGCGCATGCTCAGAATCAAGTATGAGACGGGAGCGCTCGTAATGGAGATAGCACATTCGTCACGCTATAACGGACTGAAAAGCACGAGGCTAAAAAACGCGAATCGTCTCTCAACAAACTTTACTAACATGAAGGGTGGCGCCATCCGAATGGAACTTCCCCTTTTATAGTGCCGTCGTACGTGTTGTACGTCACTGCGTTTTTCTCGAACATTTTTTTCCACGATAGTGTGTAGGCAAGGCAGGCTTGAGAAGAATCACGTCGAGAAAAATTCAGTTTTTTTCAATGACATTAAAAACGGTCGTGTGTACAGGGCATTAGGCTGGGTTCACACTAGTGCAAATTGTATGTGGGTTTTCCCCGCATCCAATTCGCATGTCAGGAGATTGTGACCACCTCTCTATGGAGCCCGTTCACACAGCTCTGGGACGGCTGCAGAGCGAATTGCACAGGAGTCCTGTGTGTCTTCTGTTCCGTTTCAGGTCCGAATTCAGCCAAAAATTCAGACCGAAATCAGACCTGAAACGAACAATTCATCCATCCACACGAGAGAGGTAGATTCATACCGAGACGTATTCTGACAGTGGGGACTCTGTCAGAATACATTGATCAATGCTGCAGCTGATTGGCTGCAAGCCGCTGGTCGAACAAGGTTTTCCAGCGGTCCCATTCTACAGGAGCTGATCTGATGGGGCGGATTCTAACAGGCAAGGCCACACAGATCAAAATTTAGCTGGTCCCCGCTAAACAGAATGAATTTTGATCGGTGCTTACCCAGCTTTACCTTATTCCTTGCTCCAGTAGGCTCTCCCAGTGCTGTGACTGGTCCTGTGAAGCTCCCGGGTGAATTGTGAGTGGCTGTGGTCACACTCCAGCTTCATCATACCATACGGGGTTAATGTTCCTGCATGGTATGATGATGCTTAGGCTTTAGGTGGAGGGAGGAGAGCACTGCAGCTACCTGGAGCAAAGACAAGTTTTCCCCCAGCACTGCAAGGGTGGACTTTTTTACTTTGCTGGATTAGGGCTGCAATACAACCCCTGCTGTTTGTGGTCAAATCTTTCCATAGGTTAGAAATATACTGGGACTTTTCAGGTGCTACATAGATGTATTCCACATACACACTATATTTTATTAAAATGCATGATTTTCATTAAGATACAGTGTGTGTGTGCAATACATCTACGTAGAGCATGAAAAGTCCCAGTATATTTCTAATCAATTCATAAAAATGTTACTTTTACTTTAGTAAACGTGCACTGCAAGGGTTAGCACAGGTTTACAGCACAGCATTGCACAGTGTGGATAGCAGAACAGGTCGGCACTCACAGGAGGAGAAAAGCAGTCTGTTATCTATCACTTCTTATCTTCAGTCTGCCGGAGGAGAGAGGAAAGTTCCGATGTCTGCTGCTGGGCAGAAAGCAGTGATCAGGGCTTCAGTGTACTGTTGTCTGCTTGCTCCGCCCATCTGTACTGGAGCTCTCACTGCTGATTCAGCCGCCCAGTCTGTCAGGGACCTGTGCCTAGGAGAGTGTCTCTGGCCTTTCCGGGGAAGCCTGCAGCAGATAAGGGCACATTCTCGGCTCTGCTTTTGGACACAATTAGCAACACAGAGGCTGAAACAAAGCATGATGCTCCAGTGTTTTGGTGCCCCCTCCCACACTCCGCCCAGGGCAGTGGCCCCTCCTGCCCCTGCCTTGTACCGGCCCTGTATCTATATACAAGGCAATGGCATACAGAAAAGAAGGATTCATATATATGTTGTGGTAGATTAGCTCGTGGGGAATCACCTTTTCTCGAAATGAAGGTCAGCGTGCAGGCAGTTTCTTTAAAATCTGGCGGGTTGCCAGCTTTATTTACAAGTGGTTTGCAAAGTCATAAAAATAAACAAAAACAGTAAAGTAAATCCTCCTTGCCGTCCAGCGCTAAACTAAACAGTAGACTGCTCTCTATACGGTGCGGGGCTGGTCCCCATCACTCACAAAACCTGAGGTAAAGCAAACCTTCTTTTTCAATCCAAACAAACAGAGCTCCTCTCTCTGTTTCCCTTCTGAGTCTCAGGCCAGAGCACTACTGTGCTCTCTTCCTGGTCATTTAAAGTCCACCTGAGCATGGACTCAAGTGGACCACAACACCCGGACCAGAATCAAGCCTGCCACAGAGGCTGGAAAAAATCCGGGCCGGATTCCGGTTCAGTCTCTTACAATAGAACGAATGTGATGTGAAATATACCGATTATCGATGACCTCACCTCGCATACCGTCACAATGTATATACACATGCACGCATCTGTCAATAAGGGCTATCCAGCAACCAGAATGACAGAAGAATACCTGTGCTCAGGTTCCCAGCTAGAAGAGCCGTTCGGCGCACGCACATGCGCAATGGCACGAATGACGGCACAGGGACGAGCATCGTGACAGCTCTTGGTGCCAGATGCGCTATTTAAAGGAGACTGACGCCTTGCTGCTTTGCTGTCTGGTCTACAGTGTTCCCTGAGACCCCTGCTGCTTGCTTGTTCTGCACATCTGTTCCTGTTGACCTGGCTTGTTCCTGACTACTCCTGCCTGCTGCCTGCCTCCGACCCCGTATTGTCCTGACTCTGCTTCTGCCTTGGCCTGTTTGCTGCCCGCCTGTTACCGACCCGGCTAGTACCTTGACTCCTCTTCGGCTACTGCTCCTGTACCTGATCTGCCCACCATTGTATGACCCGGCTTGCCTGCACCTGCTTGTGCTCTGAACTACAAAACACCTCCCTGCTGTCTGCTGTATCCAGCTTCCAGTCTGATCCAGTCTCGTGCCTGACTGCTGTTCCAGCCTTCCACCTGCTGCAAGTCTCCTCTCAGTCGTAAGGCCCAGCCCCTGTATCAGCGATCCTGCCAGGCACTTGTGCCCCTCTGCACTCCTGAGCTCCTGTCTGCTCTATCAGGGGTTTTCGAGCCAGAGGTATACAAGAGGCTGCTCCCTGCATACTGGGCTCAACCATCAGGTACGTGACAGCATTTGAAATTGTGTAGTTTCCCACGGAAGTAATTAATGTAAAAAGCCAAATACTTATTGAGTAATGGATACAAATGCGTTATACGATACAAATGAATCACAGTTAAGGTCAAGCTATGTGTTGGGAACATGATGACATTGATAGGCTCAACACGTTTCGTGGCCAAGTGCCACTCATCAGGAGCAAACGCATAGCATATCTGAAAACAAATTAAAAAAAGGTACCAAATAGGATCTAATATTTTGCCCGGATAATAAAAAAAAGAAGGTAGGAGCAAGGGGAAACAATATGTATCTATCCCTGGAATACTTACATATAAATTGTTCCAAATAAGCAGTGTTGCAAGTCAGGGTCTGCAAAGCCAAGTCTGTCCCGGGATGAAATGAACCCAAGGAAGACGCGAGTGCACCAACACACCCCAGGAGCACCCTCCAAAACGCAATAAGCAAGGGTGAAAAAAATCCAAATATGTCTGTAGAGAAAATCATATTGGACCAATGTGTGAATGGTACCAATATATACATACAGTATTCATTAACTAAAGACCAACATCCATTATTGCCTGAAAGTTTAAAAAGCATAGTAGATACAAAGTGAAGGGAATAATATATCACATAAAGAGAAAAGAAAGTAAAAAGGGAAAAATCGCATGAAAATCATGCAATACTCCAAAGAGGAAAGGGTGAAGAAAAACAAAGAGATGCGCAGTCTTGTGATAGAGGAAATCACAGGGATAGTTGCCTGGTGACATTACATGCTCTGAGACATGATGTACATGTTTAAGGAGAGAAGCCAAAGTGTGAACAAGACTCCCAGTGGGGGTATAAGTAACACCCGACACTCCCTAGGCTCCTCCCATATATAATCTTGGATAAGAAACCAACACCCATTGTTGCCTGGAAAAGTGAAAAGTATAGTGGATACAGGGTGAAAGAAAACATATACTACAAGAGAGAAGAGAATGGAAATGTGAAAAAAACGCATAAAGATCATGAAGTTTTCCCGAAAGGGGGAAAAGTGACGAAAAACAGAAAGGTGTGCTATAATGGCGATACAGAGGAAATCGCAGGGATGTTACCTGTGACATTGCACAGAGCTGTGCTCTGACGCATGATGTAAATGTGTGAGGAAAAAAAACAGAGTGTGAACAAGATTCCCAAGGGTGTGCAAGTAATGCCCGACACTCCCCGGACCCCTCCCAGTGTCATGCTAAGCATGGAAGATCGAAGAGAGATGGCCTCACCACAGCGGCAAGACCATCCGCCGATGGCGCCCAACCACTCCCCTCGTGTACCAGCTACATAATTGATGCGTTGGCGTCATGACGTCCGCCAGGACGCACAACACATGGCGCGGCGCCAAAGCAGGTCAGGGGAATATGATATTAGGCAGTTCATCACCTGCGACACTAGATATGTCACTTACCTGCTTATGTTGGCAGGACCACTAGAACCATGGGCAAAAGAGTGGGAGAACATATAGATAACATAAAAAATGGGTTCAAACACCACAGTGTATCTAACCCCTTCAGGCTGATGCACAACAAGGACCCCTCCTTACTCAGGTTCTGGGGCATTGATAGGGTTTGCCAGAATTGGAGAGGAACTGACGTGACAAAAAAAGTGTCGCAGATGGAGACGCAATGTATATATAGACTTCAATCTGAATCTCTCCAGCCTTTGGGATTAAACCTCGATATAGATTTAAAATGTTTTTTAACTGATTATTGATTGCAATAATATATATGTTTTTAGCGAGATTGGTTTTTAGATTAGAGCCCTTGTCCCTCAGGGTTTCTATCTTAATACCTATTTTTTAGTATAATATACTTTTAGAAGTTCTTTACTATTATTACATTCTTTTTTTTTGTGTATTATATTAATCATTTTAAAAATGTCTTTTGATCTGTTAGTATAGGCATGTTTGTATTGGTATTTTTGGCCATATGGATATTCACCACTAGATGGTGCTGTCCTAATTATTTCCTTCATATAGAAAATAGGAATGGTTGTATTGGCAATTTCGGCCATATGGATATTCACCACTAGATGGTGCTGTCCTAATTATTTCCTTCAAGCCGCAATATACCCATCTGATCTTACTCAGCTTTAAATTGCATCCTTGCACCAAAATAGTTCATCTACCACCGATTGCGGACTATAAATATTTTTATGTATTAGTTAATTTATTGATTCCTTTGTAAGGTTGGCTATTTATGTGCAGTGTGGGCAGCGTGTGTGCATCAGCGCTCCCCAGAGGCAGATTCTGTAATGCCTCACCAATAGCAGCCTTTCTACCCACATAAAAGCAAGCAGGAAGTGGCGTAACATCACTTCAAGAAGAGCCAATCACTAAGAAACATATGTCGGAGCAGAGGATCCGTCATTTCCGGGTCCATATTTGATACCCCACATCAGGCTTTGCCCTTCGGAGCGAGACGTGGAACGCACGCCACCCCCAGGGATCAGCTGACTCACACACGCTGTTTACACCTAGTGCCAGGCCAGGCACTATTACATGTGAGTGTAACTGCTATTATTGCTGCTGTTTTTACTTTATTAAAAAATTACTACACTATGAGACTTTTATCCGTGTCTCCTGTGGAGTAATTTTTTACATTCTAGCCCCTTCCTGAGTGGCCATTGGAGTGGACTTATGCCATTAGCGGAATCAATCTGGTGTTCCCAAAGCGTTTTTTGACCGCCCTGTAAAAAGGGGTCAAACAGCTCTGGTGAGTGGCCATCTTCATACTGAGCACTCGTGGTGGAATCTATAAGTTTTATCTCAGAGCATTCCGTTTTGGTGTTGGGATTTATTCACTTATGGACTTTATGCTTGCTTATTTTTTCACGAATGTGCACATTTAAGTTTGATGCAGTGTTTTCTTTGTGCCAGTTTTTCACATGAACATGTATAGCGCCTTATTCTTAACGTTATAATTCTACAGTTTAGAGATTTGTTCACTTTAAAGGGGGCAGCTGTTTATATGTTCTTATCCTCAAAAGGTGCCATTTTTTAATGTTTTTAATGTTGTTAATGTCTTCCTGTACCATATGTTTAAAGACTACAATGAACTGGTGGGAAGAGCCTTTGGGATTAAAAGCTGACTTATTGCTTAGCCCAGTGTGGGTGTAGGAATATTGAGTAGCACAATTGGTTCTATTTGGATGTTCCTCAAAAAAAAATTGACTTTCAATTTTCTGTAAAATTTTTCCAGCTCTATGAATGTCTCAAATTGGTTTAAAAACTTGGCAGGGGCATATTTCAGGCCCTCACTAAGGACTGCGAGTTACTCCTTGGTAAAGGATATATCAGTAAGGTTGAAAATGCCTGCCATTAGGTTTCTCATTTTCTTTTATTTTCTCCCCCATCTGCGGCCTTTCCTCCGCCTTCTCCTGGGCGGTGCATCGTCGTAAAAGCATGGGCGTACTCCCCCTTCTTTACAAAGGTTCTTTCCACTCCTTCCATTTCCCCCCCCCTTGTGTGTGGTGTGTACTGTAGGATGGTCTCCCCCTACCTCTACCTCTGCCTCTACCTCTAAAGTTTCCCCTTGGTTTGTCCCAAAAAGGTCTAGGTGCCCATGTATTTATATCATAATGTTAGGTCACCTAAGGCCAGGAGACAGATGCATGCCATTGGGGTCCAGAGTGCACTGCTAAGGTAGTGAACTTTACTGCCATGGATGGGGCTTTGGGTGGTTAAGGGAATGCAGGCCCTCTGGAGCACCGACACGGATCACACTGGTAGCTAGAGCATGAAATTCCCCAGGGCGCAGAGTCTAAGAGCCAGCAGGTGTTCACCAGAGCCCCTAGTGGTGGGGATGTACTTTGCTGCAACTGGCTCCCGGTTGCGGCCCCCAGGGTCTCCCAGCTCACGCTCACGGTCGGTTACTGAAGGATAGAGAGGAAACAGCAGACTGGGACAACAAGGGATAGTCAGGAGATAAGCCAAAAGTTCGGGGCAACGAACAGACAGGGTTAATCAAAGAACATTCCAAAGGTCAGGGTATGAAGCAGACAAGGATAATCAAGAACAAGCCAAGGACGGTAAATAGAATAAGACGTAGAGCATACGGCAAGACACACACAGGAAGCCAAACACACAATATTGATCAGCAAGCTAGGTTGCAGTGCACAGGTTAATATGGTGTTCCCATTCTGCTGCGGTAGAGCCATGCTTGAGTGAAGATTACTTAAGCAGACAGGTGTGAGTGTGCAGGCCCTAATGCTGATACACAACCAGAGGTAAGCAGACAGACAGGGCATGGAAGTATTACTGCAGATGCATGACACATACAATATATAGGTGTTCTGGGGGTCTGTGTGGATTGGTCCCTTAGAAAGGCATATTGATTATTAACTGGTACACTATACTGGGGAGTGAGTGGTGAAGCATTATCCCAAAAAGAGGGGTATGTCTCTCTTTGACCGATCTTTTCGTTTAGGTTTACACTACACATTGGTTATCAATTGGAAAAGGTTTTCCATATCCACTATACACACTCACGTTTATGTGGGGATGTAGTGGAGTTGGTTCCCACTAGAGGAATCTTTTTTCAACGTCTATTAGTTTAACGTAATACCATCCTATAAAGCAGGGGTCTCCAAACCCCGGCCCGCGGGCCACATCCGGCCCGCTTGTGTGTTTTATCCGGCCCGCAGCTGACAGGTCCTGTAGTGTAAACTAAGCCGCCCATGCAGCCACGCCGTTTTTTTTTACATTGGCTGCTGGGGCCGACCGAGGCGCGGCACCTCCCCTCTTTCCGCCCACTGTTTGAAATTACAATCCTCAACGAGTGACGTCACAGGTGCAGCACCTCCCCTCTTCCCGCCCGCTGTTTGAATTTACGATCCTCCACAAATGACGTCACAGGCGCGGCACCTCCCCTCTTCCCGCCCGCTGTTTGAATTGACGATCCTTCCATGTGTGTAGCAGTGGGCGGGAGACGGGAGTTGCAGAAGAGCTGCAGAAGAACTGAAATCAGCTAGCACGGAGGTAAGAGGCAGAGGCAACGCTGATGGGCACACTGCAGGTGAGATTGCTGATGTGGACCTTGCTGGGGACAGTGCTGATGGGGATATTTCTGGGGACATTGCTGTGCTGATGGGGATATTTCTGGGGACACTGCTGATGGGGACATTGCTGGGGACAGTGCTGATGGGGACATTGCTGGGGACAGTGCTGATGGGGATATTTCTGGGGACATTGCTGTGCTGATGGGAACATTGTTGGGGACACTGCTGATGGGGACACCACGAATGGGGACACCGCTGATGGGTACACAGGTGTCCCTATCAGCAATGATGGGGACACTGCTGATGGGGATGCTGCTGATGGGGACACCAATGATGGGGACACCGCTGATGGGGACACCGGTGTCCCCATCAGTGGCGTCCCCATCAGCGGCGTCCCCATCATTGGTGTGCTCATCAGCGGTGTCCCCATCAGCAATGATGGGTACACCGCTGATGGGGACATGGGGTCACCGCTGATGGGGTCACCGCTGATGGGGACACTGCTGATGGGAACATGGGGTCACCGCTGATGGGGTCACCGCTGATGGGGACACCGCTGATGGGGACACCGCTGATGGGGTCACTGCTGATGGGGACACCGCTGATGAGGACACCGCTGATATTTTATACATAACTGATATATTTTTTTCCGCCCCCGAATACTTGTAAAATCTACAATGTGACCCTTGTGTTGAAAAGTTTGGAGACCCCTGCTATGAAGTGTAAAGCATATACATTTATATACCTTTGAGATAGTAAGGTTCATTTGTACCCTCAATAATATAATATTTTATTTAAGTCATATATGCTAACTAGTGATGAGCCGAACACCCCCGGGTTCGGTTCGCACCAGAACCCGCGAACGGACCGAAAGTTCGTACGAACATTAGAACCCTATTAAATACAATGGATGCGAACGTTTGAATTCTAAAGTGCTAATTATAACAACTATTATGTATGTTATTGTCCTAAAAAGGGTTTGGGAACCCGGGTTGTGCACCAGGGGACATGTATCAATGCAAAAAGAAGTTTTAAAAACGGTCGTTTTTCGGGAGCAGTCATTTTAATGATGCATAAAGTGAAAAAAAAAAAGTCAAATATTCCTTTAAATATCGTACCTGGGGGGTGTCTAAAGTATGCCTGTGAAGTGCCACGTGTTTCCCGTGTTTAGAACTGTCCCTGCACAAAATGACACTTCTAAAGGGAAAAAAAGCCATTTAAAACTGCTTGCGGCTTTAATGTAATGTCTGGTCCCGGTAATATGGATGAAAATCTTTAAGAAAAATGGCATAGCTACCCCATGACCCCCCCCCTACCCCAGCCCATTACCAGCCCCTTTGGGTCTTGTATGGATATTAAGGGGAACCCCGCACATAAAATAAAAAAGGCCCTATATACTCTGAACAGCCGTATACAGGCGGTGCATACAAGACAGGGACTGTAGGTTTGTTCTTATGTAGAATCTGTTTGTAATTTTGAACAGGTACATTGTTGAAGTGTAGCTCCAGCCCAAAAATCTATTTTTAAACTTTTTGGAAAACATAGGTAAGGGTTATCACCCCTGTAACATTTGTTTTGCTGTCTGTGCCCCTGTTCAGAACATTTCACCTCACTTTCCGTCCCAATGACAACTGTTTTTGAAATGTGGTGTTTTTCTTGAAACAAGGATTGCTGATAAAGCATCAGTACAGAGGAGACACCTTTCTCCCATATTTATTCTTACAGGAGAGAATTTTCCTTCCTAGTGGTAGATTTCCTCTCACTTCCTGTTGTCTTCTTGCGTTTGCAAGTAGGAGTCGTTTGTAAGTTGGATGTTTGAAAGTAGGGACCTGCCGTATATACTCTGCAGAAATAGGCCCCTTAGTTGTTGGTGTTGGCACAACACTGTAAGCACTCTCAGTTACTCTTGGTTGGTGCTGGAACGCCCTGCTGTCAACTATTATATCAGGAATTTTAATTACATATAATTGTTGAACAGTGGTAGTAAAAATTGGGCCTTTGATGGTGGTGCTGGTGCCACAACACTGTAAGCCCTGACAGTTACTCTTGGTGGGTGCAGCAATGGGCCCTGCTGTGAATTATTAGATCAAGAATTGTAATTGCATGCCCCTGTTGAACAGGGGCTGAAAAATTGGGCCTTTCGTGGTGGTGGTGGTGGTGGTGGTGGTGGTGTTGCCACAACACTGTAAGCCCTCAGAGTTACTCTTGGTGGGTGCAGCAATGGGCCCTGCTGTGAATTATTAGATCAAGAATTGTAATTACATGCCCCTTTTGAACAGGGGCTGAAAAATTGGGCCTTTCGTGGTGGTGGTGGTGGTGGCGTTGCCACAACACTGTAAGCCCTCAGAGTTACTCTTGGTGGGTGCAGCAATGGGCCCTGCTGTGAATTATTAGATCAAGAATTGTAATTGCATGCCCCTGTTGAACAGGGGCTGAAAAATTGGGCCTTAGGCACTGGTGGCACAACACTACAACCC
This sequence comes from Rana muscosa, assembly GCA_029206835.1. NCBI lineage: Eukaryota > Metazoa > Chordata > Amphibia > Anura > Ranidae > Rana > Rana muscosa. Next base: position 726,910,506 of record CM055116.1, read on the forward strand.
CTCACAGATACTGTACTTGGAGCACAGCAATGAGCCCTGTTGCAAAGTATTGCTTCAAAAATTGTAATGACACGCCCCTGTTAAACAGGGGCTGAAAAATTGGGCCTTAGGCACTGGTGCCACAACACTCCAACCCCTCACAGATACTGTACTTGGAGCACAGCAATGAGCCCTATGGCAAATTATTGCTAAAAAAATTGTAATTACACGCCCCTGTAAAACAGGGGCTGAAAAATTGGGCCTTAGCCACTAGTGGCGGCACCCATAAACAAAAATGATCTTCCAAGCTATCATCATCAATCGTATCATTGAGGACTCGGAGGAGGAGGATAGCCAGTCAACATAACAGCACAGGCACTCAGCATCAGCATCAGTCTTGAAGGGATGTGACATGTTAAAATCAATTAGTCTGTTATATCAGCATCAGGTGTGTGGTAGCTGGTGGTGATCCAAGACTGGTTCATCTTGATGAAAGTCAGTCGATCAACCGAGTCGGTGGACAGGCGCACCCTGTGATCCGTGACAAATCCTCCAGCAGCACTGAATGTGCGTTCCGAAAGAACGCTGGATGCAGGACAGGCCAGTAGCTCAATTGCATACTGTGCAAGCTCTGGCCAGTGATCCATCCTCAAGACCCAGTAAGCCAGAGGATTTTCGGTGGGGAAGGTGTCCAAGTCTGACCTTGCCCCTAGATATTCCTGCACCATGTTTATCAGACGCTGGCGATGGTTGCTGGAACCGATCATACTTTGGGGCTGCAGACTAAAGAATTGTCTGAACGCATCGGTCAGACGGCCACCTTCCCCACCGCTCCTTCTTTGACTGGCCGAAGCCTCAGCAACTCGTTGTCCAGGACCAGGAGTTTGTAACCTCCCAGTCTCTGGGAACGCATTGCACAGACCTTTCTGCAAGGCCTCCCGGAGTTGTCTCATCCTCTGCTCCCTCTGCGACGGTAACATAAGGTCCGCAACCTTACCCTTGTACCGTGGATCAAGGAGAGTGGCCAGCCAGTAATGGTCCCTCTCCTTGATCCGAAGAATACGAGGATCCTTCCGCAGACTTTGCAGGATCAGGGAGGCCATGCAGCGTAGGTTTGCTGAGGCATTCGCTCCGGAGTCCTCTGGGTCACTAAGGACGACATGATCCGCAGCCACCTCCTCCCAGCCACGTACAAGTCCACTGGTTTCTTGGGACTGTAAATCATCCCTAAAAGACTGCTGCTGATGATGCTGAGTGCCAGCCTCCACCTCCATGCTGACACAATCCTCCTCCTCCTCCTCCTCCTCCTCCTCGTCCTCTTCCTGTGCGATGGGTGGGACAGAAGGAACACTGTCTGGGTAAAGGGGGCCTTGAGAGGCAAGGAAGTCCTCCTCTTCCTGCCTCTGTTCTGCCTCAAGTGCCCTGTCCATTATTCCACGCAGCGTGTGCTCCAACAGGTGGACAAGAGGTACAGTGTCACTGATGCATGCACTGTCACTGCTCACCATCCTCGTGGCCTCCTCAAATGGTGCCAGGACAGTGCATGCATCCCTGATCATGCCCCACTGGCGTGGAGAAAAAAAAACAAGCTCCCCTGACCCTGTCCTGGTGCCGTAGTCGCACAGGTACTCATTGATGGCCCTCTGCTGCGTGTGCAGCCGCTGCAGCATGGCCAACGTTGAGTTCCACCTGGTGGGCATGTCACATATAAGGCGGTTCTTGGGCAGGTTCAACTCCTTTTGCAGCTCAGCCAGGCGAGCACTGGCATTATAAGATCTGCGGAAATGCACACAGACTTTCCTGGCCTGCCTCAGGACATCCTGTAAGCCCGGGTACCTGCCCAAGAACCGCTGCACCACCAGGTTAAGGACGTGAGCCACACAGGGCACATGGGTCAGTTGTCCCTGTCGGAGGGCGGAGAGGAGGTTGGTGCCATTGTCGCAAACCACCATTCCTGGCTTAAGCTGGCGTGGCGTCAACCACCTCTCGGCCTGGCCCTGCAGAGCAGACAGGACCTCTGCCCCAGTGTGGCTTCTGTCCCCCAAACACACCAGCGCAAGCACGGCATGGCATCTTTTTGCCTGCGTACTTGCGTAGCCCCTTGAACGCCTACGGAGCACCGCTGGTTCCGAGAACAAACCACAGGAAGAGGCCATGGAGGAAGAAGAAGAGGAGGGGGTGGAGGAGAGAGGTGTGTCACAACCAGTAGTAGCATTTTGGAGGCGTGGCGGTGGAACAACCTCCAACACTACTGCACCTTGTCCTGCATCCTTCCCAGCTGCCAAAAGAGTGACCCAATGGGCCGTGAAAGAAAGGTAACGTCCCTGTCCATGCCTGCTGGACCATGAGTCAGCGGTAATATGCACCTTACCGCTGACCGCCCTGTCCAGCGAGGCCAAGACTTTGCCTTCCACATGCCGGTAGAGAGCCGGAATAGCCTTCCGTGAGAAAAAGTGGCGTTTGGGAACCTGCCACTGAGGAACCGCACATTGCACAAACTCACGGAAGGGGGCCGAGTCTACCAACTGAAAAGGCAGCAGTTGAAGCGCTAGCAATTTAGCCAAGCTAGCATTCAACCGCTGGGCATGTGGATGGCTGGGAGTGAACTTCTTTCGACGGTCCAGCAGCTGGGGCAGGGAAATTTGCCTGCTAGAATCGGACGTCGTTGTACTGCTAGCAGAGTGGCCGCAAGTACTTGGCTGTGACACACCTAATTCTACACCTTCATTCCTCTCAGTGCATGTTTCAGAGAGGACTGAAGTTATAGTGGGGTTGGAGATCCCAGCTGATGCGGTGCAAGGAGAGGTCCGCTTTGTTCTTTGGTGTGGGTCTTTGAGGTAGGCTTGCCAACGAGCTGCATGGCAGGTCAACATATGTCTGGTCAGGCATGTGGTACCCAAGCGGCTGATGTTTTGGCCACGCGATATACGCTTGAGACATATGTTGCAAACAGCAGCTGTGCGATCTGATGCACTAGCCTCAAAAAAGGCCCACACCAAAGAACTTTTTGAATGACGGGCAGAGGCAGCGCCCTGCACAGGCGGAGCTCTGCGGTGTGATTCCGTCGGTGTACTGCCCTTACGCTGGCCACCAAAGGGCATCCTGCCTCATTGGAGATGTGCCTCCTCCTCATCCTCCTCCTCCTCCTCTCTCCTATTAGGCACCCACGTGGAGTCAGTGACCTCATCATCACCTCCCTCCTCATCACTGGAGCCAATCTGGCAGTATGCTGCAGCTGCTGGAACATGACTGCCAGATTGGTGTCCTTCTTGAGCATCCCCTCTGTCTGCTCTCACGCTACTGCCTTCCTCTAGCTGGGTTTCATCATCAGACCCTTCGAAACGCTGGGCATCCTCCTGGAGCATGTACCCAACACTGTGCTCAAACAGTTCGGGGGACTCCTCAGGAGGAGGACATGGTGGGTCTAGGGAAGGAGTGACTGATGATGAGTCTGACATTGATACCAGGGAAGAGGACGCTTTGGCAGCTGCTTTTCCAGTACCCTGAGCCTGGGTGAGAGAGGATGAGGAGGAGGAGGAGGGCTTGGTCATCCACTCTACCAAGTCTTCGGCATGATGTGCCTCAACATGTCCAGCTGCCGAAAAGAAGGACAAGCGTGTCCCATGGCCATGTGCTGATGACAATGCACCGCGTCCACGACCAGCACTGTTGCCCCCAGACACAGAGCCTGCTTGCCCTCTTTTATTGCCTCCTGACTGTCTGCCTCTCCTTGTTTGCCTTCCAGACATTCTAATAGATGGCCTGCAGGGAGATGGGAAAAAAGGAATAAGGGCTACCTTCAGGTGTCCTTCTCTGTCCCTTTACTTAAGGATTTCTAAATATGGTTGAGGATGATTGCTTTTGCACAGAATACCACAACGACAATTTCCCTGACTGTCCAAAAAAACAAGGATTTCAAAGATGGTTGATGAGGAATGCTTTAGCACACTATAGCACAAGGAGAATTCCCTCACTGTCCTTCCCTGACCCTAGAAACAAGGATTCGCACAGTAAAAGACACCGACACTCTCCCTACCTATAGTTTTCTGTCCCTAGAAAAAATGTTTTTTTAAAGCACACTATAGCACAAGGAGAATTTCACTCACTTTCCTTCTTTGTCCCTAGAAACAAGGATTCGCACAGTAAAACACACTGACACTCTCCCTACCTATAGTTTTCTGTCCCTAGAAAAAATGGTTTTTTAAAGCACACTATAGCACAAGGAGAATTCCCTCACTGTCCTTCCCTGTCCCTAGAAACAAGGATTCGCACAGTAAAACACACTGACACTCTCCCTACCTATAGTTTTCTGTCCCTAGAAAAAATGTTTTTTTAAAGCACACTATAGCACAAGGAGAATTTCACTCACTTTCCTTCTTTGTCCCTAGAAACAAGGATTATCACAGTGAAAGAAACTGACACTCTTCCTTCCTATAGTTTTCTGTCCCTAGAAAAAATGTTTTTTTAAAGCACACTATAGCACAAGGAGAATTCCCTCACTGTCCTTCCCTGTCCCTAGAAACAAGGATTCGCACAGTAAAACACACTGACACTCTCCCTACCTATAGTTTTCTGTCCCTAGAAAAAATGTTTTTTTAAAGCACACTATAGCACAAGGAGAATTTCACTCACTTTCCTTCTTTGTCCCTAGAAACAAGGATTATCACAGTGAAAGAAACTGACACTCTTCCTTCCTATAGTTTTCTGTCCCTAGAAAAAATGTTTTTTTAAAGCACACTATAGCACAAGGAGAATTCCCTCACTGTCCTTCCCTGTCCCTAGAAACAAGGATTCGCACAGTAAAACACACTGACACTCTCCCTACCTATAGTTTTCTGTCCCTAGAAAAAATGTTTTTTTAAAGCACACTATAGCACAAGGAGAATTTCACTCACTTTCCTTCTTTGTCCCTAGAAACAAGAATTATCACAGTGAAAGAAACTGACACTCTTCCTTCCTATAGTTTTCTGTCCCTAGAAAAAATGTTTTTTTAAAGCACACTATAGCACAAGGAGAATTCCCTCACTGTCCTTCCCTGTCCCTAGAAACAAGGATTCGCACAATAAAACACACTGACACTCTCCCTACCTATAGTTTTCTGTCCCTAGAAAAAATGTTTTTTTAAAGCACACTATAGCACAAGGAGAATTCCCTCACTGTTTTTCCCTGTCCCTAGAAACAAGGATTCGCACAGTAAAAGACACTAACACTCTCCCTACCTATAGTTTTCTGTCCCTAGAAAAAATGTTTTTTTAAAGCACACTATAGCACAAGGAGAATTTCACTCACTTTCCTTCTTTGTCCCTAGAAACAAGGATTATCACAGTGAAAGAAACTGACACTCTTCCTTCCTATAGTTTTCTGTCCCTAGAAAAAATGTTTTTTTAAAGCACACTATAGCACAAGGAGAATTCCCTCACTGTCCTTCCCTGTCCCTAGAAACAAGGATTCGCACAGTAAAACACACTGACACTCTCCCTACCTATAGTTTTCTGTCCCTAGAAAAAATGTTTTTTTAAAGCACACTATAGCACAAGGAGAATTTCACTCACTTTCCTTCTTTGTCCCTAGAAACAAGGATTATCACAGTGAAAGAAACTGACACTCTCCTTACCTATAGTTTTCTGTCCCTAGAAAAAAATGTTTTTTTAAAGCACACTATAGCACAAGGAGAATTTCACTCACTTTCCTTCTTTGTCCCTAGAAACAAGGATTATCACAGTGAAAGAAACTGACACTCTCCCTACCTATAGTTTTCTGTCCCTAGAAAAAATGTTTTTCTAAAGCACACTATAGCACAAGGAGAATTCCCTCACTGTCCTTCCCTGTCCCTAGAAACAAGGATTCGCACAGTAAAACACACTGACACTCTCCCTACCTATAGTTTTCTGTCCCTAGAAAAAATGTTTTTTTAAAGCACACTATAGCACAAGGAGAATTTCACTCACTTTCCTTCTTTGTCCCTAGAAACAAGGATTATCACAGTGAAAGAAACTGACACTCTTCCTTCCTATAGTTTTCTGTCCCTAGAAAAAATGTTTTTTTAAAGCACACTATAGCACAAGGAGAATTCCCTCACTGTTTTTCCCTGTCCCTAGAAACAAGGATTCGCACAGTAAAAGACACTGACACTCTCCCTACCTATAGTTTTCTGTCCCTAGAAAAAATGTTTTTTTAAAGCACACTATAGCACAAGGAGAATTTCACTCACTTTCCTTCTTTGTCCCTAGAAACAAGGATTATCACAGTGAAAGAAACTGACACTCTTCCTTCCTATAGTTTTCTGTCCCTAGAAAAAATGTTTTTTTAAAGCACACTATAGCACAAGGAGAATTCCCTCACTGTCCTTCCCTGTCCCTAGAAACAAGGATTCGCACAGTAAAACACACTGACACTCTCCCTACCTATAGTTTTCTGTCCCTAGAAAAAATGTTTTTTTAAAGCACACTATAGCACAAGGAGAATTTCACTCACTTTCCTTCTTTGTCCCTAGAAACAAGGATTATCACAGTGAAAGAAACTGACACTCTTCCTTCCTATAGTTTTCTGTCCCTAGAAATTTTTTTTTTTTAAAGCGCACTATAGCACAAGGAGAATTCCCTCACTGTCCTTCCCTGTCCCTAGAAACAAGGATTCGCACAGTAAAACACACTGACACTCTCCCTACCTATAGTTTTCTGTCCCTAGAAAAAATGTTTTTTTAAAGCACACTATAGCACAAGGAGAATTCCCTCACTGTCCTTCCCTGTCCCTAGAAACAAGGATTCGCACAGTAAAAGACACTGACACTCTCCCTACCTATAGTTTTCTGTCCCTAGAAAAAATGTTTTTTTAAAGCACACTATAGCACAAGGAGAATTTCACTCACTTTCCTTCTTTGTCCCTAGAAACAAGGATTATCACAGTGAAAGAAACTGACACTCTCCCTACCTATAGTTTTCTGTCCCTAGAAAAAATGTTTTTTTAAAGCACACTATAGCACAAGGAGAATTCCCTCACTGTCCTTCCCTGTCCCTAGAAACAAGGATTCGCACAGTGAAACACACTGACACTCTCCCTACCTATAGTTTTCTGTCCCTAGAAAAAATGTTTTTTTAAAGCACACTATAGCACAAGGAGAATTCCCTCACTGTCCTTCCCTGTCCCTAGAAACAAGGATTCGCACAGTAAAACACACTGACACTCTCCCTACCTATCCTTCTCTTTCCCTAAACTAAAGGAATCCAGGTTAAGCAAGAATAAAATAAATGTCACTGTCCCTGCCTATGTTTCTCTTTCCCTGCTCCGGAACACACTACACTAGGCCGCCGTGCTGGCGGCCTTTTATAGTGTGGGGCGTGTACTAAACACCCTCAGCAATAATTGGCCACAGGCATCCTGCCTGTGGCCAATCATTGCTCTCCTCGCTGCCGGCGCTGTGATTGGCCAAGCATGCGGGGTCACAGTGCATGCTTGGCCAATCACAGCGCCTGGATGACACTGTGATGGCGTAGTGCATTGTGGGCCGTTCGCGTCACTCGAATTTGGCGCGAACGGCCCAAATTGTTCGATCTTCGTCGAACGATCGAACAGCCGATGTTCGAGTCGAACGTATGTTCGACTCGAACACCGAGCTCATCCCTAATGCTAACCATTATCAAACAAAATATAAACTATTCTAGATATTATTGTTTACACTTTTTAATTTGTAGGTCATCCTTTCTATAGCTTGGGGCCAGTGTTCTGCATACCCTCCGTACTTGTCGGGTAACCCGTCAATACCGGCCTTTTGATCCACCCTCTGAGAGAATGCAACTGAACCACTTAAGATCTCTGCACTGAGACACACTGGGGCTGATTTATGAACCGTTTGCGCCATGAGTATCAGCGCATCAGCGGGCGCAACGGCAGTTTTGGTATTTACAAAACATTAGTGCCGGTAACGCAGAGCTATTCCCCATTTACTATAGTGTTCTCGGCGCACGGGAGGCGCTCAGTGCGCTACTATGGACCTGGTGCACGGCATCTTCAAATAAAAATATAAAGAAGCTGGAAGTGCCAATATAATGGGGTGATGTGCGGTGATGTGAGGAAGTTTAGTGACAACTGCCCAAGTAACAAATATGCCCAAAATAGAATGAGAAAGTAACTTTTTCTGAACCAGCCTGCTGCGCCGGAAATTACGATTATAACTGCGAGAGATCTTTTTATGCACTGCGCGGCAATTTTACTCGTTCAAATACGCCGGTTCACTGCGCCGGCAAAATCTTAGCAAATGTCAAGTCACGTTAATCAATTTGCATAAGTTGAACAGGCGCTCCTCCAAACTTGCCATTATATAACAGTCCGACAGCAAAATTACATTTCTAAAGGAAAAAAAAAAGGCATTTAAAAGCACTCGCGGCTATAATTGAATTGTCGGCTCCCGTCAATATAGAGAAAAGTCATTGAAAGTCTTTGAAAAAAATAAAAAAATAATGCGTGGGGGTCCCCCAAAATTCCATTACCAGGCCCTTCAGGTCTGGTATGGATATTAAGGGGAACTCCGCGACAATTAAAAAAAAAAAAAGACAAATAAAAGCAAGCAGGAAGTGGCGTAACATCACTTCAAGAAGAGCCAATCACTAAGAAACATATGTCGGAGCAGAGGATCCGTCATTTCCGGGTCCTTATTTGATACCCCACATCAGGCTTTGCCCTTCGGAGCGAGACGTGGAACACACGCCACCCCCAGGGATCAGCTGACTCACACACGCTGTTTACACCTAGTGCCAGGCCAGGCACTATTACATGTGAGTGTAACTGCTATTATTGCTGCTGTTTTTACTTTATTAAAAAATTACTACACTATGAGACTTTTATCCGTGTCTCCTGTGGAGTAATTTTTTACATTCTAGCCCCTTCCTGAGTGGCCATTGGAGTGGACTTATGCCATTAGCGGAATCAATCTGGTGTTCCCAAAGCGTTTTTTGACCGCCCTGTAAAAAGGGGTCAAACAGCTCTGGTGAGTGGCCATCTTTATACTGAGCACTCGTGGTGGAATCTATAAGTTTTATCTCAGAGCATTCCGTTTTGGTGTTGGGATTTATTCACTTATGGACTTTATGCTTGCTTATTTTTTCACGAATGTGCACATTTAAGTTTGATGCAGTGTTTTCTTTGTGCCAGTTTTTCACATGAACATGTATAGCGCCTTATTCTTAACGTTATAATTCTACAGTTTAGAGATTTGTTCACTTTAAAGGGGGCAGCTGTTTATATGTTCTTATCCTCAAAAGGCGCCATTTTGTTGGTATACATTTTCGCATTATAATCATTATAATTCATATGTGTCAAAAAAAGTTTTTAGCTCCTCCTTAGATCCCTCCCAAGCGATAAAGATGTCATCTATATATCGTTGGTACATTTTAAGTTGGGGCCAAAGTAAAAATTTGTTCTTCCTTCCATTTATTTAAAAAAAATTGGCAATGCTAGGGGCATACCTGGCCCCCGTAGCCACCCCTTTAATTTGGTTATAGAAGTCCACTGCATGCCAAAAATAGTTATTGGTCATTGCCATATCCAAAGTGTCAATGAGGATTTCTATTTGGGGGGGCTTTGAGGTCTGAGTATTTTTGTAATGCCCATAGCGTGGCACTAAGGGCATCCCTTTGTCTAATATTGGTATATAGAGATTCATTGTCTACTGTAACCAGCAACTTTTGATCTCCTACTTCCATGTCCTTAATCCGATTGACAGGTTCTCTACTTTCCTTAAGGTATGCTTTACCCTTCATCGATACAGGCTGTAAGAAAAAATCAATATATTCCCCTAGTCTGAAATATAGGTAATCAATTCCGCTGACTATGGTTCTCCCTGGGGGGGAGTTGTTTTTGTGAATTTTTGGGACTTGGTAGATGACTGGGATTTTGGGAACCTTTGGTATAAGATATTTGGCCTCTGTTTTATTTAAAATGCCTATTTTGGATCCCTTTTGGATCAGTTTATTAAAAGAGGATTTCAACCTAATAGACGAATCACCCTGTAGCTTTTATAGGTGGCTGGGTCCTGTAGTATTCTTTGCATTTCTGCAATGTAATCTTTTTATTTAAGGATTACAAGCCCCCCCCCCCCTTTATCCACCGGTCTGATAACTATTTTTTTTATTTGTTTCTAGTTGTTTAATAGCCTCTCTAATGTGCTTAATATTTCTCTTTTTGGAAATAGGGATGTTTTTAATGTCTTCCTGTACCATATGTTTAAAGACTTCAATGAACTGGTGGGAAGAACCTTTGGGATTAAAGGCTGACTTATTGCTTAGCCCAGTGTGGGTGTAGGAATATTGAGTAGCACAATTGGTTCTATTTGGATGTTCCTCAAAAAAAAAATTTGACTTTCAATTTTCTGTCAAATTATTCCAGCTCTACGAATGTCTCAAATTGGTTTAAAAACTTGGCAGGGGCATATTTCAGGCCCTCACTGAGGACTGCGAGTTACTCATTGGTAAAGGATATATCAGTAAGGTTGAAAATGCCTGCCATTAGGTTTCTCATTTTCTTTTATTTTCTCCCCCATCTGCGGCCTTTCCTCCGCCTTCTCCTGGGCGGTGCATCGTCGTAAAAGCATGGGCGTACTCCCCCTTCTTTTGAAAGGTTCTCTCCACTCCTTCCATTCCCCCCCCTTGTGTGTGGTGTGTACTGTAGGATGGTCTCCCCCTACCTCTACCTCTGCCTCTACCTCTAAAGTTTCCCCTTGGATTGCCCCAAAAAGGTCTAGGTGCCCATGTATTTATATCATAATGTTAGGTCACCTAAGGCCAGGAGACAGATGCATGCCATTGGGGTCCAGAGTGCACTGCTAAGGTAGTGAACTTTACAGCTGATGGCCATGGATGGGGCTCTGGGTGGGTAAGGGAAAGAAGGCCCTCTGGAGCACCGACACGGATCACACTGGTAGCTAGAGCATGAAATTCCCCAGGGCGCGGAGTCTAAGAGCCAGCAGGTGTTTACCAGAGCCCCTAGTGGTGGGGATGTACTTTGCTGCAACTGGCTCCCGGTTGCGGCCCCCAGGGTCTCCCAGCTCATGCTCACGGTCGGTTACTGAAGGATAGAGAGGAAACAGCAGACTGGGACAACAAGGGATAGTCAGGAGATAAGCCAAAAGTTTGGGGCAACGAACAGACAGGGTTAATCAAAGAACACTCCAAAGGTCAGGGTATGAAGCAGACAAGGATAGTCAAGAACAAGCCAAGGACGGTAAATAGAATAAGACGTAGAGCATACGGCAAGACACACACAGGAAGCCAAACACACAATATTGATCAGCAAGCTAGGTTGCAGTGCACAGGTTAATATGGTGTTCCCATTCTGCTGCGGTAGAGCCATGCTTGAGTGAAGATTACTTAAGCAGACAGGTGTGAGTGTGCAGGCCCTAATGCTGATACACAACCAGAGGTAAGCAGACAGATAGGGCATGGAAGTATTACTGCAGATGCATGACACATACAATATATAGGTGTTCTGGGGGTCTGTGGGGATTGGTCCCTTAGAAAGGCATATTGATTATAAACTGGTACACTATACTGGGGAGTGAGTGGTGAAGCATTATCCCAAAAAGAGGGGTATGTCTCTCTTTGACCGATCTTTTCGTTTAGGTTTACACTACACATTGGTTATCAATTGGAAAAGGTTTTCCATATCCACTATACACACTCACGTTTATGTGGGGATGTAGTGGAGTTGGTTCCCACTAGAGGAATCTTTTTTCAACGTCTATTAGTTTAACGTAATACCATCCTATAAAGCAGGGGTCTCCAAACCCCGGCCCGCGGGCCACATCCGGCCCGCTTGTCTGTTTTATCCGGCCCGCAGCTGACAGGTCCTGTAGTGTAAACTAAGCCGCCCATGCAGCCACGCCGTTTTCTTTTTACATTGGCTGCTGGGACCGCCGAGGCGCGGCACCTCCCCTCTTCCCGCCCACTGTTTGAAATTACAATCCTCCACGAGTGACGTCACAGGCGCAGCACCTCCCCTCTTCCCGCCCGCTGTTTGAATTGACGATCCTTCCATGTGTGTAGCAGCGGGCGGGAGACGGGAGTTGCAGAAGAGCTGCAGAAGAACTGAAATCAGCTAGCACGGAGGTAAGAGGCAGAGGCAACTCTGATGGGCACACTGCAGGCGAGATTGCTGATGGGGACAGTGCTGATGGGGATATTTCTGGGGACATTGCTGTGCTGATGGGGATATTTCTGGGGACACTGCTGATGGGGACATTGCTGGGGACAGTGCTGATGGGGACATTGCTGGGGACAGTGCTGATGGGGATATTTCTGGGGACATTGCTGTGCTGATGGGAACATTGTTGGGGACACTGCTGATGGGGACACCACGAATGGGGACACCGCTGATGGGTACACCAGTGTCCCCATCAGCAATGATGGGGTCACCGCTGATGGAGACACTGCTGATGGGGACATGGGGTCACCACTGATGGGGACACCGCTGATGGGGACACCGCTGATGGAGTTACTGCTGATGGGGACACCGCTGATATTTTATACATAACTGATATTTTTTTTTCCGCCCCCGAATAGTTGTAAAATCTACAATGTGGCCCTTGTGTTGAAAAGTTTGGAGACCCCTGCTATAAAGTGTAAAGCATATAAATTTATATACCTTTGAGATAGTAAGGTTCATTTGTACCCTCATTAATATAATATTTTATTTAAGTCATATATGCTAACCATTATCAAACAAAATATAAACTATTCTAGATATTATTGTTTACACTTTTTAATTTGTAGGTCATCCTTTCTATAGCTTGGGGCCAGTGTTCTGCATACCCTCCGTACTTGTCGGGTAAACCCGTCAATACCGGCCTTTTGATCCACCCTCTGAGAGAATGCAACTGAACCACTTAAGATCTCTGCACTGAGACACACTGGGGCTGATTTATGAACCGTTTGCGCCATGAGTATCGGCGCATCAGCGGGCGCAACGGCAGTTTTGGTATTTACAAAACATTAGCGCCGGTAACGCAGCACTATTCCCCATTTACTATAGTGTTCTCGGCGCACGGGAGGCGCTCAGTGCGCTACTTTCGACCTGGCGCACGGCATCTTCAAATAAAAATATAAAGAAGCTGGAAGTGCCAATATATTGGGGTGATGTGCGGTGATGTGAGGAAGTTTAGTGACAACTGCCCAAGTAACAAATATGCCCAAAATAGAATGAGAAAGTAACTTTTTCTGAACCACCCTGCTGCGCCGGAAATTACGATTATAACTGCGAGAGATCTTTTTATGCACTGCGCAGCAATTTTACTCGGTCAAATGCGCCGGTTCACTGCGCCGGCAAAATCTTAGTAAATGTCAAGTCACGTTAATCAATTTGCATAAGTTGAACAGGCACTCCTCCAAACTTGCCGTTACATAAAAGTCCGACAGCAAAATTACATTTCTAAAGGAAAAAAAAAGGCATTTAAAAGCACTCGCGGCTATAATTGAATTGTCGGCTCCCGTCAATATAGAGAAAAGTCATTGAAAGTCTTTGAAAAAAATTAAAAAATAATGCGTGGGGGTCCCCCAAAATTCCATTACCCGCGGGGGTCCCCCTCAAAATCCGTACCAAGCCCTTCAGGTTTTTGAGATTCCCGCTGTGTGACGCTTCAGTTCATCAGTTCTCCTCTGGGTCCACTGCCACCCGGTGACCCCGGGTCACCGGGTGGCAGCGGACCCAGAGGAGAACTGATGAACTGAAGCGTCACACAGCAGGAACCTCAAATTCAAGCGGATCGGCCGGAGAAAGAAGAGGGAAGATGAAGATGAAGATGAAGAACAAGATGTACGATGTACCATAACAGAGTTCCTACTGAGCTTGTGCAGTGATAGCAGTGATAACAGTAATCCTGGCTGTGCAGCAATAAAGAGCTACACCTGTCAGGGCTAAATACTGAGGGGGGTGGGAGTGGTTTGGGCTGGCAGCTAATCACGGAGAGTGGGTGTGTTGAATATGTGAGATGTAGATGCAAACAGGTGACCCACACAAAGTGTGTGAAACAACTGCGCGTGTTCCACCCAAAGAACCCATCACAAACATGGCGGCTTCTTGATCCATGTGGCGCCCGGCGCCACCACGTCTGTGAGGCGCGGTGACGTCAGACGTCAGCAAGACCGCCGACACAGAGAAGGGGCAGTGGCAATCAAGACCAGATGACCGTGTTGGGGGCGTGCCAAAACACTGGGATGGACCAAGTGATGACGCGCCATAGCCACGCCACACAGGCAGACACCTCCACACTCCCTGTGTGGCCAGCCATAGACGGTTTGTATCTCGGTCTGTTTAGCAGAGACTGGCCGAGATTCAAACTATGTATGGGCAGGCTGAATGTACCCAAGTTGATCGATCAATCAACTTGAGTACAACCAGCCTGTTAGATTTTACATACAATTATCGCTAGCAGCTCTTGTAGCCACTAGCAATAATCACTGTTTTCTCCTGGCGGGGGCGGTTTTCCCACCCCCCCTCCCCTGGAAAATACAATGGCTCTGCAGCAGGGATTCGCCCATTAACACTGTCTGCGTTGATGGAGGAATAGAGGATTTTTTTTTCCTGCAACGCGTGGGACACCGATGTGGAAAAAAACAAAGCGAATGGGGTTTTAACTCTTTTTCATAGTTTGGCCAAAATGGGGAAAAAAGTGCTTGCTTTATATATACGTTAGTATTATACAAAACTAGAACATGGAACAGGATTATGTCATTGCAGGAGATTTCTCTCACTTTCTGTCTTGATGTCACCAGAACAGGAAGTAAGGGAATCTCCCTGTGGGGATATAGCCAGCAATTGTTATATATATATATATATATATATATATATATATATATTTATAAAGTATAATATGGACATTATAAGGCAACAATTGCAAACTATTTCCCTACAGTGAGATTCCCTCACTTCCTGTTATGGTGACACTAAGACAGGAAGTGAGGGGAAATCTCATGCTTTATATATAAAGCAAGCACTAAATTATGGAAGAGTTAAAACCACATTCTTTTTTTTACCATCTGTGTCCCATTGTGAGGGCCCATAGACACAACAGGTAGTGAGAGAGAAATGCCCTTGGAGACAGTTGCCACCAGAACCAGAGTCCCAGGATGGAGGAGATGGGACTGGAGGAGGAGGATAGAGGACATGGGACTGGAGGAAGAGAAGGAGATGGGATGGAGGTGATGGGCTTGGAAGAGGAGGAGGATGTGGATTGGAGGAGATGGGACTAGAGGAGGATGTGGGACGGAGGAGATGGGACTGCAGGAGGATGTAGGATGGAGGATATGGGACTGCAGGAGGAGGAGGATGGGGGAGATGGGACTGCAGGAGGAGGAGGATGGGGGAGATGGGACTGGAGGAGGAGGAGATAGGACTGGAGGAAAATAAGGACATGGGATGGAGGAGATGAGACTGAAAGGAGGATAAGGAGATTAGACTGCAAAAGGGTAAGGAGATGGGACTGGAGGAAGAGAAGCAGATGGGACTGGAGGAGGAGAAGGAGATGGGACTGGAGAAGGAGGAGGACATGGGATGGAGGAGATGGAACTGGAGGAGGAGGAGGATGTGGGATGGAGGGAGGAGATGGGACTGGAGGAGGAGGAGGAGGATGTTGGATGGAGGAGATGGGACTGGAGGAGGAGGAGGATGTGGGATGGAGGAGGAGGTAGGATGGAGGAGATGGGACTGGAGCAGGAGGAGGATGTAGGATGGAGGAGATGGGACTGGAGGAGGAGGATGTGGAATGGAGGAGATGGGACTGGATGAAGAGATAGAATGGAGGAGATGGGACAGGAGGAGGAGGAGATGGGACTGGAGGAGAATAAGGACATGGGATGGAGGTGCTGGGACTGGAGAAGAATGACATAGGATGGAGGAGATGGGACTGGAGGAGGAGGAGATAGACATGGGATCAGGGAGATGAGACTGAAAGAGGAGGACATGGGATGGGACTCGTGGGACTGCCAGTGGGCGGGCCCTGGGGAATGTTCATGGTCAGGTCTGGGGTAACAACACTGAAGAAATTACACTTTGCTACAATGTAAAGTAGTGAGTGTACAGCTTGTATAACAGTGTAAATTTGCTGTCCCCTCAAAATAACTAAACACACAGCCATGAATGTCTAAACAAGCAAGTATACCCCTAAGTGAAAATGTGCAAATTGGGACCAATTAACCATTTTCCCTCCCCGGTGTCATGTGACTCGTTAGTGTTACAAGGTATCAGGTGTGAATGGGGAGCAGGTGTGTTAAATTTGGTGTTATCACTTTCACTCTCTCATACTGGTCACTGGAGGCTCAACATGGCACCTCATGGCAAAGAATTCTCTGAGGATCTGAAAAAAACAATTGTTGCGCTACAGAAAGATGGCCTAGGCCAGTAATGGCGAACCTTGGCACCCCAGATGTTTTGGAACTACATTTCCCATGATGCTCATGCACTCTGCAGTGTAGTTGAGCATCATGGGAAATGTAGTTCCAAAACATCTGGGGTGCCAAGGTTCGCCATCACTGGCCTAGGCTATAAGAAGATTACCAAGACCCAGAAACTGAGCTGCAGCATGGTGGCCAAGACCATACAGCGGTTTAGCAGGAAAGGTTCCACTCAGAACAGGCCTCGCCATGGTCGACCAAAGAAGTTAAGCGCACTGTGGGGGATTAGGCTCAATGCAGGGACAAACTCACAGTTTCTTTAGGAAAACATCACGTTTATTCCACAGGATATTCCCAAACAGAAGAAAAACATCTTCCCATCAATCAAACAATAAACTTCTGCTCTACCGAGCCTCCAGACTGACCAGTCCTTGGTCTTGTAGTAAGTGTCCTTACAAACGTAAATCCTTTTTTATCCAATAATCAGGGGTAAGCAGCCATGCTCCTGGATGCCTCCTCACTCAGAGACACACACTCTCTCTTCACATGGAGACACTCTCTCTCCACATGGAGACACTCTCTCTCTCAGAGCTGAGACCAGCTGCCTTAATCAAGGCCTGGAAGGAAACCAACAAACTGCGGCTCCACGGACCTGGGAGCCTGTCCCACCCAGAGCTCTATCAGACTCCCAATAAAACTAGCCCCGGAACAAAATTTACCAACACAGGATAAAGAACTATCTTTCTTTATCCTAAAGTCTTTGCTGGTATTATCTTAGATTGCAAATCTAAGAATCCGTGGAGGAACATATATCACTTTTCCTGTAAATTTTAACCTGTTTTACAGGCACCCTGCTACATATCTCCCCCCTCTGCTCAAACTCGGGGTTGAGCACTTTGAGCAAACAGACTGTAACTCCTGTATTTTCCTCCTTATTTTGGGCCATCCATTTGAGAGGGCATGGTCCGTTAGGAGCCCAAACTGTCGCCCTAACCGACAATATTTGAAACTTTCAAGGGCCGCTTTGGCAACTAAACATTCCCTTTCTACAATGGTGCATCCTTTTTCAGCAGGGGTCAAGTTTCTGTTTAGGAATGCTATGGGGTGTTCCTCCCCATTCGCCACTTGGGACAACACTGCACCTAACCCCACTTCTGAAGCATCCAACTGCACTACAAATTCTTGGGTGATTAAGACAGGACTATTACACAAGGCGTTCTTTAGGTTCTGGAAAGCTTTCTCAGCTTCTGGGGACCAAGTTACCACTGAGGACTCCCCCCCCCCCCTGGTAAGATCTGTAAGGGGAGAAACACCTGCACCCACCATAGCAGTTGGGACACCTCTGTGCTGGCCAGTAGCCACGTAGCCCCAACCCTTTTTCCGGGTGTGCTTCCAGGTACGTTCCACCTTGGATCTTAACCGGGTTCTAGAATTCCTTATACTCTGCCTTCCCTCTCTTCTCTTGGGGTCCCTAGGCTTACTCTCTTTTCTTCGGGGGACTCTACCATCCCTGATTCTACCTTTCCACTTACAGAAGTCAGATTTACCTTTCACCATAGGTCTTTCAGGTTCAAGAACCTTTCTCTGGTTACCCACGTCAACCACCTCACTTTTCACAGTGTCTCCGGGTACTTTAAGATGTACTTCTTTCTGAGTAATGGAAAGCATCTCTGTTAGTGCTGCGTCTATTCTGGGCCCTTCCTTCTCATAAGGTTTAGCGGGTGAGACAGTATCCACGCCCTCTGACTTCTGCTCAGCCGCACCTCGGACCACACCAGCAGAGATGTTTCCAGCCACTACACCTCAAGACTATTTGCCACACTGTTAACAAGAATTGGTCCCACCAATACCATTCTTGATCAAGGCTTTGCAGCACAGCCTGTACCACCTGGCTCCACCCACTGGTACTCCACAGCACCACCTGGTCCGACTGCGGTGGAGACACCCAGGTGTACAGTGAGTGCGTTTTTATGAAGTCTAGCATTTCCAGTAAGGTTTCTGTCATTTCTAAACCTCCCATGTCTAAATACCAGACTTTTCTGGGGACTTTTCCCTTGTCCAAGCCATGGAGGGGCTCATCCACTGCAGTTTGAGAGGTTGAGACATTTGAAGAAATCTCCACCACCTTGGAAGTACCCATGACCACAGCCTGTTGCTCCCCTGGAGCGCTGTCAGACACATGTCTCCTCTTCACCTCTAACGCTACACCAATGAGCCTCTGCAAGTCACCATTAGTCACACTGTCACCTTGACACTTAACATTACTTAATTGCTGGGTTGTGGACAACCCATCTGCCATGTCTAGGCCCAGAAGCATTCCTTTAGACATGAGGGGATCAACCTTCACAGGGGCTGACATGCCCTTGAACACCGGCCGCTCTGCAAACCCTCTGTCTGGCATAACAGATGTTGTGTCCACAAACTTGTTACCCATCATTGCTTTATAATTTATTGTCGCTTTGTCTAGTGTCGCAAGTACTTCCTTGCACCAATCATCCCAGTCCCTTGTGGTTCCATCCCTGGTGCTCCACAGCACTGCATCACCTGCTCTAGAAGGCCCCACAAGAACCTGGGATTCACTAGCCAAAACATCACCTGGGTAATTTCTATACATATCCCCTTGGGATGACACATTATCTAACAAGGCAGGCTGTAATACATGCTTTTGCCCTACTTGCTCGGGTGGCGCTACTGACACAAACAGCTCTGCACTTTCAGCTTTTGCAGGCTGAATTAACCCCTTGACAACTCGGTTACACTTAGGGTTGTGGGGCTGCGCCCACACACTCTTACTGTGTGACTCAGTCTTCCCTTGTTTCACCAGAGTAGCACCACAGCCACCCTGAAAAACCTCTGGCTCCAACACATGGAGGCCCCATGAGACTTCCATGGACAATCCTGCGCTTCTGGTTGTCATGGGAAATATCCTACTCCCATCATTGGTAGTAAACACATTTCCAACATTTTCAGACCTGACATTAAAGGAAACACATTTTTCAATGTCATTATCACCAATACCATCACATTTGCCAACAGTGACACTTTTGTTAGCATAACCATCAGAATTTTCATTACATGTAGACATAACTGCTACTTTTGTGGATTGTCCATTACCCACCACAGCCTGTGAGCCTCTCCTCACAGCACCCTCTATATGTAAAGAGGAACTCTTTGCGCCTTGGGCAGCTCCATAGCTGACCTGGGAAACTCTCTGCTCCGTCACTGCAAGCTCCTTGGAAGTTTCCCTGGGCAACTCTGCAGCACCTGTCACTAGGGAACATGGCACAAGGAAAATTTTGGTCACCCCTAGTTTAGCTTCTCCAGCACTCTGCTGGATTATCGCAGGCACATGCATAGTCCCCATGTCCTTTCCAGTCTTTAGCCCTGCGGCTAGTTAGGATTTACACTGTGCCTCCCCACTGCTCTGGGTAGCACACTGCAGAAAGTCTATGTCCATTGGTACTGCGGATCTCCCCACTGGACATACTCCAACTTCATTTGTTCAGTTTTACAAACTGAAACAGTCTTACAATTTTCAGTAGCTGGCATCATAGCCTTCACTTGAGGGCGCTGTCTCTCAGCTGCATCCATACCAGCTACTGCCTCTGTGTGGCCACAGGACGACACTGCAGTCTTTCCAGACTCTTCAGCAGTTTTCCATAACCTTGGGCAAGTAAAGATTCCATGCTCCGCTTGGCCACACTCCACGCATGGTATTGGACCTTGAGCTACACTTTCTTGCCAACTCCTCCATGCCAGGCTCTCTGTTGTCATGGAATACCACTGGTCACGACCATCAGCAGACAGACTCCTTGGATCCCCAACATCCCTGTTGGCCTGGACTTTGCTTCCACGGATGACCATACTCTTTTCCACACGCTGTTGTCTGTCTGGCTTCCTGTTGCCAGGGACAACCTCTTTAACTTCCTATTTAACTGGGGGTGACATGATTAATTTATCCCAGGACTCAGAGATTTCACACTCAGACGAATTCTCTGGTGCGGCTGGGGCATGTGGTGAAATACCCTCTAGCCACACTAGCCGTTCCCGGGCTTTAGCAAGGATTGCTTCCTTTTTCTGTTTTGACACCCCCATCCTTGAAGTCTTGCACACAGCAACTTGTAACAGTTCACAGAGAAAAAAATATATATGTTTGATTCTCCTTTCACGGGTACACAACCTGCATGCCACACAGTCCATCAAATGAACTTCTGTGCAATGCTGTTCGCCTGGCTGCCACACACAGCTAGCAGCAGTTCCTGATGCGACGCACCACTGGAGCAGAGACCCGGATTCCACCGTCTATATGCCCACATTCGACAGCCACTTGTGGGGGATTAGGCTCAATGCAGGGACAAACTCACAGTTTCTTTAGGAAAACATCACGTTTATTCCACAGGATATTCCCAAACAGAAGAAAAACATCTTCCCATCAATCAAACAATAAACTTCTGCTCTACCGAGCCTTACTGTGTCCATAGACTGACCAGTCCTTGGTCTTGTAGTAAGTGTCCTTGCAAACGTAAATCCTTTGTATCCAATAATCAGGGGTAAGCAGCCATGCTCATGGATGCCTCCTCACTCAGAGACACACACTCTCTCTTCACATGGAGACACTCTCTCTTCACATGGAGACACTCTCTCTCCACATGGAGACACTCTCTCTCTCTCAGAGCTGAGACCAGCTGCCTTAATCAAGGCCTGGAAGGGAACCAACAAACTGCGGCTCCACGGACCTGGAAGCCTGTCCCACCCAGAGCTCTATCAGACTCCCAATAAAACCAGCCCCGGAACGAACTTTTCCAACACAGGATAAAGAACTATCTTTCTTTATCCTAAAGTCTTTGCTGGTATTATCTTAGATTGCAAATCTAAGAATCCGTGGAGGAACATATATCACTTTTCCTGTAAATTCTAACCTGTTTTACAGGCACCCTGCTACAGCACGTACTCAGCGTTATATCCATAGTTTGTATTTGGGAAATAAACGTATGAGTTCTGCCAGCATTGCTGCAGAGATTGAAGGGGGGGGGGGGGGGTTCAGCCTGTCAGTGCTCAGACCATATACCGCACACTGCATCAAATTGGTCTGCATGGCTGTCGTCCCTGAAGGAAGCCTCTTCTAAAGATGATGCACAAGAACGCCCACAAACAGTTTGCTGAAGACAAGCAGATTAAGGACATGGATTACTGGAACCATGTCCTGTGATCTGATGAGACCAAGAGAAACTTATTTGATTCAGATGATGTCAAGCGTGTGTGGCGGGAACCAGGTGAGGAGTACAAAGACAAGTGTGTCTTGCCTACAGTCAAGCATGGTGGTGGGAGTGTCATGGTCTGGGGCTGCATGAGTGCTGCCAGCACTGGGGAGCTACAGTTCATTGAGGGATCCATAAATGCCAACATGTCCTGTGACATACTGAAGCAGAGCACGATCCCCTCCCTTCAGAGATCGGGCTGCAGGGCAGTATTCCAACATGATAATGACCCCAAACACACCTCTAAGATGACCACTGCCTTTCTAAAGAAGCTGAGGGTAAAGGTGATGGACTGGCCAAGCATGTCTCCAGACTTAAGCCCTATTGAGCATCTGTGGGGCATCCTCAATGTCAGGTCACCTGTGGCCAGATGACAGATGCACACCGTTGGGGGTCAGGAGTGCACCACAAGGTAGTGAACCCTATGGCTGACTGCTGCAGATGGGACACTGGGTGGTTGTGGAAAGCGGGACCAGTGGAGAACAACAGGGATCCACAGGGAGCTAGAGCCCACGATTCCCCAGGGTGCAGAGTCTAAGATCCAGCAGGTTTTCACCAGAGTCTCTAGTGGTGAGGATGGCCTACGCTGCAGCTGGGTCCAGGTCGCGGCCCTCAGAGTCCCCTAGCTCACGCTCCGTAGAGTAAAGAGGATAGAGGGGAAGCAGCAGCACAGGATACAAGAATAGTGAGGGGAAAAGCCAAGGTCAGGGCAACAAGCAGACACGGATAAACGGAGGACAAGCCGAAGGTCAAGGCCACTAGCAGACAGGGATAGTTGGGAACAAGCCAATATCGTAACACAGAGACAGACGTAGCACACGGCAAGCAGGAACCCAAACACACAATGCTTAACTAACACGTTGATCAGCAAGACAGACTTGCAGTGCACAGGTTAATATACAGTTCTGTGATAGGGCCTGGGGTGGAGCCAGGCTGGGATGAAAGATTATAAAAGCAGGCAGGTGAGATAGTCTGGCCTCTAAGGTAAACACAAGAGGAGGAAGGTAAGATGGCAGACAAACATTACTGCATATCCATGACAGTACCCTCCCTCTCATGAGGCCTCCCCCTTCCCCGCCTGGGCCTGGGTTTAGAGGGAAACTTCAGATGAAACTTCTTTAACAGACGAGGTGCAAAGACCTCAGATACAGTGATCCAAGACCTCTCCTCAGGGCCAAACCCTTTCCAATGAATGAGGTACTGAAGAACGCCTCTACAGAGTCGGGAGTCCAGAATTTGACTGACCTCGTACTCCTGATTATCCTCAGAGACAGGCGCCACGCATGGGCGTCCGCTGAACTTTTTTCAGTTCAGAGGGGGGCATCATTTTAAGGCCATCCATGCTCGGTCCCTTTTTGACAATGTCATGAAGGGGAGGGGCTTAGTCATTATCACATAAAGCGCAGGCATGCAAAGGTTTGAGAAACCTGATGCAACTATCAAGCAACTAGCAACTTTGAATACCAATATCATAAAAAAAATGGAGTCCCCCCCCCCCAAGGAAATAACAACCCCCAGGATCAGTGCCAGTTTCTGCAATAACAATCCCCAGCTTTTCTGTCGGTTTCCGCAATAAAAATTGCCAGCATTGGTGTCAGTAGCAACAATAATAACCCCCCACATCGGTGCAGATTTCTAGAATATAATGACCCTCAGCACTGGTGTTAGTTTCTGCACAAAAAAAAACCAGCATTTGGTGTCATTTTCTGCAATAATTGCCCCCAGAATAGATGGGAGGATATCAGGTTAGACACTTCCTAATGGCTCAGTCCCTAGGAACAGTAATGGATAATGGCCAACAGGCCCTCTTACCAGACCTGGTGAAACCACAACAGTGATCCCTCTGGCTGGACGTTCGCTCACTCTGGGTTGCCCGGGGTGACTCTAGTCAGTAGTGTAGCATGCCTGTACCCTGGCAGTGGCTCGGTCCTTCTCCCTCTCTGGGGGTGCGGATACAGCGTGGCTCCCTCTCTGGTGGTGCGGGTACAGCGTGGCTCCCTCTCTGGTGGTGCGGGTACAGCGGGGCTCCCTCTCTGGTGGTGCGGGTACAGCGTGGCTGCCTCTCTGGTGGTGCGGGTACAGCGTGGCTGCCTCTCTGGTGGTGCGGTTACAGCAGGGCTCCCTCTCTGGTGGTGCGGGTACAGCGTGGCTCCCTCTCTGGTGGTGTGGGTACAGCGGTGCTCCCTCTCTGGTGGTGCGGGTACAGCGTGGCGCCCTCTCTGGTGGTGCGGGTACAGCGTGGCTCCCTCTTTGGTGGTGCGGTTACAGCGTGGCTCCCTCTCTGGTGGTGCGGTTACAGCGTGGCTCTCTGGTGGTGCGGGTACAGCGTGGCTCTCTGGTGGTGCGGGTACAGCGTGGCTCTCTGGTGGTGCGGGTACAGCATGGCCCCCTCTCTAGCTTCCCCCAGCACAGTATTCTCTTTTCTCCTCTTGTAAACCCCCCCCCCCCGCAGCAGAGTGCTTGCATGCTGGGGGCTGTAGCATGGTGTCTGTGGACACGCTGGGGCAGCCACTCTTCAGGACTGGGCCTATTTTTTAGACTCAGTGTTTACAAGTTAAAATAATTTTTTTTTGCTTGAAAATTACTTAGAACCCCCAAACATTATATATATTTTTTTCGACACCCTAGAGAATAAAATGGCGGTTGTTGCAATTCTTTATGTCACACCGTATTTGCGCAGTGGTCTTACAGGCGCATTTTATTCGGAAAAAATACACTTTTTTGACTTAAAAAATAAGACAACAGTACAAGTTAGCTCATTTTTTTTTTTTTGATATTGTGAAAAATGTTACCCCAAGGAAATTGATACCCAATGTGTCATGCTTCAAAATTGCGCCCGCTCGTGTAATAGCGACAGACTTTTACCTCTAAAAATCTTCATATTCAACGTTAAGGCCCGGTTCACACCTATGCGAATTGGATGCGGCTTACAATGCATCCAATTCGCATGTCATTTTAAAATACATACATTTTTATAAGGCTGGTTCACATATCTGCGGTGAATTCACACTGCGCAGTGCTGAAAAAACTTGTGCGTTTCCTCTGCATTGCGTTCTGGCTCAGGTGCGAATTCAGGCCCATTATCTTCTATGGGAACAAATCTGATTCGTGGATGTGTTGCGGTGTGAACGGAAGTTTTCTCCCCTCCACCTCCCCCTTCTTCCAGTTCCTCCCCTGTCTGTTTGATGCTGCTGACGTGAGCAGCCATGTCGAAAAGACGGACCAAAAAAGTTCCTGCAAAGGTGAAGGAATCTGTGGATTGTAAGGAGCTGATCCGACTTGTCAGGGACAAACCTATGATCTACGACACCCGGAATCTTAAATATAAGGACAACGTGCTGAAAAAACGAGCATGGCTTGAAATTGCAGGAGTGGAGCATGTACTCATCCCAAGTTCAGGCTGACAAATGTAAGTTTATTTTTCTTATTCTCTACCTGTAGATGCTGTCCAATTATTTAGTTATGTTGTTAACATTTTATAGTTAAAATAATACCAAATTAAACAGCGTGCGGTCCCCCTGTCAGGCCAGGAAAAGGTTGCTAGCGAGCCCTCCCCCGGAACCATACCAGGCCACATGCTCTCAACATGGGTAGGGTGCTTTGGGCTCCCTCCCAAAGCACCTTGTCCCCATGTTGATGGTGACAAGGGCCTCATCCCCACATCCTTGGCCATTGTTTGTAGGTGTCTGCGTGCGTGGGACTTTAATGAATCTGGAAGCTCCCGTTAACAAGGTGGTTCCCAGATCCTAGGGGGAGTGGCCATCTGTTGTCATCAGCCCTTTGTTACGCTATGACCCATGATGGCCTGACAAAGACGTCATAAAGAGGCGGCCTTGACAAGTGACCTTTAAACTTGGCCACGCCCCTTGTGTATTTTTAAAGGACCCACAACAGAGCACACATAACGGCGTCAGACAGCGACAGAGGAGGACATGAATTAAGCACAATTATAAAGTTAAGCTTAGCTTAGGTGTGCCAAATAATATAAACCACAAATGTCATCAATTTTATTATTATTATTTTGAAGAAAAATTATAAACAATTACATTATTTTGAATATCTCACTTTCCACTTTGTAAAGGCACGGATAATTATTTATGATGCAAAAAAAGTGAAATGACAAATTATATAGAATCCATCTGCCAAGGTACCTCACCAGCTGGCGACATAATGAATGTTAGGAATTGCTCACGAATAATTTTGCCACTGGTAGTGCCCCTAGTAATATTCCACTGTGCCGCCTCCATGTTATGGCTCAGGGAATCATCAAAAACATAGCCGTCATGTTCACGCACATATTTGTGCAGTGCACAGGCTGTTTTAACAGCAGAGATAGCATGATCAAGACTCAGGTTTATGGCAGTATGCATGAATCTCCACTTATTGCAGAGAATCCCAAATGCACATTACACTACTCGGCGTGTCCTAGTGAGCTGATAATTGAAGAATCTTTTTTCGGTGGTTGGCGATCGACTTGAAAAAGGTCTGAGCATGTGTTTTCCAAGGGCAAAAGCCTCATTGCCTACAAAAACATGTGGGAGGAAAGGCTCAGTTGTTCCAGGCAAGGAAGAATCATTTGGCAAGTCAAGTGTCTTCTCCCTCAGCATTCGCGCAAAAGAGGAATGTGCAAAATACACTTGAATCGGAGCTGCTGCCATAAGCACCGACATCTATATAAATAGATTCATAATTGGCGTCTGCCACTGCCATTAAGACTAGAGAGAAATATTTTTTATAATTAAAAAATTGGCTCCCACTAGCAAATGGCTTGAGGATGCGGATGTTCTTACCATCGATGGCTCCCAGTAGGTTTGGAAAGTTGCAACGCTCCCAGAAAAGCTTGGCTACCTTCAACCAATCTTGTTGGTTTGGCTTCTTCATCACCAAATTCTTCAGTTCTTCCCATATGACTATGCACGTTTCAGGAATAATGCCACTTATAGTTGATTTTCCAACCTTGTATTCATAGTGCAGACTTCCAAACAAATTTCCTGTACCTAGGTACCTTACAGAAAACAGAAATAACATTACTATTCATTTGTCTGTTTTTCAGTGCACTACTTAAAGACAAGGTGGTGCAGCATGCGGGATGCCTACAAAAAATATAATCACCACTTCAAAGAAGTGAAGAGTGGCTCGGGGGCAACAGTTAGGGTACCCTATAGAGATGAGGGAATACGTTTTCAGCTATATCATCAATGTATCGGGTAAACTCTTAACTTTGTTTCGGCCTTGTTAACTTACACTTTTATTTTTTTCAACAGGACACAAGCTAGTTGGGATGAACAAGATGTTTTAGAGGACCACCTGGAGGGCCATTCTGAGGCACAATCGGAGGCCCCAGAAGATATTGTTTATCAGGAAAGCACTGATTATATAGCAGAAATCCAAATAGCCTCAAATATGTGGTCAGCAAACACAGAAGAGGCCCTCCTCTGCGCCTGAAAACATTGGTCAGCCAGCCAAAGTTGCACGTAGGCGAGGACCTGTATCGCAACCTGACATAAGTGAGCGTCTACTGGAAATGTTAAAAATAATGTCTGAAAAGGTGGATGCTTTTTTATGTCCGGATACTATACTGGCACTCAGTTTTGTCCCTCTTATCAAAAAATGTCAAACCAAAATGATACTTTGAAATGCTAAGCACAGTCGAACAAGTGCTGCAATCCTTCTCACAGCCACGTGAGGAAGCTTCATTTCAAAGGCCTTATGTGCCACCAGCAAGACCTCACCTTCACTACCCCAGGTCTGGCCAGTACCCTGAACCACAACGCCAACCTTACCCCTATATTCCCCCATCCTATCCTTCTAGCTTTGAACAGGCACCTTTAATATATGATGCACCACACAGTCGCATTCCCTATCCAATTCCATCCCCAATTCCTTCAATCAGGCCACCCCTACAAAATTCGGGGATGTATGGGCCACATCAACATGACGAGCCTAGGTGTGCTCCCAGCACTGCCAGTGATGAAACAGCTTCCGCAAGTCACTACTCCAATGAGGCCCCTTTACAAAGAACATATCACAATCTGTGATTTTTGAGGTCTGTCCAAAGTTGAGGACCATGCGGGCACATTTTTGTTAACGTTTGTTCAAGAGGTCTACTTGAGATCCCTGTTTATAGTTTTTATATTAACATTTTTATTATATGTTGGCTAATTTACCGTAGCTATTATTTTTTGAATTTAAGCTTTGATGACACTTGAATAAATCATTATGTTGTCAATATTTGTCTGGTTCGAAATTTATAATTACACATGTTTGACAGTTAAACACAGTTAATATTGCACTCGATCATCTCCTCCGCTACCGACTGCTCCAGTAAGCGGCCGAGACAACCGGAGCGCTGCAGGAGGGGGGCCCCTCTCCCACCACCGATAAAAGTGATCTTGCGGCAAAACCACCGCTGAGACCACTTTTATCTGAAATCCAGCTGCCCGCCAGCACAACGCGACCCCTCAGGGCTTATTTTTTACGGCTCTGAATCTGAAGTTGTAAAAAGGTATTTAATAATGATAAAAAAAAATTATATGCAATTCTGTTAAAAAGAGTGTGAAAATAAAATTAGAAAAAGAAAACATTTCCAATTACATGACCACTGTGATTAGCTGTCACAGTGGTCACAATCATAACCTCCTCTGGCACTGGCCTCCATACTAAGGCTTATTGATGCATAAAATATATCTATACCAATCCAACCAATAAAAACCTGGCTTAGACTCTGCAATATCACAAATATATTAGAAGTACTATTTCTGAGAACAGTCCAGTACTTCCATGTTAAGAGTACAAAAATCTAATTGTACTTTATTCAAAATAATAAAAAACAGGAACACAAATGTATACAGTATATTAAAAACAATATTGGCCAACGTGTTGAAAACAACTGCCCCCCACTCTCTTCTTATGGGTGTTTAAGAACATAAAAAGCAAGCATGTGGCAGCCATCTTTGCTAGCATTTATGCCTCTGATGCAGCTGGCTTGACCGGCAAAAGCGGTCAGGCAAATCCATTTCCCTGGCTTCCTTGCACTCGACGTCCTGTAGCCCCGAACTAAAAGATTAGAAACGCATACAGACTAAATGGGTTTGAATTCTGTGTCAGGTACAGGTTTCTGAGGATTCCCCCCAATGTAAGGTGACCAGATTTTTAAAATGAAATCCGGTGACATATTTTTTTTTTTTACTAGTAATGGCAGCAATCAGCGACTCTCTACCCGTCACCACCTGCCTCACAGCCTGTCAAGTCTTACTCTCCGGGCCCCCGGCTACTACTGGGTGGGGAGCGGAGGAAGATCACCCTGCCAGGGAAGGCAAGGAAATAAGCAGGCAGGCGGCTGGCCGGGACTTGAGCCAAGGCAGAAGAACATGCGGGCGGAGCTGAATGGGCATACACCCGAAACTGAAGAAATATTCCCTCCGCTCCGACCAGCACATGATCATCAGAAAGGGGCAGCTGATACTATGGAGCCTATCTACATGAGATGAAGTTTGTCTGGACTTTAGTTGGTGAGATCTCGTATTTATATTATTCCCCTATCTGGTGAGTGGGGCCATAAGAGGGGAATTTTAATCAAGGAACCAACATCTGATTTCTGGTGTGGAAACACTCAGTTCTCCAGGATTGGTACAGCTGCTATTTAATGAACTTTAAAGTTTGTTCACTTATTGTTTTCACATATTTTCATTTATGAGCACAGTGGATACACCATTAATTGATTATATGTCATATGGTAGTAAGCTATTCACTTATAGATGTTTGTGATACAAGTGTTTGTGACACATTTCCTTTTGTTTATATACCTTTCTGCAAGCGCTGCAAATACTTATTTTCTTGTTCATACATCACGGGACACAGAGCGGCATAGTCATTACTATGTGGGTTATATAGAATTACCTTCAGGTGCTGGCACTGGCAACTTCCAAAACAGGAAGTACCCTCCCCTATATAAGCCCCTCCCATCCGGGAGCACCTCAGTTTTTTGCCAGTGTCTAAGGTGTTGGCCAAGGTTAACTTGTATTCATCTGGGCTTGTGTACAGGTTCTCTGGGCCTTAGCAAGCTATTCCGGATCCGACCAAAAAAGCTTCATAGCTAAACGGTCGGTACCCTGGCCTTGCAGAGAAGAGTAGGGTTTTGCCTGTAATGCCTCTCTTAGGAGGGCTGGACCCTGGGATCCAGAGCTCTGGTCATACCCAAAACCAAGAGGCTATCTGTGCAGGGTGCTATACAGGTCCAGGGGAGTGGAATCCTTGGGAACCCGGTCCCTGAAGGTCTAGTACAATGCCTGCCGTGAGAGGTGAAGTTTGGGCTTCTGTGGACCAAACAAAGTCCTGCGGCGGGGAAAAGGTAAGTGGGGGCCCCTCAGGAACTTGGTTCTATTGAGGGGACCCCCAAGCCTAATATGTCTTTCTGCCTGTTACCTAAAGGTATTCCCGCTAATAGCTGTATATGCCTAAGAAATCCTAGAAATGTCTTTTCATAAAGGAAGTTTTAAAAACTGTAAACCTAGAAATGTTTTTCATAAAGAAGGTTTTTAAAAAAAAAAAAAAAAAAAAAAGACAAAAGTGCGGTACCTGTGTTTGTCCACTAGAGGCCGCTGTGGAACGTCTTTTTTTCTTGGGACTATTCCTTCCATGGTGAAAGTCCAGGCAGATGAGTGAGCTCTCTATCAGGGAAGCTGCATTCCTCTGTCATGCTGCCAAGTAGTTTCCTTCCATCCCCGAGTCCTGGTGAAACAGGGACCCTGGCTCCTCTCCCTACATGGCGCCAAGAGCGCACACGTGCACGCGCGCACGCGCACACACGCTTTCTTTTTATAAGATTTAGCTTAAAAAAAGGGGGCGGAGCCTGGCGGATGACGCGCTCTGTGCGCCCAGCGCTTCTGCGCATGTGCGGGCGTCCCAGCAAGATAAAAGGACTCAGTCCACGCTGCTTGCTATGGACACAGAGCATGAAAAGGAGCTGGTAGCATGGTATAGGGGCTTACAGCGGGCGGTTGATACAGGCATCCCCAGAAAGACGCATTAGTAGACACCCACTGATGTACATAGCAGCAAATTGCATTAGACTATTTCAGTAAAGGGGTGTATTGCGGCTGGAATACCTCAGCTTTGAACTAAGGAATATGCCGCCTAAAAAACTCCGAGATATACCTCTCAGGAAGTGTAGGGGGTCTCCATCGGGCTCTGAGGATCTGGAGCAGTCATCTGCACCTTCCTCCCCTGAGAAATCAGAGGTTAATACCCATAAGGAACCCCCGGGAGTGCCAGGTACTGCGGCTGTCCTCAGTCCACCTGCTCCTGCATATATAACAGAGGAGGTTTTTGCCTCAACTCTGGAGGGATTGGAGCAGAGATTGGCAGCATTGATCGCTTCTTCTCTACAGGAAAGAAAGCGCGCCAGATCTCCATCCCCTCCATTAGAGTGCCTGTTGGCAGAGCAACAGTCCCAGGAAGGGACTGACCTTCCTGAAGGGGATCAGGAGGAGGTTAACTCTGTTTTTGAGGAATCGACAGTAGATGAACCATTTTCAGCATCACAGACTGAAAGATTGTGGGTCCAGACCCTAACTGACATGGTTCGATCTGCATTTAAAATGCCTCTTGTTGAACCATCAACTACTGCTGTCTCCTCGTTGGGGTCGCTAAAAGCTCCCCAGATTAATTGCTCCTTTCCAATTCATCCATTATTGGAAGGACTTATATACCAGGACTGGGAACATCCTGATAAACTATTTGTTCCACCTAAGAAATTTCAGGTGATCTATCCCATGGAGGAAAAATTCACCCAGAGATGGAATGTTCTTACGGTGGACGCAGCCATTTCTTCTGTGAACAAATCACTGACATGTCCAGTAGATAATGTTCAAATGTTCAAAGATCCAGTAGATAAAAAATTGGAATCTTTATTAAAATCTGCTTTTTCCACAGCAGGGGCTGTTACACAGCCAGCAGTGGCAGCTATTGGGGTCTGCCAAGCTTTAAAGGATCAAATGAAAATGGTCCTGAGGGATTTGCCAGACCAGCAGGCCCAGGCTCTGGCTGATCTGCCTAGAGCATTATGCTTTGCGGTTGACGCCATCAAGGATTCTATCCATCAGGCCTCCCGCCTCACGCTGTCTTTGGTACATATGCGTAGGCTTCTGTGGCTCAAGAACTGGTCTGCTGAGGCTCCCTGTAAGAAGCTCTTAGTTAGCTTCCCATTTCATGGAGAACGCCTTTTTGGCGAAGACCTGGATAAATATATCCAGAAGATTTCCAGTGGTAAAAGTACTCTCTTACCAATTAAAAAGAGGTCTAGGAGTCCGTCTTTTAAGAGGACTACCTCTCCTATCCCTGGGACGTCTGCTACTAAGCAGTTCCGACGGCCTCCTCGGTCAAACTCAGGAGGTAAAAATCAGGGACAGTCACAGGGTAATAAAAAGCCCTGGATCCGAAGAGGTACTAAACCAGCCTCCAAGTCAAGCCTATGAAGGGCTGCCCCCACTCAAACGGGTGGGGGGAAGACTTCAGTTGTTCGCAGAGACCTGGCGGGAGACGATCAAAGACAGATGGGTGCTCTCCGCAGTAACTCGGGGATACAAGTTGGAGTTAAAAGAGTCTCCTCCTTCCCATTTTTATGTGGTCAGGCATGCCAAAAGACCCTCTAAAAAGAAGGTGTCTCCTAGTGGCGTTAGAACAACTATTGCTCCAAGGAGTAATTATGGAGGTTCCTATGGAAGAGTGGGGGTTGAGTTTCTACTCAAACCTTTTCACAGTCCCGAAACCAAACGGGGACATAAGACCCATATTGGACCTAAAGAGTCTAAACAAATTTCTAAACGTCCGGTCCTTCCGGATGGAGTCGATCCGATCGGTCACCGCTGCCCTACAGGGGGAGGAATGGTTAGCCTCGATCGACATCAAAGATGCTTACTTGCATGTTCCCATCTTTCCAGGTCATCAAAAATTTCTACGCTTTGCAGTAGAAGGGCGCCATTTTCAGTTCAGAGCCTTACCATTCGGTCTGGCCACAGCACCACGAGTGTTCACAAAAATTCTGGCCCCACTGTTGGCCGATCTAAGAACACGAGGTGTAACGATAATGGCATACCTACACGACCTGTTGTTGATGGACCACTCAGTTGCCAAGCTAGAAGTGGTAATTGTCGATACAATCAAGTATCTAGAATCTCACGGTTGGGTCATCAACCTGGACAAGTCAGCCCTACAGCCAGTGAAAAACCTGGTATATCTAGGGCTACGGCTGGATTCAGACCAGAGGAAGATTTTCTTACCTCTAGACAAGGTATCCTCTTTGAGGGGCTTGGTCCGTCTGCTTTGTGCAAAAAGACAGCCGTCCATACGCCTGTGCATGAGGCTGCTAGGAAAGATGGTAGCATCATTCGAAGCTGTGCCATACGCCCAATTCCACTCAAGGAATTTACAGAGGGCCATATTGTCAGCCTGGAACGGAAAAATTCAGGCTCTAGACTTCCCGATGGCTTTGTCCCCTTCTGTTCGGAAGAGTCTCTGCTGGTGGTTGATCCCCCAGAATCTCCAGAAGGGAAAACCCGTCAGTCCGATATCCTGGAAGGTGGTCACTACAGATGCCAGCCTTATAGGCTGGGGGCAGTACTGGAGCAATGGTCTCTCCAGGGCAGATGGTCAAATGTAGTAAAAACCCTGCCCATCAATCTCTTAGAGATACGAGCAGCCCGGTATGCCCTAGTAGCCTGGGCATCCAGACTCCAAGGGTCCCCTGTCAGAATTCAATCAGACAATGCCACAGCAGTGGCATATATCAATCATCAGGGAGGCACCAGGAGTCGTGCAGTCCAGAGGGAAGTAAGTCACATCCTGGAATGGGCAGAAAAGCATGTCCCATGTATGTCAGCTGTCTTCATTCCAGGGGTGGAGAATTGGAAGGCGGACTTTCTGAGTCGCCAACAGTTATGCCCAGGGGAATGGTCCCTTCATCCCGAGGTCTTCCGAGCAATATGTCAGCGGTGGGGAACACCGGATGTAGATCTGCTAGCATCCAGATTCAACGCAAAGGTGGACAGATTTGTCTCCCGGACAAGGGATCCCCTCGCTTGCGGCTCGGATGCTCTGGTGTTCCCTTGGAATCAGTTCAGACTGATATATGCATTCCCTCCGCTACAATTGTTGCCTCGACTCCTTCGCAGAGTCAGGTTGGAAAAGAAGCCGGTGATCTTGGTGGCTCCAGCGTGGCCCCGAAGGGCCTGGTACGCGGAGATCATCAAAATGTCTGTGGGGAGTCCTTGGACCCTTCCACGTCGTCCGGACCTGCTTTCGCAAGGGCCGATATACCACCCTTCCTTACTAACTCTAAGTTTAACGGCCTGGCTATTGAATCCCACATCCTAAAGAAGAGAGGTCTCTCTAACTCTGTGGTATCAACTATAATCAATGCCAGGAAGCCTGTATCCAGGCAGATCTACTATAGAGTTTGGAAGGCGTACATCACTTGGTGCGAGGCCAGAAAGTGGCATCCACGTAAGTACGTTATAGGCAGAATTCTGGACTTCCTACAGTGGGCTGTAGACAGGAAGTTTGCCTTAAGTACTATCAGGGGTCAGGTTTCGGCCTTATCAATACTATTTCAAAGGCCCCTGGCTATGCATTCACTTGTCAAATCCTTTATGCAAGGAGTGACTCGTATTATTCCACCGATTAAAGCTCCCATATGTCCATGGGATCTAAATTTGGTTCTGTCGGTTCTGCAGAAGCAGCCATTTGAACCTTGCGGCACATTTCCTTGGTTCTACTCACCAGAAAATTGATATTTTTAGTAGCCATATGCTCGGCTAGAAGAGTGTCGGAAGTAGCCGCCATGTCCTGTAAAGAGCCATATCTGGTTATTCATGAGGACAGAGTAGTATTACGTCCTCACCCAGCCTTTCTTCCTAAGGTGGTATCGAGGTTTCACTTGAACCAGGATGTGGTTCTTCCTTCTTTTCCCCAAACCGAGCTCGGTAGAGGAAAAGTTATTGCATTCTTTGAATGTAGTAAGAGCAGTTAAAGCTTATCTAAAAGCCACTGCTCAGATTCGTAGAACGGATTCTTTGTTTGTTCTGCCGGAAGGCCCCAGAAAGGGTCAGGCAGCATCAAAATCTACTTTAGCCAAGTGGATTCGACAGGTCATAATACAAGCCTATGGCTTGAGAAGTAGACCGCGTCCGTTCAAAGTTAGGGCGCACTCCACGAGAGCAGTTGGAACTTCATGGGCAGTGCATCACCAGGCCTCCCTGGCTCAAATTTGTAAGGCCGCAACATGGTCTTCAGTACACACGTTTACTAGGTTCTACCAGGTGGACGTTAGAAGTCAGGAGGATGTCGCCTTTGGGCGCAGTGTGTTGCAGGCCGCAAAAGATCCTCATGCCTGATGGCGCCCAGCTTATGTATGGTATATCCCCCCCCTCATTTGGCATTGCTTTGGGACGTCCCACATAGTAATGACTATGCCGCTCTGTGTCCCGTGATGTATGAACAAGAAAGTAGGATTTTTAAAACAGCTTACCTGTAAAATCCTTTTCTTGGAGTACATCACGGGACACAGAGCTCCCACCCCTCTTTTGGGGACACGTATTGCTTTGCTACAAAACTGAGGTGCTACCGGATGGGAGGGGCTTATATAGGGGAGGGTACTTCCTGTTTTGGAAGTTGCCAGTGCCAGCACCTGAAGGTAATTCTATATAACCCACATAGTAATGACTATGCCACTCTGTGTCCCGTGATGTACTCCAAGAAAAGGATTTTACAGGTAAGCTGTTTTAAAAATCCTACTTTTTTCATTGTGTTGAGGTGTTAGACCTTTTGTTGCCGCAGCTGCGGAGCTATTTATTTATTTATTCACTTCAATCAATTATCACTGCACAGTCTGTTAGCGCGGGTTTTAGTTTTGTTAAAATAGAAAGGGGCACAGACATGGGCGTCCGCTGAACTTTTTTCAGGGCAGGGCATCATTTTAAGGTCATCCATGCATCTTTGGGGCAGTGGAACAGCGCTGTATAAACCACTCCTCCACCGCCCCTGCCCATTGAAATACCGGTAAATGGGCACCGCTGCCGAATCGCCGCTTTGGCAGCGGCGATACACAGTTGCATTTAACCCTAAAACTATTGGCGCTTTACCAATAACGATAAATACAAAAAGATGTACACAGTAGTGTCGTGGCATGGCACAGGCACTGCTGTTACCTGTGGTTCTTCAGCGATAGGCCCAGGGCAGGCACTAGCAGCGTATTCTCTTGTTTCGGCCACTGCACGCCACACACCTGTGGGAGGAGCTGGCGCATACATTTACACAGGCAGAGGCAAGCTGAGGCAGCAGCCAATCACGGAACAGCCGGCCGGGGCAGAGCCAATCCGATTCTCG
The DNA here is from genome assembly GCA_029206835.1 of Rana muscosa. Classification (NCBI taxonomy): domain Eukaryota; kingdom Metazoa; phylum Chordata; class Amphibia; order Anura; family Ranidae; genus Rana; species Rana muscosa. The sequence continues at coordinate 726,946,501 of CM055116.1, forward strand.
GGCCGGGGGTGAGGAGGGAGGGACGGATGTGTAGTCGGAAAAGACAGAGCAGCCCCAGCCCCCAGGCCAGCAGCAGACTTAGAGAAAAAAAAGTCCACAGCTGCCACAGAGGCGGCCATTGTAACACAGGGGGTAAGTGTCTTCACTCTGACTTCTGATTCCAGGGGGGGGGCAATTGACCCCCCTTGCCCTATGGAGCGGACACCCATGGGCACAGATAATGAAAAAAAATACACCCCCCTAAGCGAGTAGGAGCGGCGGAGCGGGGGAGTGTAATTCAGATATTTTTTTTTTTTTAATTCTGCACTGACTGTCTTTGAAATTGCCCCAGCCCCTGTTCAAATCCAATCCGGGGACAAAACCGGGGACAGACTTTGTCCGGGGACAGTGTCCTCAATCCGGGGACTGTCCCCTGAAACCGGGGATGTCTGGTCACCCTACCCCAATGATAGATCAGCTGGTAACGTTTACCTGTGACGCCTCCCTGATACTTCTGCTGGTATGCATATCAGACATCTAACCAATCCCTGATCCATCTGCCTTTAACAGGGAAACATTTGTTTGGTCCTTCCCTGGAAGCTTTTATGAAGGATGCCACCCTTTTACCTTCCCACACACTACTGTATTTGATACATTACATACTGTAAAGGTGTTCCACTCATACATTAAACCTCTCCTTCTATCTCAGAGGCACATTGCCCTTCTGATCAATAAATTCAAAACCCTTTTTAAGATCTAAACACACCTGGAATAAAGCCCCACAAGTATTTAAAAAAACCTCCTCAGAATAAAGGTCTGCTCCACCTACAAAAAATGCTTGCTGAGGTGAGCAGATTTCTGATTGTGCAAGATTTCTGAAGATTGGGTATGTGACATAATCTCATCCACCCAACAGCTGTTTAATCTCCCTATTTCTCCATCAACAACTACAGTTTTGTTTCAGGCAGTCTAGGGGCTTGTCGTCCAGAAACTGATAGTTCCCATACCTATTTGGAAACATTACTAATGTCCTATTTAAATCTGTTTACAGTACCCAAGCAAGACAGTTTGCCCTATTCTGAATCCAAAGGTGACCAACGCTTTGTTCCTTCCCCAAAAGTTTGTGGTTGCAGGTAATTTGTTTGCTACTGACATTTATTTTCTGGGAGGAAGTCGGGTTCTTAGGCCTAACTCTAGGACCTTTTTGGGTATTTGGGTCTTAAGTTCTCTTCAGTTAAGTATAGACCAGCGAGCACCATTAAGGGACAATAATTAGCTTTGGCAATCTTGTTCAAGTGGTCTTTGGTCTCATTTGTTGGTTTGTACCTTTGTCCAGGGTCTCACCCACATCATCACCCCCCACCCCTGTTAAGACCCCCATGGGACCTTAAATTTGTGCTCTATGCACTACAAAGGCATCCCTTTGAACTGCTGCAGGAGGTCCCTCTTATGAACCTGTGGCTTTTATCATTGCCATCTCCTAGGCCAGAAGGATCTCTGAGTTGACATATTTGTCTTGTAGGTCACCTTTGTTCTTGTCACCAGGAAAGAAAGTGATGTGAGATTGAAAATTTTACAATTCACACCAGAACAGGAGTAGAGGGGAAATATTTCAATAGGAACGTCTATTCTAGAGATATCTGTCTAAGAGGAGATTTCTCCTCATTTTAGATAGATTAGATTTCAATCTCTTCTGTTTTGCTGAGACTATGTACATTTAAGGTTGAATTCAAGCGTAACACAAACTATTTATAAAAATGTTTCCTCCCCCTCTCCTACCTATCCTACCTACCTTGTTCAAAAAAAGATCTGTATACTTACCTTTTTTTAGTCCTTCTATGTCCGGTCATGTGAACCTATAGCTCTGTCTTTCCTCTGTCAGTGAACGGTGGCTGCAGGGGAGAGGATGTTGCGGCAACAAAGGCTGAGCTATGGGAGCTTATGGGTGATGTCACCACTCCCTGAATTCCCAGCTGCTGTCAAGCGCTAAATGACACAGGGGAGCCAAAGTTGCAGGATCACATGACTGGACTAGAGAGGACTAAGAAATGCGCTAGGCTTAAATTCCATGACACGTTTCGCCCGTCCATCAAGGGTTGGTCACAGACCTCTGTGTGGGGGGGGGGGGGGGATGGCCTGAGCAGAAGCTGAGGCCAACACTGCAATAAGGTTGGTTTGAGTGGTGTCTTCTCTTCTATTAATCCACACTTCTGAATCAGTCCAATTTACACCCCATGTTCTGGGCATCGACAGGGAGACATCAAATCCCCTGGCTTTGAGCGGCACTACAAGCTTCTCAGGATCACAGGTTTGAATTTCACTTTAAGTACTTGGAATTTTGTTGAAGTAGAGTAGAGATCAGATCTGACCCAGCCCACAGCTCATTGCAGTACAAAAAGAGTAGATAATGACCAGAGATGGATCACTTTGATGCTATTGGCCAGCTTGACTACGTATGGACATAGGCAAATTAAGAATCTCTGTTGTTACATCTCCAACTCCGGGTAGCTCTACAGGCACAGGGGCAGACACTCTCACTGGCCACGGCCTTGTCTCGGCTCTTGATGGAGATCCTCCAGGTGGATGCCAGGATTGGACATATCTCTAAAGTATACTCAGTACTGTTGTCCTCCATTCAGGATCATGCCTCTTTGAAATGTAGAGCTAAGTGGGTGAACAACATCGGAGAGATTGATGGTGACCAGTGGGATATGGCCTTGGAGTCGATCCCTATAGTCTCTATCTCAGCTTCCCATAGGTTGTCGCAGCTATTTATCCTGCATAGAACCTATCGAACGCCTGAAAAGCTGCATGCATGGGGCCTAAGGGACTCTTCCCTATGTCCAAAGTGTAAAACACATCAAGGTTATTTCATTCACATGCTATGGAGATGCCCAAAACTCAGTCGGTATTGGGCTGAGGTCGTACAGAATATCTTTGTTTAGCCCAGGTACCGGTGCCCTCCACCCCTCTAGTATGCCTATTGGGAGCTATAGACGAGGAAATGTACCAGAAAGGAATGTATATTATGATTACTAGACTACTGTAGCTAGCTTGAAAGCTCATAGCTAGACACTGGATGGCACCTACTGTACCTACAGGGAAACAATGGATTGCGTATGTAAACTCACTCCTTCTTAGGAAACAATTGGCTTATCGTTATAGGAATGTTGTGTCAAAATTTGAGTTCATTTGGCAACCATGGCTAGATGATCCTAATCTTGCCCCCCCCCCCCCCCGCAGTTGGTGATGGATAGGTTACTGCAGCTCTAAAATAATATGAGTCGGTGGGGAGGTTGGGCGGAAGGAGAAGGGAAGAGAGGACAGCTACATGTTTTAGTTCTGTTTTGTTAGAATACTTGGTCTACCTAAATTCAATAGCATAAAGAAAGAAAAGAAAAGTGTTTTATAATGACTCAATGGATGTTCAACCAAGTACTAAAACTTTGATCTAATTATTGGTGAATTGTAACCTATATGTTCATATTTGATAATCTGTATACTGTACCTTTGACAGATTGCAACTGCTTTTTTGGTCTTGTCAATATTTGGTATACGTCTGTATAATCACTTTATGCATCAACAAATAAAAAAGTTTTGATTAAAAAAAAGAATCTCTGTTGTTGGTATGTTTGCAGGATAAATTTGGGAATATACAGCAGTGGGTGAAAGGTTAATTGAAAATATTAGATGTTGTTCTATGGTTACACACCTGTAGTATCTTTGTTATATACAGTATGTATGCTCTTTGGAGCTGAGCATACATTTTTCCTGTCCTACATACAATATCTTATGCCACATACACACGGTCGGAATTTCAGAGGGAAAAAGTCAGACGGAATTTTTTCATCGGGTATTCCGACCGTGTGTATGCCCCATCGGACTTTTTCCGTCGGAAATTCCGACGGAGTTAGAAAGAGAAAAACCGGTCGTGTGTACGAGGCATAATGCCTCACGGTTACATCCAGTTTGTTAATTTTTCTTTTGAATACTGTGCCTCCTGTCATTCTTTTACATTGTAAATGCAGTGCCTCTTAGCTCTATATTACACAACATACCTCATAGTTATTACACTGTGTTTGTCAGTAACTGGATCACCTGCTGGTGGCACTGTGGTTCCAAGATCTGAAGGGTGTAGTCCTGACATCCATAAGTGGGTGTCTCTCAGTAGCCAGCGGATCTCAGTAGTTATCCCCCACCTGATGCTGGCTACTGGGAGGGTATTTAGCCCCACTGCTAGCATTCTGTAGTGCCTCAGAGTTTTGACTGTGTACCCATGTGCTTTGTTCCTGTAAGCTTGACTCTGATCCTGCCTGCTTGTACCTGCTCTATCCTGACCTTGCTATTCTTCACTCCTCGCCTGATCCTGCTTTACCCCTTTTATCCTGCTATTTGTAAATAGCTTAGTTATATATGCAAACTACACTGTATGGACAGTCTCTACCATGCTTATACTAAATTTAGGTTGAATGGTAATGTGTACAACTGAGATATGAATTATTGTAATTAGTAGCAACAGAGTTTACATATGTACTATATAAATTGTGATTAGTGATGAGCCGAACACCCCCGGGTTCGGTTCGCACCAGAACCCGCGAACGGACCGAAAGTTCGTACGAACATTAGAACCCTATTAAATACAATGGATGCGAACGTTCGAATTCTAAAGTGCTAATTATAACAACTATTATGCATGTTATTGTCCTAAAAAGGGTTTGGGAACCCGGGTTCTGCACCAGGGGACATGTATCAATGCAAAAAGAAGTTTTAAAAACGGTCGTTTTTCGGGAGCAGTCATTTTAATGATGCATAAAGTGAAAAAAAAAAGTCAAATATTCCTTTAAATATCGTACCTGGGGGGTGTCTAAAGTATGCCTGTGAAGTGCCACGTGTTTCCCGTGTTTAGAACTGTCCCTGCACAAAATGACACTTCTAAAGGAAAAAAAAGCCATTTAAAACTGCTTGCGGCTTTAATGTAATGTCTGGTCCCGGTAATATGGATGAAAATCTTTAAGAAAAATGGCATAGCTACCCCATGACCCCCCCCCCCCTACCCCAGCCCATTACCAGCCCCTTTGGGTCTTGTATGGATATTAAGGGGAACCCCGCACATAAAATAAAAAAGGCCCTATATACTCTGAACAGCCGTATACAGGCGGTGCATACAAGACAGGGACTGTAGGTTTGTTCTTATGTAGAATGTGTTTGTAATTTTGAACAGGTACATTGTTGAAGTGTAGCTCCAGCCCAAAAATCTATTTTTAAACTTTTTGGAAAACATAGGTAAGGGTTATCACCCCTGTAACATTTGTTTTGCTGTCTGTGCCCCTGTTCAGAACATTTCACCTCACTTTCCGTCCCAATGACAACTGTTTTTGAAATGTGGTGTTTTTCTTGAAACAAGGATTGCTGATAAAGCATCAGTACAGAGGAGACACCTTTCTCCCATATTTATTCTTACAGGAGAGAATTTTCCTTCCTAGTGGTAGATTTCCTCTCACTTCCTGTTGTCTTCTTGCGTTTGCAAGTAGGAGTCGTTTGTAAGTTGGATGTTTGAAAGTAGGGACCTGCCGTATATACTCTGCAGAAATAGGCCCCTTAGTTGTTGGTGTTGGCACAACACTGTAAGCACTCACAGTTACTCTTGGTTGGTGCTGGAACGCCCTGCTGTCAACTATTATATCAGGAATTTTAATTACATATAATTGTTGAACAGTGGTAGTAAAAATTGGGCCTTTGATGGTGGTGCTGGTGCCACAACACTGTAAGCCCTGACAGTTACTCTTGGTGGGTGCAGCAATGGGCCCTGCTGTGAATTATTAGATCAAGAATTGTAATTGCATGCCCCTGTTGAACAGGGGCTGAAAAATTGGGCCTTAGGCACTGGTGGCACAACACTACAACCCCTCACAGATACTGTACTTGGAGCACAGCAATGAGCCCTGTTGCAAAGTATTGCTTCAAAAATTGTAATGACACGCCCCTGTTAAACAGGGGCTGAAAAATTGGGCCTTAGGCACTGGTGGCACAACACTACAACCCCTCACAGATACTGTACTTGGAGCACAGCAATGAGCCCTGTTGCAAAGTATTGCTTCAAAAATTGTAATGACACGCCCCTGTTAAACAGGGGCTGAAAAATTGGGCCTTAGGCACTGGTGGCACAACACTACAACCCCTCACAGATACTGTACTTGGAGCACAGCAATGAGCCCTGTTGCAAAGTATTGCTTCAAAAATTGTAATGACACGCCCCTTTTAAACAGGGGCTGAAAAATTGGGCCTTAGGCACTGGTGCCACAACACTCCAACCCCTCACAGATACTGTACTTGGAGCACAGCAATGAGCCCTATGGCAAATTATTGCTAAAAAAATTGTAATTACACGCCCCTGTAAAACAGGGGCTGAAAAATTGGGCCTTAGCCACTGGTGGCGGCACCCATAAACAAAAATGATCTTCCAAGCTATCATCATCAATCGTATCATTGAGGACTCGGAGGAGGAGGATAGCCAGTCAACATAACAGCACAGGCACTCAGCATCAGCATCAGTCTTGAAGGGATGTGACATGTTAAAATCAATTAGTCTGTTATATCAGCATCAGGTGTGTGGTAGCTGGTGGTGATCCAAGACTGGTTCATCTTGATGAAAGTCAGTCGATCAACCGAGTCGGTGGACAGGCGCACCCTGTGATCCGTGACAAATCCTCCAGCAGCACTGAATGTGCGTTCCGAAAGAACGCTGGATGCAGGACAGGTCAGTAGCTCAATTGCATACTGTGCAAGCTCTGGCCAGTGATCCATCCTCAAGACCCAGTAAGCCAGAGGATTTTCGGTGGGGAAGGTGTCCAAGTCTGACCTTGCCCCTAGATATTCCTGCACCATGTTTATCAGACGCTGGCGATGGTTGCTGGAACCGATCATACTTTGGGGCTGCGGACTAAAGAATTGTCTGAACGCATCGGTCAGACGGCCACCTTCCCCACCGCTCCTTCTTTGACTGGCCGAAGCCTCAGCAACTCGTTGTCCAGGACCAGGAGTTTGTAACCTCCCAGTCTCTGGGAACGCGTTGCACAGACCTTTCTGCAAGGCCTCCCGGAGTTGTCTCATCCTCTGCTCCCTCTGCGAAGGTAACATAAGGTCCGCAACCTTACCCTTGTACCGTGGATCAAGGAGAGTGGCCAGCCAGTAATGGTCCCTCTCCTTGATCCGAAGAATACGAGGATCCTTCCGCAGACTTTGCAGGATCAGGGAGGCCATGCAGCGTAGGTTTGCTGAGGCATTCGCTCCGGAGTCCTCTGGGTCACTAAGGACGACATGATCCGCAGCCACCTCCTCCCAGCCACGTACAAGTCCACTGGTTTCTTGGGACTGTAAATCATCCCTAAAAGACTGCTGCTGATGATGCTGAGTGCCAGCCTCCACCTCCATGCTGACACAATCCTCCTCCTCCTCCTCCTCCTCCTCCTCTTCCTGTGCGATGGGTGGGACAGAAGGAACACTGTCTGGGTAAAGGGGGCCTTGAGAGGCAAGGAAGTCTTCCTCTTCCTGCCTCTGTTCTGCCTCAAGTGCCCTGTCCATTATTCCACGCAGCGTGTGCTCCAACAGGTGGACAAGAGGTACAGTGTCACTGATGCATGCACTGTCACTGCTCACCATCCTCGTGGCCTCCTCAAATGGTGCCAGGACAGTGCATGCATCCCTGATCATGCCCCACTGGCGTGGAGAAAAAAAACCAAGCTCCCCTGACCCTGTCCTGGTGCCGTAGTCGCACAGGTACTCATTGATGGCCCTCTGCTGCGTGTGCAGCCGCTGCAGCATGGCCAACGTTGAGTTCCACCTGGTGGGCATGTCACATATAAGGCGGTTCTTGGGCAGGTTCAACTCCTTTTGCAGCTCAGCCAGGCGAGCACTGGCATTATAAGATCTGCGGAAATGCACACAGACTTTCCTGGCCTGCCTCAGGACATCCTGTAAGCCCGGGTACCTGCCCAAGAACCGCTGCACCACTAGGTTAAGGACGTGAGCCACACAGGGCACATGGGTCAGTTGTCCCTGTCGGAGGGCGGAGAGGAGGTTGGTGCCATTGTCGCAAACCACCATTCCTGGCTTAAGCTGGCGTGGCGTCAACCACCTCTCGGCCTGGCCCTGCAGAGCAGACAGGACCTCTGCCCCAGTGTGGCTTCTGTCCCCCAAACACACCAGCGCAAGCACGGCATGGCATCTTTTTGCCTGCGTACTTGCGTAGCCCCGTGAACGGCTACGGAGCACCGCTGGTTCATAGGACAAACCACAGGAAGAGGCCATGGAGGAAGAAGAAGAGGAGGGGGTGGAGGAGAGAGGTGTGTCACAACCAGTAGTAGCATTTTGGAGGCGTGGCGGTGGAACAACCTCCAACACTACTGCACCTTGTCCTGCATCCTTCCCAGCTGCCAAAAGAGTGACCCAATGGGCCGTGAAAGAAAGGTAACGTCCCTGTCCATGCCTGCTGGACCATGAGTCAGCGGTAATATGCACCTTACCGCTGACCGCCCTGTCCAGCGAGGCCAAGACATTGCCTTCCACATGCCGGTAGAGAGCCGGAATAGCCTTCCGTGAGAAAAAGTGGCGTTTGGGAACCTGCCACTGAGGAACCGCACATTGCACAAACTCACGGAAGGGGGCCGAGTCTACCAACTGAAAAGGCAGCAGTTGAAGCGCTAGCAATTTAGCCAAGCTAGCATTCAACCGCTGGGCATGTGGATGGCTGGGAGTGAACTTCTTTCGACGGTCCAGCAGCTGGGGCAGGGAAATTTGCCTGCTAGAATCGGACGTCGGTGTACTGCTAGCAGAGTGGCCGCAAGTACTTGGCTGTGACACACCTAATTCTACACCTTCATTCCTCTCAGTGCATGTTTCAGAGAGGACTGAAGTTATAGTGGGGTTGGAGATCCCAGCTGATGCGGTGCAAGGAGAGGTCCGCTTTGTTCTTTGGTGTGGGTCTTTGAGGTAGGCTTGCCAACGAGCTGCATGGCAGGTCAACATATGTCTGGTCAGGCATGTGGTACCCAAGCGACTGATGTTTTGGCCACGCGATATACGCTTGAGACATATGTTGCAAACAGCAGCTGTGCGATCTGATGCACTAGCCTCAAAAAAGGCCCACACCAAGGAACTTTTTGAATGACGGGCAGAGGCAGCGCCCTGCACAGGCGGAGCTCTGCGGTGTGATTCCGTCGGTGTACTGCCCTTACGCTGGCCACCAAAGGGCATCCTGCCTCGTTGGAGATGTGCCTCCTCCTCATCCTCCTCCTCCTCCTCTCTACTATTAGGCACCCATGTGGAGTCAGTGACCTCATCATCCCCTCCCTCCTCATCACTGGAGCCAATCTGGCAGTATGCTGCAGCTGCTGGAACATGACTGCCAGATTGGTGTCCTTCTTGAGCATCCCCTCTGTCTGCTCTCACGCTACTGCCTTCCTGTAGCTGGGTTTCATCATCAGACCCTTCGAAACGCTGGGCATCCTCCTGGAGCATGTACCCAACACTGTGCTCAAACAGTTCGGGGGACTCCTCAGGAGGAGGACATGGTGGGTCTAGGGAAGGAGTGATTGATGATGAGTCTGACATTGATACCAGGGAAGAGGACGCTTTGGCAGCTGCTTTGCCAGTACCCTGAGCCTGGGTGAGAGAGGATGAGGAGGAGGAGGAGGGCTTGGTCATCCACTCTACCAAGTCTTCGGCATGATGTGGCTCAACATGTCCAGCTGCCGAAAAGAAGGACAAGCGTGTCCCATGGCCATGTGCTGATGACAATGCACCGCGTCCACGACCAGCACTGCTGCCCCCAGACACAGAGCCTGCTTGCCCTCTTTTATTGCCTCCTGACTGTCTGCCTCTCCTTGTTTGCCTTCCAGACATTCTAATAGATGGCCTGCAGGGAGATGGGAAAAAAGCAATAAGGGCTACCTTCAGGTGTCCTTCTCTGTCCCTTTACTTAAGGATTTCTAAATATGGTTGAGGATGATTGCTTTTGCACAGAATAGCACAACGACAATTTCCCTGACTGTCCAAAAAACAAGGATTTCAAAGATGGTTGATGAGGAATGCTTTAGCACACTATAGCACAAGGAGAATTCCCCTCACTTTCCTTCTTTGTCCCTAGAAACAAGGACTCGCACAGTGAAAGAAACTGACACTCTCCCTACCTAGAGTTTTCTGTCCCTAGAAAAAATGTTTTTTTAAAGCACACTATAGCACAAGGAGAATTCCCCTCACTTTCCTTCTTTGTCCCTAGAAACAAGGACTCGCACAGTGAAAGAAACTGACACTCTCCCTACCTAGAGTTTTCTGTCCCTAGAAAAAATGTTTTTTTAAAGTACACTATAGCACAAGGAGAATTCCCCTCACTTTCCTTCTTTGTCCCTAGAAACAAGGACTCGCACAGTGAAAGAAACTGACACTCTCCCTACCTAGAGTTTTCTGTCCCTAGAAAAAATGTTTTTTTAAAGCACACTATAGCACAAGGAGAATTCCCCTCACTTTCCTTCTTTGTCCCTAGAAACAAGGACTCGCACAGTGAAAGAAACTGACACTCTCCCTACCTAGAGTTTTCTGTCCCTAGAAAAAATGTTTTTTTAAAGTACACTATAGCACAAGGAGAATTCCCCTCACTTTCCTTCTTTGTCCCTAGAAACAAGGACTCGCACAGTGAAAGAAACTGACACTCTCCCTACCTAGAGTTTTCTGTCCCTAGAAAAAATGTTTTTTTAAAGCACACTATAGCACAAGGAGAATTCCCCTCACTTTCCTTCTTTGTCCCTAGAAACAAGGACTCGCACAGTGAAAGAAACTGACACTCTCCCTACCTAGAGTTTTCTGTCCCTAGAAAAATTTTTTTTTAAAGCACACTATAGCACAAGGAGAATTCCCCTCACTTTCCTTCTTTGTCCCTAGAAACAAGGACTCGCACAGTGAAAGAAACTGACACTCTCCCTACCTAGAGTTTTCTGTCCCTAGAAAAAATGTTTTTTTAAAGCACACTATAGCACAAGGAGAATTCCCCTCACTTTCCTTCTTTGTCCCTAGAAACAAGGACTCGCACAGTGAAAGAAACTGACACTCTCCCTACCTAGAGTTTTCTGTCCCTAGAAAAAATGTTTTTTTAAAGCACACTATAGCACAAGGAGAATTCCCCTCACTTTCCTTCTTTGTCCCTAGAAACAAGGACTCGCACAGTGAAAGAAACTGACACTCTCCCTACCTAGAGTTTTCTGTCCCTAGAAAAAATGTTTTTTTAAAGCACACTATAGCACAAGGAGAATTCCCCTCACTTTCCTTCTTTGTCCCTAGAAACAAGGACTCGCACAGTGAAAGAAACTGACACTCTCCCTACCTAGAGTTTTCTGTCCCTAGAAAAAATGTTTTTTTAAAGCACACTATAGCACAAGGAGAATTCCCCTCACTTTCCTTCTTTGTCCCTAGAAACAAGGACTCGCACAGTGAAAGAAACTGACACTCTCCCTACCTAGAGTTTTCTGTCCCTAGAATTTTTTTTTTTTAAAGCACACTATAGCACAAGGAGAATTCCCCTCACTTTCCTTCTTTGTCCCTAGAAACAAGGACTCGCACAGTGAAAGAAACTGACACTCTCCCTACCTAGAGTTTTCTGTCCCTAGAAAAAATGTTTTTTTAAAGCACACTATAGCACAAGGAGAATTCCCCTCACTTTCCTTCTTTGTCCCTAGAAACAAGGACTCGCACAGTGAAAGAAACTGACACTCTCCCTACCTAGAGTTTTCTGTCCCTAGAAAAAATGTTTTTTTAAAGCACACTATAGCACAAGGAGAATTCCCCTCACTTTCCTTCTTTGTCCCTAGAAACAAGGACTCGCACAGTGAAAGAAACTGACACTCTCCCTACCTAGAGTTTTCTGTCCCTAGAAAAAATGTTTTTTTAAAGCACACTATAGCACAAGGAGAATTCCCCTCACTTTCCTTCTTTGTCCCTAGAAACAAGGACTCGCACAGTGAAAGAAACTGACACTCTCCCTACCTAGAGTTTTCTGTCCCTAGAAAAAATGTTTTTTTAAAGCACACTATAGCACAAGGAGAATTCCCCTCACTTTCCTTCTTTGTCCCTAGAAACAAGGACTCGCACAGTGAAAGAAACTGACACTCTCCCTACCTAGAGTTTTCTGTCCCTAGAACAAATGTTTTTTTAAAGCACACTATAGCACAAGGAGAATTCCCCTCACTTTCCTTCTTTGTCCCTAGAAACAAGGACTCGCACAGTGAAAGAAACTGACACTCTCCCTACCTAGAGTTTTCTGTCCCTAGAAAAAATGTTTTTTTAAAGCACACTATAGCACAAGGAGAATTCCCCTCACTTTCCTTCTTTGTCCCTAGAAACAAGGACTCGCACAGTGAAAGAAACTGACACTCTCCCTACCTAGAGTTTTCTGTCCCTAGAAAAAATGTTTTTTTAAAGCACACTATAGCACAAGGAGAATTCCCCTCACTTTCCTTCTTTGTCCCTAGAAACAAGGACTCGCACAGTGAAAGAAACTGACACTCTCCCTACCTAGGGTTTTCTGTCCCTAGAAAAAATGTTTTTTTAAAGCACACTATAGCACAAGGAGAATTCCCCTCACTTTCCTTCTTTGTCCCTAGAAACAAGGACTCGCACAGTGAAAGAAACTGACACTCTCCCTACCTAGAGTTTTCTGTCCCTAGAAAAAATGTTTTTTTAAAGCACACTATAGCACAAGGAGAATTCCCCTCACTTTCCTTCTTTGTCCCTAGAAACAAGGACTCGCACAGTGAAAGAAACTGACACTCTCCCTACCTAGAGTTTTCTGTCCCTAGAAAAAATGTTTTTTTAAAGCACACTATAGCACAAGGAGAATTCCCCTCACTTTCCTTCTTTGTCCCTAGAAACAAGGACTCGCACAGTGAAAGAAACTGACACTCTCCCTACCTAGAGTTTTCTGTCCCTAGAAAAAATGTTTTTTTAAAGCACACTATAGCACAAGGAGAATTCCCCTCACTTTCCTTCTTTGTCCCTAGAAACAAGGACTCGCACAGTGAAAGAAACTGACACTCTCCCTACCTAGAGTTTTCTGTCCCTAGAAAAAATGTTTTTTTAAAGCACACTATAGCACAAGGAGAATTCCCCTCACTTTCCTTCTTTGTCCCTAGAAACAAGGACTCGCACAGTGAAAGAAACTGACACTCTCCCTACCTAGAGTTTTCTGTCCCTAGAAAAAATGTTTTTTTAAAGCACACTATAGCACAAGGAGAATTCCCCTCACTTTCCTTCTTTGTCCCTAGAAACAAGGACTCGCACAGTGAAAGAAACTGACACTCTCCCTACCTAGAGTTTTCTGTCCCTAGAAAAAATGTTTTTTTAAAGCACACTATAGCACAAGGAGAATTCCCCTCACTTTCCTTCTTTGTCCCTAGAAACAAGGACTCGCACAGTGAAAGAAACTGACACTCTCCCTACCTAGAGTTTTCTGTCCCTAGAAAAAATGTTTTTTTAAAGCACACTATAGCACAAGGAGAATTCCCCTCACTTTCCTTCTTTGTCCCTAGAAACAAGGACTCGCACAGTGAAAGAAACTGACACTCTCCCTACCTAGAGTTTTCTGTCCCTAGAAAAAATGTTTTTTTAAAGCACACTATAGCACAAGGAGAATTCCCCTCACTTTCCTTCTTTGTCCCTAGAAACAAGGACTCGCACAGTGAAAGAAACTGACACTCTCCCTACCTAGAGTTTTCTGTCCCTAGAAAAAATGTTTTTTTAAAGCACACTATAGCACAAGGAGAATTCCCCTCACTTTCCTTCTTTGTCCCTAGAAACAAGGACTCGCACAGTGAAAGAAACTGACACTCTCCCTACCTAGAGTTTTCTGTCCCTAGAAAAAATGTTTTTTTAAAGCACACTATAGCACAAGGAGAATTCCCCTCACTTTCCTTCTTTGTCCCTAGAAACAAGGACTCGCACAGTGAAAGAAACTGACACTCTCCCTACCTAGGGTTTTCTGTCCCTAGAAAAAATGTTTTTTTAAAGCACACTATAGCACAAGGAGAATTCCCCTCACTTTCCTTCTTTGTCCCTAGAAACAAGGACTCGCACAGTGAAAGAAACTGACACTCTCCCTACCTAGAGTTTTCTGTCCCTAGAAAAAATGTTTTTTTAAAGCACACTATAGCACAAGGAGAATTCCCCTCACTTTCCTTCTTTGTCCCTAGAAACAAGGACTCGCACAGTGAAAGAAACTGACACTCTCCCTACCTAGAGTTTTCTGTCCCTAGAAAAAATGTTTTTTTAAAGCACACTATAGCACAAGGAGAATTCCCCTCACTTTCCTTCTTTGTCCCTAGAAACAAGGACTCGCACAGTGAAAGAAACTGACACTCTCCCTACCTAGAGTTTTCTGTCCCTAGAAAAAATGTTTTTTTAAAGCACACTATAGCACAAGGAGAATTCCCCTCACTTTCCTTCTTTGTCCCTAGAAACAAGGACTCGCACAGTGAAAGAAACTGACACTCTCCCTACCTAGAGTTTTCTGTCCCTAGAAAAAATGTTTTTTTAAAGCACACTATAGCACAAGGAGAATTCCCCTCACTTTCCTTCTTTGTCCCTAGAAACAAGGACTCGCACAGTGAAAGAAACTGACACTCTCCCTACCTAGAGTTTTCTGTCCCTAGAAAAAATGTTTTTTTAAAGCACACTATAGCACAAGGAGAATTCCCCTCACTTTCCTTCTTTGTCCCTAGAAACAAGGACTCGCACAGTAAAACACACTGACACTCTCCCTACCCATCCTTCTCTTTCCCTAAACTAAAGGAATCCAGGTTAAGCAAGAAAGAAATAAATGTCACTGTCCCTGCCTATGCTTGTCTTTCCCTGCTCCGGAACACACTACACTAGGCCGCCGTGCTGGCGGCCTTTTATAGTGTGGGGCGTGTACTAAACACCCTCAGCAATAATTGGCCACAGGCATCCTGCCTGTGGCCAATCATTGCTCTCCTCGCTGCCGGCGCTGTGATTGGCCAAGCATGCGGGATCACAGTGCATGCTTGGCCAATCACAGCGCCTGGATGACACTGCGATGGCGTAGTGCATTGTGGGCCGTTCGCGTCACTCGAATTTGGCGCGAACGGCCCAAATCGTTCGATCTTCGTCGAACGATCGAACAGCCGATGTTCGAGTCGAACGTATGTTCGACTCGAACACGAAGCTCATCCCTAATTGTGATGTTTGGGTAATTTCTCAGCTCTCCTGGCTCTCTCAGCCATTTGAGTTGCAGCACCCTGCTCATAGGCCCACTCCCTGGTTTCTCAATAGGGGTTCTCCTGACACCCTGGACTCTCTAACACCCTTGAGACTTTCATATTCCCACAGTCCCCTGGACTCATCTAGTTGGCTCAGGTCTCTCTGCTTCCCAGACTTGCTTAGCCATCGAAACTCTCTCTCAGCCCTATGGACAATAAATCTCCTCTCCAGGATGGAGTGCTGTCTCTTTATGCAGTACACCTGTCCCCTAACAGGAGCTGTGCACACCTGCACTCACAGCTTGCCAGTCACCTGCAAGATCTGGACACTGGGTTGGAGATTTCTTCTTGCCCCAAACTCTTTGAAATCTTCAAACTCCAAAATCGAACCCAGAAATACCAAAACCTGGAGAAAGCTGCAAAAACAATTTTCTCTGCTCATAATCGATATTTATGAGCCCTGCACTCTGCATGTTTGTGAAGCCGGTGTCATATCTACATAAATTTTCACAGTGGCAGGGCTTGGTACATTATTTTATGTGATATGTGTATATGTTTTCAGGGGTAGATTGATTGCTATCCAGAAGCATTAAGTATTTGTAATGCCCCCTGAAGAAGTAAACCATACGAAGTGTTTGTCAGCGGCGTAGCCTGGTCACGTGATCTATGCTCCACGTCCCATCCGGTTCACTTGGTCAGAGGAAGCTGACGCTGGAACGCACACCGCCACGGAGGTGGATCCGAGTGTGTAACATTCTAAGCCTGCAGCCCCAGTGCCGGGATGGGCACATTTTAATGTAAGCGACCATTTGGCCATCGTTTTTTACCTTTTAATTTACCAGAATAAATGGGTTGCACTATGGAGATTGTTTGTTTGTATTACATGTCCTAAACTTGACCATCGGAGGAGAGAGGTTTCACATTTCGTCCAGTCTATCCTATGTGTGCAGGCACAACCCTGCAAAAGCGGGTTTGACTTTCTTTTTAATTAAAGAGGTCCATACTGTTTGGTAAGCACATTATAATTACCAGTGCACTTTGGGTGTCGCAAGCATCTTGGTGAAGGAATTTAAATGCACGTTTATTGAAGAAATCATCTATTGCAGCAAGGCTTCTGTCATTGGTGACTTTTCTGCTATTTGGTGACTTTCCATATTGCATCAGAAACATTTCACTTTGTTTCTTGGGACTTTTTTTCTGAATTTTTTTGACACTTATTTTTGATTGTTTTTTCTGACAATTGATGGTCTACTTATTCTCCAGCTATTCAATATCACTTGCCACTGTTGCTTGAATGTCAATTGTGATTTAATGATATTATTGATTTAGTACCAGTGGCGGCTGGTGTTCAAATTTTTTGGGGGGCGCAAACAAACTGAAAAAAAAAAAAAAACATCAATTGCCGCCACTGTGCCCATTAAACGCAGCCACTGTGCCCAAACGCCACTAGTTTGTCCCCCAATGCAGCCAGTTTGTCCCCATATGCAGCCAGTTTCCCCCCAAAATACAGCCAGTTTGTCCCCCATATACAGCCAGTTTGTCCCCCATATACAGCCAGTTTGTCCCCAATATACAGCCAGTTTGTCCCCAATATACAGCCAGTTTGTCCCCAATATACAGCCAGTTTGTCCCCAAAATACAGCCAGTTTGTCCCCTATATACAGCCAGTTTGTCCCCCATATACAGTTTGTCCCCCAAAATACAGCCAGTTTGTCCCCAAAATACAGCCAGTTTGCCCCCCATAAATACAGCCAGTTTCCCCCCATAATACAGCCAGTTTCCCCCCATAATACAGCCAGTTTCCACCCAATATACAGCCAGTTTGTCCCCCATAATACAGCCAGTTTGTCCCCAATATACAGCCAGTTTGTCCCCCATATACAGCCAGTTTGTCCCCAATATACAGCCAGTTTGTCCCACATATACAGCCAGTTTGTCCCCCAAATGCAGCCAGTTTGTCCCCCCCAGCCCTGCACTTACCTTCCTCGGGTCAGCGCCGTCCTTCTTCCGTCCTCGATGTCTTCTCCCGCCCTCGATGTCGCTTCAGCCAATCAGGTTACCGGTAACCAGACCCGGTGAACCTGATTGGCCAGGGAACGCACCCCCCGTGCGTCCTCTCATTAGGTATTTAGAAGCCGATTACAGCCCTCAGGCTGTAGTCGGGAAGCCTATCAGAGCCGCTGGCTCTGATAGGCACTTCTAAAGGCCAACCAGACGCTGTTATTCAGATGGCCGGCGCTCAAGGGGCCGGCCATCTGAATAGTGGGCGGCAGCGGCGGCGACAATACATAGGTTCATGCAATGCATGAACCTATTTATTGTTGTGGTGAGTGACGGCCGAGCGCAGAAGCGAGCGGGGGCGGCGCTTCTGCGTCCACTATGGACGCACCGTCACTGTCAGTGAAAAAAAGGACATTTAAAATAAAGAATAAAAAAAAACTCTTAAAGGGTTCGTTTTTTTTTTTTTTTTGGTGACCACAGGAGGGGGGGGGGGGGTGGTGCCCGGGCGCCCCCTATGGATGGGCCGCCACTGTTTAGTACACAAATTATTATTAATAATTAATTAATATTATTCAGCGCCCTCTAACACTTTGCACGTTATTTCAATTGAAGTTTTCACTTTATCATCAGGGGAGCAGCTTAGTATTGGTTTAATAATTATTTAATCTTTTTGGCGCGGAATATATTATTTTTATTTCCATTGGTAATGGTAAATTATATGAATATTTTTTTCACTTATTTATGAATGAATAGTCTGTGTTGTATGCTTGCCCAAATTATTTTTGTACAATGATTGTTAGATAGAAAGATCACTTGTATATCTAGGTATCTAGGTCATGCATGCATAGCCAGCCATCATTCTGTTAGTAGGTTGCTTTGCAAGACGGCTGCTATGCTAAGGCCGGTTTCACACTGGGGCAGTGTGTGCGGTGGCGGTATAGCGCCGCTATTTTTAACGGCGCTATACCGTCAGGATTGCAGAGGTATTCGGCCGCTAGCGGTGCAGTTTTAACCCCCGCTAGCGGCCGAAAAAGGGTTAATACCACCCGCAAACCGCGGCTACACCTGCGGTTTGCGGGCGGTATTACCGCGGCGTCCCATGCATTTCAATGGGAAGGAGCGGTGGAGGAGCGGTAAACACACCGCTCCTCTCACCGCTCCAAAGATGCGGCTAGCAGGACTTTTTTTCACGTCCTGCTAGCGCACCGCTCCAGTGTGAAAGCCCTCAGGGCTTTCACATTGGAGAAACAGTAGCCGCTGTTTAGGCTCGGTTTGCAGGCGCTATTTTTAGCAAAATAGCGCCTGCAAACCGCACCAGTGTGAAAGGGGCCTTAAGGCCCCTTTCACACTGAGGCGCTTCTAAACTGCCAGTAAAAACACTGAGCGCTTTTGAAGCGCTTTTCAGGCGCTTTTGAAGAGCTTTCCATTCATTTCAATGGAGAGGGAAGTTTGTCACATCCCTGCCAGCACACTGCCTCAGTGTGAAAGCATTCATTGATTTTAATGGACATAAGTTTTCGTGAGCTTTTTAGGCGCTGTTTTTAGCGTGAAAGCGATTCAGTGTGAAATTGGTCTTACTGCAAGGGTACTATTAACATACAGCTTTCTGGTTACTAAAAAGCATTCTTTAAATTTTCTCTGGTGGTCCCCTCCTACTCTGTTTCTATTGTCTTTTTTCTCCCTGTGTACTGTAGTAAAATACCGTTTCCCTGCGCCCCATTTAACCCTAGACACTTTGTGATGAAGCCATAGTTTAACAACTGCAGTAAACACTATATTATTCCTCTTTAAAGGGAACCTGCCCTGTGGGAATCTGTTTTTGCTTATTGTACACTTTTAAAGGTTAGCGTAGGACCCAGAAAGCAAGAAGACCCTTTACAAATCTTACATATTTTGGCCAAAATACAAACCCCTCATGATTTTTGTATTGTGTTCTTTTGGGGAGCGTTTAGCTCCCAACTGTCCCTGATTTGGAGCAATGTTCCTCTGTCCCTCTTTCCTTCTCATTTGTCCCTCATTTTGGTCTGATCTATATAGTTGTATATAAAATGCACTATTTATCTTTCAAAAAGTATTTCCCAGTGCTAAACTTTTCATCCAATGCATAAATTGCTGCATTTGTAAATTTTATAAGCCAATACAAAGGAATAGTAATGGTAAAAAAAAGTCCCTTGTGGATTTAATTAACTTTTTGGGGGGTTAATTCTCCTTTAAGGGGATGTGGTAGGGGCGTGTCCTATGCCTACATACATTTGTTAGTAGGTGTCCCTCATTCCCATCTCAAAATGTTGGGAGATAGGCTTTAAGACACATGTTTGCCCATCAGCCATATTTAAATCCAATCATGAAAATACACATAACCCATGTGTTAATTAAAAAAAAAAAATGTCTTTAGTTTTCTTACATCTTCCACTTTCAATTTAAAGAATATCTAGTAGCAATTCTTTGAAGGCACTTCATGTTGTAGGGTGACAACTGTCTCCTAGTTGTGTCCTTGCATTGTCACCATCCCACATGCACCCCTAATGAAGACTACCAGATGCACTGCCAACACATTTTGCATAGGCATGGTCCACCATTACTATCTGGAAGTCAATGCAAAGCAATGATGTGGAGCCAGTGCTGCAGCCAGTAGACAGAAAGGCTGAATGAAGCTTGAGGAGATCAGCAGCACTGAAATTTAAAAAAAGGCAGGAAAAAGGTGAAAATAGTGTAGCGATACCTTCAGTTAAGAGGGCCGCAGATTTAGTTTGGGCCCTGAAGACAGCTCTGCCAACAGTTATCACAAATCACAGGAATATATCTGCAGAGCCCTGCAGCAACAAACACACTATAACCAGTCAGATATGGCGCACACGCACCGTACTTCACTATGCGCCCTATGGCGCAGTAACTAAATAAACTATCTAGATGGCCAGGCCTGACCATATAACTCAGTCTCTAGGGGGGTAAAATTCTTTGCATGCAAGTCTTTAAACGGTGGTGCACATTTCAGGAACACATTTATAATCCAAGGGGGGTAAAAATGCCAACACAGTACACTCCACTAGAGATCCGTTTGACTCAGTTCTGCTTTAGATCTCAAGTGGGGGAAAATAACTAAAATAGGAACTGGTGGGCCACGGCAGTCTGTAGGCCTAACAATGGTATAAAGTATTTGTGGATTGAGCAAGTGCTCGCTCACCCCTCCGGACGCGATCCCAGTCCGGGAACTTCCACCTGCTGTGTCTCCACACACAGCGTCTGCAGCGGTCTGGTCTCCGGCTCGGCAGCGGTTGAAGAAAACCGAGTCAGATGCCACCCAGGCTCGCAATGGGGTGGAAGGCTCTTTAGGTAGCAGCGCAAGGCCCCAGGCTTGAGGCCTTGCACTACAGCGGATCCGCACAGGAAGATCTCTCCCTTGAAGTCTCGTGTCCCAAAGAGGCCGAGCCCAGCCTCGCCTCCTCCTTTTATAACCCCTCCCATGAGTCTCTGGGGTGGAAACATTGCCAAAAGGGGTTCTGGGTAAGGTAGTCCTGGGAGTCTTAAAGGGGACCCCGCTACACACTCCCCCCACTTAAACTCTTTGGTCCCCAAAGATAATTCTAGCATACATTGCGTACAACCCTAGACAACATTGCGTATGATGTTGGCATAGGGAATTCCCACCAAAACAAAGGGGTTGAATTCCCTTGCCCACAGGTCACACTATCATGAGTGGCCTGCCTAACTGTGCCAGAGAGTGAGTGGGGGTTGCCCTCCACCAAATGAACAGTGGAGGGATCCGGTTTCTCTGCACTCCTCCTGGCAGTGACCACAGAATCTTCTGAGCTCTTCCCCATTTGTGGGTAAGTCAACTTTTTGGGAGGCCTTATGACTCTTCGAGCCCTTTGCTCTCTTGGGGTTTCTGGCTCTGGTGCCACAGGCTCTTCTTCTGTAGCAGGTTCGGGCAACACGGTGGGCTCTGGAACATCTGCTTCAGGAGCCGAGGGATACGTAGAGTCTCTAGGGTCCTTTTCAGATTAAGTATCACATGCATCTTCCCAGTAATCTGATGAAGGACTAGATGGGATGAACTCAGTGGCTTCTGCGTTCAATTGTCCATCTATAGTGTCTTCAGTGGTTGGAAGATCTATAGCAGAAGTTCCTGGAGTTGGGGAAGGCCACAGCCAGTCAAGTTCTCTTCCTTCATCTCCACTGAGTTCAGAGGCCTCTCCATCTTTAGCCCGAGAGGTCTGGGACCGAGTGTTTGGCCTGGGGGTATCCAGAATAGAGACTGGTTCAGGGGAGTCCCTCACTGGAGGTATCCTGACCGCTTCAGCAAGTGGGAGCAGGTGGTTTCGATGCCACGTCTTCAGTGGTCCTACCTTTCCTTCTGGCTTTAACTTGTAGACAGGTAGGCCCGGCAGCTTCCTACAGATGACATAGCGTTCAGATCTCCATCTGTCTGCAAGTTTGTGTTTTCCAGGGACCCCCAGATTGCGTAGCAGTACTCGGTCTTCGGGCTGCAGGTCTTGTACCCGGACCTTCAAGTCAAAGTTTCTTTTGTTTCGGGCTCCCCTTTGATCTGAGGCCGCTTGAGCTTGTTCATAAGCTACTTTCAGGCTGTGTCTGAGCCTGTCCACATATCCTTTGTGGGATGTGGCTGAGGAATGGTCTTAAAGAGGTGCCAAAGGCCAGGTCCACAGGTAACCTTGCTTCTCTCCCAAACATGAGTCGATATGGGGAGTAGCCCGTAGCATCACTGGTGGTGCAGTTGTAAGCGTGTACTATAGCTGCTATGTGTTTGCTCCAATGTTGTTTCTTCTCACTATCCAGAGTTCCCAACATGTTAACCACTTAAGCCCCGGACCATTTGGTAGCTAGAGGACCAGAGGTGAATTCAGAATTTTGCACTGCGCTGCTTTAACTGTAAATTGTGCGGACATGCAATGTTGTACTGAAACGAAATTTGCGTCCTTTTCTTCCCACAAATAGAGCTTTCTTTTAATGGTATTTGATTGCCTCTGCGATTTTAATTTTTTGCGAGATAAACGGAAAAAGACCGAAAATTTTGAAAAAAAATGATATTTTCTACTTTTTGTTATAAGAAAAATCGAATAAACTCAATTGTAGTCATACATTTAGGCCAAAATGTATTCAGCCACATGTCTTTAGTAAAAAAAATGTCAATAAGCGTATATTTATTGGTTTGTGCAAAAGTTATAGCGTCTACAAACTAGGGTACATTTTCTGGAATTTACACAGCTTTTAATTTATGACTGCCTATCTCATTTCTTGAGGTGCTAAAATGGCAGGGCAGTACAAACCCCCCCAAATGACCCCATTTTGGAAAGTAGACACCCCAGGGAAATTGCTGAGAGGCATGTTGAGCCCATTGAATATTTTTTTTTTTTGTCCCAAGTGATTGAATAATGACAAAAAAAAATAAAAAATTACAAAAAGTTGTCACTAAATGATATATTGCTCACACATGCCATGGTTATATGTGGAATTGCACCCCAAAATACATTCTGCTGCTTCTCCTGAGTACGAGGATACCACATGTGTGGGACTTTTTAGGAGCCTAGCCGCATACGGGCCCCCGAAACCAAGCACCGCCTTCAGGATTTCTAAGGGCGCAAATTTTTGATTTCACTCCTCACTACCTATCACAGTTTCGAAGGCCATAAAATGCCAAAATAGCACAAAACCCCCCTAAATGACCCCATTTTGGAAAGTAGACACCCCAAGCTATTTACTGAGAGGCATGATTAGTCCATGGAATATTTTATATTTTGCCACAAGTTGCAGGAATATGACAAACTTTATTTTTTTTGCACAAAGTTGTCACTAAATGATATATTGCTCACACATGCCATGGGCATATGTGAAATTACACCCCAAAATACATTCTGCTGCTTCTCCTGAGTATGGGGATACCACATGTGTGGGACTTTTTGGGAGCCTAGTCGCGTACGGGACCCCAAAAACCAAGCACCGCCTTCAAGGTTTCTAAGGGCATAAATTTTTGATTTCACTCCTCACTACCTATCACTACCTATCACAGTTTTGAAGGCCATAAAATGCCAAGATGGCACAAAACCCCCCCAAATGACCCCATTTTGGAAAGTAGACACCCCAAGCTATTTGCTCAGAGGCATGTTGAGCCCATTGAATATTTTTTTTTTTGTCCCAAATGATTGAATAATGACAAAAAGAAAAAAAAAAGAAAAAATGTACAAAAAGTTGTCACTAAATGATATATTGCTCACACATGCCATGGTTATATGTGGAATTGCACCCCAAAATACATTCTGCTGCTTCTCCTGAGTACAGGGATACCACATGTGTGGGACTTTTTGGGAGCCTAGCCGGGTACGGGGCCCCAAAAACCAAGCACCGCCTTCAGGCTTTCTAGGGACGTAAATTTTTGATTTCACTCCTCACTACCTATCACAGTTTCGAAGGCCATAAAATGCCAAAATAGCACAAAATCCCCCCAAATGACCCCATTTTGGAAAAGTATACACCCCAAGCTATTTACTGAGAGGCATGTTCAGTCCATGGAATATTTTATATTTTGCCACAAGTTGCGGGAATATGACAAACTTTGTTTTTTTTGCACAAAGTTGTCACTAAATGATATATTGCTCACACATGCCATGGTTATATGTGGAATTGCACCCCAAAATACATTCTGCTGCTTCTCCTGAGTACGGGGATACCACATGTGTGGGACTTTTTGGGAGCCTAGCCGCGTACGGGACCCCAAAACCCAAGCACAGCCTTCAAGGTTTCTAAGGGCATAAATTTTTGATTTCACTCCTCACTACCTATCACAGTTTTGAAGGCCATAAAATGCCAAGATAGCACAAAACCCCCCAAAATGACCCCATTTTGGAAAGTAGACACCCCAAGGAAATTGCTGAGAGGCATGTTGAGCCCATTGAATATTTTTTTTTTTTTGTCCCAAGTGATTGAATAATGACAAAAAGAAAAAAAAAAATGTACAAAAAGTTGTCGCTAAATGATATATTGCTCAAACATGCCATGGTTATATGCAGAATTGCACCCCAAAATACATTTGGTTGCTTCTCCTGAGTACGGGGATACCACATGTGTGGGACTTTTTGAGAGCCTAGCCGCGTACGGGCCCCCGAAAACCAAGCACCGCCTTCAGGATTTCTAAGGGCACAAATTTTTGATTTCACTCCTCACTTCCTATCACAGTTTTGAAGGCCATAAAATGCCAAGATAGTCCAAAACCCCCACAAATGACCCCATTTTGGAAAGTAGACACCCCAAGCTATTTGCCGAGAGGCATGGTGAGTATTTTACAGCTCTCATTTGTTTTTGAAAATGAAGAAAGACATATTTTTTTTTTTCTTTTTTCAATTTTTAAAACTTTGTGACAAAAAGCGAGATCTGCAAAATACTCAACATACCTCTCAGCAAATAGCTTGGGGTGACTACTTTCCAAAATGGGGTCATTTGGGGGGGGGGGTTTTGTGCCATCTGGGCATTCCATGGCCTCCGAAACTGTGATAGGCAGTGAGGAGTAAAATCAAAAATTTACACCCATAGAAATCCTGAAGGCGGTGCTTGGTTTTCGGGGTCCTGTACGCGGCTAGGCTCCCAAAATGTCTCACACATGTGGTATCCCCATACTCAGGAGAAGCAACAGAATGTATTTTGGGGTGCAATTCCACATATAACCATGGCATGTTTGAGCAATATATAATTTAGTGACAACTTTTTGTAAATTTTTTTATTTTTTTTATTTTTGTCATTATTCAATCACTTGGGACAAAAAAAAATATTCAATGGGCTCAACATGCCTCTCAGCAAATAGCTTGAGGTGTCTACTTTCCAAAATGGGGTCATTTGGGGGGGTTTTGAACTGTCCTGGCATTTTATGCACAACATTAGGAAGCTTATGTCACACATCATCCACTCTTCTAACCACTTGAAGACAAAGCCCTTTCTGACACTTTTTGTTTACATGAAAACATTTTTTTTTTTGCAAGAAAATTATGTTGAACCCCCAAACATTATATATATTTTTAAAGCAAAGGCCCTACAGATTAAAATAGTGGGTGTTGCATTTTTTTTTCCACACAGTATTTGCGCAGCGATTTTTCAAACACATTTTTTGGGGGAAAAACACACTTTTTTTATTTTTAATGCACTAAAAAACACTATATTGCCCAAATGTTTGATGAAATAAAAAAGATGATCTTAGGCCGAGTACATGGATACCAAACACGACATGCTTTAAAATTGCGCACAAACGCGCAGCGGCGAGAAACTACATTCATTTTTAAAAGCATTTAAAAGCCTTTACAGGTTACCACGTTGGATTTACAGAGGAGGTCTACTGCTAAAATTACTGCCCTCGATCTGACCTTCGCGGTGATACCTCACATGCATGATGCAATTGCTATTTACATATGACGCTAGACCAACGCTTGCGTTCGCCTTTGCGCAAGAGCAGGGGGGGACAGCGGTGCTTTTTTTTTAATTATTATTTATTTTGCTTTTTTATTTTATTTTTAAATTGTTCCTTCCATATTTTTTTTTTTTAATCATTTTTATTGTTATCTCAGGGAATGTAAATATCCCCTATGATAGCAATAAGTAGTGACAGGTACTCTTTTTTTGAAAAAAAATGGGGGGTTAGACCATAGATCTTTCCGCTGCCCTCAAAGCATCTGACCACACCAAGATCGGTGTGATAAAATGCTTTCCCAATTTCCCAATGGCGCTGTTTATATCCGGGGGGGGGCATTCCCTCCCACTGCTTATAAAAGCAGTCCAGAGGCTAATTAGCCACTAGGATTGCTTTTACATGAAAGCCGGCCGCTGGCTGAAAAGAATGATACCCGCAGGCATCAATCTGGTATAACCATTCAAAGTCCAGCAACATACCAGTACGTTGCTGGTCCTTGTTGGACATGTATTGTAATCTTTTTTTTCATGCAGCCTGTTGGCTGAACGAAAAAAAGAGATTGATCGGTGGGTATGCCCACCATTAGAATACCTCCCTTCATCCACCCACTTCTAATGATGGGCATATATGCCGAAGCATGGGGGCATCCTCCCGTAAAAAGGTTATGCTGCGTACACACGGTCAAACTTTTCCACGGGCAAGCCTCCGTCGGAATTTCGACCGTATATACGCGGCATTAGGAGCAAAATCGCTCCTCCGCCCCTGCTGCCCCCATGCTTCGGCATATATGCTCTTTTTTTAACTGTGGTGGTGAAATCACCTCCTACAGCGTTGGAGTCACGGCTTTATGTATCGTGGGAGCAAACGCTGTTGCTGTCAAGATAAATAAATCCGCGATGCAACTGAATGGCGTACCTGCTAAGCAAATGATGGTTAACATTAAAACAAAGTAACATTACAGTACAACAGTAAGACCTTACCATACCATACCTGCAAAGCAAATACCAAAACAAAACCTAGTAAAAAATAAAACATTTTTTTAACGCAACCTGTGCCTAAAATATATATATGCCGAAGCATGGGGGCATCCTCCCGCAAAAAAGTTATGCCGCGTACACACGGTCTGACTTTTCCACGGGCAAGCCTTTGTCGAAATTTCGACCGTATGTACGCGGCATAAAAGGTTATGCCGCGTACACACGGTCGAACTTTTCCACGGGCAAGCCTCCGTCGGAATTTCGACCGTATATACGCGGCATTAGGAGCAAAATCGCTCCTCCGCCCCTGCTGCCCCCATGCTTCGGCATATATGCTCTTTTTTTTAACTGTGGTGGTGAAATCACCTCCTACAGCGTTGGAGTCACGGCTTTATGTATCGTGGGAGCAAACGCTGTTGCTGTCAAGATAAATAAATCCGCGATGCAACTGAATGGCGTACCTGCTAAGCAAATGATGGTTAACATTAAAACAAAGTAACATTACAGTACAACAGTAAGACCTTAAGATACCATACCTGCAAAGCAAATACCAAAACAAAACCTAGTAAAAAATAAAACATTTTTTTAACGCAACCTGTGCCTAAAATATATATATGCCGAAGCATGGGGGCATCCTCCCGCAAAAAAGTTATGCCGCGTACACACGGTCAAACTTTTCCACGGGCAAGCCTCCGTCAGAATTTCGACCGTATATACGCGGCATTAGGAGCAAAATCGCTCCTCCGCCCCTGCTGCCCCCATGCTTCGGCATATATGCTTTTTTTTTTAACTGTGGTGGTGAAATCACCTCCTACAGCACTGGAGTCACGGCTTTATGTATCGTGGGAGCAAACGCTGTTGCTGTCAAGATAAATAATTCCGCGCTGCAGTTGAATGGCGCACCTGAAAACAAAAAAATTACATACCTGAAAAGCAAGCATGATAAAACATTGCAGAATGGAATACAGTAAAAAAGAGCATAACAACAGAGAGAAAATATATATATATATATATAGAGAGAGAGAGAGAGAGAGAGAGAGAGAGAGAGAGAGAACAATAAAACTACAACTATTTTTGTTTTTTTTATTTTATATTTTTTTTGTGTTTTTGTTTTTTACGTTTTTTTTTTTCTTTTTTACACTTTTTTTTTAAACTTTAACAACTGTAATGGTTCGGGTCTCTCAAAATGTAATGGCATCTTGGGAGACCCTGTGTAAGTGTGTCCTAGTCTGTGAAATGCTGTACCCTACGCTAAAACTTCACTTTTGAGTGGTAGCGTTCAAAACATTCACCAACGCAAAGACCAGGTTTGTCAGGACAGAGTGGACAATAATAACGGGTGTCACGCCTAAATCCGCGCTTGCTACAGACGCAACATCTTTTTTGGGGGGTTCGTTGGGTAGGGGTACTCGGGAGGAGATGCGTATAATGCCTCTCATGCAGCCGGCTTACTGCATTTGGTAGGGGATGGTGAGGTGCAGAACCGCCTGGATACAGGAGTTCTGTGACTATCTCATTCTGGAATTTTAGAAGAGATAAAGTCCCGCCTGAAGCTCTGTATAGCACATGAGCGTTCAGCAAAGCCAATTGAAATAAGGATAGAGACACTTTTTTGTACCAGCGTCTCGCCTTACGGTCAATTAGATACGGCGCCATCAACTGGTCGTTGAGGTCCACCCCTCCCATATTTTTGTTATATTCGTGGACACAGAGGGGTTTCTCCACAACACCAGTCGCCGTAGGAATTTGGACTGTCGTGTCTGCATGAAGGGAGGTAAGAAGGAAAACATTCTTATTGTCCCTCCACTTCATAGCGAGCAAGTTATTACACTTTACGCAGGCTCTCTCCCCCAGCCTAAGACGGGCATCTACAAGCCGCTGGGGAAAGCCCCGGCGATTAGGTCGCACGGTGCCACATGCTCCAATCTGATGATCAAACAAGTGACTAAACAGTGGCACGCTCGTGTAATAATTGTCCACATATAAGTGGTACCCCTTTCCGAATAAGGGTGACACCAAGTTCCACACTATCTTGCCAGCGCTCCCTATGTAATCCGGGCAGTTGACCGGCTCAACCTGACTGTCTTTTCCCTCATAAACCATAAAGCTCCATACATAGCCTGTTGCCCTGTCACAGCACTTATAGAGCTTGACCCCGCATCTGGCACGCTTGCTGGGAAGGTACTGCTTGAAAGCCAAGCGACCAGAAAATTTAATCAGGGACTCATCAACACAGACAACTTGATCGGGAATAAACAAGGCTGCAAAACGTTCGTTGAAGTGGTTTATGAGGGGCCGAATTTTATAGAGCCGGTCGTATTCAGGGTCCCCACGTGGACGACAAAGTTCATTGTCGTTGAAGTGCATGAACCGCAAAATCTGCTCGTATCGTTTCCTGGGCATGGAGGCAGAGAACACGGGCATGTGGTCAATTGGGTGCGTGGACCAATAAGCACGCAATGACGGGAATTTATGTGTGCCCATGTTGAGGGAAAGGCCCAGAAAGGTCTTAAATTCGGAAACCGTAATTGGTTTCCAATCTTTGGCAATGGAAGGCAACTGGGGATTAGCGGCGATGAATTGACCAGCATATAAATTACTCTGGTCCACAATAGATCTATAGAGATCTTCCGTGAAAAACAGCGAATAATAATCGATTGGCATAAAATCAGCTGTTTCCACCTGAATACCGGGTTGGGCAGTGAATGGGGGAAGTACGGGTTCTGCAGAAGTGGTGGGGACCCAATCAGGATAGGCGAATTCTGCAGGAAGGGCACTATGGGTACGACGGGCCTGCCTTTGTCTTCTTATTGGTGGCAGCGGGACACTACTTGTGCTTGCCACCTCGCCAGCTTGAACTGCACTTATGGGACTCGCCACGTCACCACATGATACTGCAGTGCTGGATGTACGCCCAGGCTGTACTAGGCCGCTGGTGCTTGCCAATTCACCAGAAGGAATAGCGGCGCTAGTACTCCTCTGCTCCATGATACGAGAGCCCTGCGGTTCTTGCTCCTCAACAACCTCAGAAGATCGGGATCGGGTACACCTGACCTTAGCAGGGACCTCAACTTCGTCATCAGAGCTATCTGACGTGGGGCCGCTGACGTCACTGTCTTCTACGGGAAGATATTCTGAGCCTGAATCTGACAGATACGTGACCTCCTCTTCACTATCTGTCATGCTCAGAATCTCGTAGGCCTCTTTACTAGTGTACCTTCGACTTGCCATTTTGGGCTCTAAATTTAGGGGTACACTAGTAAGATTCACAGGAAAAAAAAGCACCCGACTGTCATCAGCAAATATATCAAACGCTACAAAAAAACTGTTAGCGGTCGCAGGGATCAGGACTGTCTCTGCGAACGCTGCAGTTATGTGTTTTGTGTTTGGTAAGTGACAGTGATCGATCGATACTGCACTTGGGTGGGCTGGGCTGGGCTGGGCAGAGGGGCTAAACGCAGGTGCTAGCAGGTATCTGGGCTGATCCCGCTAACACTGCGTTTTTGGGAACCCTAAACCGCTGGGGACGCTAGTATAGATCTGATCAGATACTATACCACTAAGGGAGGTGTATGCTTTGCGCGTGGGTGTTAGCGTTACTGGCACTAACCTAACGCTGCCTGGGGCGACGCAGACCCTCTCTGGCGCTAAAACCTAATTGATCTCACCCGCCGGGCGATCAGGGGGTTAAACCTTTATTGGGTTATATACGGCGGGTGCCCTGATGCTATAAAAAGCAAACTAACCAACCAGCGTCACCCGTAACCTTTATATGGTGATCACTGGTGAAAGGGTTAACTAGGGGCAATCAGGGGGTTAAAACCTTTATTAGGTTAAATATGGGGGTACCCGACGCTATATAAAAACCTGACGGGTTACCTAAATAACTAAATAACTAACTGGGTAACCAGTGTCACCAGTGACGCTTATACGGTGATCACTGGTGAAAGGGTTAACTCTAGGGGCAATCAGGGGGTTAAAATAATATATGGGGGTACCTGACGCTAATAAAAACCTGCGGCGAACCTAAAAATAATTAACTGGCTATCTAGGACACCACCGGCACTAAATACAGCGATCGAAAATACGATCGCTTAGTGACGCTGGCGTTAGGGGGTGAAAGGGTTACCTGGGGGGCGATCAAGGGGTTAAACCTTTATTAGGGGGGGTTAGGGGGCTACCCTGGACCTAAAGGGGCCTAATCCTAACTGCCCTGCAACTTTTTACTATCACAGATGACACTAAAAGCAGTGATCAGTAAAATAAATGATCACTGCAATCAGTGACACTGTGATTGGGGGCTGGGGGGTGACCTGGGGGGTGATCTGGGGGTGACTGGGGGGTGAAATGTGTGCCTATGTGTACCTACGTGTCAGTGGACTGCTGGTGCACTAACCTGCTTCCTCTCTCCTCGGCGCCGGAATCGAAAAGACCGCCGCGAGGGAGATGACATCACTTCCTACTGCCTGTGTTTACATCACATGGCAGAGGAAGCATTTTCATTGGCCGGGAGCGATCGCGAGGGGGTGGCCGAAATCGAATGGTCGCCCCCTCATCTCCGAACGCTCCCCAACGATTAACGGCCGCTCACTGTATAGAAGGGGGGTCCGATCGGACCCCCCAACTGTACAAAGGCGATCACGTATGCTCTACGTGATTGTGCCTGTCGGTGCCATTCTGCCGACGTATATATACAGTGAGCGGTCGTTAAGTGGTTAAGCAGGGTTTGGTTAAACCTCTCCGGCTGAGCATCTCCCTGTGGGTGATAAGGTGTGGTTCGGGTTTTCTTGATTCCTAATGAATTCAGTAGTTTCCGGATCAGCCGACTCTCAAAGTCCCTTCCTTGATCTGAATGGAGTCGCTGTGGCAGCCCATAATGGACAAAATACTTCTCCATAAGTACCTTGGCTACTGTGGAAGCCTTCTGGTCTTTGGTTGGGAAAGCTTGGGCATACCGGGTGAAATGATCGGTTATCACCAGAACATTTCCTAATCCACTCAGGTCAGGTTCGAGGCAGAGAAAATCAATGCATACCAGATCCATTGGGCCTTGACTTTGTAGATGGCCCATTGGGGCAGCTTGATGGGGTAAAGTCTTCCGCTGGATGCAGCGTGCACATGAGTGGCAGTACTCTTCTACTTCTGCCCTCATGCAGGGCCAATAGAACCGACTTCTGACGAGTTGAAAGGTCCTTTCCGCCCCTAGGTGGCCGTGATTGTCATGTAGGGCAATCAGAACAGTCTCTCGATGTTTTTCCGGAAGAAACAATTGCCATTTATCTTCCAGGTCATCAGAGGGGCCCCTTCGGTAGACCACTCCCTGATGCACCTGTAACCTGTCCCACTCTTTCCTCAACAGGCGAGCTTCCTTTGAGGAGTGACGCAGGAGTCTGTTTGGATCCTGATTCTCCAGGGCTTCCAAAACCAATTTCCCCATGGGGTCTTCTAATTGGTCGCATCTTAGTTCCTTCTTGGACAGTTTTGGCAGATGGTCTTCCTCCAGTTGAGTTACCCCACAGTATTGTTTGGGGACTCCTACCATGGTAACTCCTATCTCTTCCGCCCTTGAGCCTCCTCTGGCTTGTAATTCAGCCCCTTGACAAAGGGCCCGCACCCCATCAGGTGCCACTTGAGTCCAGTCTTCTGTGTCACTGGTGGGGGCATGAGATCTTCTGGACAGAGCGTCTGCATCTCGATTTCCAGCCCCTGGCCTGTACTTTAGGCTGAAATTGAATCCAGACAGTGCAGCTAGCCACCTATGTCCAGTGGCGTCCAGCTTTGCTGTGGTGAAAAGGTAGGTAAGGGGGTTGTTGTCGGTCTTCACAGTGAACTCCGCCCCATACAGGTAGTCTTTGAGCTTGTCTACTACCGCCCACTTAAGGGCCAGGAACTCCAGCTTGTGAGTGGGGTAGTTTTTCTCAGAGGGGGTCAGGCTCCTGCTCACGTAGGCAACAGGCCGCAGTTGTCCTTCGTGTTCTTGGTAAAGTACTCCTCCTAGACCGTCATGACTAGCATCTACGTGTAGTTCATAGGGTTTGGTTGGGTCTGCGTAGGCCAAGACTGGGGCAATGGTTGGGCTCTTCTTCAATGCCTGGAAGGCCTCTTCACACTTCTGGTTCCACTGATCTCTGACTGACTCTCCCGGCTTCCTGGGCCCTGAGTCATCCTCTTCCCCCTCGGTCTTGAGTAGTTCATTCAATGGTCTAGCAATTCGGGCGAATCCTTCCACAAACCTCCTGTAACAGGAGCAGAACCCCAAGAAGGATCTGAGTTCTGTTACTGTGGTGGGTCTTGGCCAGCCTCCAATTTCTCAGGGTCTGTGGCCACCCCTTCTTCAGACACTATGTGCCCCAGATAGTTCACAGAAGACTGGTAGAACCGACATTTCTCAGGCGAAAGCTTGAGTCCCTCCTCACTGGGTCTTCTCAACACTTTTTCCAGCCTCTCTTCGTGTTCTTCCAGGGTTCTCCCAAAGACAATGACATCGTCCAGGTATACAAGGACTTCAATAAGGTTCATGTCTCCTACAGTCTTCTCCATGAGACGTTGGAAGGTAGCAGGAGCTCCAGACAGTCCCTGAGACATTCGATCAAACTCGAAGAACCCCACTGGGGTTATGAAGGCTGTCTTCTCCTTGTCTTCTGGCTGCATAGGGATCTGGTAGTATCCACTCTTGAGATCCATAACGCTGAACCACTTGGCTCCAGACAAACTCTGTAAAGCGTCCTCTATCCTCTGAGTGGTGTACTGGTCAGGGATGGTTCTCCTGTTGAGGGTCCTGTAGTCTATACAGAGCCTCAACTACCCATTCTTCTTCCTGACCACCACTAACCGGGAGGCATAGGGGCTTCTAGACTCCCGGATCACACCAGTCCTCTTGAGTTCTGCGAGTTGTTCCCTTAGATCCTCCAGATCTGCTAGTGGGACCCGCCTGACCCTCTCTCTGAAGGGCTTGTCTTCTTGGAGGCGGATTCGATGGGTGGCACTCCTTGCACACCCCACATCGAACTCATCTTTGGAGAAGATCTTCTCCCATCTGGTCAACTGGGCCTTGGCTCTCTCTTTCCAAGCCCTGGGCAGATTCGGGTTTTCCATGGACAGCTTCTCCCAAACGTCTCCTCCTTCACCCGTCCCCTTGACTTCTGACAGGGTAACCGGGGCAGCAGGGCTCACCTGGCCCAGCAGCATCCTGGCTGGGATTTCCATGGGGCCACCTGTAGTATTCCTAACACTCACCGGAACTCTACAATGGGCCTTCTTCAGGGCCTTCAGCGGAATCACTTCTGGTATCACTTCCAGACCGGAGGACTCTTCCCTTGGGTCAGACTCCAGCATGACAAAGGGTCCAGGTTGCTCCCAAGTAAGCTTCACAGTGGCTCTGAGACAGGTTACTTCGCCGGGCTGCAACACTACCCCTTCTCTTCCGAGTCTCCACACCTTCCCTATCCCCTCCCCAGGGGTCTTCTGCTCTAGGACCAGCCATTGGTAGGCTGCCTTCAGCATGGGGTGGATCTTGGTGGCCGCTGGCCCCTTCTCTTTCACTAGAGGGGTTAGGAGTCTTCGGACCAGGTCCGTGTTCGTCCCTATTATAAGGGAACTCTTGTTGGCTCCTGGCGGCCGAGGGCACACAACTGCCAGGGTGTCAAACACTTCGGCCTTCCCAGCCACATATGGGTCAAAGGTCATCTTGACGGGCAGATAGCCATCGTAGGGGAAGCTCTGGGTTCCAATCCCACATATTTCCAGTTCCTCTATCTTCTGGATGCATAGGTGACTCAAGTGCTTATCGTAGAAATCCCGGTATAATAGGGTCACTTGTGCCCCAGTATCCAAGATGGCTCTGGTGTAGACTCCCTCCACTTGAATGGGCACTATAGGAGATGGGCCTACCAGCTTCTCCGGATATGGCCTGGCAGGGGTCGCCTTCTTCTGGCCCTTTCCCTTCGGACTCTCTCTCGTCCAACTCCCTTTGGACTTTAGTCTTTCTTGAGCCTGGTATGCATTGATTTCCCTCCTTTCAATGGGTGTACAGACCCGTTGAGGGATATTATTGTTTTTCTTAGGTGTGCATCCCCTATGGGGAATGCTGTGCCCCTTCTGAGGGGTCTTGCCCCCTTTCTCTGGGGTGTATCTCTGTTGAGGAATGTTGTGTTTCTTCTGAGGGGTTTTGTCTCCTCTTTTCTTCTGCTTCGCATTCAGCTTGGAGCTCACTGAAGATGATGGGCACCCGGTTGACTCCTTCACCGGGGCCCTCTGGAGTTTCCCGCCAGCTTGCAGTTATCTGTTTTCTTCTTCTTGGGACTGGAACATGTAGCTGCAATATGGCCAATTCCTCCACAGTTCAAGCAGACTATATCTCCCCACTCTTGTAAAGATGCGGGTGCTGAGGCAATTGGGAATAGTTCCTTCCTTGGTACTTTTCTCCTGGGGCCCTCTGGGTCTTTTGCTATCAGAGAGGTCAACATCTCTAACACCTTGGACATTTGTGATTTTAAAGTGTCTACCTCTGAGTCTCTTTCAGGGGTCATTACTGGGTTGACTAACACCTGTGCGGGGGCAACATTTGTCTTAATCATTTGCTGGTCCTGTTGTAGTGCCTCCTCATCTCTGATGATTTTTATCAAATCAGAGTAAGTCAGTGACGTTCCTCCTCCTGAGGTTTTCAGGTGCAGCCAGACTGGATCCGAGCGCAACGCTCCCTTTAAGACTTGCTTCATTCTTGCCGCATCTGTATCTTGGGGCTTCATTCCCTTCTTCAACACAATCTTGCACAGCAACCTGTTCAGTCTCCTAACATACTCTGAAAGTTTCTCCTTCGGCTGTTGGAAAGTATGTTCAAATTGGTAGACCATCTCTGTCACCTTTTCCAATTGACCAAACTCTTCCTGTAGCATGGCTAGACATTCTTGAGCCGTGCAATCTGCATTCCCAAACCGAAAACTTTTCACTGCTTCTGCTGCTGCGCCTTTGAGGCTTTCTATCACTCGTTGCCTCTTCTGCGCTTCAGGCACCTCCCATGCCTCCACTGCTTGTAATGCCTGCTCCACCCAAGTATCAAAGTCTTCCTCCCCTGCAGGGACAGGGAGCTTCCCTGAGAATGTCTTCAGTCTCCGGTAGCTAGTCTCTACATGCACCGTGCTTGTCTTCTGACATTTGGTTAGCAGATCCCCTATTGCCTTTATCAATTCTGGTGATATAGCAGTGGCAGGTGCGGGTGTCACCGGGGGCGTCACCCCGTCTCCTCTTTCTGGTGAGGTACGGGCCGCAGCCTGCGGTGATCCCATTGGTGATGGTTCCTTCTTTACAGTTACTGCGTGCGCCAACCTATAGGTTCTGTTATCTGGCGTCCGCACACACTTGCGCTTGCAAGCCTCTGGCATCCCGTCCCAGTACTCCACTAGTGCATACTGATATGAGGTGTCTGGGTCTGACTTTATCTCCGGCACCCACGGTGTGTGATCTGGGGACACTAACTTCATTAACTCCTCTACCATCTCAGTCGACCATTCCTCCCCAGGGAGGCTGATGACTATCGAGTTGTTTGGCTCTGCCCTAGAGGCTTTGCACCATTCTTCTACTGCTTGTGGGTCCATGCCGGCACTTCTGGCGTTCACCTGCTGTATCAGGATCCCGGACGAGAACCCCCACGTGTAGCGATACCTTCAGTTAAGATGGCCGCAGATTTAGTTTGGGCCCTCAAGACAGCTCCGCCAACCCCCCGGTAATTTACTCGACCCCCTTCTGGCACAGTTAGTCTAGGGTAATATATGTATATATCTTTTGCTCTATGGTTAAACTCAGACACCAATGCAGTGATAGAAGAATAACAAGTTTACTTCTACTGGCAATAAAATCAACAGTTATCACAAATCACAGGAATATATCTGCAGAGCCCTGCAGCAATAAACACACTATAACCAGTCAGATATGGCGCACACGCACCACGTGTAACAGTACTTCACTATGCGCCCTATGGCGCAGTAACTAAATTTACTATCTAGATGGCCAGGCCTGACCATATAACTCAGTCTCTAGGGGGGGGGGTAAAATTCTTTGCATGCAAGTCTTTAAACGGTGGTGCACATTTCAGGAACACATTTATAATCCAAGGGGGGTAAAAATGCCAACACAGTACACTCCACTAGAGATCCGTTTGACTCAGTTCTGCTTTAGATCTCAAGTGGGGGAAAAGAACTAAAATAGAAACTGGTGGGCCACGGCAGTCTGTAGGCCTAACAATGATATAAAGTATTTGTGGATTGAGCAAGTGCTAGCTCACCCCTCCGGATGCGATCCCAGTCCGGGAACTTCCACCTTCTGTGTCTCCACACACAGCGTCTGCAGCTGTCTGGTCTCCGGCTCGGCAGCGGTTGAAGAAAACCGAGTCAGATGCCACCCAGGCTCGCGATGGGGTGGAAGGCTCTTTAGGTAGCAGCGCAAGGCCCCAGGCTTCAGGCCTTACACTACAGCGGATCCGCACAGGAAGATCTCTCCCTTGAAGTCTCGTGTTCCAAAGAGGCCGAGCCCAGCCTCGCCTCCTCCTTTTATAACCCCTCCCATGAGTCTCTGGGGTTGAAACATTGCCAAAAGGGGTTCTGGGTAAGGTAGTCCTGGGAGTCTTAAAGGGGACCCCGCTACAATAGTATTTTATGGAAATGGGCAATGGTTTAAGATACACAGTGCATTTGTAAACTTACTGTAATGTCTTCCAGGTAAGGTTTATGATCTACTTTACAGATTAGGGGTAGGGTTACCACTTCATCGCTTTAAAACCAAACACATATTAATTACACAGGTTCTGTGGCTAATTTAATTCAGGTAAGGCACTAAGTGAATTTAATTACCACCTGAATCAGCCACAGAACCTGTGTAATTAAAATGTGTTTGGTTTTAAAGGGATGAGGTGGGAAACCTATGTAGAGGACACAAAGGGTCTTTTTACACTATTGTGCTGCATTAGTGCCAATG
Source organism: Rana muscosa (assembly GCA_029206835.1). Taxonomy (NCBI): domain Eukaryota; kingdom Metazoa; phylum Chordata; class Amphibia; order Anura; family Ranidae; genus Rana; species Rana muscosa. The sequence goes on from CM055116.1 coordinate 726,984,096, forward strand.
CACATTACATGCATTGGTGCGATGTGGCACTGGCACCATTCATTGTGAATGGTACCACCCTGCAGATCACCTTTTGCTGTGTTATTCAGCCAATTTAAATGCACGTAACACAAGCACCTTATTGCGCGGCGTTCCACGTGTGTGTTTGCGTTTACGCTGTGTCAGTGGGTCCTCAGAGTAATTGTCTGAAAATCTTGCTGCTACAAATGAATTTTCAGCTTTTTGAATTTTTATAAAGTAGGTGATAACAAGTAAAGGGTTACCTGAGTGTGGTGTGGACTGAGCTCAAATAACCCACATAGAGCATCAGTTTTTATATACTATGTGAAAATATGTAGGCTGCCATTGCCATTAAGGCCTCGTACACACGGCCGAGATTCTCGTTGAAAAAAACATGTCGTTTTTTTCGACGAGATTCTTGGACAAGAAACTTGTCCCGGCCGAGTGTACACACGCTCGTTTCAAAGAACCCGCGGTTCTTTGAAAGGAGTGTACGCGGTGACGTCATTGACTACGTCGAGCATGCGCTCGTCACATTCGATGCCGTCGCCGCCATCTTGGTATACCCTACGTATGCCTAGGAAGCTACCGCGCATGCGTCGAATTCATTTCGAACATGCGCGGGCTTCCCGGCGGACAGGTAAGTGTACACACACTCACTTTTCTCGTCGAGAAACATGCCGAGGAGAATCTCGACGAGAAAATAGAGAGCAGGTTCTCTATTTTCTCGTCGAGGTTTCTTGTCGTTTTTCTCGACGAGAAACCCGATAGCAGCGTACACACGACCGATTTACTCGGCAAGACCTCTCTGCCAGCAAGTTTCTTGCTGGTTCTTGCCGAGAAAATCGGTCGTGTGTACGAGGCCTTAGCCTCTGAAAATGCTAGTTGCCTTTACAAGAATCTTTAGTTTCTGTATTTTCAGAATCACTGACCTGAAGCAAATATGCAGCAGCATTGCTTTAGCCACCTTATCAGCATGGCTGCTAAAGAAATCTTGGGTCTTAAAGCAGATTTTTTTAGAAGCTCATCTCATTTGTGTCAGAATCCAATATGAGAAAAGGCATGACAGGCTGGTAAAAGGTTAGCAAACTGGAGGCAAAGGAGAAGTGTTGTTATATCAGATCTGTTAAACTTTCATTATAAAACTGGCAGGTTGAATCTAAAGGCAAATATACAGTGGCATCACTGATCTCTCTCCAAAAATCTTTGCTGCTTGGCTATGTATGGCAAGTCTGAGTCACTGACCCAGAACCATAGGTGTGCGCAGCCTATTGCATTAGGGTGTGCACCCCAAAGCTCAAACACACATTACCGATAACTCACAATGTTTATTCAGAAAGGGAGGGGGCCGGTGAATTACATATTTACCGGCCCCTTCCCCCACTCATCCTAAAACATCTCCACAGTAACAGCTGGCAGGAAAGGAGAGGAGGGAAGCCGGACGCGCTGTGGGAGGAAAGGGGGGCAATCAGTGGCAGCCCGTCCATAGGGGGCGCCTGGGTGTCGCCCCCCCCTCCTGTGGTCACCAAAAAAAAAAAAACGGGCCTTTTAAGAGTTTTTTTTTTTTTTTTTAAATGTCCTTTTTTTCACTGACAGTGGCGGTGCGTCCATAGTGGGTGCAGAAGCGCCGCCCCGCTCGCTTCTGCGCCCGGCCGTCACTCACCACAACAATACATAGGTTCATGCATTGCATGAACCTATGTATTGTCGCCGCCGCTGCCGCCCACTATTCAGATGGCCGGCCCCTTGAGCGCCGGCCATCTGAATATCAGCGTCTGGTTGGCCTTTAGAAGTGCCTATCAGAGCCAGCTTCCCGACTACAGCCTGAGGGCTGTAATTGGCTTCTAAATACCTAATGAGAGGACGCATGGGGGGTGCGTTCCCTGGCCAATCAGGTTCACCGGGTCTGGTTACCGGTAACCTGATTGGCTGAAGCGACATCGAGGGCGGGAGAAGACATCGAGGACGGAGGAAGGACTGCGCTGACCCGAGGAAGGTAAGTGCAGGGCTGGGGGGGGACAAACTGGCTGCATTTGGGGGACAAAGTGGCTGTATATGTGGGACAAACTGGCTGTATAGTGGGGACAAACTGGCTGTATATTGGGGACAAACTGGCTGTATTATGGGGGACAAACTGGCTGTATTATGGGGGACAAACTGGCTGTATATTGGGGGGAAACTGGCTGTATTATGAGGGACAAACTGGCTGTATATTGGGGGTAAACTGGCTGTATTATGGGGGAAACTGGCTGTATATGGGGACAAACTGGCTGTATTTATGGGGGACAAACTGGCTGTATATTGGGGGGAAACTGGCTGTATATAGGGGACAAACTGGCTGTATATTGGGGGAAACTGGCTGTATTTTGGGGGCAAACTGGCTGTATTTTGGGGACAAACTGGCTGTATTTTAGGGGCAAACTGGCTGTATATTGGGGACAAACTGGCTGTATATAGGGGACAAGCTGGCTGTATATGGGGGACAAACTGGCTGTATATGGGGGACAAACTGGCTGTATATTGGGGACAAACTGGCTGTATTATGGGGGACAAACTGGCTGTATTATTGGGGGGAAACTGGCTGTATATAGGAACAAACTGGCTGTATTTATGGGGGACAAACTGGCTGTATTTTGGGGACAAACTGGCTGTATATGGGGGACAAACTGGCTGTATATGGGGGACAAACTGGCTGTATATGGGGGACAAACTGGCTGTATATTGGGGGACAAACTGGCTGTATATTGGGGGGAAACTGGCTGTATATGGGGACAAACTGGCTGTATTTTGGGGGCAAACTGGCTGTAGTTTGGGGACAAACTGGCTGTATATTTTTTTTTATAGTTTTTTTTTAAATGTCCTTTTTTTCACTGACAGTGGCGGTGCGTCCATAGTGGGTGCAGAAGCGCCGCCCCGCTCGCTTCTGCGCCCGGCCGTCACTCACCACAACAATACATAGGTTCATGCATTGCATGAACCTATGTATTGTCGCCGCCGCTGCCGCCCACTATTCAGATGGCCAGCCCCTTGAGCGCCGGCCATCTGAATAACAGCATCTGGTTGGCCTTTAGAAGTGCCTATCAGAGCCAGCGGCTCTGATAGGCTTCCCGACTACAGCCTGAGGGCTGTAATTGGCTTCTAAATACCTAATGAGAGGACGCATGGGGGGTGCGTTCCCTGGCCAATCAGGTTCACCGGGTCTGGTTACCGGTAACCTGATTGGCTGAAGCGACATCGAGGGCGGGAGAAGACATCGAGGATGGAGGAAGGACTGCGCTGACCCGAGGAAGGTAAGTGCAGGGCTGGGGGGGACAAACTGGCTGCATTTGGGGGACAAAGTGGCTGTATATGTGGGACAAACTGGCTGTATAGTGGGGACAAACTGGCTGTATATTGGGGACAAACTGGCTGTATTATGGGGGACAAACTGGCTGTATTATGGGGGACAAACTGTCTGTATATTGGGGGGAAACTGGCTGTATTATGAGGGACAAACTGGCTGTATATTGGGGGTAAACTGGCTGTATTATGGGGGAAACTGGCTGTATATGGGGAAAAACTGGCTGTATTTATGGGGGACAAACTGGCTGTATATTGGGGACAAACTGGCTGTATATAGGGGACAAACTGGCTGTATATAGGGGACAAACTGGCTGTATATTGGGGGAAACTGGCTGTATTTTGGGGGCAAACTGGCTGTATTTTGGGGACAAACTGGCTGTATTTTAGGGGCAAACTGGCTGTATATTGGGGACAAACTGGCTGTATATAGGGGACAAGCTGGCTGTATATGGGGGACAAACTGGCTGTATATGGGGGACAAAGTGGCTGTATATTGGGGACAAACTGGCTGTATTATGGGGGACAAACTGGCTGTATTATTGGGGGGAAACTGGCTGTATATAGGAACAAACTGGCTGTATTTATGGGGGACAAACTGGCTGTATTTTGGGGACAAACTGGCTGTATATGGGGGACAAACTGGCTGTATATGGGGGACAAACTGGCTGTATATTGGGGGACAAACTGGCTGTATATTGGGGGGAAACTGGCTGTATATGGGGACAAACTGGCTGTATTTTGGGGGCAAACTGGCTGTATTTTGGGGACAAACTGGCTGTATATTGGGGACAAACTGGCTGTATATGGGGGACAAACTGGCTGTATATTGGGGACAAACTGGCTGTATTATGGGGGACAAACTGGCTGTATTTATGGGGGACAAACTGGCTGTATTTATTAGGGACAAACTGGCTGTATTATGGGGGACAAACTGGCTGTATATGGGGGACAAACTGGCTGTATATGGGGGACAAACTGGCTGTATATTGGGGGACAAACTGGCTGTATATTGGGGGGAAACTGGCTGTATATGGGGACAAACTGGCTGTATTTTGGGGGCAAACTGGCTGTATTTTTGGGGCAAACTGCCTGTATTTTGGGGGCAAACTGGCTGTATATTGGGGACAAACTGGCTGTATATGGGGGACAAACTGGCTGTATATTGGGGACAAACTGGCTGTATTATGGGGGACAAACTGGCTGTATTATGGGGGACAAACTGGCTGTATATGGGGGACAAACTGGCTGTATATGGGGACAAACTGGCTGTATTTATGGGGGACAAACTGGCTGTATTTATAGGGGACAAACTGGCTGTATTTTGGGGACAAACTGGCTGTATATGGGGGGGAAACTGACTGTATATGGGGGGGGGGGGGGAAACTGGCTGTATTTTGGGGACAAACTGGCTGTATTTTGGGGACAAACTGGCTGTATATGGGGGACAAACTGGCTGTATATTGGGGACAAATTGGCTGTATTTATGGGGGACAAACTGGCTGTATATGGGGGACAAACTGGCTGTATATGGGGGACAAACTGGCTGTATTTTGCAGACAAACTGGCTGTATATGGGGGGAAACTGGTTGTATATGGGGGACAAACTGGCTGTATATGGGGGACAAACTGGCTGTATATGGGGGACAAACTGGCTGTATATTGGGGACAAACTGGCTGTATTATGGGGGACAAACTGGCTGTATTATGGCGGACAAACTGGCTGTATATTGGGGGGAAACTGGCTGTATTTATGGGGGACAAACTGGCTGTATATGGGGGACAAACTGGCTGTATTTTGCGGACAAACTGGCTGTATTTTGGGGGGAAACTGGCTGTATTTTGGGGACAAACTGGCTGTATATGGGGGACAAACTGGCTGTATATTGGTGGGAAACTGGCTGTATTATGGCGGAAACTGGCTGTATTATGGGGGCAAACTGGCTGTATTTATGGGGGGCAAACTGGCTGTATTTTGGGGATAAACTGGCTGTATTTTGGGGTCAAACTGGCTGTATATGGGGGACAAACTGGCTGTATATGGGGGACAAACTGGCTGTATTTTGGGGACAAACTGGCTGTATATGGGGGACAAACTGGCTGTATATTGGGGACAAACTGGCTGTATATGGGGGACAAACTGGCTGTATTTTGGTGGGAAACTGGCTGCATATGGGGACAAACTGGCTGTATATGGGGGGAAACTAGCTGCATTTGGGGACAAACTGGCTGCATTGGGGGACAAACTAGTGACGTTTGGGCACAGTGGCTGCGTTTAATGGGCACAGTGGCGGCAATTGATGGTTTTTTTCAGTTTGTTTGCGCCCCCCAAAAAATGTAAGCACCAGCCGCCACTGGGGGCAATAGGGGGAATCTCTGCTGCACAGGGTGATTAGGGTGTGCCTGGGCACACCTGGCACACCCTGTGCGCACACCTATGCCCAGAACAAGGGTTGCCAACTGTCTGTATTTTCACAGATAGTTTGTAAAAAAACACCATGATTTATCCTTTCTATAAAAGCCAATGGAAAGGGACTGTGATGTAGAAGGGGACACTGATGTAAGGGGCACACAAATGTAAGGGGGGACTTTGATGTGAGGGAGAATGCATGGGACATTGATGTAAGGGAGAACTTTCATCTAAAAGAGGGATTCCAATGTAAGGAGGATGTTGGGTGCTCTGATGTAATAGGGGAATTAAAGAGGAATTGCAGTCTGCTTACATAATTTGTAATAAAAACATCTTTGCCATTCTGAAGCTTCCCTCCAACCACTTTGCATATTATTTTATATATACTGTGATTCTGTACTTGCCAAATATGCTGCAGAAATCTCCCTCCACTGAGTCTGGCTGCATTCATTTTAACTGTGGGCAGCTGAAGCTGCTCCCTGTTCACTTCCTGGATACACACAGAGGCACACCTCCAGCTCTGCAGCTCCCATTGGCCCTCTTATGACTCCCCCCTCCCTTCCTGGCAAACTCTCACTAGAGTCAGAGAGAGGGCTGTGCATGATGTCATAAGCCTAGGCTTATTACCAGACAAGAAACAGGAAGTTGGCTGTATAAGGTATTTACTGGCAGACAAAAAAAATGTTTAACTAACCAAAGTTAAAACAACAAGGGCAGAAGATTCAATAGATGGAAAGTTTAAAAAAATGACTGAAGGTCCGCTTTAAGTACCCTATCATGGGTGACAAAAAAAAAAAAAAAAACTATTCCCCATCGAATCAGCTGTCTTTAGGACTTGTGCATGTCCAATACTGACACCAATTGCTCTGTAGTATTTACAGGAAGCAGTTTTTAGATAGTTGTGCTGAATAACCAGTGTATGTCGTGTATCGACCAAAGCATATCTTGGGAGCTCTGCTTGTGTGTTTCTTTTGGATATACAGTATTGTATTCCAGGTAACACAGCACAATCGTTCTGTCTTTGCCATTGCAAACTAGGAATTTTTACTGCTTACATGTTACTTTCATTGTAAATCCATAAGATGGCACTCTTGTCTCAAATATGGTACTGAAAAAAGTAAAAAAAAAAAGGTAAAAATTAGATGGCAGGAAGTATGCTGCAATCAATTTTGTGTTCTACAGCAGATAGCAGCCAAACAAGGAGCTGTCAAGAACAAATGACCTGTAAATTACCTTTGTTCAAGGGAAAAGGATGAACTAAGTATGCTCAACAGTGGGAGTGAAGCACACGGGCCAGGTCCCATCATCAACCTTCCCATGTGGCTTAGCCTCCCAGGTAGTGTTTAGGTGGGTAAATTCCACCACCTCCTTGATTTCTTTGAAAAGAGATGGGATAATAATGAAAAATCTGCTCTGCCATTGTACCTAATTCTGTTTTTAGAGCTTCAGTCCGCAAATAAATTTTTAAGGATTAAAACTATTTTGTTCTAGGGTAGCACTACTAGTAATTTGACATATTTTGAAGGGATGTTCATCTTCAGCTTACCAACAGCAACATTAAAGGTATTATAAACTGTCCTACCTGCACCTTTTTACCTGCATAAGATGTGAATTGATCATGTAGTTTCATGGTGTAATTTGTTGGTATGTATGGACAGTCTATAGGAGAGTATTATACTCCTGTGTCAGAAATTTCAGTGTGTTTGAAACATGTGGCATGGCACTGCATAGGTTAATGTATGATTTCCATCCATTGTCTAAGAACTGACATTATCTGTGAAGAAGCTACATATTTTCACAATGGCTGGGTCTCTCAGTCTAGTGCTGGTGCAGGTGAAAGCATTTAACAGAGCTTATATTAATATATATATATTAATTAATATATATTAATTACACAGGTTCTGAGGCTAATTTAATGCAGATAGGGCACGTGAGTGAGTTTAGTTACCACCTTTTTTTTTTTTACTTAATTGCTTTTTATTATTTGTTTTTCATATCAATATAGTTACATTCCATATACAGTGAGAAAGGATAAAATGTCACAAATAAAGGAAAGGAAAAGATTTGTCACAGTATACTGTGTATAATCCCGCCTTCGCGTGTTTTTCCCTCCACCCAGACCTCCCTCCCGCCCTCCCCCACACCACATCACGTTTGAAGGTTAGTGTATAAATAAATTGTCTGTGATTACAAAGGCGGAAATAGAGGGGGAATAGGCCCAAGACGAGCAATAGAAAGAAGAAACATAGAGCAGAGAAGAGAGAGCAAGCAAGGGGTAAGAAAATTCAACGAAGAAAAGAGCAAAAAAAAAAAAAAAAGGGCAGGAAGAAAGAAAAAAAAAGTTGCCCAAGGAAGAAAAGGGAGGGGAACAGGAGGTCAGCCAGGCAGGGGAACAGAAACAGGTGTGAGAGAATCCCCCCCAAGGCTGCAACGTCCGTGTGGGAGCCGGAGAGGGGCGAATATATTGCAATGGACAAGGCCCTCTGACTCCATACTCCAAACCGAGCCCTAGAAAGGGTTCCCACACACCCCCTGGCCACCCACCTAAGGGGGACACCCCACCTTGTCCAGCCATGGCCTCCACATTCTTTCAAACTTTTCAATCCTACTCTGCTTGATATATAACACCCTTTCACTCCATACCAATACATTTATTGTCTCTACCCAACTTCCCACTGCTGGGGGGGTTTTGGACTGCCACTTCTGTGCAATTAACTTGCGTGCTGGAAATAGGCACCTCAAGATCACTTCTGTAGTGTCTGGCGGGGTTCTCCTCTCCTCTATTCCTAATAGGCAAGTCTTGGCCACCGGGTCTAGCAAGGTCCCGAATGTTTTATTTAATCTTGCTATTATCTCCTCCCAATACCTAAATAACTTAGGACATCTCCACACCATATGGATAAAATCCCCTGTCGCTTTACACATAGGGCATTCGTCGTTTATCCTCCACCCAAATCTATGCATCTTTTTGGGGGTATAATAAACTCTATGGAGGAAATGTAGGTGAGATATTCTCTGCGCAGGGGAAATCGAAACCAGAGTTCCCTGCTCCAAAACCCTGTCCCATTGTGCAGTACTTATTGCCCCAACATCTCTTTCCCATCCTATTTTACTCTTGGAGGGTCCCGCTCTGCTTATTACTCTTGCCCCCAGTCTGTTGTACAGCTCTGAGATTAGGCCCTTAGATTTACATTTAATAGCTATTTTTGAGAGAACGGGGGACTGGGTCCATGCTAATGTTGATGACTTGAATTGGGCCTGGATAGCATGCCTGATCTGGAGATAGTTGTAGAAGGTCTTGTTTGATATAATAAATTCACTACTTAAATCAGAGAACGATTTCATTTGGTTACCCCTGTATAGCTGAGCTAAACGTTTAATACCCTGCCTGTCCCATTCCCTGGATTTCTCTATGGCGCTAATTTCTGGGAATTTTTTATTGCTCCATATGGGGGTAAACTCGGTTACTCCACTATATCCCATGGATACCTTAGTTCCCTGCCAGACTTTCTTAGCTAGTTCTACCGTCGGGCATCTATAGACAAAAGAGTCTGCCTCCAGTGCCTCCGCCAATATCCGCTGTGGAGCCCCCATTAGCATCATATTGACACTAGGATTGCCCTCCATTGGGAGTCCACAACGCGCCAGGTGTTGTAGTTGGGAGGCCAGGAAATATGATCTCGGGTGGGGAACCGCAAATCCCCCCTCTTTATTCGGGAGTTGCAAGGTTTGCAAGCTGATCCTCGACTGCCGCCCCTTCCATATCAGCTCCCTAAAGAGCGATTCAGTTTTCTTAAACCAATTATGGCCAAGCCAAATCGGAGAATTGTGGAACAGGTACAGTAATTGTGGCAGCCATATCATTTTTATCAGGTTGCAGCGCCCTGCTACTGATAGGGGGAATCGTTTCCATATGTCACCTTTCTGTTTTAATTTAAGTAATAATGGGGCAATATTTAAATTTACATACTGGTTTATGTCCCTAGTAATCCAGACCCCCAAATATTTAAGTTTTGTGGCTACTTTTAACCGGGCTACCCCAAGCAGGGCCTGGCCATCCAGTGGGTCAAGCGGCAGCAAGGCCGATTTTTCCCAGTTGATGACCAGGCCCGAAAAACATCCAAATTGCTCGACCAACTGTATCACTGTATTTATTGAGGACTCACGTCACCCAAGAAGAATAGTGCTATCCGTTCCTCCCCCTCCGGCCTTCTAAATCCTCTTATTCTTGGCATTTGTCTAGTCTTGATAGCCATTGGCTCCATTGCAAGGGCGAACAATAGGGGGGAGAGGGGGCAGCCCTGTCTTGTCCCTCTCTCCAGTTGGAACTGCTCTGATGATGCATTGTTTATTTTTATTTTGGCACAGGGTTCACTGTACAATAATTTGACCCAATTAATAAAAATCGGGCCAAATCCAAACCTCTCCAATACCCTCCACAGATATTCACACTCGAGGGTGTCGAATGCCTTTGCGGCATCCAAGGCTAGCAATGCTCTGGTACCGTCGTTGACTGTAGGGATTTGTATATTTAAGAAAACCCTTCTGATATTAATACTCGTTGACCTATTTGGGATAAAGCCTGACTGGTCCGGGTGAATGAGGCTTTGGATACATCTGTTAAGGCGTGTTGCAAGTACTTTGGCCAAAATTTTTACGTCAGTGCATAATAGTGAAATTGGACGGTAGGAAGAGACATCCAGGTGGTCTTTCCCCTCCTTGTGGATTGCAATAATTGTAGCTTCCGACATTGAGGAGGGAAGCCTCCCGGAGGTTAGCGCCCATCCCAGTGTCTTCAGCAACTCTGGGAGCAATATTTCACCGTATCGCTTGTACAGTTCAATTGGGAGCCCATCTGGACCTGGTAAATTTTTGGCTGGGCATCCCCGCCACCGCTATCTGTAATTCCTCCAGGGTGATTGGTAATTCCAAGTCTATCCTGTCCTGCTCTGACAAGGCCGGGACCACCATTCCCCTGAGAAAGGCCTCGAATCCCCCATTCTCAGACTCTCTCCTAGACTTATACAGGGATTTATAGAAGGCACTGAATGTATTCAAGATCACTGGTACTTCAGTGGAGATCTCTCCATTTGATGTCCTAATTCGATGTTACATTAGCCGCAGGGGTATTAGCTCTTATCAGGCGGGACAGCATATTGCCCACTCTCTCACCTTCACCAAATTGATTTATTCTTTGAAATATCCGTCTATTTTCTGCCTTTCTCCTAATGGCCATTCTGTAGATTTGTTGCTTGTCTAGCCATTCCCTCTGTCTAGTCACGGTGGGATCCTCGATGTACCATTTCTCTGGCTGAGCTGCCTCTACTCTAATATCCCCTTCCCATCTCCGGGCCTCCCCCTTTTCCCTAGCCACCTGCTGGATCAGGAGTCCCCTTAAGTAGGCTTTCAAAGCGTCCCACACCACTCCGGCTGGTGCTGTGCCCCCATTGATTCGTACAAAGTCTTTTAGTCTGTTGACCAGTTCTCCAGAGTTACCGATCAGTTCGAGCCAGCGTGGGCTGATTTTCCAATCCCCCCGGTAAATCATGTCCCCTGTCTTTATCGTGAGCACCAGCGGGGAGTGGTCTGAGACGCTTCTAGGGTCATACTCTGCCTTGTTGACCAGCGCCACCACCTCATCATTGCCCAGGGCCATGTCGATTCTGGAGAGAGTGAGGTGGGAACTGGAAAAGCAGGAGTACTGGCGTTCTTGTGGATGATACATCCGCCATATATCCCTTATTCCCATTTCCCCCAGGTAGCGAGCCAGTCGGCCTTCGTTTGTTTTATTGGACCTATTCCCCGAAGTGAATCTGTCCAGACTCCTATCTAAGACTTTGTTGAAGTCGCCTACCACTAATACCGGAGTGCCCACTTTATCCAGTGTAAATTCAACCAGACTATGTAGCACTTCAAAGTTGAATGGGGGTGGGATGTAAATGTTAGCCAAGACATATGGTTTATTCTCAATGAAACATGACAGAAATATGCATCGGCCCTGTTCATCTATACAGCTCTCTCTACAAGAGAACGTCAACCCCCTCCCCACCATTATGCTCCCCACCATTATGCTCACTCCTCTCGAGTAGGAGGAGTGTACCGAGTGGTATTACCACCTTATTCAACCACAGAACATGTGTAATTAATATGTGTTTGGGTTTAAAGGCGTGAGGTGGCAACCCTACTTACCACATCGCACAGGATCCACGTATAGCGCTTACCACCCTCTCCTCCTTGTCTTTTGGCTCCTCGTAGGAGGAGAAGGCACACCCAGCTCTATATGCCCGTACCCTCCTGTGTGAAGAGGTTGAGCGGTGTTGTGATGGGTCTCCACAGCCAGATTCTCCAGAGAATGGCTCTTATCTCTATAGTCAATAAAGACAAGTCTCTATTTCCCCCAATGACTTCAAAGTCCACACCAGCTGTAACTCCAACGTAGAGTTTATTTCTCTTAAACAACAGTCTCTGATAGGAAAGGTTGGAGAGAGAACAAGACAGCATAAGGTGTGGGAGAGGTCCAGGAAAAAACTTAATACACTTTACTGCTTGGCTTCTCAAGCAGACTTTGCCCATTTGGATAGTCTCCCTAGGTAGGGACTAGCAGCCAAAATGGTACTCGAACTAACCGCACAATCACTACACAAACTGGTACACTTGGTCTCTGCCACAGACCCGGTGAACTTGGTCTCTGCCACAGACCTGGTGAACTTGGTTTTCAAAGCTTGGCCTCTTTGTAAGGAGAAGACATCCCTCCAGAGAGTTACCGGGCCCCTTCCTTCACTGTGACTTCTCACCAGTCCCTCAGAACGGTCTTTCCCCCAGCCTCCTCGTCTAATATGCGGGTCCCCTCGCAAGGCGGCACCCTGAGATTCCTCGATCCTTGATGGGCCCCAGCCGAAGTTGCTGGGCCCAAGGCCTTTAGTTGCAGCCTCAGGGCTAAAGGTGCCTGGGAATGATTCACCGACCACCGCCCCTGGGCCAAAGGTGCCCAGGGCGGACAGGAACACACGCTCCCTGGGAGTAGGACTCCCGACGAATGACGACTGAACAGGCAGCGTCTGGCTCCGTTATATCCTCTCCCAGCATACAAAGCAGGCCGACCACTCCCACTGTGTGGTTGCTGAGAGGGGACACACAAGGCACAGCACTGTATCAGCGGTTCAACGCTGGCCCACTATGGCAGCACCACCTGCAGGCCACAGGGAACAGTACGCCGATACTCTTCCTGAAGACAAAAATAGTTGATAATGTCCTAACAATTTAGGTGTTTGAGCATAACTACCACTCAAACACTACCCCTAAATTGAGGACCCCGCTACACACACATCTCCATCCACCCATTTCATTTGATCACATAAATTTAAAAGCTTTTTGGTGTACCTTAAGTAGCTGGGTAGCTCCCCAACCAATGGCTGTAGTTGGCAGTTAACGCAAAAACCTAGGTGTTCATTTAGGGAAACTATCTCAGCCACTATGGTATAACCGATTAGGGGAGAAAGCCCCTTGTGAGTCTTAGGGAGATGATGGAACACTGAGGTAATAGGGAAATCGGGAACCACGGTGTCACGGGGACCCTACTTCCCCTGATTGCCCTACTGTTCTCCAGCAGCCCCTCCCTGCTGATAAGACTGTTTACTGATGAGAAGTTTGAATACACCTGACCTGTGTGTCTATTGTTATTGGACAGTTTACCCCACCCTGAATTCAAGGGAGGGGGAGCGTTGTTGTTACATGTATTTGAATAAAGAGTCTGATGTTTTTCACCCTACACTGAGTTACGGCTAGTGATTGGGTGGGCTAAAGGGTCTTGGATTGTGTGGTACCGGACGGAGGAAGCATTTACGGTGGACATAGTCCTGTTGAGGACGGAGGTCTGTTACACATGGCTTCACCTTCCTTCTCAGAGAGAACACCCAAATGGACCCTCTTGCTCACAAGCTCACTCAAAATCTTTTTGAACTTCATAGTGGGGTTACCCTTTAACCTAGAATAGGTGTTTTCATCTGACAATTGTCTGGTGGCCTCCTCTTGATACATAGAGGCATCCTGAATCACCACCAGACCACCTTTATCTGAACTCCTGATGACAATGGAGGTGTCCTGACTCTCGCTTTAAGGGCATCACGTTCATACTAAGTAAGATTGTCAGTGTAAATGTGACCTTTATTACCCGTGTGTGACGCTAACCTGGTTAGCTCTTTCTCAATGGTCTTTTGGAACACAATAAATGAATGAATACATTACATAAACATAGGGGAAGCGATCAGCCATGACACTACAAGCTGCAGGCACAACATGTGAGCTCATCATTACAATTAAGTAGCTACCCAGCTACTTAAGGGACACCAAACAGCTTTTAAATTTATGTGATCAAATTAAATGGGTGGATGGAGATGTGTGGATCACGTGTGATGTGTCCAGCAAGTACTCCTCCATACCTCATGCCTTGGGGCTGAGGGCGGCCGAGTTCTTTTTGGACAGTCACAGTGGGTATACATCTATACATAAAGAATACATTTTGGAGTGCCTTGGTTATCTCTTGATGCATCATTTTTTCTCCTTTGATGGTACCTTTTATCTCCAGAGATGCGGAGCATCTATGGGTGCTCGTTTTTCACCCTCTCTCAGCAACCTATATATGGGTTGGTGGGAGAGTGTGCGCATCTTTGGAGATATTAATCCGTTTTGTCTGGCCACTAGATTCTACCATCGCTACATTGAGGATCTGCTGTTCATTTGCTCTGACTCCGTGGGGAGTTTGGATAATTTTTTACAGTATCTAAATACTAATGATTTGAACCTACGGTTTACGGGACATTTGGACAGCGTGGACCGGTTCATTTTCTTGATGTTGTTTTATCTAGTAAAGAGAATCGAATTGTGTCCAGTCTTCATAGGAAGCCTTTGTCGGGCAATACCCTTCTTTGCGCAGATTCCGGACATCCAAATCACTTTACTAGTGGGATACCAATAGGCCAATTTTTGAGGCTATGCAAAGTCTGCAGTGAAGTGGGAGATTTCCAACAGGAAAAGGAAGAAATGTGCAATAGATTCCATGCTCGGGGATACAAATCTAATGTTTTGTGTAGGGCTTTGAATATTGTGGGGGCTACACCTAGAGAGAAGTTTTTGAAACAGAAAAAATGTTAGCACAGTTTAACTGATACCCTTATTTTTCTACTCCCTATAGCATGGAATTTAGTAGAATCAGTTCTATTCTAGCAAGCTTTTTTTTTGTGTCCCTGTCGACCCTTGGATTTCTATGTAATTCCACTCCCCTTTTCCCTTGAGGTCTGACCATCAATGGAGTGCATGGGCTGAGCTGTTCTTGCTCCTGAAGAAGATGAAACTCAAAACACATTGAGCTCATACATTAGGATACAGATGTTCCCTTGTTGTTGAGGTCTAATTATTGTCTAAATATTGATTAGTGAACTATGATATATTGACACCAGTATATGTACAGCTATGAGAGAAAATGTGTAATACCAGATATTCAGGCTATTTGTTTTATTGTTATAATAAAACATGGCTTTAATCATATATATGGGTGGTGCCTTAAAAGTCCCATACACCCACTACAGACTTTTTCTCAGAATAGTTCATACACTCACCCCCTCCACATGCAATACAGAGTTGTTAGCCCTACATTTTATGTGAATTCGTTGAGAGATGGCCCACAGTCCAGAGCTTCAAGGTGAAGAGTAGTGATGAGCCGAACACCCCCGGGTTCGGTTCGCACCAGAACCCGCGAACGGACCGAAAGTTTGCACGAACATTAGAACCCTATTAAATACAATGGATGCAAACGTTCGGATTCTAAAGTGCTAATTATAACGACTATTATCCATGTTATTGTCCGAAACAGAGTTTGGGAACCTGGGTTCTGCACCAGGGGACATGTATCAATGCAAAAAGAAGTTTTAAAAACGGACGTTTTCCGGGAGCAGTCATTTTAATGATGCATAAAGTAAAAAAAAAAAAGTCAAATATTCCTTTAAATATTGTACCTGGGGGGTGTCTAAAGTATGCCTGTGAAGTGCCACGTGTTTCCCGTGTTTAGAACTGTCCCTGCACAAAATAAAATTTCTAAAGGAAAAAAAGCCATTTAAAACTGCTTGCGGCTTTAATGCAATGTCTGGTCCCGGTAATATGGATGAAAATCTTTATGAAAAATGGCATAGCTACCCCATCAACCCCCCCCCCTACCCCAGCCCATTACCAGCCCCTTTGGGTCTGGTATGGATATTAAGGGGAACCCCGCACACAAACTAAAAAAGGCCCTATATACTCTGAACAGCCGTATACAGGCGGTGCATACAAGACAGGGACTGTAGGTTTGTTCTTATGTAGAATCTGTTTGTAATTTTGAACAGCTGCATTGTTTAAGTGTAGCTCCATGCCAAATTCCTTTTTTTTAGCTTTTTGGAAAACATAGGGAACGGTTATCACCCCTGTCACATTTTTTTTGCTGTCTGTGCCCCTGTTCAGAACATTTCACCTCACTTTGCGTCCCAATGACAACTGTTTTTGAAATGTGGTGTTTTTATTGAAACAAGGATTGGTGATAAAGCATCAGTAGAGAGGAGACACCTTTCTCCCATATTAATTCTTACAGGAGAGAATTTTCCTTCCAAGGGGTAGATTTCCTCTCACTTCCTGTTGTCTTCTTCCATTTGCAAGTAGGAGTCGTTTGTAAGTTTGATGTTTGAAAGTAGGGACCTGCCGTATATACTCTGCAGAAATTGGCCCCTTAGGTGTTGGTGTTGGCACAACACTGTAAGCACTCACAGTTACTCTTGGTGGGTGCTGGAACGCCCTGCTGTCAACTATTATATCAGGAATTGTAATAACATATAATTGTTGATCAGTGGTAGTAAAAATTGGGCCTTTGATGGTGGTGCTGGTGCCACAACACTGTAAGGCCTGACAGTTACTCTTGGTGGGCGCAGCAATGGGCCCTGCTGTGAATTATTCGATCAATAATTATAATTGCATGCCCCTGTTGAATAGGGGCTGAAAAATTGGGCCTTTGGTGGTGGTGATGGTGGTGCTGGTGCCACAACACTGTAAGGCCTGACAGTTACTCTTGGTGGGCGCAGCAATGGGCCCTGCTGTGAATTATTCGATCAATAATTATAATTGCATGCCCCTGTTGAACAGGGGCTGAAAAATTGGGCCTTTGGTGGTGGTGGTGATGGTGGTGCTGGTGCCACAACACTGTAAGGCCTGACAGTTACTCTTGGTGGGCGCAGCAATGGGCCCTGCTGTGAATTATTAGATCAATAATTATAATTGCATGCCCCTGTTGAACAGGGGCTTAAAAATTGGGCCTTAGGCACTGGTGGCACAACACTGCAACCCCTCACAGATACTGTACTTGGAGCACAGCAATGAGGCCTGTTGCAAAGTATTGCATAAAAATTTTTAATTACACGCCCCTGTTAAACAGGGGCTGAAAAATTGGGCCTTAGCCACTGGTGGCGTCACCCATAAACCAAAATGATCTTCCAAGCTATCATCATTAATCGTATCATTGAGGAGGAGGAGGAGGAGGATAGCCAGTCAACATAACAGCACAGGCACTCAGCATCAGCATCAGTCTTGAAGGGATGTGACATTTTAAAATCAATTAGTCTGTTATATCAGCATCAGGTGTGTGGTAGCTGGTGGTGATCCAAGACTGGTTCATCTTGATGAAAGTCAGTCGATCAACCGAGTCGGTGGACAGGCGCACCCTGTGATCCGTGACAAATCCTCCAGCAGCACTGAATGTGCGTTCTGAAAGAACGCTGGATGCAGGACAGGCCAGTAGCTCAATTGCATACTGTGCAAGCTCTGGCCAGTGATCCATCCTCAAGACCCAGTAAGCCAGAGGATTTTCGGTGGGGAAGGTGTCCAAGTCTGACCTTGCCCCTAGGTATTCCTGGACCATGTATATCAGACGCTGGCGATGGTTGCTGGAACCGATCATACTTTGGGGCTGCGGACTAAAGAATTGTCTGAACGCATCGGTCAGACGGCCACCTTCCCCACCGCTCCTTCTTTGACTGCCCGAAGCCTCAGCAACTCGTTGTCCAGGACCAGGAGTTTGTAACCTCCCAGTCTCTGGGAACGCATTGCACAGACCTTTCTGCAAGGCCTCCCGGAGTTGTCTCATCCTCTGCTCCCTCTGCGACGGTAAGATAAGGTCCGCAACCTTACCCTTGTACCGTGGATCAAGGAGAGTGGCCAGCCAGTAATGGTCCCTCTCCTTGATCCGAAGAATACGAGGATCCTTCCGCAGACTTTGCAGGATCAGGGAGGCCATGCAGCGTAGGTTAGCTGAGGCATTCAGTCCGGAGTCCTCTGGGTCACTAAGGACGACATGATCCGCAGCCACCTCCTCCCAGCCACGTACAAGTCCACTGGTTTCTTGGGACTGTAAATCATCCCTAAAAGACTGCTGCTGATGATGCTGAGTGCCAGCCTCCACCTCCATGCTGACACAATCCTCCTCCTCCTCTTCCTGTGCGATGGGTGGGACAGAAGGAACACTGTCTGGGTAAAGGGGGCCTTGAGAGGCAAGGAAGTCCTCCTCTTCCTGCCTCAAGTGCCCTGTCCATTATTCTACGCAGCGTGTGCTCCAACAGGTGGACAAGAGGTACAGTGTCACTGATGCATGCACTGTCACTGCTCACCATCCTCGTGGCCTCCTCAAATGGTGCCAGGACAGTGCATGCATCCCTGATCATGCCCCACTGGCGTGGTGAAAAAAACCCGAGCTCCCTGACCCTGTCCTGGTGCCGTAGTCGCACAGGTACTCATTGATGGCCCTCTGCTGCGTGTGCAGCCGCTGCAGCATGGCCAACGTTGAGTTCCACCTGGTGGGCATGTCACATATAAGGCGGTTCTTGGGCAGGTTCAACTCCTTTTGCAGCTCAGCCAGGCGAGCACTGGCATTATAAGATCTGCGGAAATGCACACAGACTTTCCTGGCCTGCCTCAGGACATCCTGTAAGCCCGGGTACCTGCCCAAGAACCGCTGCACCACCAGGTTAAGGACGTGAGCCATACAGGGCACATGGGTCAGTTGTCCCTGTTGGAGGGCGGAGAGGAGGTTGGTGCCATTGTCGCAAACCACCATTCCTGGCTTAAGCTGGCGTGGCGTCAACCACCTCTCGGCCTGCCCCTGCAGAGCAGACAGGACCTCTGCCCCAGTGTGGCTTCTGTCCCCCAAACACACCAGCGCAAGCACGGCATGGAATCTTTTTGACTGCGTACTTGCGTAGCCCCTTGAACGCCTACGGAGCACCGCTGGTTCCGAGGACAAACCACAGGAAGAGGCCATGGAGGAAGAAGAAGAGGAGGGGGTGGAGGAGAGAGGTGTGTCACAACCAGTAGTAGCATTTTGGAGGCGTGGCGGCGGAACAACCTCCAACACTACTGCACCTTGTCCTGCATCCTTCCCAGCTGCCAAAAGAGTGACCCAATGGGCCGTGAAAGAAAGGTAACGTCCCTGTCCATGCCTGCTGGACCATGAGTCAGCGGTAATATGCACCTTACCGCTGACCGCCCTGTCCAGCAAGGCCAAGACATTGCCTTCCACATGCCTGTAGAGAGCCGGAATCGCCTTCCATGCGAAAAAGTGGCGTTTGGGAACCTGCCACTGAGGAACCGCACATTGCACAAACTCACGGAAGGGGGCCGAGTCTACCAACTGAAAAGGCAGCAGTTGAAGCGCTAGCAATTTAGCCAAGCTAGCATTCAACCGCTGGGCATGTGGATGGCTGGGAGTGAACTTCTTTTGACGGTCCAGCAGCTGGGGCAGGGAAATTTGCCTGCTAGAATCGGACGTTGGTGTACTGCTAGCAGAGTGCCCGCAAGTACTTGCCTGTGACACACCTAATTCTACACCTTCATTCCTCTCAGAGCAGATTTCAGAGAGGAGTGAAGGTATAGTGGGGTTGGAGATCCCAGCTGATGCGGTGCAAGAAGAGGTCAGCTTTGTTCTTTGGTGTGGGTCTTTAAGGTAGGCTTGCCAACGAGCTGCATGGCAGGTCAACATATGTCTGATCAAGCATGTGGTGCCCAAGCGGCTGATGTTTTGGCCACGCGATATACGCTTGAGACATATGTTGCAAACAGCAGCTGTGCGATCTGATGCACTCGCCTCAAAAAAGGCCCACACCAAAGAACTTTTTGAATGACGGGCAGAGGCAGCGCCCTGCACAGGCGGAGCTCTGCGGTGTGATTCCGTCGGTGTGCTGCCCATACGCTGGCCACTCAAGGGCATCCTGCCTCGTTGGAGATGTGCCTCCTCCTCATCCTCCTCCTCCTCCTCCTCTCTCCTATTAGGCACCCACGTGGAGTCAGTGACCTCATCATCCCCTCCCTCCTCATCACTGGAGCCAATCTGGCAGTATGCTGCAGCTGCTGGAGCATGACTGCCAGATTGGTGTCCTTCTTGAGCATCCCCTCTCTCTGCTCTCACGCTGCTGCCTTCCTCTAGCTGGGTATCATCATCAGATCCTTCCAAATGCTGGGCATCCTCCTGGAGCATGTACCCAACACTGTGCTCAAACAGTTCGGGGGACTCCTCAGAAGGAGGACATGGTGGGTCTAGGGAAGGATTGACTAATGAAGATAATGATACCAGAGAAGAGGACGCTTTGGCAGCTGCTTTGCCAGTACCCTGAGCCTGGGTGAGAGAGGATGAGGAGGATGAGGTGGGCTTGGTCATCCACTCTACCAAGTCTTCGGCATGATGTGGCTCAACATGTCCAGCTGCCGAAAAGAAGGACAAGCGTGTCCCATGGCCATGTGCTGATGACAATGCACCGCGTCCACGACCAGCACTGTTGCCCCCAGACACAGAGCCTGCCTGCCCTCTTTTTTTGCCTCCTGACTGTCTGCCTCTCCTTGTTTGCCTTCCAGACATTTTAATGGATGGCCTGCAGGGAGATGGGAAAAAGAGCAATAAGGGCTACCTTCAGGTGTATACTGTGCAGGAGGCTTAGCAACAATGACACGGACACTGTCCCCTGCCTATCCTTCTCTGTCCCTAAACACAAGGATTGAAAATATGGAACAGCAAAATTGGTTTAGAACAGAATAGCACACTGACACTTTCCCTCACTGTCCTACTCTGTCCCTCCCTACAAACAAGATTTAGCACAGAATAGCACACTGATAATTTGCACGAGTGTCCTTCTCTGTCCCTAAACTCAAGGATTTGAAATATGGAACAGCAAAATTGGTTTAGAACAGAATAGCACACTGTCAGTTTCACTCACTGTACCTCTCTGTCCCTAAACTCAAGGATTGAAAATATGGTTCAGCAAAATTGGTTTAGAACAGAATAGCACACTGACACTTTCCCTCACTGTCCTACTCTGTCCCTCCCTACAAACAAGTTTTAGCACAGAATAGCACACTGATAATTTGCACGAGTGTCCTTCTCTGTCCCTAAACTCAAGGATTGAAAATATGGAACAGCAAAATTGGTTTAGAACAGAATAGCACACTGACACTTTCCCTCACTGTCCTACTCTGTCCCTCCCTACAAACAAGTTTTAGCACAGAATAGCACACTGATAATTTGCACGAGCGTCCTTCTCTGTCCCTAAACTCAAGGATTTGAAATATGGAACAGCAAAATTGGTTTAGAACAGAATAGCACACTGTCAGTTTCACTCACTGTACCTCTCTGTCCCTAAACTCAAGGATTTGAAATATGGAACAGCAAAATTGGTTTAGAACAGAATAGCACACTGTCAGTTTCACTCACTGTCCTACTCTGTCCCTCCCTACAAACAAGATTTAGCACAGAATAGCACACTGAAAATTGCCACGAGTGTCCTTCTCTGTCCCTAAACTCAAGGATTGAAAATATGGAACAGCAAAATTGGTTTAGAACAGAATAGCACACTGACACTTTCCCTCACTGTCCTACTCTGTCCCTCCCTACAAACAAGATTTAGCACAGAATAGCACACTGAAAATTGCCACGAGTGTCCTTCTCTGTCCCTAAACTCAAGGATTGAAAATATGGAACAGCAAAATTGGTTTAGAACAGAATAGCACACACTGACACTTTCCCTCACTGTACCTCTCTGTCCCTAAACTCAAGGATTGAAAATATGGTTCAGCAAGATTGGTTTAGAACAGAATAGCACACTGACACTTTCCCTCACTGTACCTCTCTGTCCCTACAAACAAGGATTAGCACAGAATAGCACACTGTCACTGACACTCTCCCTACCTATCCTTATCTGTCCCTAAACACAAGGAATCCAGGATTAGTAAAGGAAAAATAATGACACTGTCCCTGCCTATGCTTCTCTTTCCCTGCTCCGGAACACACTACACAAGGCCGCCGCGCTGGCGGCCTTTTATAGTGTGGGGCGTGTACTAAACCCCCTCAGCAATAATTGGCCACAGGCATCCTGCCTGTGGCCAATCATTGCTCTCCTCGCTGCCGGCGCTGTGATTGGCCAAGCATGCGGGGTCACAGTGCATGCTTGGCCAATCACAGCGCCTGGATGACACTGCGATGGCGTAGTGCATTGTGGGCCGTTCGCGTCACTCGAATTTGGCGCGAACGGCCCAAATCGTTCGATCTTCGTCGAACGATCGAACAGCCGATGTTCGAGTCGAACGTATGTTCGACTCGAACACGAAGCTCATCCCTAGTGAAGAGGAGAGTGCTGGAGCCTGCTGAAACAGGGAATAGGGCAGATAATAAAGACTCTTCCTCTACCCCCAAAAATAATAAGCGTTTATGTGTTCTAGCCTGGAGTTCCGCTTTTACAAGCCAGCCTGCCGTGACAAATAAAAACAAAACAAAAACAAAACGGTGAAGCATTATTATACATCTGGGCCAGGCGAGAAGGGACCAGTTACCATTGAGTGACAGCTTTGAAGTTAACCTTGATCGATGAAGCATTCAAAATTCTTAAAAAGAGGATCAAAGTCGAGGACACCAAGATTCCAACTCCAAGTCTGTAAAGAGGTCCCTGTCCCACTCACGTATGACAGCTTTTGAGAGAAGGTGTGTAAGAGTCTATAGTTCAGAAAAAATACCCCCTTTCAGACCATATTCTTTGTTATACAATTTCTCAGGGAGGGAGCCTCTAACATGTGGGGCCTCATAGATTACAAGAAGGGGGAACTTTGGTAGAAACGGAAAATCTCTGACCGAGGCATCTCCAAATTCATGAGGCAATGCTGAATGGTAAAAGGTCCCTTGTGAGTAAAAAAGTGCCACGTTCTATATAAGTGTCAGGGTTGGGCTCAGCCCTTCCTTCTCAGAGCTCTGTGCTCAGCTATTAGTTAATTGCCAGTACTCTTCATTCCACAGTGACTCACCTAGTCTTCATTTCCTGCTCGTCAGCTAGCCCTGCTGGCTATTTAAACTGCCTGGATCAGATCTCCTGTGCCTTCGCCTGGTCAACATATCCGGGTTGCTCTCTGCTGTGTATTCCTGACTGACTTCCTTTCTGGTTCCTGATCCTGTTTAATTCCTCTACTACGCTGATCTCTGGATTCCTGTTTCACTGGCTTGTTCCGACTACCCGCTCTGGTTACCCAACCCTGGCTATGTTTTGACTACATTTTCTCTGTTTGTACCATTTTATTAAAAAGTGTGATTTTTACTGCACTTCTGTCTCAGTCTGATTCATGGTTCCTAACAATAAGCCCTTTTCGAGCCACCTTCGAAATGCTTTCGCTTCCATACCAGGGGAAAATTTGGGATTGGTAAAAATATGGGCAAGCGGAGTAAAGTCTGAGTAAAGAGAGGTATGAGTTTGCAGTTTATCCCTGATAAGATCAGAGGTCTTTCTCCAGGGTAGCACAACATTAGGTAATCTGCTGTATAGGGGCGGATCGATTAACGCTCAATATACACCCATTCCAGTTTCTCCCAGGTTAGAATAGACTATAGAGAGCTGTGTTAGTTGGGCAGCACGATAATAAATTGTAAAATCGGATACCCCAAACCAGTGTGCTGTCTTGGGATAAACAAATTTTTCCATGCCGACCCTTTGTACCCCAGATTAAACAAATTATTTTGGCTTGGAAATGCAGCAAATCAGTCCGTGACACAGGCAAGGATCGAAATACAGCAACTTCGGTAAAACAGGCATCCTACTAGCATGGATTCTACCGATCCAAGACAGGTTCCTTCAAACCCTTTAAGGCCCAATATCTGTCCACAACAAGATATTGTCCTGATTGATAACTAGTTTTTCAGTTGTCAACACCTTAGCTAATTTTTTGTATTACTTGGAGTTTTATCCGTGTAGCACTACCCCCCGGAGGACCTGCTTGGTAATTTTGGTTCTCTGTTCTGCACCTCAACTCTGATAACAACCTCATCCCCTCTGATACACCTGGTTGAAAGAAAGTCACTGCACGCACGTAATGAGGACACAAGTATAGATATTAATAACCTGGCTTTGGGTTACTGCCAGAAAATAGACAAAAATCCATTTAGTGGTAGATGTACTCAATATATTAATTCAGGTTTGATCAAATTACAGGTTTCACATTACTGAGTACACAGCAAGTAAATTTGTACACAGTCTTCTAGACAGAGCAATAGCTATGCCAAAGTAAAGCCCTGTACACACGATCGGATTTCCTATGGATTCTAATCCGATGGATTTTTCCATCGGAAATCCGATGAAGCTGACTTCCATCAGTCTTGCCTACACACCATCAGTCAAAAATCCGACCGTCCAAAACGCTGTGACGTAAAACACCCCGACAAGCCGAGAAAAATTAAGTTCAATGCTTCTGAGCATGCGCCGACTTGATTCTGAGCATACGTGGGTTTTTTGTCCGATGGAGTTCCACACAGACGATCGGAATTTGCTATCGGTTTTTTGCCCATCGGATAAATTTAAAACATGTTCTATTTTTTCTCACCGATGGAAAAAAGACTGATGGGGCCCATACACGATCGGTTTGTCCGATGAAAAAAGTCCATCGGACTGTTTTCATCGGTAAAACCGATCGTGTGTACACGGCCTAACAGGTTCTATACCACTAAACTGGAATCAACACGTGAATCAGCAGATTCAACAGCAAACAGTGCATAAAACATGAATTGAAGAAAGGTACCTCTTAACTAAGCCAGGCGTGAGGATCTCTAGGTAGCAATGGTAAATGGCAGTCTTTAGTCCTGAATCTTCAGCCGGCTAACGTTGTGGCAATGTCACTGTTAGTGCACTTGATGACAGTCAATAAAACCTTTAGGCAGTAATATAACTATGAAGTGGGTGGTAGATAGTTCCAAAGGGTTCAGTTTCTAATAGTAGCAACAAGTCCTGGTTGCAAAGCCCTCTCACCAGACCAGGGGAAACAGCCGCAGTGGTCCTTCTAGTTAGGTGTTTGTGCACTCTGAGTTGCCTGGGGCGACACTGGTCTGTAATGCAGCAAAGTCTATGTCCTGTCAGTGGCTCAGCTCCTCCACACTCAAGTCACAGCTTTACTCTCTGGTGAAATTTTGCCCACACAGAAATGACTCTCCAGTGGTTCAGTCTCTCTCTTTATCTCTGAAAAGGTCCCTGCAACAAGGTCCTTTCACTATTTCTACCTGGTGAAATATTTGTCCAGGTAAACCCTGGTCTTTTCTCTGCAGAGTCAGCAATGAATCCTGGGTAGTGTGTCCCACTGGCCATTCATTTGCCTTGTACAATGCTGTGCCAGGTCTACATCTCCCAATGTCCTCTGCACAGCTGCATCTCTCCACAGAGCCACCTCCCTCTCTTTAATTGGCTCTCTGTAGCTGCTGGGGGTGGGGCAAGCAGGGGATTTCCACTAACACACAAAATGCTCTTCCAGCCGCTCTGTCACTTCTCATGGCTGCTGGGGCAGCAAGCAGGAAGTGCGGGTGCAGAGCCGAAGGAGCACTTGGCTACATTTGTTTTAAATTTGGGTCTAAAATTTCTAATAAGTGCTCACTCGCTCACTCTAGAATGCCACGTTTATATTCATACAGTATATACTATTGTATGCATGTGAATGCATCAAATGAATCAAATGCGTCAGGCATTTGTTGCTGATAGTCTGTTCAAGAGCTGCCTTTTTTTGCATCCTTTGAAAAAAAGTAAAAACACTGCGCACCCAAAACACCACACATTCTTACCCCAGCTTAATATAATTCAGCTTTTCACTTGCAATTTGAGGTGAAGGCCCTCTCTGAAATTACCAGGGCAGTCTAGTACTTCAAGCACTTATTGGGCCACTTACAGTCAATGGCAGTGGCGGTGCGTCCATAGAGGGCGCAGGAGCGCCGCCCCCTCTCGCTCCTGCACCGCCACTGAAAAACAATACATACATTCATGCATTGCATGAATGTATGTATTGTCGCCGCTGCCGCTGCCACCCACTATTCAGATGGCCAGCACCCCGGCCATCTGAATATCAGCAGCTGGTTGGCTGTGGAAGTATCTATTAGAGCCAGGGGAAACTGGCGGCAATTGATGGGCACAGTGGCGACAATATCATGACACAGTGGCTGCGTTTGGCATGGCACAGTGGTGACAATTGATGGGCACAGTGAGGCTGCAATGGCATGGCACAGTGGCTGCGTTTGGCATGGCACGGTGGCGACAATTGATGGGCACAGTGGCGACAATGGCATAGCACAATGGCTGCATTTGGCATGGCACAGTGGCTGCGTTTGGCATGGCACAGTGGCGACAATTGATGGGCACAGTGGCGACAATGGCATGGCAAAGTGGCGAAAATTGATGGCATGGCACAGTGGCGACAATTGATGGGCACAGTGGCGACAATGGCATCGCACAGTGGCTGCGTTTGGCATGGCACAGTGGCGACCATTGATGGGCACAGTGGTGACAATGGCATGGCACAGCGGCGACAAGTGATGGCATGGCACAGTGGTGACAATTGATGGGCACAGTGGCGACAATTGATGGCACAGTGGCTTCGTTTGATGGCATGGCACAGTGGCGACAATTGATGGGCACAATGACTGCGTTTGATGGCATGGCACAGTGGCTGCGTTTGTTGGCATGGCACAGTGGCGACAATTTTATGGCACAGTGGCGACAATTTTATGGCACAGTGGCTGCGTTTGTTGGCACAGTGGCTGCGTTTGATGGGCACAGTGGCGGCAATTGATGGGCACAGTGAGGCTGCAATTGATGTCTTTCTTGGCAGCCGCCACTGCCAAAAATAAAAATAAATAAAGGTCCTGGTCCCTTAATGTCAGAACCTGGACCCTCATCTGTGTCTGGCGTTGACTCTTCTCACTAAGCTATCTGGAATGCAGGACAGCTCCCTGCCTGATCTATTGTGCAATCCTGCCTGATCTATTGGACAATCCTGCCTGATCCATTGGACAACCCTGCCTTTTGTCTTGATTGCTGTTGAACCTTGAACTCCTTGCTACTCCCATTAACTTCCTATATAAGCCTTGTCTCTGCACTTCCTCTTTGCCAGGTTATTGTGGTTTCTCAGCCAGTGCCTTGCTCTTGTCTTCCCTGCTGCCGTCCTAATTTTGCTACCACTCGTTATTGACTCTTGGCTTGTTCCTCGACTACTCTTCTGCCCGATCCCAACCTGCAACTACTCATTACCGACCTTTTGGCTTGTTTACTGATCACGCTTCCGTTTGATCCTTATCTGCTTATCCGCTACTGGACCCCAGCTTGCTCACCTCCTGGTGGGGCGATCCTAAAGGACTGCGACCTGGTACTAACACGCAGCAAAATCCATCTTTACCATCAGGAGCTCTGGTGAACACTGGTTAGTACCTAGACTCCACACCTCAGTTGAGCCTGTGTCATCTGCCAGGGTGACTGCCTGTGTACCTATCCTGCTGGTCCGTGGTAGCTATAGAAACTGGTCTTCAAACCTTAATTGTGACACAATAACCTGGCCCAAAACATGGAGGACGCTATAGCAAATGCTGTGGCTCCTTTCAGGCAGCAAATTGCAGAGCTGCAGAAGTTTGGTGTCACTTACCAAGAAAAATTTGCCGGACTGGAAGGTGTGGTGAAAGAGCAACAGGAAGAGATCCGTGCTCTGAAAAAAACAATTGCTGGACCTACATTCCTGAGGTGATGCTAACCCACATATACCTCACCCACCCAAGTTTAAAACAGAGGTTTTCTTAACCAGTGTTGCATCTATTCCAAATGCGACCCACTGCATTCACTTCTGAAAGACAGAAGGTAATTTTTGTTATCAACCTCCTGACTGAGGAAGCTCTTGCCTGGGCCTCCCCTTGTATTGAACAAAATAGTGCCATGCTGAATAATTTCCAGGCTTTCGAGGCCGCGATGAATCAAGTTTTTGAAGATTTTTCTGCACTACGGCTGAAGCAAAGTTGCATAGTTTACGGCAGGGTAAACACTCTGTTGCTGAGTACACAGCAGAATTCAGACGTTGGATCACAGATACCACTTGGAACCCAGCAGCACAAAAAAGTCAGTTCCACCAAGGGCTTTCTGAACAGGTAAAAGATGAGCGTGCCAGAGTAGAGATTCCTAATAATCTTGAGGCCGTCATACAACTTTGTATCCGAGTTGATCAGAGACTTACAGAAAGGAGGAAGGAGAGGCTGGGAATGTTTGGAAGTATTAGTGGCATGCATTTCTCTGCTAGTCAATTTGTTCAGAAGGATCCAAGAGTTTCTCCAGATTCTGACACAGCTGAAACTATGCAGGTTGATGCAATTAAGAGATCCATTTCTACTCGGGAGAAAGACAGAAGATGTTCGGAGAACCTGTGTCTATATTGTGGCGACTCTGGGCATTACGCAGTTAACTAACAAGGTTAGAAGAACAATTGCGGCGACTGATGTGATTGTCCCTGAACAAATAAACTCTATTACCCAGTCTATCTCCTCATTGATTCTTGAAGAAAAAAAAAACATTTTGCACTATCTCATTTGTCCTCCCTATTAAGCTAAACTTCTGAAGGCCATGAAATCCCCTGCTCTGCTATGCTGGACTGTATGGCTGGAGAAAACTTCATGGACATAGAGTTTGCCCACAGCAATAACATTCAAGCCAGAAATACATCTGCTCCTATTGAGATGGAGATGGTTGATGGTTCACCCTTATCTTCAGGATTTGTTACTCATAAATGGTTCTTCTGGTACTCCAGTTTGAGGCTGACACTCATGAAACAATCAGCTTTCAGTTG
Organism: Rana muscosa; assembly: GCA_029206835.1. Taxonomy (NCBI): domain Eukaryota; kingdom Metazoa; phylum Chordata; class Amphibia; order Anura; family Ranidae; genus Rana; species Rana muscosa. Next base: position 727,013,011 of record CM055116.1, read on the forward strand.
ATCACATCACCCAAATTTTCCATCATCTTTGGCATTCCTTGGTTCTCCACTCACAATCCCTCTATTAACTGGGGAGCACAGACTATAGATTTCACATCCTCCCACTGCAAGGAACACTGTAGGGAACCTTACCTAACAAGTTCTCCGCTGGTCAAGGAATTGCAAGTTGGTGTGTTAACTACCCAGTCATATGACAACTCCACAATACCATGTGTTCCGGGATGTCTAAGATAAGAAAAATGCAGATCAATTACCTCCTTACCGCCCATACGATTGCCCCATTGAGCTGCTCCCAGGGGCAGAAATACCTTTCGGCCGCCTTTTCAATCTGTCAGAACCTGAATTAAAAATGCTCAGGGAGTGGCTTAATGAGAATTTAGAGAAGGGTTTTATTAGACACTCAACATCTTCTGTAGGAACAGCCCTGTTCTTTGTTGAAAAGAAAGACTCCACCTTGCATCCATGCATTGATTACAGGCACATGAATAAGGACACTATTAAAGTCACTATTAAAATCCATTATCCACTCCCCTTGATCTCGGAAATGTTGGAAAGACTTCATTCTGCCAAAGTGTTTACAAAACTTGACCTACGTGGGGCATATAACCTGGTCCATATTCATCCAGGAGACGAATGGCTTTAGAACCAGATATGGACATTTTGAGTCCTTGGTTATGCCTTTTGGTCTTTTTAATGCCCCTGCGACCTTTCAACACTTCATAAACAATGTTTTTTGAGCTTTGTTGGACCAATTTGTGATTGCTTATCTGGGTGACATTCTTGTCTTTTCCGATAACCTGGAAGAGCACCGCAAGCATGTTTTCACTGTTTTTGAAAGATTAAGGCAGAATCGACTTTACATTAAACTAGAGAAATGTGAGTTTGAACAAGCCCAGATCCAGTTCTTGGGGTATATTATTTCTCCAGATGGAGTGAGCATGGATCCCGAGAAGATTAAAGCAGTGGTAGATTGGCCTGCCCCCGGAAACATTAAGGAAATCCAATGATTTTTCGGGTTTTTTGTGGTAATAGGTGTGGGGTATATGGCGCTACCTTTATGCTCTGGGAACTTATTCGGATTGGTGTTGGGTTTCCTCTACGGGTACAACTGATAAGCCCCTATGGGATGAGTGCAGGACTGTGTATATTTTGTGCTAGTAATCCTGGATTCTATATATGTGATCCTCAACTCCTATATATGTGAAATAATCTTAACCCTCCAGAGGTTGTGACAATAGTGCTAAAATAATAAATAAATGTTACCCTTATTGATGTGTATGATATCTATCTGGGTGTGATTTCACTTCATATTGTATGCAAGTTCCATAATCCAAACATTAATCTCAAAAATCCAAACAAACTTCTAATGAGCTCAGTATTTCAAAAAATCAAAAAATCAAAAAAAACAAAAATCAAAATTCCAAAATTGACTTCCTTGCCGTATAAATCCCTGTATCTTATTCCATACAGATCACACCTTAAAGTGTTGTGTGTGTGTACAATATATCCTGTGCCTAAAAACTGGTATTGCCCAATTTCCGTTGTAGTCCCTGGTCACTGCCCCAGGTGGGAGCTGCTGGACGTCTAGTTAATTCCCTTGTAGGTTAACCCATTAACTGCACCATTGAAATATATTCACAATGGTCATGTAATGGTCAGCCACTTTAGTGGTGAGGATTAGTATCTAAGTAATTCCTCAGTACAAAAGGTTAATCAGAATAAAGAAAAAAGGAAAAAAATAATAACAAATATGTGCATATATGCTATAGCCAGGATAAGTTCATGCGGCTACAACAAATCCATATGTTAACATAGTAAAAGTTCAAGTATTCTTCATGCGTTTTTTCAGTGACTTTGGTGATTATATATTGCCAATGGAGATCCTCCAGCTTGCAGGTAAAGAGGTGACTTTTGGTGCTCCCCCCTCGTATGGGTCCCCACTCACCAGATAGACGCACCCCTGCAGGGGTCACAAGCTCATCGGGTATCCCCAGCAATTTATCCTCCACTCCTGTAGGCTGTTCCACTCTCTGCTCTCTCCTCCTCCACCAATCAGATCCTCAGAAATGAACCACAGAACAGAACTTCCATAGCGTAAAATCGCTTATTTATTCGTAAAAATAGTAAAAATTCCAAACATAAATAAAAATAATTTAAAAAAAATTAAGGCCTGCAGACCTTACTAGATTCACTCCCTTTTGGTTTGTAATTACCGCCAGGTGCCTAGTGAATCCACACTGCAAACCGTATGCCAATGTCAGACAGGTCCCATGGAAGTCACGCCAGCCTGCTATGTCAGCCTCAGCTTCGGCGTGCGTTCCACCGCTCGAGCCTCACTAACCGGACGTGACATGGACGTGTCTGGATGGTCAACTGACGCGTTTCGACGAATGGTCGTTATCAAAGGTGCTGTCATCCCTTCGTGTCCGACGTCTATAAGCAAGCACTGGCACTATAGCTCCGCCCCTTCAGGGCGTACCTTCCTTTTCCAATTCACTATATGTGGAGTGTGTAATCGCTCCCATCTATCCTATTTGGCTCCATCTAGTGGTGGTTACGTAATTGGTTGTTACTACGCCAGTGATTGCTTATATTAATTCATAGAGACTTTTGTTTATCTTCTAAGGGGAATGTTATTGAATTCAGTAAATGATACCCCCAATACATTTGTTCTGTGTTTAGTTGAACATGTGCCATATTAATTTAAGCAAACATTGGGGATATGATATTACATCTATTTATCCTCTAATGGGAATAACATGAAATACAATAAATAATACCCTTAATATACTTACATTGTATTGATTATATGCCTTATTATTTAAACAAACATTGGGGGTATCCCCTGATACACTAACCCCACTTTCCCCTCCTGGATATTTGTACCATTAGTGACCTAGTGGGGTTATTATATCTTACAATATTCAAATGCAAGGCCCCCCTATTGTTATCATTATGTGTATATTGATATAATTTTCTATATACTTGTCCCCATAAGTTCTTTTACTAAGTGGTCATATCTGCTGTATATAACCATTTAGAATACCTTACTACATTTTCCACACATTTTACATCAGTTTGTCCTTCCTATCACTTGGGGATTACCAAAGATGTGTTATATGAATCTCATCTCTTTGTGGTATAATTTTCAATGTGTATTGTTTATTGTCTATTTCCCCCCCATCTATTTTATTCCAAATATTATGTTTCCAAGGGGGTTCATCTAATGTATTGATATCTTCCCTATTTGCCTATAATCTGCATAAGCTATAGGGACAACCTATATTTATTTGTGTCCCATACCCCATATCTGGAGTATGGCTTGAAAACTTGGTTTAGAAATTAGAGAGAAAACAACTGAGGCTTGAAAACTTGGTTTAGAAATTAGAGAGAAAACAATTGAGGTCGATATCTAGGTTGAGGCCCCTGGGAGCAAGGGACCCCAACCTATGTATCCACCTCGTTTCATTTTGGGATACTTGAATCAACTTATTACCACCCCTCCAATGATCCTTTATGATGTCTATTGCATAGAAGATCATTCCAGACGGGTCTCTTTGGTGTACTTCATCGAAGTGTCTCGAAAGACTATGCTTCGGGAATCTCTTCTTAATGTTGGCAATATGTTCTCGGATCCTCACTTTTAGTGGTCTGGTGGTTCGTCCCACGTATTGCAGGTGGCAAGGACATTCTATCACATAAGTGACATGCGTGCTGTTACATGTGATCAGTTCTCTTCTTTTATATTCTTTATTGTATGCCTGTGATTTGAGCGTAATTTTCCTCCTCGGCTATGGTCTACTTTTTCTGCAAGCTAAGCACCGTTGACATTTATAGAACCCCTTGAGTTCTGGGCATAGCTGAATTTGGGAAGGGGCATCTATGACGTTATGTACAAGCTTATTCCTCAACGTAGGAGCTTTCCTATAAATGAAGGTGGGTTTTCTTGGAATTACTTTTGAAAGTATTCTGTCTTCCATCAGAATGGGCCAGTATTTTTTAACAATATGTTCAACTTGGGAATATTGATTGCTGTACCCAGTAATAAATGCTATTTTCTCATGAGTGGTTGGTGTTTTGGTTTTCTTTGTTAATAGCGTTTTTCTATCCACCCTTTTAACCTTTTCTTTAAGTTTCTGCAGATGGTGGTCATGGTACCCTTTTTCTTTGAATCTGTTCACTATGATCTCAGCTTGCTTATCAAAATCTTCTTCTTTATGGCAATTTCGTCTGATTCTTAGTAGTTGTCCTTTAGGAATATTAGCCTTCCATTTAGGATGGTGGCAGCTGTTATTGGGTATGTACCCATTTCTATCCGTTTTTTTGAAATAGGTTTGTGTATATAGCATATCTCCTTCCTTCATTATCTCCAAGTCCAGGTATTCCATTTTTTCCTTATGACATTTCCCTGTGAACTTTATGCCATATCTGTTGTTGTTTAGATTAGATAAGAAATGCTCGAACGTGGTTTCTGTACCTGCCCAAAAAATGATCAAATCATCAATATACCTCTTAAAAAATTTGATTTCTGGTATGTTCTTATTATAAATGTACTCCTCCTCCCACATGTCCATAAACAGGTTTGCCACACTGGGGGCATAACGTGCCCCCATGGCAACTCCCCTGGTTTGGACGTAGTATTGTTTATTATACCAGAAATAATTATTACTCATGGCCAGTTTCAATCCTTCAAGAATGTAGTCCATCTGTTGTTGTGTTAAATCTGTACGTTCATATAAGGCTTTTTCTACTCCTTTCAGTCCGTCCTCCTGCACTATACTTGTATATAGGGATTCCACATCTATCGTGGCGATTAAACATTCTCTGACTTCTGTTTGTTTTTGAAGCTCACCCAACAGATGCGAACTGTCCCTCAAATGGGATTTCCCTAGGCTAACCATTGGGTTCAAAAATTTGTCAATATATTCACTTAGTCTTGAAAAGATGGAATTGATTCCGCTCATGATTGGTCTCCCTGGCGGTTTCAATATACGTTTGTGCACTTTATGTACGTGATATATGACTGGGGTTTTGGTTGATTGAGAAACTAGGTACTCTGCTTCTTTTTGGTTCAGAATGCCAATGTCCCTGCCCTTGGAGACAAATGTTTTTAACTTGCCTTCCAGGGCTCCCTTAGGGTTCCCTTTCAGTTTTTTGTAGGTGTTCTCTACTTGCAGTAAGTTGTTCATCTCTTCTTCATAGTCCAGTTTGTTAAGTATGACTAGCCCTCCCCCCTTGTCCGCTGGTCTTATTATCACTTCCTTTTTTTCCCCTATTTGTTTGATTATTTTCCAAATGTTCTTATTGTTCCTATGCGATTTTCTCTCCATTTTCCTTATATCCTCCTCTACCATCTTTTTGAATGCTGTCAGGCATTGGTTTCCCCCGGGGTCGGTGGGTTAAACAATGAGTTGTTTTTCAATGTAGTATGTTTGTAGGTTATTGGTTCAACTTTTCTTAAATCTTTATTCAGCTCAAAATGCTTTTTGAGGTTTAGTTTCCTCATAAACTTTTGGAGATCTATATACACTTCGAACTTGTCCAATTGTTTCTCTGGTGCATATTTTAATCCCTTATCCAAAATTGCTAACTCCTCTTTTGAAAAAATGGCATTGCTTAGGTTATAAATGCCTTCCCCTAATGTTCCCTTTGGCGTTTTCTTCTTCCCCCCTCTCTTTCCTCTTCTCCGTTTGTGCGGTCGTTGTATCTCTGGGGGGCTTCGTTGTGTCTCTCCCACTCCTGTGGTCTTCCTTCTCTGTCTCGGGTTCCTTGGTTGTAATGATATGGGCGTTCCTCCATGGGTTCCTGTCCCCTCTGTGTATCTCTGTTTGCGGTTCCCCCTTGCCCTCCTTTGTTCCATGTGGAACCCCTCCAGCTCGAGTTTCTGTACGGTACTCGGGCCTGCCATCTTCCTGGTGGTCTGCTGCGGGGTCCTCCCCTGGAAAAATCCCTCTGCTCCTGATGATCATGTCTTCTATCTCGATCTGTTGGTGTTCTCCATCCCCTATTTCTATATGGCGGGGAGACTCTATTTCTTAAATGGTTATTTCGTCTTGGGGTAGTAGGGATTCTGGGTGGGTTTCTATGGTCATCTTGATACTGACGATTATTGTAAGGGGGTCTGTGTTTTGTTTGGTTTCTATTTCTAGCGTTGTTATGGGTGGGTGGTTCCGAAGTGGTTTCAAAACTCAAATGTTGGATTGGGAGTTCATTATCACTTTCATTACCATCATCTTCACTTGAACTATCCTCCATTGATGGATTTTCTGCTTCCTGCATTTCCTCCTCTTCTTCCACTTGCCATTTGTACACTCTCCCGCTTCTGTACTCTAGGACATCCCTTTTGTACTTTTTTTGTTTTTTTGCTTGGATCTCGATATCATATGTCTTAATTACTTCCTGGAGTGCTAGCTCCTTATCCTTATATTCCTGTGTAGCTGAAAAGGGGGCCAGGGAATTTTTGAGTTCAACAATGTTTGCCTCTATACCCTTTAGTTTATATTGTCTTCTCTTAATGATGGTATGTAATAGATTGTTTTCACTTTGGTTGAAAAATTTGAACCAATTTTCCATTAAGGAAGGTTCATCCAAATGGTCATTAGGGTGTATATCCCATCTAAGTCTTCTTGGTGTCATGTTTTCCTTGGCATACATCTCTAATGTGGTTATATCCCACCATACTCGTAATTGCTTCTCCAAGGTGTGCCTAAGTTGTTTTAACAGTCCATCCATACTTTGTTTATGAGTCACCTGCTCCTGGCTAAAAACGCCATCTACATTTATATTTCTCTTTCCCATATATCCAAAGATATCCATTGCTGCAGATATAAAGTCACACCCTCAGGTGTGCTGGATAATAAACTTGTGGTGGTGTTCCGCGCAAAAAACTGAAAGGGAACCCTAAGGGAGCCCTGGAAGGCAAGTTAAAAACATTTGTCTCCAAGGGCAGGGACATTGGCATTCTGAACCAAAAAGAAGCAGAGTACCTAGTTTCTCAATCAACCAAAACCCCAGTCATATATCACGTACCTAAAGTGCACAAACGTATATTGAAACCGCCAGGGAGACCAATCATAAGCGGAATCAATTCCATCTTTTCAAGACTAAGTGAATATATTGACAAATTTTTGAACCCAATGGTTAGCCAAGGGAAATCCCATTTGAGGGACAGTTCGCATCTGTTGGGTTAGCTTCAAAAACAAACAGAAGTCAGAGAATGTTTAATCGCCACGATAGATGTGGAATCCCTATATACAAGTATAGTGCAGGAGGACGGACTGAAAGGAGTAGAAAAAGCCTTATATGAACGTACAGATTTAACACAACAACAGATGGACTACATTCTTTAAGGATTGAAACTGGCCATGAGTAATAATTATTTCTGGTATAATAAACAATACTACGTCCAAACCAGGGGAGTTGCCATGGGGGCACGTTATGCCCCCAGTGTGGCAAACCTGTTTATGGACATGTGGGAGGAGGAGTACATTTATAATAAGAACATACCAGAAATCAAATTTTTAAGAGGTATATTGATGATTTGATAATTTTTTGGGCAGGTACAGAAACCACGTTCGAGCATTTCTTATCTAATCTAAACAACAACAGATATGGCATAAAGTTCACAGGGAAATGTCATAAGGAAAAAATGGAATACCTGGACTTGGAGATAATGAAGGAAGGAGATATGCTATATACACAAACCTATTTCAAAAAAACGGATAGAAATGGGTACATACCCAATAACAGCTGCCACCATCCTAAATGGAAGGCTAATATTCCTAAAGGACAACTACTAAGAATCAGACGAAATTGCCATAAAGAAGAAGATTTTGATAGGCAAGCTGAGATCATAGTGAACAGATTCAAAGAAAAAGGGTACCATGACCACCATCTGCAGAAACTTAAAGAAAAGGTTAAAAGGGTGGATAGAAAAACGCTATTAACAAAGAAAACCAAAACACCAACCACTCATGAGAAAATGGCATTTATTACTGGGTACAGCAATCAATATTCCCAAGTTGAACATATTGTTAAAAAATACTGGCCCATTCTGATGGAAGACAGAATACTTTCAAAAGTAATTCCAAGAAAACCCACCTTCATTTATAGGAAAGCTCCTACGTTGAGGAATAAGCTTGCACATAACGTCATAGATGCCCCTTCCCAAATTCAGCTATGCCCAGAACTCAAGGGGTTCTATAAATGTCAACGGTGCTTAGCTTGCAGAAAAAGTAGACCATAGCCGAGGAGGAAAATTACGTTCAAATCACAGGCATACAATAAAGAATATAAAATAAGAGAACTGATCACATGTAACAGCACGCATGTCACTTATGTGATAGAATGTCCTTGCCACCTGCAATACGTGGGACGAACCACCAGACCACTAAAAGTGAGGATCCGAGAACATATTGCCAACATTAAGAAGGGATTCCCGAAGCATAGTCTTTCGAGACACTTCGATGAAGTACACCAAAGAGACCCGTCTGGAATGATCTTCTATGCAATAGACATCATAAAGGATCATTGGAGGGGTGGTAATAAGTTGATTCAAGTATCCCAAAATGAATCGAGGTGGATACATAGGTTGGGGTCCCTTGCTCCCAGGGGCCTCAACCTAGATATCGACCTCAATTGTTTTCTCTCTAATTTCTAAACCAAGTTTTCAAGCCTCAGTTGTTTTCTCTCTAATTTCTAAACCAAGTTTTCAAGCCATACTCCAGATATGGGGTATGGGACACAAATAAATATAGGTTGTCCCTATAGCTTATGCAGATTATAGGCAAATAGGGAAGATATCAATACATTAGATGAACCCCCTTGGAAACATAATATTTGGAATAAAATAGATGGGGGGGAAATAGACAATAAACAATACACATTGAAAATTATACCACAAAGAGATGAGATTCATATAACACATCTTTGGTAATCCCCAAGTGATAGGAAGGACAAACTGATGTAAAATGTGTGGAAAATGTAGTAAGGTATTCTAAATGGTTATATACAGCAGATATGACCACTTAGTAAAAGAACTTATGGGGACAAGTATATAGAAAATTATATCAATATACACATAATGATAACAATAGGGGGGCCTTGCATTTGAATATTGTAAGATATAATAACCCCACTAGGTCACTAATGGTACAAATATCCAGGAGGGGAAAGTGGGGTTAGTGTATCAGGGGATACCCCCAATGTTTGTTTAAATAATAAGGCATATAATCAATACAATGTAAGTATATTAAGGGTATTATTTATTGTATTTCATGTTATTCCCATTAGAGGATAAATAGATGTAATATCATATCCCCAATGTTTGCTTAAATTAATATGGCACATGTTCAACTAAACACAGAACAAATGTATTGGGGGTATCATTTACTGAAATCAATAACATTCCCCTTAGAAGATAAACAAAAGTCTCTATGAATTAATATAAGCAATCACTGGCGTAGTAACAACCAATTACGTAACCACCACTAGATGGAGCCAAATAGGATAGATGGGAGCGATTACACACTCCACATATAGTGAATTGGAAAAGGAAGGTACGCCCTGAAGGAGCGGAGCTATAGTGCCAGTGCTTGCTTATAGACGTCGGACACGAAGGGATGACAGCACCTTTGATAACGTCCATTCGTCGAAACGCGTCAGTTGACCATCCAGACACGTCCACGTCACGTCCGGTTAGTGAGGCTCGAGCGGTGGAACGCACGCCGAAGCTGAGGCTGACATAGCAGGCTGGCGTGACTTCCATGGGACCTGTCTGACATTGGCATACGGTTTGCGGTGTGGATTCACTAGGCACCTGGCGGTAATTACAAACTAAAAGGGAGTGAATCTAGTAAGGTCTGCAGGCCTTAATTTTTTTTAAATAATTTTTATTTATGTTTGGAATTTTTACTATTTTTACGAATAAATAAGTGATTTTACGCTATGGAAGTTCTGTTCTGTGGTTCATTTCTGAGGATCTGATTGGTGGAGGAGGAGAGAGCAGAGAGTGGAACAGCCTACAGGAGTGGAGGATAAATTGCTGGGGATACCCGATGAGCTTGTGACCCCTGCAGGGGTGCGTCTATCTGGTGAGTGGGGACCCATACGAGGGGGGAGTACCAAAAGTCACCTCTTTACCTGCAAGCTGGAGGATCTCCATTGGCAATATATAATCACCAAAGTCACTGAAAAAACGCATGAAGAATACTTGAACTTTTACTATGTTAACATATGGATTTGTTGTAGCCGCATGAACTTATCCTGGCTATAGCATATATGCACATATTTGTTATTATTTTTTTACTTTTTTCTTTATTCTGATTAACCTTTTGTACTGAGGAATTACTTAGATACTAATCCTCACCACTAAAGTGGCTGACCATTACATGACCATTGTGAATATATTTCATTGGTGCAGTTAATGGGTTAACCTACAAGGGAATTAACTAGACGTCCAGCAACTCCCACCTGGGGCAGTGACCAGGGACTACAACGGAAATTGGGCAATACCAGTTTTTAGGCACAGGATATATTGTACACACACACAACACTTTAAGGTGTGATCTGTATGGAATAAGATACAGGGATTTATACGGCAAGGAAGTCAATTTTGGAATTTTGATTTTTTGAAATACTGAGTTCATTAGAAGTTTGTTTGGATTTTTGAGATTAATGTTTGGATTATGGAACTTGCATACAATATGAAGTGAAATCACACCCAGATAGATATCATACACATCAATAAGGGTAACATTTATTTATTATTTTAGCACTATTGTCACAACCTCTGGAGGGTTAGGATTATTTCACATATATAGGAGTTGAGGATCACATATATAGAATCCAGGATTACTAGCACAAAATAAACACAGTCCTGCACTCATCCCATAGGGGCTTATCAGTTGTACCCGTAGAGGAAACCCAACACCAATCTGAATAAGTTCCCAGAGCATAAAGGTAGCGCCATATACCCCACACCTATTACCACAACTATCCAGTAATTTGCCTTGTGACAGATTACATATTAGGGGGGGCAGCAGCCATAATAAAAATCCACATTGCGCGGAACACCACCACAAGTTGATGATTTTTCGGGTTTGCCAACTTCTACAGAAAATTTATAAGGAACTTCTCTAAGGTGATAGCTCGAATTACACAGCTAACAAAGAAAGGGTGCCCTTTGTGTGGTCGTCTGAGACACAGGCTTCTTTTGGAAAGGTAAAAACTCTTTTCACTTCTGCACCAGTATTGGTACATCCCAATCCTGAATTACCTTTTATAGTGGAAGCGGATGCTTCGGACTCTAGGAGCTGGGAGCTATCCTCTCTCAACGACGTGGTGAAAAGATGCAGCTTAATCCTTGTGCTTACTTCTCTTGTTTAATGTCTTCAGCCGAAAGAAATTATGACATTGGGAATAAGGAGTTACTGGTGTAGCGGGGTCCCCAAATTTAACCCCGTTATACCTAAATTTAGGGGTGACCAGAGCCATAGTTGGCTCGGGTCTCTTAATTGTTTGGACTCTGCCTTACTGCTGTGTCACCTGGCATGCCGTTCCCCTTTGGGCGTATAGGTGGTGCTGTCACCTATGCCCGAGGTTGAACCACAGGTGATGGAGTAGGTATTGGATGTCCTCCCTCGGCTGCCGTTGGTGGTCGGTTCTGGTCTGCTGTGCATGCCGGGAGAGGATATATAAGGGGCAGACGCCATTACACAGGAGGATTCCAACCCCCGGGGCCCACTGCCCGTAGGGAGCTACCCCTCAGAGGGGGGTGTGCCCCATCTTGATCGATGAGTCTCGGGCACCTTCAGCCTGAGGCTACAGAGTTCCAGGTAGGCCCAGTACCTTTGACTGGGTCTACAACCGAAGAGGAGTCCCAGGGAACCCGCGTGAGGGTAACCGCTCTGACACAGAGGAAACCAGGGGAGGATCGATCCCATAACAAGAGGGCGAGTAATAAAGTATTGCTGACTCGAGAAAGGCCTGGTGACTTGTCGGAGGGAAGGATTCCTCGCTTCGCAGACTGCCTCTGCAGAGTGTTGAAAGTTCAGGAGGGATCTACTTGACTTGGTCCTTGGAGGGGACGGAGTCATTGTTCCAGCATCACGCCGGCTGCTAGTGCTATTGAGTGACTATCCGGGTGAGCTGTACCCACTCGGGACCGAGTGGCGACGAAGCCAAGAGTGTGCCTGAATCCATTTCTATCTGCTAACCTTTTCTCACTTCAACTCTCTGGTTCCTGAAAGCAAGATAAAATAAACCCACGTTGGAGTTGATATGTTGTGTGGACATTGACCTCATTTGGGAAAGATAAAGACTCGCCTCTATAAACATAGAGGGGAAAACCAGAAGAAGGAACCAACTTGCTGCAGGACCCAAGTATGTAACACCGCCTGACCTTTATAATCTAGAGGACACGGGCATGTGGCATGTTGTGTCTTATCCCCCTGCTTGAGAAGGAAAGAGGGGGAAAAGGATCCGTGTGCTACACTGGCAATTAGGAAGCATTTTCTGAATGGAGGGAAATTGCTAAAAAGGCACTAAGCATTCTGTGGCCGTTCTCACAGATCATAAAAATCTGGAATTCATTTGTTCTGCCAAGAGATTGTCTTCTAGACAAGGTACTAGCACGCAACTTAATCCATCTCCACCATCAGGAGCTCTGGTGAACACCGGCTAGTACTTAGACTCCGCACCTCAGATGAGCCTGTGTCATCTGCCAAAGTGGCTGCCTGTATACCTATCCTGCTGGTCGGTGGTAGTCCTGCAACTGCTATAGCTACTGGTCTTCAAGCCCGATGCCTGATCGTGACAGAATAACCTGGCCTAAAACATGGAGGCCACTATAGCAAATGCTGTGGCTCCTTTTAGGCAGCAAATTGCGGAGCTGCAGGAGTTTGGTGTCACCTACCAAGAAAAATTTGCCGGACTGGAAAGTGTGGTGAAAGGGAAACAGGAAGAGATCCGTGCTCTGAAAAAACAATTGCTGGACCTAAATTCCTGAGGTGATACTAACGCACATATGCCTCACCCACCCAAGTTTAATGGAGATCGCCGCCATTACAGAGGTTTTCTTAACCAGTGTCACATATTTTTCCAAATGCGACCTACTGCGTTCACTTCTGAAAAACAGAAGGTAATGTTTGTTATCAACCTTTCTGACTGGGGAAGCTCTAGCTTGGACCTCCCCTTATATAGAACAAGACAGTGCCACGCTGAATAATTTCCAGACTTTTGAGGCTGCGATGAATCAGGTTTTTGATGATCCCAATTGCTGTGCTACTGCTGAAGCAAAGTTGCATAGTTTACGGCAGGGGAAAACGTTCTGTTGCTGAGTACACAGCTGAATTCAGACGTTGGATCACAGATACCACTTGGAACCCAGCAGCGCAAAATAGATGATCTTGGGGCCTTCATCCAACTATGTATCCGAATTGATCAAAGATTTACAGAAAGAAGGAAGGAGAGACTGGGAATGTTTGGAAGTAATGGTGGCATGCGTTTCCCTGCTAGTCAATTTGTTCAGAAGGATCCAAGAGTTTCTCCAGATTCTGACACAGCTGAACCTATGCAGGTTGATGCAATTAAGAGATCCATTTCTACTCAGGAGAAAGAGAGAAGACGTTCAGAAAACCTGTGTTTATATTGTGGGGACTCTGGGCATTATGCAGTTAACTGTCCTAACAAGGTTAGAAGAACAATTGCGGTGACTGATGTGATCATGCCTGAACAAATAAACTGTATTACCCAGTCAATCTCCCCATTGATTCATGAAGAGAATAAAGTCAATTCTGTACTATCTCATTTTATCATCCCTATTAAACTCATCTCTGATGGTATTGAAATTCCTTGCTCTGCTATGCTGGACTCTGGGGCTGGGGGTAACTTTATGGACATAGAATTTTCCCACAGTAATAATATCTAAACAAGAAATAAGTCTGCTCCTATCGATATGGAAATGGTCGATGGTTCACCCTTAATTTCAGGACCTGTCACCTATGAAACAGTCCCTTTGGTACTGCAATTTGAGGCTAACCATTACGAGACCATCAGTTTTCAGCTGATTACGTCACCCAAATTTCCTGTCATCCTGGGCATTCCTTGGTTTTCCACCCATAATCCCTCCATCAACTGGGAAGCAAGGATTATAAACTTTACATCTCCCTCATTGCGAGGAATTCTGTAGAGAACCTTGTCAAACAAGTTCTTTGCCGGTCAAGGAATCACAGGTGAATGTTGTTACTATGCAGTCATATGACAACTTGCCTCCACAATATCATGAGTTCCGGGATGTCTGTGATAAGAAGAATGCTGATCAGTTACCTCCTCATCGCCCATATGATTGTACCATTGAACTGCTCCCAGGGGCTGAAATACCTTTTGGTCGCCTTTTCAATCTTTCAGAACCTGAATTAAAGGTCCTCATGGAATGGATTGATGAGAATTTAGAGAAGGGCTTTATTAGACCCACAATGTCTCCTGCAGGGGCAGCCCTGTTCTTTGTTGCAAAGAAAGATTCCACCTTGCGACCATGCATTGACTACCGGGACCTGAATAAAATCACTATTAAAAACCGCTATCCACTTCCTTTAATCTCTGAAATGTTGGAAAGACTCCGCTCTGCCAAAGTCTTCACAAAACTAGACTTACGGGGGGCATATAACCTCACCCGCATGCGTCAAGGAGACAAATGGAAAACCGCCTTTAGGACCAGATATGGCCATTTTAAGTCCCTGGTTATACCTTTTGGCCTCTGCAACGCACCTGCCACTTTCCAACACGTCATCAATGATGCTTTTCGAGACCTATTGGACCAGTTTGTGATTGCTTATCTGGATGACATTCTCATCTTTTCTCATAACCTGGAGGAACATCGCAAACATGTTTGCACTGTCTTTGAAAGGCTAAGGAAGAACCAACTTTATATTAAATTGGAGAAATGCGAGTTTGAACAAACCCAGATGCAGTTCTTGGGATATATAATTTCTCCTAAAGGAGTAAGCATTGATCCTGAGAAGATAAAAGCAGTGGTGGATTGGCCTGACCCTAGTAATGTTAGAGAGATACAACGATTTGTTGGTTTTGCCAACTTCTACAGAAAATTCATAAGAAACTTCTCTAAGGTGATAGCACTGAATACACAGCTGACAAAGAAAGGGATGTCCTTTGTGTGGTCAGCTGAGGCACAGACTGCTTTTATTAAGCTAAAGACTCTTTTCACTTCTGCACCAATATTGGTACATCCCGATCCTGAAGTTCCTTTTATAGTGGAAGTGGATGCCTCAGACTCTGCTGTGGGAGCTATCCTTTCTCAGCGAAAAGGAGAAAAGATGCAGCTTCATTCTTGTGCATATTTCTCTCGCTTAATGTCATCAGCCGAAAGAAATGATGACATCGGAAATAAAGAGTTACCGGCAATTAAGGAAGCCTTTTCTGAATGGAGGCATCTGCTGGAAGGGGCTAAACATCCAGTAACTGTTCTCACTTATCATAAAAAAATAGAATTCATTTGTTCTGCCAAGAGGATGTCTTCTAGTCAAGCATGTTGGTCACTGTTCTTTTCCAGGTTTAATTTTATCATCTTGTATCGACCTGGGTCAAGGGATGGTAAGGCCGATGCATTATCAAGGATGTTTACTGAACCATGCCAGGAAGACAACCCTGAATGTTCTATCCTGCCTCAAAAGAACTTCATAGGGACCACGGGTTTCAAGACATTCTTATATCTCCTAAAGGAGGGGTATGAAAATGACCCTCTTCTCAATAATCCGCCTACGGATATTAACCTTGTGTACAATAATGGATTTTGGACTCATGAACATAGTCTCTGTGTGCCTGAATCTGCTTGGATTGAAGCCCTCAGGTTGGTTCATGACTCAAAACTTGCTGGGCGTTTTGCGATTTCCAAAACAGAAGAGCTCTTGTCACGTTCCTTTTGGTGGCCAAGCTATAAGAAAGATGTCAAACACTATGTGGCCTCATGCCTGATCTGTGCACGCAGTAAGACCCCCCAAGCTTCTCCTTTGGGGTTGCTCCAGCCACTCCCTGTTCCATCAAGACCATGGGGCTCAATTTCTATGGACTTTGTGGTGAATTTACCTCCTCAAAAGAAATGACCACTATCTTGGTTGTTGTAGACCGTCTCACTAAGATGGCTAATTTTATACCTGTTAAGGGGGTACCTTCAGCTGAACAAACTGCAGAGTTAATGGTTTGAGAAATATTTAGACTACATGGAATTCCTGACGATGTGGTGTCTGACAGAGGAGTACAGTTTACTTCAAAATTTTGGAAAAACTTTTGCTCAGCCTTAGGTGTAACAGTTAATCTGTCTTCTGCTTTTCATCCCCAGTCTAATGGTCAGACTGAGAGGACCAATCAAACTTTGGAGCAGTACCTTCGATGTTTTGTCAGTTATCTTCAGGATGACTGGGTGGATTATCTTTCTACAGCAGAGTTTGCATAAAACAATTCTAAACATAGCTCCACTTCTCAAAGTCCCTTTTTTTTAAAACAATGGGTATCATCCAGTTTTTATTCCTGATCTCCCTATCTCAACTCCAATTCCTTCTGTTACCAACAGATTAACTACTTTGCAGGAGATTCAGGAGAAATTGATCGAAATTTTGAGGGAGGCTCAGGAATAATAGAAAATGGGGGAAAGGGAGAGCACTCACCCCACGCGTGAGGCTGGCTCCCGGGGTCACTGCGTTTTGACGTCCAGTGGCTAGATTTGAACAGTGATATTATTCATCACTGCACTGGCTGTATTGTCTGCACTCTCATTGCAAGTGCTTATACTAAGATTTTGCGGTGAATATGAAGCTCCCCCTTTCTCTATACTAGGACGTCCCCCACCCCCGTCTGGGCATACCCTATTGGATATACCTGATCTGCCTAGCCATTTCTGCTAGCTGTGAGCATCGGGCTTTTCCATTTGTGGAGTGTATCCCTGCGAGAATATCTTTTCTTGATCATTTCTGATTAGCAGATAGTGAGATTTGTCCCAAGTGTGTAAAAAAAAAAACCCTGTTTGTCCATCCTGACGAAGCCTCACGGCGAAACGCGTCGATGTTTGTCGTTCAAGGGACTTTCTTCATATTGCTATATACATTGCATGGTTTTTAATTCTTGTCAAACATTATTTTTTGATATTAAAGCATTTTTTCTATTCCATTTTTGTGTGTTGCCTGTAAAGTCCGACCTCTGTTTTGCTCCTCCTGAGTAGGAGGCTCAGGAATATTACAAGAAGGCTGCTGATAGACATCACAGATCACTTCCTACCTTTAATGTGGGTGACAAAGTTTGGTTATCAACCAAAAATTTGAAGGTCAATGTTCCATCTGCAAAGCTGGGCCAGAAGTTTATAGGACCATTCAAGATTTCTGCTCAAATCAATCCGGTTACCTTTCGCTTAAAACTTCCTGATAGTATGAAAATTATCCTTGTTTTTTACATATCACTACTACTTAAACCATTTAATGAAAATCCCTTTCCTGGAAGAACTCTTCCACCTCCTCCACCTGTTGAGGTAAAGGGTGAAGTAGAATTTGTGGTGGAAAAAATTCTTGATTCCAGGATCTTTAGAAACAAGCTACAATATCTTGTCCAATGGGAAGGATATGGGCCAGAAGAAAACTATTGGGAGTCTGAGGAGAACGTTCATGCCCCTAGATTAACAAGAGAATTCCACCAGAAGTTTCCTCACAAACCCAGCCTTAAGACATCCAGAGGATGTCCTGAGAGGAGGGGAGTACTGCCAGGACCTTTGCTCTTCTGTGTCCAGCGTTGACTCTTCCCACTGAGCTATCTGGGATGCTGGATAGCTCCCTGCCTGATCTATTGGACAATCCTATCTGATCCATTGGACAACCCTGCCTTGTGTCTTGATTGCTGTTGAACCTTGAACTCCTTGCTCCTCCCATGAACTTCCTATAAAAGCCTTATCTCAGCACTTCCTCTTTGCTAGGTTATTGTACCTTCTCAGCCAGTGCCTTGCTCTTGTCTTCCCTGCTGCCATCTGTATTTTGCTACCACTCGTGATTGACCCTTGGCTTGTTCCTTGACTACTCTACTGCCTGATCCCAACCTGCAACTACTCGTTACCGACCTTTTGGCTTGTTTACTGACCACACTGCTGTTTAACCCCTATCTGCTCATCAGCTACTGAACCCCGGCTTGCTCACACCCTGGTGGGGCAAACCTGAGGAGCGCGTCTTGGTACTAGCACTCAGCTAAATCCATATCCACCATCAGGAGCTCTGGTGAACACTGGCTAGTACTTAGACTCCGCACCTCAGGTGAGCCTGTGTCATCTGCCATAATGACTGCCTGTATACCTATCCTGCTGGTCGGTGGTAGTCCTGCAACTGCTATAGCTACTGGTCTTCAAGCCCGACACCTGATCGTGACACCTTCTCTCGGCTCTCCTCTCTAGCCCTCACCCCTCCTCCCTGCCTGTCAGCTCTGTGTTCTGTGTCTCTGTCTTTGCCCCCCCATCCCCGCCGCTATTATTATAAATAAAGTTTTATATATGGTCACTTCCAGCCCCTCTATTATAGTTAGGCATAGCACACTGTATTAGTCTTTTATAAAAGGCTTTAAATACCGATCTAGCGCGATCTTCATGCGGTCATATGACCCTCGGCTGGTTTCGGGGGCTACTGCAGGAGGGGCATGTAACCTCACCAGCTGACGTCAGAGGGAGATCTTGCCCCCTGCTGCAGAAGCCATGTATCCGAGCTGTACAGCGGCCACGAGCCACGTGACCAGCCTGAAGATCGCTCTAAATCGGTATTTACAAGCCTCGTTTTTATAAAAGACTTATATAGTGTGTTATGTCTAACTATTATAGAGGGGCTAACAGTGATTTGTATATATGGGTTCACAAACACTTTAAGGTTAAACCGCTTCTCCTCCAATCTCATTGTGTGGGCCCACGTCCTCTTACTCTCCCTGAAACTGAATTGTTTTTTTCCTAAACTGGGATCACCATTGAGGTATTTGTATACCGCTATCATATCTCCTCTCAAGCGTCTATTCAACAGGAAGAATAGATTTAGTGCTTGTAGTCGTTCCTCGTAATTAAGGTCCTCCAGTCGGCTTATTAATTTAGTTGCGGAGAGAACTTCTGGTTCTTTCCGCACTTCAAAAAACACCTTTTTTAAAGCACTGGAGAAATTCCCCTATCTACCCAGACCTACAGGGCGAGATGCCTTATAACCGACACCTCTGCAAGGTTAGCATCCTGAGTTGGCAGCCTGATCTTTCAAAGAACACATTTTTTTTATATTTGCATTGAGAAAAGGAGGTTTTTAGACCTAGGAATTTATTTTATAAAGCAATAACTCAGTTTGCATTGCCATCCCTGCCAGTGTTTGCTTCACCAGGGCAGGTTTGGTCTTACAAGGAAAACCAATGAAAAAAATGTAAACAGAAATTGTTTTAACATTTTGTGAATAAGTAAATAATAAAATGGGTAAAAAAAAATGAAGATTGGGTCTAGCCTTGCTATTTAAAATTGTTTTATTGCTGGCTGGTTTTATACCACTGTGTCTTCTGCTTTCTCATAATTTTTGTAGTGAACCACCAGCCTGCAGCCTTTTGTCTCCTACACATTTGGAAAAATCTGTCTGTCCAGTCTTTAGCTTTTCTTTCATCTATCACAAATAATGCTTTATTATAAAACATTTGTATGAGAGCAGCCATCAGATGTCTCACTTCACTGGTATATGTGTTATCTTTATGTTTATAGAAATAGCTTAAATTGAATAAAACATAATTTTTTTCATGTATGTAGCTTTACACCTGATTGACAAGAATTAAAACTCCAGTTGAAGAATAGGTGTTATATGACCTTCAATAAAATTTGGCCAGTACCCCATCCCAAGCCTTCTTCTCACCACCAGCAGCCCAATAATCCTCTGTAATGCCTGCACCACAACCCTTCTCTTGCTCTTCACTGCCAACACCCCTCTTTAACGCCAGCACCTCAACCCTTCTCTTTCTTCAGCAGTGCTAAAATAATTCAGACAACTCCTTATAGGCAATTAGCAGGGGTATAGTGGGACCAACAGAAGGAGGAGGTGGAGAAGGAAAAGGGTGTCTTAGCAGTCCAAACTGAAAATTTGCGGTAATGTGCCCCCTTAAAGTGTATATGCAGAAAAGCATGCTTGTTAAACTGTGAAGCCTAAGGGGTAATCCTCCACATTGTATAAAAAAGGCTGTTTGATCCTGTCTTCTCTGATTCTTCCCTTCTTACACAGTCCCCAATCCATCCCCTGATAAGAGAGTCTTGAAGTCACCCTGCACATGCGCAGTTTGTTGTGTATTGCACACAGCTTGGAGATGAAACACCGGCCACTATCAAACAAAGTCACGCCTCATGGACCGGCTTGCTGTCCATCATAGGAGCTGGTCCAGGAGGTGGGACTTTGTTTGACAGTGGCTTGCGTGTTATATTCAAGCTGTGTCACAGTGGAAGATCCCCGCTTTGTGTGATCCCGGGGGGAGGACCTGTCCGATGGATCAGTGAAGGAATTCATGGTGAAGGAGAGGCCTGGTTACCTATCAGAGGGAAGGATTCTTGAGTTGCAGTATAGCTCATGTAGCGTGTCCCATTGACACCTATGGTCTCTATTAGTCTATGGGAGTTTCAAAGTTCTAACTCAGTAACTAAAGAATTCTGTGGCAGAGAATTACTTAGACTTGTCCGTGAAGGGGACTAACTTAACCACTTGCTTACTGGGCACTTAAACCCCCTTCCTGCCCAGGCCAATTTTCAGCTTTCAGCACTGCGTCGCTTTAACTGACAATTGCGCGGTCGTGCAACGTGGCTCCCAAACAAAATTGACGTCCTTTTTTTTCCCACAAATAGAGCTTTCTTTTGGTGGTATTTGATCACCTCTGCGGTTTTAATTTTTTGCGCTATAAACAAAAATAGAGCGACAATTTTGAAAAAAAACACAATATTTTTTACTTTTTGCTATAATAAATATCCCAATTTATTTATTTATTTTTAAAATTTTTCTCAGTTTAGACCGATACGTATTCTTCTACATATTTTTGGTAAAAAAATTAGCAATAAGCGTTTATTGATTGGTTTGCGTAAAAGTTAAAGCGTCTACAAAATAGGGGATAGTTTTATAGCATTTTTATTAATATTTTTTTTTTTACTAGTAATGGCGGCGATCAGCAATTTTTATTGTGACTGCGACATTATGGCGGACACATCGGACACTTTTGACACTATTTTGGGACCATTGTCATTTTTACAGCGATCAGTACTATAAAAATGCACTGGTTACTGTAAAAATGACACTGGCAGCCAGCCCCAGTGCCTGCCTGAACCGGATCTTCCAGCCGGAGGGACCTCCAGGAGATCCACGTCAGGGGACGGTAAGGAGGCTGAGGGAACTGTGACATTGTGTTTGCCGGGAAAGGGAAGGAAGCCCATACCCCACACCACTGGGAATGCGTGGACCGCCAGCCCGCGGAAACCTTCGATTGTTGGGGACAATGTGTCTGTGTCCACCGCAAATTACCTGCCGGCAGAGGAATATGACACCTCTGATTTAGATTCATCCTCGGATGTGGGGGATGACCACGAGATTGATGAGGTCTTCATCAAGGAGGGATGGGACAAGGTTCCCGTGACCTCACCCCGCAGCTTAAGGGGGATGTCACCAATGGACTCTGGGGAGACTACACCTAGAGTGGAAGCTCCTACTTTAAAGGAAGAGGCCATTCCCACACCTGCTTTGCCAGCTTCGGTTTCCGTGCCTGCTGCTATGGAGGGACGTCCACCGTTGCGGCCACCTCTGCCACAACTGGAGCCCGCTTCATTTTCAAGGTCTCCGGACGCCATTGTTCTTCCTGGAGCGGGAGAACGGGCTACCATGCCACCCTTAGCCCGGTTGCAGTGGCTACTCTACAAAAAGGTTGCCACCGACTATGGTTGGGAATACCCCTATGTTCCCAAAGAACTGCTTTTTGAAGTTGAGGCCTACAGGGAACGGTGGTATGTGGATTTTGTCTGGGACCATCTGGAAGAGCCCCGAGACCGCAGGTATTTAAAATGTTCTGCGGTCATGGCAGATCTTTCCAAGGGAGCCGTAGGGACTGGTCTTATGGTCGGCACATCCATGCGGACCGTGTGGTAATTTGCTGTAAGGAGAAAGAGGATACCGTGTACTCTATAGAGACCCTGGATAAACAATGGAAGACTCTTGTTCTCCCGGATCCTCAGTATTACTTGTGAAATGGAACTTGTGTTTTTTTTATTGTTTTAACCACTTAAGCCCCGGACCAATACGGGCCATTATGACCAGGCCCCTTTTTGCGATTCGGCACTGCGTCACTTTAACTGACAATTGCGCGGTCATGAGACATGGCTCCCAAACAAAATTGGCGTCCTTTTTTTCCCCATAAATAGAGCTTTCTTTTGGTGGTATTTGATCACCTCTGCAGTTTTTATTTTTTGCGCTATAAACAAAAATAAAGCGAAAATTTTGAAAAAAATTACATATTTTTTACTTTTTGCTATAATAAATATCCCCAATAAATATATAAAAAAACATTTTTTTTCCTCAGTTTAGGCCGATACATATTCTTCTACATATTTTTGGTAAAAAAAAACGCAATCGGCGTTTATTGATTGGTTTGCGCAAAAATTATAGCGTTTACAAAATAGGGGATAGTTTTAAGGCATTTTTATAATTTTTTTTTTTTTACTAGTAATGGCGGCGATCAGCGATTTTTTTCGTGACTGCGACATTATGGCGGACACATCGGACACTTTTGACACATTTTTGGGACCATTGTCATTTTCACAGCGATCAGTGCAATACAAATGCACTGGTTACTGTGAAAATGACACTGGCAGTGAAGGGGTTAACCACTAGGGGCGCTGGAAGGGTTAAGTGTGCCTAGGGGAGTGTTTACTACTGTGTGGGGGCGTGGCTACGACTGACACATCACCGATCTCCACTCTGATTACACAGAGCGGAGATCGCTGACATTGTCAGTAGAGGAGCGGCTCAGAGCCTCAGTAAGACGATCGCGGGGTACCCCGCGGCGATCGAGTCCACAGGACCCGCGGTCCCACTCACGGGAAAGGCAGGGGGGTCGCGAGCACGCCGCCGGCGGCGCGCGCGACCCCGGCTTTGGCAGTTAAAGGGCCACGTACAGGTACATGATTGTGCCTGTATGAGCCATTCTGCCGACGAATATATACCGTGAGCAGTCGGCAAGTGGTTAAAATAATAAATAAATAAATAATACTAATGCGCTACTATGTGTAAAATTATTTTTTTTTTTTTCATTATTGTTCCGTTTCACAGGAATAGCCTGCCCTGAACTCACTTGTAACTTTGCCCTTTGCTCAAGAAAATCTACTTGACTGAAGGAGTGGGGAGCCCTTGTGTTTTTTTTCTTTCCCCTCAGCTCCACAAAGAAAATAAATGTTTCTTTTAAATGAACAGTGGGGTAGTATAGTTAGGACCGTCGTGGTCAAGATGGAAAGTTCATGTGAAGTACATATATGCCCACGCGCAGCATGGGGGTGTGATGACTTGAGTTGCCACTAGGTGGTGGTGTTTTGCAGAAGATCTCAGTAAGGCTAGGCTTAGCCATGCAAACTAATTTATATATATATCAGAGGATAATCATCTCTTCTCGGGGAGATGGTTCTTTTCTGCATAATCCTAGAATTGTATATTGTGTTTTTTTTCTTTCCCTCTGCAGGTG
The DNA here is from genome assembly GCA_029206835.1 of Rana muscosa. Classification (NCBI taxonomy): domain Eukaryota; kingdom Metazoa; phylum Chordata; class Amphibia; order Anura; family Ranidae; genus Rana; species Rana muscosa. Next base: position 727,036,759 of record CM055116.1, read on the forward strand.
ACCTGCAATCGGCTCTATCGGAGAATGGGTGGAGTAGATATGTTAGGTGGGGAGTGATTGTAGTTTGTCAAGCTATGTGTTTTATACCGAATGTAATGTATGTGTTTTTTTCATGTTTTTTCTCTTCTTCCTCTGCTATTCCCAAAAATTTTTTGGTTCAGGCACCGCAAATGTTTTGTTGTACATAGTTGGAAAAGACTGGAACCCACTCAGGATTGAGGGGTCTTTCTGATCTCTTCCAGCCACGGCGGACAGTGACTTTTCAAGGGGGGGGTATCTGTAGCAGGACTCCCAAAAATGGGGTCGCTATGCTGTAAATTTAGGTGCAGTCTGGGCAATAGTATGGCTCAGATTCTACAATTAATATGGACTCTGCTCTGCCATGTTGTTGCCTGGTGTATAGTTCCCCTGGGCCTGAGGTGGCGCTGTTGCCCAGGTCTCGGGTTGAACCGCAGGTGGCATTGTGGTATGCTTTAGTGTCCTCTCTCGGCTACCGTGTGGTGGGCGGGTTCTGCCTGCTGTGCATGCCGGGAGAGGGTACATAAAGGGCAGACGCCAGAAGTGCCGGGAGAGTGTGCCCCACGGGGGTGGTGTGCCAGGGGGATTCTAAGGATCCCTGGTGGTGAAGTCGCGCCCTCTGGCCTTGCTGGCTGGGGGGTGCGTGAACTGGTCGAGGAGTCTCGGGCACCTTTAGCTCGAGGCTACAATGTTCCAGGTAGGCCCAGTACCTTCACCTGGGTCTACAACCAACACACTGGAGTCCCAGGGAACCCGTGTGAGGGTGGCCTGCTCTGAAGGAGAGGAAACCGGGGGAGGACCTGTCCGATGGATCAGTGATGGAATTAATGGTGAAGGAGAGGCCTGGTTACCTATCCGAGTTAAGGATTCGTGAGTTGCAGTATAGCTCCTGTAGTGTGTCCCATTGACATCTATGCTCTCTATTAGTCTATGGGAGTTTCAAAGTTCTAACTCAGTAACTAAAGAATTCTGTGGCAGAGAATTACTTAGATTGGTCCGTGAAGGGGACTAACTTAAAGGAACTGTTTGTGTTTCACTCCGGCTGCTAGAACTGTGAGAGGGATCTATCCGGGTGAGCAATTCATACTCAGGCTTGAGTGAAGAATAGGGTGGTTGGGTGTCGCATGCCTGAACTTGTCCCTTTACCTACTTTGTCTCTATCTTCAACCTATTCCCAAATCTGTTTCAAGCAAGATAAAATAAACTCATCTGGAGTTTTAAACACTGTTTGGACATTGGTTTTCTTTGGGAGAAAGAACACACAATTTTCCCTATACTCTAGGGACTAGGGATGAGCTCGGTGTTCGAGTCGAACATACGTTCGACTCGAACATCGGCTGTTCGATCGTTCGCCGAACAACGAACGATTTGGGCCGTTCGCGCCTAATTCGCGGCCCACAATGCACTACGCCATCGCAGTGTCATCCAGGCGCTGTGATTGGCCAAGCATGCACTGTGACCCCGCATGCTTGGCCAATCACAGCGCCGGCAGCGAGGAGAGCAATGATTGGCCACAGGCAGGATGCCTGTGGCCAATTATTGCTGAGGGTGTTTAGTACACGCCCCACACTATAAAAGGCCGCCAGCACGGCGGCCTAGTGTAGTGTGTTCCGGAGCAGGGAAAGAGAAGCATAGGCAGGGACAGTGACATTTTTTTTTCTTGCTTAACCTGGATTCCTTTAGTTTAGGGAAAGAGAAGGATAGGTAGGGAGAGTGTCAGTGTGTTTTACTGTGCTAATCCTTGTTTGTAGGGACAGGGAAGGACAGTGAGGGAAATTCTCCTTGTGCTATACTGTGCTAAAGCATTCATCATCAACCATCTTTAAAAAAAACATTTTTTATAGGGACAGAAAACTATAGGTAGGGAGAGTGTCAGTGTGTTTTACTGTGCTAATCCTTGTTTGTAGGGACAGGGAAGGACAGTGAGGGAAATTCTCCTTGTGCTATACTGTGCTAAAGCATTCATCATCAACCATCTTTAAAAAAACATTTTTTATAGGGACAGAAAACTATAGGTAGGGAGAGTGTCAGTGTGTTTTACTGTGCTAATCCTTGTTTGCAGGGACAGGGAAGGACAGTGAGGGAAATTCTCCTTGTGCTATACTGTGCTAAAGCATTCATCATCAACCATCTTTAAAAAAACATTTTTTATAGGGACAGAAAATTATAGGTAGGGAGAGTGTCAGTGTGTTTTACTGTGCTAATCCTTGTTTGTAGGGACAGGGAAGGACACTGAGGGAAATTCTCCTTGTGCTATACTGTGCTAAAGCATTCATCATCAACCATCTTTAAAAAAACATTTTTTATAGGGACAGAAAACTATAGGTAGGGAGAGTGTCAGTGTGTTTTACTGTGCTAATCCTTGTTTGTAGGGACAGGGAAGGACAGTGAGGGAAATTCTCCTTGTGCTATACTGTGCTAAAGCATTCATCATCAACCATCTTTAAAAAAACATTTTTTATAGGGACAGAAAACTATAGGTAGGGAGAGTGTCAGTGTGTTTTACTGTGCTAATCCTTGTTTGTAGGGACAGGGAAGGACAGTGAGGGAAATTCTCCTTGTGCTATACTGTGCTAAAGCATTCATCATCAACCATCTTTAAAAAAACATTTTTTATAGGGACAGAAAACTATAGGTAGGGAGAGTGTCAGTGTGTTTTACTGTGCTAATCCTTGTTTGTAGGGACAGGGAAGGACAGTGAGGGAAATTCTCCTTGTGCTATACTGTGCTAAAGCATTCATCATCAACCATCTTTAAAAAAACATTTTTTATAGGGACAGAAAACTATAGGTAGGGAGAGTGTCAGTGTGTTTTACTGTGCTAATCCTTGTTTGTAGGGACAGGGAAGGACAGTGAGGGAAATTCTCCTTGTGCTATACTGTGCTAAAGCATTCATCATCAACCATCTTTAAAAAAACATTTTTTATAGGGACAGAAAACTATAGGTAGGGAGAGTGTCAGTGTGTTTTACTGTGCTAATCCTTGTTTGTAGGGACAGGGAAGGACAGTGAGGGAAATTCTCCTTGTGCTATACTGTGCTAAAGCATTCATCATCAACCATCTTTAAAAAAACATTTTTTATAGGGACAGAAAACTATAGGTAGGGAGAGTGTCAGTGTGTTTTACTGTGCTAATCCTTGTTTGTAGGGACAGGGAAGGACAGTGAGGGAAATTCTCCTTGTGCTATACTGTGCTAAAGCATTCATCATCAACCATCTTTAAAAAAACATTTTTTATAGGGACAGAAAACTATAGGTAGGGAGAGTGTCAGTGTGTTTTACTGTGCTAATCCTTGTTTGTAGGGACAGGGAAGGACAGTGAGGGAAATTCTCCTTGTGCTATACTGTGCTAAAGCATTCATCATCAACCATCTTTAAAAAAACATTTTTTATAGGGACAGAAAACTATAGGTAGGGAGAGTGTCAGTGTGTTTTACTGTGCTAATCCTTGTTTGTAGGGACAGGGAAGGACAGTGAGGGAAATTCTCCTTGTGCTATACTGTGCTAAAGCATTCATCATCAACCATCTTTAAAAAAACATTTTTTATAGGGACAGAAAACTATAGGTAGGGAGAGTGTCAGTGTGTTTTACTGTGCTAATCCTTGTTTGTAGGGACAGGGAAGGACAGTGAGGGAAATTCTCCTTGTGCTATACTGTGCTAAAGCATTCATCATCAACCATCTTTAAAAAAACATTTTTTATAGGGACAGAAAACTATAGGTAGGGAGAGTGTCAGTGTGTTTTACTGTGCTAATCCTTGTTTGTAGGGACAGGGAAGGACAGTGAGGGAAATTCTCCTTGTGCTATACTGTGCTAAAGCATTCATCATCAACCATCTTTAAAAAAACATTTTTTATAGGGACAGAAAACTATAGGTAGGGAGAGTGTCAGTGTGTTTTACTGTGCTAATCCTTGTTTGTAGTGATGAGCCGAACACCCCCGGGTTCGGTTCGCACCAGAACCCGCGAACGGACCGAAAGTTCGTACGAACAATAGAACCCTATTAAATACAATGGATGCGAACGTTCGAATTCTAAAGTGCTAATTATAACAACTATTATGCATGTTATTGTCCTAAAAAGGGTTTGGGAACCCGGGTTCTGCACCAGGGGACATGTATCAATGCAAAAAGAAGTTTTAAAAACGGTCGTTTTTCGGGAGCAGTCATTTTAATGATGCATAAAGTGAAAAAAAAAAAGTCAAATATTCCTTTAAATATCGTACCTGGGGGGTGTCTAAAGTATGCCTGTGAAGTGCCACGTGTTTCCCGTGTTTAGAACTGTCCCTGCACAAAATGACACTTCTAAAGGAAAAAAAAGCCATTTAAAACTGCTTGCGGCTTTAATGTAATGTCTGGTCCCGGTAATATGGATGAAATTCTTTAAGAAAAATGGCATAGCTACCCCATGACCCCCCCCCCCCCCTACCCCAGCCCATTACCAGCCCCTTTGGGTCTTGTATGGATATTAAGGGGAACCCCGCACACAAAATAAAAAAGGCCCTATATACTCTGAACAGCCGTATACAGGCGGTGCATACAAGACAGGGACTGTAGGTTTGTTCTTATGTAGAATCTGTTTGTAATTTTGAACAGGTACATTGTTGAAGTGTAGCTCCAGCCCAAAAATCTATTTTTAAACTTTTTGGAAAACATAGGTAAGGGTTATCACCCCTGTAACATTTGTTTTGCTGTCTGTGCCCCTGTTCAGAACATTTCACCTCACTTTCCGTCCCAATGACAACTGTTTTTGAAATGTGGTGTTTTTCTTGAAACAAGGATTGCTGATAAAGCATCAGTACAGAGGAGACACCTTTCTCCCATATTTATTCTTACAGGAGAGAATTTTCCTTCCTAGTGGTAGATTTCCTCTCACTTCCTGTTGTCTTCTTGCGTTTGCAAGTAGGAGTCGTTTGTAAGTTGGATGTTTGAAAGTAGGGACCTGCCGTATATACTCTGCAGAAATAGGCCCCTTAGTTGTTGGTGTTGGCACAACACTGTAAGCACTCACAGTTACTCTTGGTTGGTGCTGGAACGCCCTGCTGTCAACTATTATATCAGGAATTTTAATTACATATAATTGTTGAACAGTGGTAGTAAAAATTGGGCCTTTGATGGTGGTGCTGGTGCCACAACACTGTAAGCCCTGACAGTTACTCTTGGTGGGTGCAGCAATGGGCCCTGCTGTGAATTATTAGATCAAGAATTGTAATTGCATGCCCCTGTTGAACAGGGGCTGAAAAATTGGGCCTTTCGTGGTGGTGGTGGTGGTGGTGGTGTTGCCACAACACTGTAAGCCCTCAGAGTTACTCTTGGTGGGTGCAGGAATGGGCCCTGCTGTGAATTATTAGATCAAGAATTGTAATTACATGCCCCTTTTGAACAGGGGCTGAAAAATTGGGCCTTTCGTGGTGGTGGTGGTGGTGGCGTTGCCACAACACTGTAAGCCCTCAGAGTTACTCTTGGTGGGTGCAGCAATGGGCCCTGCTTTGAATTATTAGATCAAGAATTGTAATTACATGCCCCTTTTGAACAGGGGCTGAAAAATTGGGCCTTTCGTGGTGGTGGTGGTGGTGGCGTTGCCACAACACTGTAAGCCCTCAGAGTTACTCTTGGTGGGTGCAGCAATGGGCCCTGCTGTGAATTATTAGATCAAGAATTGTAATTACATGCCCCTTTTGAACAGGGGCTGAAAAATTGGGCCTTTCGTGGTGGTGGTGGCGTTGCCACAACACTGTAAGCCCTCAGAGTTACTCTTGGTGGGTGCAGGAATGGGCCCTGCTGTGAATTATTAGATCAAGAATTGTAATTACATGCCCCTTTTGAACAGGGGCTGAAAAATTGGGCCTTTCGTGGTGGTGGTGGTGGTGGCGTTGCCACAACACTGTAAGCCCTCAGAGTTACTCTTGGTGGGTGCAGCAATGGGCCCTGCTGTGAATTATTAGATCAAGAATTGTAATTACATGCCCCTTTTGAACAGGGGCTGAAAAATTGGGCCTTTCGTGGTGGTAGTGGTGGTGGCGTTGCCACAACACTGTAAGCCCTCAGAGTTACTCTTGGTGGGTGCAGCAATGGGCCCTGCTGTGAATTATTAGATCAAGAATTGTAATTACATACCCCTTTTGAACAGGGGCTGAAAAATTGGGCCTTTCGTGGTGGTGGTGGTGGTGGCGTTGCCACAACACTGTAAGCCCTCAGAGTTACTCTTGGTGGGTGCAGCAATGGGCCCTGCTGTGAATTATTAGATCAAGAATTGTAATTGCATGCCCCTGTTGAACAGGGGCTGAAAAATTGGGCCTTAGGCACTGGTGGCACAACACTACAACCCCTCACAGATACTGTACTTGGAGCACAGCAATGAGCCCTGTTGCAAAGTATTGCTTCAAAAATTGTAATGACACGCCCCTGTTAAACAGGGGCTGAAAAATTGGGCCTTAGGCACTGGTGCCACAACACTCCAACCCCTCACAGATACTGTACTTGGAGCACAGCAATGAGCCCTATGGCAAATTATTGCTAAAAAAATTGTAATTACACGCCCCTGTAAAACAGGGGCTGAAAAATTGGGCCTTAGCCACTGGTGGCGGCACCCATAAACAAAAATGATCTTCCAAGCTATCATCATCAATCGTATCATTGAGGACTCGGAGGAGGAGGATAGCCAGTCAACATAACAGCACAGGCACTCAGCATCAGCATCAGTCTTGAAGGGATGTGACATGTTAAAATCAATTAGTCTGTTATATCAGCATCAGGTGTGTGGTAGCTGGTGGTGATCCAAGACTGGTTCATCTTGATGAAAGTCAGTCGATCAACCGAGTCGGTGGACAGGCGCACCCTGTGATCCGTGACAAATCCTCCAGCAGCACTGAATGTGCGTTCCGAAAGAACGCTGGATGCAGGACAGGCCAGTAGCTCAATTGCATACTGTGCAAGCTCTGGCCAGTGATCCATCCTCAAGACCCAGTAAGCCAGAGGATTTTCGGTGGGGAAGGTGTCCAAGTCTGACCTTGCCCCTAGATATTCCTGCACCATGTTTATCAGACGCTGGCGATGGTTGCTGGAACCGATCATACTTTGGGGCTGCGGACTAAAGAATTGTCTGACCGCATCGGTCAGACGGCCACCTTCCCCACCGCTCCTTCTTTGACTGGCCGAAGCCTCAGCAACTCGTTGTCCAGGACCAGGAGTTTGTAACCTCCCAGTCTCTGGGAACGCATTGCACAGACCTTTCTGCAAGGCCTCCCGGAGTTGTCTCATCCTCTGCTCCCTCTGCGACGGTAACATAAGGTCCGCAACCTTACCCTTGTACCGTGGATCAAGGAGAGTGGCCAGCCAGTAATGGTCCCTCTCCTTGATCCGAAGAATACGAGGATCCTTCCGCAGACTTTGCAGGATCAGGGAGGCCATGCAGCGTAGGTTTGCTGAGGCATTCGCTCCGGAGTCCTCTGGGTCACTAAGGACGACATGATCCGCAGCCACCTCCTCCCAGCCACGTACAAGTCCACTGGTTTCTTGGGACTGTAAATCATCCCTAAAAGACTGCTGCTGATGATGCTGAGTGCCAGCCTCCACCTCCATGCTGACACAATCCTCCTCCTCCTCCTCCTCCTCCTCCTCTTCCTGTGCGATGGGTGGGACAGAAGGAACACTGTCTGGGTAAAGGGGGCCTTGAGAGGCAAGGAAGTCCTCCTCTTCCTGCCTCTGTTCTGCCTCAAGTGCCCTGTCCATTATTCCACGCAGCGTGTGCTCCAACAGGTGGACAAGAGGTACAGTGTCACTGATGCATGCACTGTCACTGCTCACCATCCTCGTGGCCTCCTCAAATGGTGCCAGGACAGTGCATGCATCCCTGATCATGCCCCACTGGCGTGGAGAAAAAAAACCAAGGTCCCCTGACCCTGTCCTGGTGCCGTAGTCGCACAGGTACTCATTGATGGCCCTCTGCTGCGTGTGCAGCCGCTGCAGCATGGCCAACGTTGAGTTCCACCTGGTGGGCATGTCACATATAAGGCGGTTCTTGGGCAGGTTCAACTCCTTTTGCAGCTCAGCCAGGCGAGCACTGGCATTATAAGATCTGCGGAAATGCACACAGACTTTCCTGGCCTGCCTCAGGACATCCTGTAAGCCCGGGTACCTGCCCAAGAACCGCTGCACCACCAGGTTAAGGACGTGAGCCACACAGGGCACATGGGTCAGTTGTCCCTGTCGGAGGGCGGAGAGGAGGTTGGTGCCATTGTCGCAAACCACCATTCCTGGCTTAAGCTGGTGTGGCGTCAACCACCTCTCGGCCTGGCCCTGCAGAGCAGACAGGACCTCTGCCCCAGTGTGGCTTCTGTCCCCCAAACACACCAGCGCAAGCACGGCATGGCATCTTTTTGCCTGCGTACTTGCGTAGCCCCGTGAACGGCTACGGAGCACCGCTGGTTCATAGGACAAACCACAGGAAGAGGCCATGGAGGAAGAAGAAGAGGAGGGGGTGGAGGAGAGAGGTGTGTCACAACCAGTAGTAGCATTTTGGAGGCGTGGCGGTGGAACAACCTCCAACACTACTGCACCTTGTCCTGCATCCTTCCCAGCTGCCAAAAGAGTGACCCAATGGGCCGTGAAAGAAAGGTAACGTCCCTGTCCATGCCTGCTGGACCATGAGTCAGTGGTAATATGCACCTTACCGCTGACCGCCCTGTCCAGCGAGGCCAAGACATTGCCTTCCACATGCCGGTAGAGAGCCGGAATAGCCTTCCGTGAGAAAAAGTGGCGTTTGGGAACCTGCCACTGAGGAACCGCACATTGCACAAACTCACGGAAGGGGGCCGAATCTACCAACTGAAAAGGCAGCAGTTGAAGCGCTAGCAATTTAGCCAAGCTAGCATTCAACCGCTGGGCATGTGGATGGCTGGGAGTGAACTTCTTTCGACGGTCCAGCAGCTGGGGCAGGGAAATTTGCCTGCTAGAATCGGACGTCGGTGTACTGCTAGCAGAGTGGCCGCAAGTACTTGGCTGTGACACACCTAATTCTACACCTTCATTCCTCTCAGTGCATGTTTCAGAGAGGACTGAAGTTATAGTGGGGTTGGAGATCCCAGCTGATGCGGTGCAAGGAGAGGTCCGCTTTGTTCTTTGGTGTGGGTCTTTGAGGTAGGCTTGCCAACGAGCTGCATGGCAGGTCAACATATGTCTGGTCAGGCATGTGGTACCCAAGCGGCTGATGTTTTGGCCACGCGATATACGCTTGAGACATATGTTGCAAACAGCAGCTGTGCGATCTGATGCACTAGCCTCAAAAAAGGCCCACACCAAGGAACTTTTTGAATGACGGGCAGAGGCAGCGCCCTGCACAGGCGGAGCTCTGCGGTGTGATTCCGTCGGTGTACTGCCCTTACGCTGGCCACCAAAGGGCATCCTGCCTCGTTGGAGATGTGCCTCCTCCTCATCCTCCTCCTCCTCCTCTCTACTATTAGGCACCCACGTGGAGTCAGTGACCTCATCATCCCCTCCCTCCTCATCACTGGAGCCAATCTGGCAGTATGCTGCAGCTGCTGGAACATGACTGCCAGATTGGTGTCCTTCTTGAGCATCCCCTCTGTCTGCTCTCACGCTACTGCCTTCCTGTAGCTGGGTTTCATCATCAGACCCTTCGAAACGCTGGGCATCCTCCTGGAGCATGTACCCAACACTGTGCTCAAACAGTTCGGGGGACTCCTCAGGAGGAGGACATGGTGGGTCTAGGGAAGGAGTGACTGATGATGAGTCTGACATTGATACCAGGGAAGAGGACGCTTTGGCAGCTGCTTTGCCAGTACCCTGAGCCTGGGTGAGAGAGGATGAGGAGGAGGAGGAGGGCTTGGTCATCCACTCTACCAAGTCTTCGGCATGATGTGGCTCAACATGTCCAGCTGCCGAAAAGAAGGACAAGCGTGTCCCATGGCCATGTGCTGATGACAATGCACCGCGTCCACGACCAGCACTGTTGCCCCCAGACACAGAGCCTGCTTGCCCTCTTTTATTGCCTCCTGACTGTCTGCCTCTCCTTGTTTGCCTTCCAGACATTCTAATAGATGGCCTGCAGGGAGATGGGAAAAAAGCAATAAGGGCTACCTTCAGGTGTCCTTCTCTGTCCCTTTACTTAAGGATTTCTAAATATGGTTGAGGATGATTGCTTTTGCACAGAATAGCACAACGACAATTTCCCTGACTGTCAAAAAAACAAGGATTTCAAAGATGGTTGATGAGGAATGCTTTAGCACACTATAGCACAAGGAGAATTTCCCTCACTGTCCTTCCCTGTCCCTAGAAACAAGGATTCGCACAGTGAAAGAAACTGACACTCTCCCTACCTAGAGTTTTCTGTCCCTAGAACAGGGCCGGCCCTACCATGGGACCCAATGTGACCGTGGTACCAGGCGGCATTTAGGAGGGGGCGGCAGGCCGGCCGGCAAAATATTTTTATCAGACATACTTTCAATCAGTCCGGGGCAGAGAGCAGGAGCGGATGCTGGTCGGCGCCGTGGTGCGCTGTGCCTGTGCGCGGTGCCGCTGCTGTCTCCTGGCTGCACTGTCTGGCTGCTATAATTCATTGCCTGCCGAGTGCCGAGTCCCGACCGTCGCCTAGCAACCAGTGACGTCAGGAGGCCACGGCCGCCCCAGCATTCACAGCGCTCAGCCTCCGCGCCAATCAATATTGCTCCGCCCACACACCTCATCCATCTGCCATCTCCTGCATGAGGGTTGGGAATGGGATTCAGAGTGGGACTCTGAGGAATTCTGCTGTGGCTGACTGGCTGTGCCCTGGACGGTGACAGTGTGAGCTGAGCCTGGGCTGCCTCTCTGCCTATCTGATAAAAAGGGTGAGTTAGTGGGATTTTTAATGTGGCTGATGATGATCCTTGTATTGTACCCATGTTTTCCCTGTAATTTAAAGCAAAACTTTATTCTTTTAACCACTTCGTGCCCGTGCTATAGACAAATGACGTCTACAGCGCGGCGCTCAATTGCCGGGAGGGCGTCCATTGACGTCCTCCTGTTTACTTCCGCGATGCGCACCGCCGCACATCGGGGAAAAGCTGTGCCCGCCGTGTCACGCGGGTGCCGATGCGCGTGCCTGGCGGCCACGATGTCCGCCAGGTACCCGCGATCGGCTGTCACAGAGCCAGGGACGTGGATCTCTGTGTGTAAACACAGAGATCCATGTCCTGTCAGGGAGAGGAGACTGATGCTGTGTCCCTTGTACATAGGGACAACCATCGGTCACCTCCCCCAGTCAGTCCCCTCCCCCCACAGTAAGAATCACCTAGCAGGGAACACATTTAACACCTTCCTCGCCCCGTAGTGTTAACCCCTTCCCTGCCAGTCACATTTATACAGTAATCAGTGCATATTTATAGCAAGGATCGCTGTATAAATGTGAATGGTCCCAAAAATGTGTCAGAAGTGTCCGCCATAATGTCGCAATCACAATAAAAATCACAGATCGCCGCCACTACTAGGAAAAAAAAAATAATAAAAAAAATGTCATAATTCCATCCCCTATTTTGTAGGCGCTATAACTTTTGCGCAAACCAATCATTATACGCTTATTTCAATTTTTTTTAACTAAAATATGTAGAAAAATACGTATCGGCCTAAACTGAGATAAAAAATATATAAAAAAAAAAAATTCGGATATTATAGCAAAAAGTTAAAAATATAGTGTTTTTTTCAAAATTTACGCTCTTTTTTTGTTTATAGCGCAAAAAATAAAAACCGCAGAAATGATCAAATACCACCAAAAGAAAGCTCTATTTGTGGGGAAAAAGGACATCAATTTTGTTTGGGAGCCACGTCGCACGACCGCGCAATTGTTATTCAAAGCGTGACAGTGCTGAAACCTGAAATTTCGCCTGGGCAGGAAGGGGGTTATGTGCCCAGTAAGCAAGTGGTTAAAAAAATGCAAACTATAAAATGATTTGTATTGTTTTCTTGGTTTCTAATCAAGATGCAATGGTCGTGTCATGAATTTTATTTCAACTCCCTCTCTGTGCAGGATAGATCATTGTCAGTAGAGGTGGCATATGGCACATGTTCTTCTCAGGATGCCATTGCCTGCCCTGTATGTACAGCACAAAAACACAATTTAAAAAAACATTAATGCCGCGTACACACGATCATTTTTCCCGTCGTGAAAAATTAAAAAACATTTTTAACAAGAAAAACGACGGTGTGTGGGCTTTTTGTCATTTTTCACGACGGGAAAAACGGCATTAATCATGACGAGAAAAATTAGAACATGCTCTAATTTTTCTCGTAGTCTTTCCCGTCATTTTTTTCCGCTGCAGTTTTCCCATAGGGAAACACTGCCACGGAGCCTACACACGGTCGTTTTTCTCGACATGAGAAAAAATGACGGGAAAAACGGTCGTGTGTGGGGGAACAAGCCGTTCCCTCGTTTTTCCTGTCATGATTCACTGCGTTTTTTTTACCGCCGTGAATCACGATCGTGTGTACGCGGCATTAGGCTGCTTTCACACGGGGGCGGGTGGGCATTGACAGTAAAACACTGCTAGTTTTAGCGGCGCTTTACCGTAGTTTTAGCTGCGCTATTCGGCCGCTAGTGGGGCGCATTTAAGCCCCGCTAGTGGCTGAAGAAAGGGTTAAATGTGCCTGTGTATCGCTGCTGCCGAAGCACTTTGCAGGTGCTTTAGCAACGCTGCCCATTAATTTCAATGGGCAGGAGTGGTGTATACACCGCTCCTCCACCGCCCTAAAAATCAAGCCTGCAGGACTTTTTTTTAACGTCCTGCCAGCGCATCATCCCAGTGTGAAAGCACTCAGGCTTTCACACTGGGACTGCAGGGGAGGCGCTTTACAGGCGGTATTTTAAGCCCAAAAGCGCCTGAAGAACGCCTCCAGTGTGAAAGGGGTCTAACAAAACTGCATAAAAACACTGAGGTGCATTACAGGCATTTTAGCGCTAAAAAGCTTTCACACTGGGGTGCTGCGCTTGCAGGATGTTAAAAAAAAGTCCTGCAAGCAGCATCTTTGGGTCACTTTAGGAGCGCTGTATACACCACTCCTTCACTCCTGGGGGGCGATTTTAACCCTTTCTCGGCCACTAGCGGGGGTTAAAGCGCCCTGCTAGTGGGTGAAATGTGCCGCAAATCCGACAGTAAAATAGCGGCGTTTTACCGATATTTTACCGCCAACGCTATGGGCGTGTGAAAGGGGTCTCAAGGTTTCTTACCTTAATGCATTCTATGCATTAAGGTAAAAAACCTCCTTTGATGCAGCAGCCTCCCTTTTACTTACCTGAGCCTGGTTTTTCCCGCAACGGGGACGAGCACACGAGCTCCACAGACGGTGTCTCTGGTCCTGATTGGATAGATTGATAGCAGCGCAGCCATTGGCCCTGCTGCTGTCAATCAAACCTAATAATGCGGGAGCCGGCTGGCGTGGCAGAGTCTTACTGTGTGTGGCAGGATCGCCTGTCTGCACCCTGCTGTCTTTCTGTGGCTCCAGTGTTTACCATGTTAGAAGGTAAGACCTTGTCATTACCACAATAAAACCATCTCCTGTATCATTGTCTGCACACAGTCTCTGACCATCTCCTGTATCATTGTCTGCACACAGTCTTTGACCATCTCCTGTATCATTGTCTGCACACAGTCTCTGACCATCTCCTGTATCATTGTCTGCACACAGTCTCTGACCATCTCCTGTATCATTGTCTGCACACAGTCTCTGACCATCTCCTGTATCATTGTCTGCACACAGTCTTTGACCATCTCCTGTATCATTGTCTGCACACAGTCTTTGACCATCTCCTGTATCATTGTCTGCACACAGTCTTTGACCATCTCCTGTATCATTGTCTGCACACAGTCTCTGACCATCTCCTGTATCATTGTCTGCACACAGTCTCTGACCATCTCCTGTATCATTGTCTGCACACAGTCTCTGACCATCTCCTGTATCATTGTCTGCACACAGTCTTTGACCATCTCCTGTATCATTGTCTGCACACAGTCTCTGACCATCTCCTGTATCATTGTCTGCACACAGTCTCTGACCATCTCCTGTATCATTGTCTGCACACAGTCTCTGACCATCTCCTGTATCATTGTCTGCACACAGTCTCTGACCATCTCCTGTATCATTGTCTGCACACAGTCTCTGACCATCTCCTGTATCATTGTCTGCACACAGTCTCTGACCATCTCCTGTATCATTGTCTGCACACAGTCTCTGACCATCTCCTGTATCATTGTCTGCACACAGTCTCTGACCATCTCCTGTATCATTGTCTGCACACAGTCTCTGACCATCTCCTGTATCATTGTCTGCACACAGTCTTTGACCATCTCCTGTATCATTGTCTGCACACAGTCTTTGACCATCTCCTGTATCATTGTCTGCACACAGTCTCTGACCATCTCCTGTATCATTGTCTGCACACAGTCTCTGACCATCTCCTGTATCATTGTCTGCACACAGTCTCTGACCATCTCCTGTATCATTGTCTGCACACAGTCTTTGACCATCTCCTGTATCATTGTCTGCACACAGTCTCTGACCATCTCCTGTATCATTGTCTGCACACAGTCTCTGACCATCTCCTGTATCATTGTCTGCACGCAGTCTCTGACCATCTCCTGTATCATTGTCTGCACGCAGTCTCTGACCATCTCCTGTATCATTGTCTGCACACAGTCTCTGACCATCTCCTGTATCATTGTCTGCACACAGTCTCTGACCATCTCCTGTATCATTGTCTGCACACAGTCTCTGACCATCTCCTGTATCATTGTCTGCACACAGTCTCTGACCATCTCCTGTATCATTGTCTGCACACAGTCTCTGACCATCTCCTGTATCATTGTCTGCACACAGCATTTGACCATCTCCTGTATATTTGTGGCGGGATCGTCTGTCTGCACCCTGCTGCCTGTCTTCGACTCCAGTGTTTGTTACCGTGTTAGCAGGTAAGAGCTTGTCATTACTGTCATTTGACAAAAATTTACTAGCCTGTCATCTAACTGTAGCACTGCCCCCGTAGGAGCTGCTAGTTTAGTTTTGGGCCTGCACTCTGCCTGTCAACCCCCAGAATTTGGCTCAATCCCCTCTGGCACAAATGGGCAATAATGTGATTGAGGACCCCAATTGGCTGTTAGGGACCTCAATAGTGTATACACAACAATATAGTTGTAACCAATTAACATGAGATAAACACAAAATAACACTGGAGTTTGTGGTTTGGATTTGAACGTAATGGTATGTCATGTAATTTTGCATATGGTGCTGTTGCATGTAACTCTGCTTTTCTGATAAATTAAATTTTACTTATCATGATATAAACTAATGAATGTGGGGGCGTTTTGGTGGGTGTGTTTTTTTTTGGGGGGGGGGCAGCATTTCATTCTTGGTCCCAGGCAGCACCATGTCTTGGGCCGGCGCTGCCCTAGAAAAATTGTTTTTTTAAAGCACACTATAGCACAAGGAGAATTCCCCTCACTTTCCTTCTTTGTCCCTAGAAACAAGGATTCGCACAGTGAAAGAAACTGACACTCTCCCTACCTAGAGTTTTCTGTCCCTAGAAAAAATGTTTTTTTAAAGCACACTATAGCACAAGGAGAATTCACTCACTGTCCTTCCCTGTCCCTAGAAACAAGGATTCGCACAGTGAAAGAAACTGACACTCTCCCTACCTAGAGTTTTCTGTCCCTAGAAAAAATGTTTTTTTAAAGCACACTATAGCACAAGGAGAATTCCCCTCACTTTCCTTCTTTGTCCCTAGAAACAAGGATTCGCACAGTGAAAGAAACTGACACTCTCCCTACCTAGAGTTTTCTGTCCCTAGAAAAAATGTTTTTTTAAAGCACACTATAGCACAAGGAGAATTCACTCACTGTCCTTCCCTGTCCCTAGAAACAAGGATTCGCACAGTGAAAGAAACTGACACTCTCCCTACCTAGAGTTTTCTGTCCCTAGAAAAAATGTTTTTTTAAAGCACACTATAGCACAAGGAGAATTCCCCTCACTTTCCTTCTTTGTCCCTAGAAACAAGGATTCGCACAGTGAAAGAAACTGACACTCTCCCTACCTAGAGTTTTCTGTCCCTAGAAAAAATGTTTTTTTAAAGCACACTATAGCACAAGGAGAATTCACTCACTGTCCTTCCCTGTCCCTAGAAACAAGGATTCGCACAGTGAAAGAAACTGACACTCTCCCTACCTAGAGTTTTCTGTCCCTAGAAAAAATGTTTTTTTAAAGCACACTATAGCACAAGGAGAATTCCCCTCACTTTCCTTCTTTGTCCCTAGAAACAAGGATTCGCACAGTGAAAGAAACTGACACTCTCCCTACCTAGAGTTTTCTGTCCCTAGAAAAAATGTTTTTTTAAAGCACACTATAGCACAAGGAGAATTCACTCACTGTCCTTCCCTGTCCCTAGAAACAAGGATTCGCACAGTGAAAGAAACTGACACTCTCCCTACCTAGAGTTTTCTGTCCCTAGAAAAAATGTTTTTTTAAAGCACACTATAGCACAAGGAGAATTCCCCTCACTTTCCTTCTTTGTCCCTAGAAACAAGGATTCGCACAGTGAAAGAAACTGACACTCTCCCTACCTAGAGTTTTCTGTCCCTAGAAAAAATGTTTTTTTAAAGCACACTATAGCACAAGGAGAATTCACTCACTGTCCTTCCCTGTCCCTAGAAACAAGGATTCGCACAGTGAAAGAAACTGACACTCTCCCTACCTAGAGTTTTCTGTCCCTAGAAAAAATGTTTTTTTAAAGCACACTATAGCACAAGGAGAATTCCCCTCACTTTCCTTCTTTGTCCCTAGAAACAAGGATTCGCACAGTGAAAGAAACTGACACTCTCCCTACCTAGAGTTTTCTGTCCCTAGAAAAAATGTTTTTTTAAAGCACACTATAGCACAAGGAGAATTCCCCTCACTTTCCTTCTTTGTCCCTAGAAACAAGGATTCGCACAGTGAAAGAAACTGACACTCTCCCTACCTAGAGTTTTCTGTCCCTAGAAAAAATGTTTTTTTAAAGCACACTATAGCACAAGGAGAATTCACTCACTGTCCTTCCCTGTCCCTAGAAACAAGGATTCGCACAGTGAAAGAAACTGACACTCTCCCTACCTAGAGTTTTCTGTCCCTAGAAAAAATGTTTTTTTAAAGCACACTATAGCACAAGGAGAATTCCCCTCACTTTCCTTCTTTGTCCCTAGAAACAAGGATTCGCACAGTGAAAGAAACTGACACTCTCCCTACCTAGAGTTTTCTGTCCCTAGAAAACATTTTTTCTAGGGACAGAAAACTCTAGGTAGGGAGAGTGTCAGTTTCTTTCACTGTGCGAATCCTTGTTTCTAGGGACAGGGAAGGACAGTGAGTGAATTCTCCTTGTGCTATAGTGTGCTTTAAAAAAACATTTTTTTTTAAAGCACACTATAGCACAAGGAGAATTCCCCTCACTTTCCTTCTTTGTCCCTAGAAACAAGGATTCGCACAGTGAAAGAAACTGACACTCTCCCTACCTAGAGTTTTCTGTCCCTAGAAAAAATGTTTTTTTAAAGCACACTATAGCACAAGGAGAATTCACTCACTGTCCTTCCCTGTCCCTAGAAACAAGGATTCGCACAGTGAAAGAAACTGACACTCTCCCTACCTAGAGTTTTCTGTCCCTAGAAAAAATGTTTTTTTAAAGCACACTATAGCACAAGGAGAATTCCCCTCACTTTCCTTCTTTGTCCCTAGAAACAAGGATTCGCACAGTGAAAGAAACTGACACTCTCCCTACCTAGAGTTTTCTGTCCCTAGAAAAAATGTTTTTTTAAAGCACACTATAGCACAAGGAGAATTCACTCACTGTCCTTCCCTGTCCCTAGAAACAAGGATTCGCACAGTGAAAGAAACTGACACTCTCCCTACCTAGAGTTTTCTGTCCCTAGAAAAAATGTTTTTTTAAAGCACACTATAGCACAAGGAGAATTCCCCTCACTTTCCTTCTTTGTCCCTAGAAACAAGGATTCGCACAGTGAAAGAAACTGACACTCTCCCTACCTAGAGTTTTCTGTCCCTAGAAAAAATGTTTTTTTAAAACACACTATAGCACAAGGAGAATTCACTCACTGTCCTTCCCTGTCCCTAGAAACAAGGATTCGCACAGTGAAAGAAACTGACACTCTCCCTACCTAGAGTTTTCTGTCCCTAGAAAAATAGGATTTTTTACTCACCGTAAAATCCTTTTCTCTGAGTCCATGGACCGACACAGCTTCTCTATTGACAAAGTGGGTATTATCCGTTAATTAGGAGTGACTAGGCAGAAAAACTTGTAAAAAGTGTTGCATCACACCTTCTACAGTACCGCCCAGGGGGCGGACCCTCTGGGTATACCCTCTCAGTCTGCACATCGCAGATCAGTTCGTCAAAAAGCAGTACAAACTTAAAAGGAGGGGTGGGTGCTGTGTCGGTCCATGGACTCAGAGAAAAGGATTTTACGGTGAGTAAAAAATCCTATTTACTCTTTCGTCCATGGACCGACACAGCTTCTCTATTGACAAAGTGGGACGTCCCAAAGCAGTGTCAGAGAAAAAACGAGGGGTGGTAACAGCATAAAAACAAACTTCACCCCAAAACACAAAACAGCACTCCTCCAACGGAGGAGTTGCAACTCTAAACAGCCGCCTGCAAAACCTTGCGGCCGAAAGAGGCATCCGAAGATGCACCTACATCAACTTTGTAGAATTTTGTGAAAGTGTGAGCGGACGACCAAGTCGCCGCTTTACATAGTTGGGAAACAGACGCTTGATGTCGGAAAGCCCAAGAGGCACCTATTGCCCTGGTCGAATGCGCCGTGACAGGAAAGGGGGGCGCCTGACCCTTTAAGGCGTAAGCCTGGATTACTATCTGTCGGATCCACCTAGAGATGGTGGCCGATGAGACTGCTTGGCCCTTCTTGGGACCAGCCACCGAAACAAACAGTGGGTCTGACTTCCGGAACAGGGAAGTAGCAGATATGTATACTCTCAAAGCTCGGACAACGTCCAAGGAATGCAACGCCGACTCCTTAGGATTCGACGGCTGAGGACACAAGGATGGAAGTACAATGTCTTCGTTGAGATGAAAAGCCGAAACGACCTTCGGAAGAAAGGAAGGCTGCGGCCGCAGCACCACCTTATCCTTGTGGAAAATCAAATAGGGAGCCTTGCAGGACAAGGCTGCCAGCTCAGAGACTCGTCTAACTGACGTAACAGCCACCAAAAAGACCACCTTCTGAGAAAGTGTCAACAGGGGAATATCTCTAATATTCTCAAACGGTGCCTTCTGAAGCACCGAGAGGACCAGGTTCAAGTCCCACGGAGGTAACGGGGGGCGGACCGGAGGGGCCACATGTCGAACCCCCTGCACAAATGTACTCACGAGAGAGTGAGTCGCCAGGGGTCGCTGAAAAAAGACAGCCAGGGCAGATATCTGTCCCTTAATCGTACTTAGGGCAAGCCTTTGGTCTACCCCATGCTGTAAAAACAGCAGGATTCTGGAAACCAAATAGGTACGCGGATGCCATTTCATTTCCTCACACATGGAGATGTAGGCCCTCCAAGTGCGGTGATAGACCTTCCTAGAGGACGGTTTCCGAGCACTTCTCATAGTAGAAATTACTGAGTCTGACAGGCCCCGGTCTCTCAGTACCTGGTTCTCAACAGCCATGCCGTTAAAGCCAATGACTCTAAAGCAGGATGGAATATGGGACCTTGCGACAGCAGGTCCTTCCGTAGTGGTAGGCGCCAGGGGACGTCTGCTACCAGACGTACTAGATCGGCGTACCAAGGACACTGAGGCCAATCTGGAGCGATTAGGATCATTGGAATTCCCTCTGCCTCCACTCTGCGGAGCAGAAGAGGAAGAAGCCTTAAGGGAGGGAAGGCATAGATTAGCCGATACTGGCCCCACGATGCTACCAACGCGTCCGTTGCGTCTGCCCATGGGTCTCTTGACCGGGCCACAAACCTCAATACCTTCCGATTGAGTCGGGAAGCCAGAAGATCTACGTCTGGTGTGCCCCATCTTTGGCAGAGGAGTTGGAACACCTCCGGGTGTAAGGACCATTCTCCCTGGTCCAGCATCTGGCGGCTCAGGTAGTCCGCCTGCCAGTTTTCCACACCCAGATGTACACGGCCGACAGTGCCGGTACGCTCCTCTCTGCCCACTTCAGGATGCGAGCGATCTCCGATGCTGCAGCTGAGCTTCTTGTTCCTCCTTGATGATTGACATATGCCACTGCTGTGGCGTTGTCTGACTGGATCCTGACTGGACGCCCTTGCAGTCTCTGAGACCATTTGAAGAGGCACAGCTTGATCGCCCAGATCTCCAGGACATTGATCGGCAGGAGGGCTTCCTCTGGGGTCCAGCGACCTTGCGCCGACTGGACACCCCAGACTCCCCCCCAACCTGTAAGGCTGGCGTCCGTCGTGATCACTATCCAGTAAACCGGAAGAAATGACTTCCCGGCCATTAGAGCCGGTGCTGTCAGCCACCATACCAGGGATCTCCTGACTAGGTGGCTCACTCGGATTTGATAATCCAGAGATGAAGGGCATCTGTTCCATCTGGACAGAACTTCCCTCTGTAACACTCGAGTGTGGTATTGAGCATATGGGACCGCCTCGAAGGAGGCTACCATGAGGCCCAACACTCGCATGCAAAAACGGAGTGACGACCAATTCCTGGAAGTCAGCTGCCGTACTGCAGCCCGGAGGGTCTGCAACTTCTCCACAGGGAGGAATACCTTTGCCTCTGAGGAATCCAGAATCAACCCCAGGTACACTAGGCGTTGAGTGGGCACCAATACTGACTTTTGCGTGTTTAGTATCCAACCACAGTCTCGAAGAGTCTGACAGGTAATGGACACGCTTACCTCTAATTCTGAGCTTGAAGGGCCCTTCAGCAGAAGGTCGTCCAAGTAACCTGTGATAGCGATACCCCGCTGTCTTAGAAGTGCCAGAATCGGAGCGAGCACCTTGGTGAACGTCCTGGGTGCTGAGGCAAGGCCAAACGGGAGGGCCACAAACTGGTAGTGGTTCTTCCCGATAGCAAATCGCAGAAACCTCTGGTGTCTGGAGTATATGGGGACATGCAGGTATGCGTCCTTGATGTCCAAGGAGGCCAGAAAGTCCCCCGGATGGAGAGCCGTGACTACGGATCGAACCGACTCCATCCAAAATCTTTGTACCTTCACAAAGCAATTGAGGGCTCTGAGATCCAAGATTGGACGAACCCCCTCCTTCTTTGGCACAATGAACAGATTTGAGTAAAAACCCTGACCCCGTTCCTGTTCTGGAACTGGAATAACTACCCCGCGTTCCAGTAGACCCTGGACCGCCCCATACAGGGCCTCCCGACGGGTCGGTAGTAGCTGGAGATTGGAGGTGATGAATCTGTCTGGTGGACAAGAGAGAAATTCTATCTTGTAGCCTGAGGAGATTACTTCGCAAACCCACCTGTCGGAGACTAGAGCAGTCCACTGAGTCGCGAATTTGCGAAGACGTCCCCCCACCCGAGAGCTGGGTGAGGGCGGACCTTCATGTGGACGCAGATTTGTCCACAGGCTTGTTGGGTCTGCGGGACCAAGGACGCTTTTGTCCTTGGGCAGGCGCTTTATCGGCCTGGGGTCTTTTCCCTGTCGCCTTAAGAGGGCGAAAAAACCGCTTACGTGCAGTAAAGGAGGGGCCTTGCCCTTGGCGTGGTCCCCTACCCTTGCTAGTTTGGGGAAGCAAAGTGCTTTTACCTCCTGTAGCATCCTTGATGATGTCATCCAGAGAAGCCCCAAAAAGTCTGTCACCCTTAAAAGGCAGATCCAATAGGGCTTTCTTGGAAGTCTGGTCCGCAGACCAGCCCTTTAGCCAGATCAGGCGGCGTATTGCTACTGCATAAACCGAAGCTCTTGACAGCAGGGGAATAGTATCCATGTCTGACTCGCAGACAAACTTAAGGCCCTGGACCAACTGGTCGGCCAAAGTTATCTCATTAGGAGGAGCATCTCGCTCCTTTAACCCCTGGAGTAGCAATTTTGCCCATTCAGTAAGTGTCTGAGACACTAGGGCCCCCGCCAATGCCGGGCATACTGCTGAGCCTACCACTGAGTATAGGTAGCGAGCGAGTGCTTCAGCCTTCTTATCCACAGGGTCCTTGAAAACAGGAGCCCCTTCTACTGGAATAGTGGTGGCTCTATTAAGTCTGGACACCGAAGGGTCCACTATAGGGGGAGAGGTCCATATCTTCAGAAAACTCTCCTCAAAGGGGTACCGTACTGCAAACCTCTTTGGGGCTGTAAAGACCCTCAGTGGGTTCTCCCATTCCTTGTATAAGAGTTTGTCAAAATAAGACACACAAGGGAACACCTTAGCAGTGCGGGCAGGTTTACGAAACCCAAAGGGGACTGGAGTATCTGCTACTTCTTCAGTCCTTTCCAACTTTAGCGTATCCCGCACTGCAGTAATAAGGTCAGATACCAAAGCCGTCTCGCGTACTGACCTGGACTTGGAGTCCTCCTCACTGTCCGATCGGTCACGGTCTGCAGTCTCTGATGCATCAGAATCTGGGCCATGAGCCGTAGCTGGACCTGGTTCTGCATCAGAAATATCCCCAGAAGATTGCAGGGGACGGGGGCGTTTATTACCCCCTGTATTCCCGTGTGCTGCTTCCACCCTGGCAGCAAACGCCTCTAGGATTGCCGAC
Organism: Rana muscosa; assembly: GCA_029206835.1. Classification (NCBI taxonomy): domain Eukaryota; kingdom Metazoa; phylum Chordata; class Amphibia; order Anura; family Ranidae; genus Rana; species Rana muscosa. The sequence continues at coordinate 727,059,497 of CM055116.1, forward strand.
ATAGCGTCCATAGACACCTCAGGGACACCAGCTGCTAAATCTGGTGTTTCAGGGGAGAAGACATCTGGCTCAGATGCCATGCTGACCACACGCTGACACTCACAGGGCTCCAGGCAAGATATCAATAGGCCACCCTCCTGCGCTGCAGAGATGCTGGGTTACCCAGAGGACTCACCACCCTGGATAGGTACTGCTATGCTGCGCCTATGATGCTGTCCCCTTGCTGCTGTGTCAGTCTGCTTCTTTTATCAGCACTTCCTGTGTGAATTTTCGCGCCAGTGTAATGCACCCTAGAGGCCGGAGGCTCTCGCAAAATGGTTGCCAAAACCGTCTGTATGGAAGATAATGTGGGCTCTAAGAAAATGGCCGCCGACAGAAGATAGAGGTCAGGCAGCCATAGCCCACAAAAAAGATGGCCGCCGAACGGCAATATCTGCATACAGGGTGGACAAACATGGCCGCCGATCACCTGATAGGGGCCAGTGGGTGTGGCCGAACTACAGGAAGATGGCCGCCAGGCAGTTACAAGAGGCCAAACTTGGCATGGACCACCTCAAAATGGCCGCCGACAGCATGGAGACACAGAAACACAGGTAAGCAAAAATGACATTTCTTTTAAATGTTAGTTACAGCCAGCCCCGCTCCAGTGGGACCCCCTAGGTGACCCCCAGCACCCAGCAACCTTTAGCTAGAAGCCCAGGGAGGAGGGAAAGGCAGGGAGAGAGGGAAGAAAGGGGCCACAACCACTTACTTGATCTCTCCAGGAATGTCCAGCTAAATCACCCAGCCGAGGCAGGGGAGTTTTACTTACCTATCCTGCATGTATTCTGCTGGAAGACATTCCAAACAGATCATCGTCCGCGCACGGAAGGTGACTGTTGGCCAGGCATGCTGTGATTGGACCCAGAAGGGACGATCATATGTATGCCCTGGAGCATGACGCTCACCGGACAGGCTGCTGCGACTCGGCCGTAAGGTCAGCCGAAGCTGAGCGGTCCAATGCAAGCCTTGGAGCGTAAGCTCACCGGCCAGGCTGCTGCGACTCGGCCGTAAGGTCAGCCGAAGCTGAGCGGTCCGATGCAGGCCCTGGAGCGTAGGCTCACCGGCCACCCGTGGAGCGATGGGCATGTCGTGGAAAACCCAGCGCGTAGCTAGGGTCGGCACACGCTCGATGGCCGAAACTGGGGAGACTAGAAGGATCGAGGATCCAGCCTGTCACCCAGTCGGCAGTTGATCGAAGATCGCAGGAAACAACAAATGTAGCAAAAAAATAAAAAATATATATATCTTTTTTCCCCGGACCAATGAGCCCGAAGGGAGCCATGTCCTACTCCTTGCTAGACAGAAAAAAACTGATCTGCGATGTGCAGACTGAGAGGGTATACCCAGAGGGTCCGCCCCCTGGGCGGTACTGTAGAAGGTGTGATGCAACACTTTTTACAAGTTTTTCTGCCTAGTCACTCCTAATTAACGGATAATACCCACTTTGTCAATAGAGAAGCTGTGTCGGTCCATGGACGAAAGAGTAAAATGTTTTTTTAAAGCACACTATAGCACAAGGAGAATTCACTCACTGTCCTTCCCTGTCCCTAGAAACAAGGATTCGCACAGTGAAAGAAACTGACACTCTCCCTACCTAGAGTTTTCTGTCCCTAGAAAAAATGTTTTTTTAAAGCACACTATAGCACAAGGAGAATTCCCCTCACTTTCCTTCTTTGTCCCTAGAAACAAGGATTCGCACAGTGAAAGAAACTGACACTCTCCCTACCTAGAGTTTTCTGTCCCTAGAAAAAATGTTTTTTTAAAGCACACTATAGCACAAGGAGAATTCACTCACTGTCCTTCCCTGTCCCTAGAAACAAGGATTCGCACAGTGAAAGAAACTGACACTCTCCCTACCTAGAGTTTTCTGTCCCTAGAAAAAATGTTTTTTTAAAGCACACTATAGCACAAGGAGAATTCCCCTCACTTTCCTTCTTTGTCCCTAGAAACAAGGATTCGCACAGTAAAAGACACTGACACTCTCCCTACCTAGAGTTTTCTGTCCCTAGAAAAAATGTTTTTTTAAACCACACTATAGCACAAGGAGAATTCACTCACTGTCCTTCCCTGTCCCTAGAAACAAGGATTCGCACAGTGAAAGAAACTGACACTCTCCCTACCTAGAGTTTTCTGTCCCTAGAAAAAATGTTTTTTTAAAGCACACTATAGCACGAGGAGAATTCCCCTCACTTTCCTTCTTTGTCCCTAGAAACAAGGATTCACACAGTAAAAGACACTGACACTCTCCCTACCTAGAGTTTTCTGTCCCTAGAAAAAATGTTTTTTTAAAGCACACTATAGCACAAGGAGAATTCACTCACTGTTCTTCCCTGTCCCTAGAAACAAGGATTCGCACAGTGAAAGAAACTGACACTCTCCCTACCTAGAGTTTTCTGTCCCTAGAAAAAATGTTTTTTTAAAGCACACTATAGCACAAGGAGAATTCCCCTCACTTTCCTTCTTTGTCCCTAGAAACAAGGATTCGCACAGTGAAAGAAACTGACACTCTCCCTACCTAGAGTTTTCTGTCCCTAGAAAAAATGTTTTTTTAAAGCACACTATAGCACAAGGAGAATTCACTCACTGTCCTTCCCTGTCCCTAGAAACAAGGATTCGCACAGTGAAAGAAACTGACACTCTCCCTACCTAGAGTTTTCTGTCCCTAGAAAAAATGTTTTTTTAAAGCACACTATAGCACAAGGAGAATTCCCCTCACTTTCCTTCTTTGTCCCTAGAAACAAGGATTCGCACAGTGAAAGAAACTGACACTCTCCCTACCTAGAGTTTTCTGTCCCTAGAAAAATGTTTTTTTAAAGCACACTATAGCACAAGGAGAATTCACTCACTGTCCTTCCCTGTCCCTAGAAACAAGGATTCGCACAGTGAAAGAAACTGACACTCTCCCTACCTAGAGTTTTCTGTCCCTAGAAAAAATGTTTTTTTAAAGCACAGTATAGCACAAGGAGAATTCCCCTCACTTTCCTTCTTTGTCCCTAGAAACAAGGATTCGCACAGTGAAAGAAACTGACACTCTCCCTACCTAGAGTTTTCTGTCCCTAGAAAAAATGTTTTTTTAAAGCACACTATAGCACAAGGAGAATTCACTCACTGTCCTTCCCTGTCCCTAGAAACAAGGATTCGCACAGTGAAAGAAACTGACACTCTCCCTACCTAGAGTTTTCTGTCCCTAGAAAAAATGTTTTTTTAAAGCACACTATAGCACAAGGAGAATTCCCCTCACTTTCCGTCTTTGTCCCTAGAAACAAGGATTCGCACAGTGAAAGAAACTGACACTCTCCCTACCTAGAGTTTTCTGTCCCTAGAAAAAATGTTTTTTTAAAGCACACTATAGCACAAGGAGAATTCCCCTCACTTTCCTTCTTTGTCCCTAGAAACAAGGATTCGCACAGTGAAAGAAACTGACACTCTCCCTACCTAGAGTTTTCTGTCCCTAGAAAAAATGTTTTTTTAAAGCACACTATAGCACAAGGAGAATTCACTCACTGTCCTTCCCTGTCCCTAGAAACAAGGATTCGCACAGTGAAAGAAACTGACACTCTCCCTACCTAGAGTTTTCTGTCCCTAGAAAAAATGTTTTTTTAAAGCACACTATAGCACAAGGAGAATTCCCCTCACTTTCCTTCTTTGTCCCTAGAAACAAGGATTCACACAGTGAAAGAAACTGACACTCTCCCTACCTAGAGTTTTCTGTCCCTAGAAAAAATGTTTTTTTAAAGCACACTATAGCACAAGGAGAATTCCCCTCACTTTCCTTCTTTGTCCCTAGAAACAAGGATTCACACAGTGAAAGAAACTGACACTCTCCCTACCTAGAGTTTTCTGTCCCTAGAAAAAATGTTTTTTTAAAGCACACTATAGCACAAGGAGAATTCACTCACTGTCCTTCCCTGTCCCTAGAAACAAGGATTCGCACAGTGAAAGAAACTGACACTCTCCCTACCTAGAGTTTTCTGTCCCTAGAAAAAATGTTTTTTTAAAGCACACTATAGCACAAGGAGAATTCCCCTCACTTTCCTTCTTTGTCCCTAGAAACAAGGATTCGCACAGTAAAAGACACTGACACTCTCCCTACCTAGAGTTTTCTGTCCCTAGAAAAAATGTTTTTTTAAACCACACTATAGCACAAGGAGAATTCACTCACTGTCCTTCCCTGTCCCTAGAAACAAGGATTCGCACAGTGAAAGAAACTGACACTCTCCCTACCTAGAGTTTTCTGTCCCTAGAAAAAATGTTTTTTTAAAGCACACTATAGCACGAGGAGAATTCCCCTCACTTTCCTTCTTTGTCCCTAGAAACAAGGATTCACACAGTAAAAGACACTGACACTCTCCCTACCTAGAGTTTTCTGTCCCTAGAAAAAATGTTTTTTTAAAGCACACTATAGCACAAGGAGAATTCACTCACTGTTCTTCCCTGTCCCTAGAAACAAGGATTCGCACAGTGAAAGAAACTGACACTCTCCCTACCTAGAGTTTTCTGTCCCTAGAAAAAATGTTTTTTTAAAGCACACTATAGCACAAGGAGAATTCCCCTCACTTTCCTTCTTTGTCCCTAGAAACAAGGATTCGCACAGTGAAAGAAACTGACACTCTCCCTACCTAGAGTTTTCTGTCCCTAGAAAAAATGTTTTTTTAAAGCACACTATAGCACAAGGAGAATTCACTCACTGTCCTTCCCTGTCCCTAGAAACAAGGATTCGCACAGTGAAAGAAACTGACACTCTCCCTACCTAGAGTTTTCTGTCCCTAGAAAAAATGTTTTTTTAAAGCACACTATAGCACAAGGAGAATTCCCCTCACTTTCCTTCTTTGTCCCTAGAAACAAGGATTCGCACAGTGAAAGAAACTGACACTCTCCCTACCTAGAGTTTTCTGTCCCTAGAAAAATGTTTTTTTAAAGCACACTATAGCACAAGGAGAATTCACTCACTGTCCTTCCCTGTCCCTAGAAACAAGGATTCGCACAGTGAAAGAAACTGACACTCTCCCTACCTAGAGTTTTCTGTCCCTAGAAAAAATGTTTTTTTAAAGCACAGTATAGCACAAGGAGAATTCCCCTCACTTTCCTTCTTTGTCCCTAGAAACAAGGATTCGCACAGTGAAAGAAACTGACACTCTCCCTACCTAGAGTTTTCTGTCCCTAGAAAAAATGTTTTTTTAAAGCACACTATAGCACAAGGAGAATTCACTCACTGTCCTTCCCTGTCCCTAGAAACAAGGATTCGCACAGTGAAAGAAACTGACACTCTCCCTACCTAGAGTTTTCTGTCCCTAGAAAAAATGTTTTTTTAAAGCACACTATAGCACAAGGAGAATTCCCCTCACTTTCCTTCTTTGTCCCTAGAAACAAGGATTCGCACAGTGAAAGAAACTGACACTCTCCCTACCTAGAGTTTTCTGTCCCTAGAAAAAATGTTTTTTTAAAGCACACTATAGCACAAGGAGAATTCCCCTCACTTTCCTTCTTTGTCCCTAGAAACAAGGATTCGCACAGTGAAAGAAACTGACACTCTCCCTACCTAGAGTTTTCTGTCCCTAGAAAAAATGTTTTTTTAAAGCACACTATAGCACAAGGAGAATTCACTCACTGTCCTTCCCTGTCCCTAGAAACAAGGATTCGCACAGTGAAAGAAACTGACACTCTCCCTACCTAGAGTTTTCTGTCCCTAGAAAAAATGTTTTTTTAAAGCACACTATAGCACAAGGAGAATTCCCCTCACTTTCCTTCTTTGTCCCTAGAAACAAGGATTCGCACAGTGAAAGAAACTGACACTCTCCCTACCTAGAGTTTTCTGTCCCTAGAAAAAATGTTTTTTTAAAGCACACTATAGCACAAGGAGAATTCACTCACTGTCCTTCCCTGTCCCTAGAAACAAGGATTCGCACAGTGAAAGAAACTGACACTCTCCCTACCTAGAGTTTTCTGTCCCTAGAAAAAATGTTTTTTTAAAGCACACTATAGCACAAGGAGAATTCCCCTCACTTTCCTTCTTTGTCCCTAGAAACAAGGATTCGCACAGTGAAAGAAACTGACACTCTCCCTACCTAGAGTTTTCTGTCCCTAGAAAAAATGTTTTTTTAAAACACACTATAGCACAAGGAGAATTCACTCACTGTCCTTCCCTGTCCCTAGAAACAAGGATTCGCACAGTGAAAGAAACTGACACTCTCCCTACCTAGAGTTTTCTGTCCCTAGAAAAAATGTTTTTTTTAAAGCACACTATAGCACAAGGAGAATTCACTCACTGTCCTTCCCTGTCCCTAGAAACAAGGATTCGCACAGTGAAAGAAACTGACACTCTCCCTACCTAGAGTTTTCTGTCCCTAGAAAAAATGTTTTTTTAAAGCACACTATAGCACAAGGAGAATTCCCCTCACTTTCCTTCTTTGTCCCTAGAAACAAGGATTCACACAGTGAAAGAAACTGACACTCTCCCTACCTAGAGTTTTCTGTCCCTAGAAAAAATGTTTTTTTAAAGCACACTATAGCACAAGGAGAATTCACTCACTGTCCTTCCCTGTCCCTAGAAACAAGGATTCGCACAGTGAAAGAAACTGACACTCTCCCTACCTAGAGTTTTCTGTCCCTAGAAAAAATGTTTTTTTAAAGCACACTATAGCACAAGGAGAATTCCCCTCACTTTCCTTCTTTGTCCCTAGAAACAAGGATTCACACAGTAAAAGACACTGACACTCTCCCTACCTAGAGTTTTCTGTCCCTAGAAAAAATGTTTTTTTAAACCACACTATAGCACAAGGAGAATTCACTCACTGTCCTTCCCTGTCCCTAGAAACAAGGATTCGCACAGTGAAAGAAACTGACACTCTCCCTACCTAGAGTTTTCTGTCCCTAGAAAAAATGTTTTTTTAAAGCACACTATAGCACAAGGAGAATTCCCCTCACTTTCCTTCTTTGTCCCTAGAAGCAAGGATTCACACAGTAAAAGACACTGACACTCTCCCTACCTAGAGTTTTCTGTCCCTAGAAAAAATGTTTTTTTAAAGCACACTATAGCACAAGGAGAATTCACTCACTGTCCTTCCCTGTCCCTAGAAACAAGGATTCGCACAGTGAAAGAAACTGACACTCTCCCTACCTAGAGTTTTCTGTCCCTAGAAAAAATGTTTTTTTAAAGCACACTATAGCACGAGGAGAATTCCCCTCACTTTCCTTCTTTGTCCCTAGAAACAAGGATTCGCACAGTGAAAGAAACTGACACTCTCCCTACCTAGAGTTTTCTGTCCCTAGAAAAAATGTTTTTTTAAAGCACACTATAGCACAAGGAGAATTCACTCACTGTCCTTCCCTGTCCCTAGAAACAAGGATTCGCACAGTGAAAGAAACTGACACTCTCCCTACCTAGAGTTTTCTGTCCCTAGAAAAAATGTTTTTTTAAAGCACACTATAGCACAAGGAGAATTCCCCTCACTTTCCTTCTTTGTCCCTAGAAACAAGGATTCGCACAGTAAAAGACACTGACACTCTCCCTACCTAGAGTTTTCTGTCCCTAGAAAAAATGTTTTTTTTAAAGCACACTATAGCACAAGGAGAATTCACTCACTGTCCTTCCCTGTCCCTAGAAACAAGGATTCGCACAGTGAAAGAAACTGACACTCTCCCTACCTAGAGTTTTCTGTCCCTAGAAAAAATGTTTTTTTAAAGCACACTATAGCACAAGGAGAATTCCCCTCACTTTCCTTCTTTGTCCCTAGAAACAAGGATTCGCACAGTGAAAGAAACTGACACTCTCCCTACCTAGAGTTTTCTGTCCCTAGAAAAATGTTTTTTTAAAGCACACTATAGCACAAGGAGAATTCACTCACTGTCCTTCCCTGTCCCTAGAAACAAGGATTCGCACAGTGAAAGAAACTGACACTCTCCCTACCTAGAGTTTTCTGTCCCTAGAAAAAATGTTTTTTTAAAGCACAGTATAGCACAAGGAGAATTCCCCTCACTTTCCTTCTTTGTCCCTAGAAACAAGGATTCGCACAGTGAAAGAAACTGACACTCTCCCTACCTAGAGTTTTCTGTCCCTAGAAAAAATGTTTTTTTAAAGCACACTATAGCACAAGGAGAATTCACTCACTGTCCTTCCCTGTCCCTAGAAACAAGGATTCGCACAGTGAAAGAAACTGACACTCTCCCTACCTAGAGTTTTCTGTCCCTAGAAAAAATGTTTTTTTAAAGCACACTATAGCACAAGGAGAATTCCCCTCACTTTCCTTCTTTGTCCCTAGAAACAAGGATTCGCACAGTGAAAGAAACTGACACTCTCCCTACCTAGAGTTTTCTGTCCCTAGAAAAAATGTTTTTTTAAAGCACACTATAGCACAAGGAGAATTCACTCACTGTCCTTCCCTGTTCCTAGAAACAAGGATTCGCACAGTGAAAGAAACTGACACTCTCCCTACCTAGAGTTTTCTGTCCCTAGAAAAAATGTTTTTTTAAAGCACACTATAGCACAAGGAGAATTCCCCTCACTTTCCTTCTTTGTCCCTAGAAACAAGGATTCGCACAGTGAAAGAAACTGACACTCTCCCTACCTAGAGTTTTCTGTCCCTAGAAAAAATGTTTTTTTAAAGCACACTATAGCACAAGGAGAATTCACTCACTGTCCTTCCCTGTCCCTAGAAACAAGGATTCGCACAGTGAAAGAAACTGACACTCTCCCTACCTAGAGTTTTCTGTCCCTAGAAAAAATTTTTTTTTAAAGCACACTATAGCACAAGGAGAATTCCCCTCACTTTCCTTCTTTGTCCCTAGAAACAAGGATTCGCACAGTGAAAGAAACTGACACTCTCCCTACCTAGAGTTTTCTGTCCCTAGAAAAAATGTTTTTTTAAAGCACACTATAGCACAAGGAGAATTCACTCACTGTCCTTCCCTGTCCCTAGAAACAAGGATTCGCACAGTGAAAGAAACTGACACTCTCCCTACCTAGAGTTTTCTGTCCCTAGAAAAAATGTTTTTTTAAAGCACACTATAGCACAAGGAGAATTCCCCTCACTTTCCTTCTTTGTCCCTAGAAACAAGGATTCGCACAGTGAAAGAAACTGACACTCTCCCTACCTAGAGTTTTCTGTCCCTAGAAAAAATGTTTTTTTAAAACACACTATAGCACAAGGAGAATTCACTCACTGTCCTTCCCTGTCCCTAGAAACAAGGATTCGCACAGTGAAAGAAACTGACACTCTCCCTACCTAGAGTTTTCTGTCCCTAGAAAAAATGTTTTTTTAAAGCACACTATAGCACAAGGAGAATTCCCCTCACTTTCCTTCTTTGTCCCTAGAAACAAGGATTCGCACAGTGAAAGAAACTGACACTCTCCCTACCTAGAGTTTTCTGTCCCTAGAAAAAATGTTTTTTTAAAGCACACTATAGCACAAGGAGAATTCACTCACTGTCCTTCCCTGTCCCTAGAAACAAGGATTCGCACAGTGAAAGAAACTGACACTCTCCCTACCTAGAGTTTTCTGTCCCTAGAAAAAATGTTTTTTTAAAGCACACTATAGCACAAGGAGAATTCCCCTCACTTTCCTTCTTTGTCCCTAGAAACAAGGATTCGCACAGTAAAAGACACTGACACTCTCCCTACCTAGAGTTTTCTGTCCCTAGAAAAAATGTTTTTTTAAAGCACACTATAGCACAAGGAGAATTCACTCACTGTCCTTCCCTGTCCCTAGAAACAAGGATTCGCACAGTGAAAGAAACTGACACTCTCCCTACCTAGAGTTTTCTGTCCCTAGAAAAAATGTTTTTTTAAAGCACACTATAGCACAAGGAGAATTCCCCTCACTTTCCTTCTTTGTCCCTAGAAACAAGGATTCGCACAGTAAAAGACACTGACAATCTCCCTACCTAGAGTTTTCTGTCCCTAGAAAAAATGTTTTTTTAAAGCACACTATAGCACAAGGAGAATTCACTCACTGTCCTTCCCTGTCCCTAGAAACAAGGATTCGCACAGTGAAAGAAACTGACACTCTCCCTACCTAGAGTTTTCTGTCCCTAGAAAAAATGTTTTTTTAAAGCACACTATAGCACAAGGAGAATTCCCCTCACTTTCCTTCTTTGTCCCTAGAAACAAGGATTCGCACAGTGAAAGAAACTGACACTCTCCCTACCTAGAGTTTTCTGTCCCTAGAAAAAATGTTTTTTTAAAGCACACTATAGCACAAGGAGAATTCACTCACTGTCCTTCCCTGTCCCTAGAAACAAGGATTCGCACAGTGAAAGAAACTGACACTCTCCCTACCTAGAGTTTTCTGTCCCTAGAAAAAATGTTTTTTTAAAGCACACTATAGCACAAGGAGAATTCCCCTCACTTTCCTTCTTTGTCCCTAGAAACAAGGATTCGCACAGTGAAAGAAACTGACACTCTCCCTACCTAGAGTTTTCTGTCCCTAGAAAAAATGTTTTTTTAAAGCACACTATAGCACAAGGAGAATTCACTCACTGTCCTTCCCTGTCCCTAGAAACAAGGATTCGCACAGTGAAAGAAACTGACACTCTCCCTACCTAGAGTTTTCTGTCCCTAGAAAAAATGTTTTTTTAAAGCACACTATAGCACAAGGAGAATTCCCCTCACTTTCCTTCTTTGTCCCTAGAAACAAGGATTCGCACAGTGAAAGAAACTGACACTCTCCCTACCTAGAGTTTTCTGTCCCTAGAAAAAATGTTTTTTTAAAGCACACTATAGCACAAGGAGAATTCCCCTCACTTTCCTTCTTTGTCCCTAGAAACAAGGATTCGCACAGTAAAACACACTGACACTCTCCCTACCTATCCTTCTCTTTCCCTAAACTAAAGGAATCCAGGTTAAGCAAGAAATAAATAAATGTCACTGTCCCTGCCTATGCTTCTCTTTCCCTGCTCCGGAACACACTACACTAGGCCGCCGTGCTGGCGGCCTTTTATAGTGTGGGGCGTGTACTAAACACCCTCAGCAATAATTGGCCACAGGCATCCTGCCTGTGGCCAATCATTGCTCTCCTCGCTGCCGGCGCTGTGATTGGCCAAGCATGCGGGGTCACAGTGCATGCTTGGCCAATCACAGCGCCTGGATGACACTGCGATGGCGTAGTGCATTGTGGGCCGTTCGCGTCACTCGAATTTGGCGCGAACGGCCCAAATCGTTCGATCTTCGTCGAACGATCGAACAGCCGATGTTCGAGTCGAACGTATGTTCGACTCGAACACGAAGCTCATCCCTACTTGTTTGTAGGGACAGGGAAGGACAGTGAGGGAAATTCTCCTTGTGCTATACTGTGCTAAAGCATTCATCATCAACCATGTTTAAAAAAACATTTTTTATAGGGACAGAAAACTATAGGTAGGGAGAGTGTCAGTGTGTTTTACTGTGCTAATCCTTGTTTGTAGGGACAGGGAAGGACAGTGAGGGAAATTCTCCTTGTGCTATACTGTGCTAAAGCATTCATCATCAACCATCTTTAAAAAAACATTTTTTATAGGGACAGAAAACTATAGGTAGGGAGAGTGTCAGTGTGTTTTACTGTGCTAATCCTTGTTTGTAGGGACAGGGAAGGACAGTGAGGGAAATTCTCCTTGTGCTATACTGTGCTAAAGCATTCATCATCAACCATCTTTAAAAAAACATTTTTTATAGGGACAGAAAACTATAGGTAGGGAGAGTGTCAGTGTGTTTTACTGTGCTAATCCTTGTTTGTAGGGACAGGGAAGGACAGTGAGGGAAATTCTCCTTGTGCTATACTGTGCTAAAGCATTCATCATCAACCATCTTTAAAAAAACATTTTTTATAGGGACAGAAAACTATAGGTAGGGAGAGTGTCAGTGTGTTTTACTGTGCTAATCCTTGTTTGTAGGGACAGGGAAGGACAGTGAGGGAAATTCTCCTTGTGCTATACTGTGCTAAAGCATTCATCATCAACCATCTTTAAAAAAACATTTTTTATAGGGACAGAAAACTATAGGTAGGGAGAGTGTCAGTGTGTTTTACTGTGCTAATCCTTGTTTGTAGGGACAGGGAAGGACAGTGAGGGAAATTCTCCTTGTGCTATACTGTGCTAAAGCATTCATCATCAACCATCTTTAAAAAAACATTTTTTATAGGGACAGAAAATTATAGGTAGGGAGAGTGTCAGTGTAGTGTGTTTTACTGTGCTAATCCTTGTTTGTAGGGACAGGGAAGGACAGTGAGGGAAATTCTCCTTGTGCTATACTGTGCTAAAGCATTCATCATCAACCATCTTTAAAAAAACATTTTTTATAGGGACAGAAAACTATAGGTATGGAGAGTGTCAGTGTGTTTTACTGTGCTAATCCTTGTTTGTAGGGACAGGGAAGGACAGTGAGGGAAATTCTCCTTGTGCTATACTGTGCTAAAGCATTCATCATCAACCATCTTTAAAAAAACATTTTTTATAGGGACAGAAAACTATAGGTAGGGAGAGTGTCAGTGTGTTTTACTGTGCTAATCCTTGTTTGTAGGGACAGGGAAGGACAGTGAGGGAAATTCTCCTTGTGCTATACTGTGCTAAAGCATTCATCATCAACCATCTTTAAAAAAACATTTTTTATAGGGACAGAAAACTATAGGTAGGGAGAGTGTCAGTGTGTTTTACTGTGCTAATCCTTGTTTGTAGGGACAGGGAAGGACAGTGAGGGAAATTCTCCTTGTGCTATACTGTGCTAAAGCATTCATCATCAACCATCTTTAAAAAAACATTTTTTATAGGGACAGAAAACTATAGGTAGGGAGAGTGTCAGTGTGTTTTACTGTGCTAATCCTTGTTTGTAGGGACAGGGAAGGACAGTGAGGGAAATTCTCCTTGTGCTATACTGTGCTAAAGCATTCATCATCAACCATCTTTAAAAAAACATTTTTTATAGGGACAGAAAACTATAGGTAGGGAGAGTGTCAGTGTGTTTTACTGTGCTAATCCTTGTTTGTAGGGACAGGGAAGGACAGTGAGGGAAATTCTCCTTGTGCTATACTGTGCTAAAGCATTCATCATCAACCATCTTTAAAAAAACATTTTTTATAGGGACAGAAAACTATAGGTAGGGAGAGTGTCAGTGTGTTTTACTGTGCTAATCCTTGTTTGTAGGGACAGGGAAGGACAGTGAGGGAAATTCTCCTTGTGCTATACTGTGCTAAAGCATTCATCATCAACCATCTGTAAAAAAACATTTTTTATAGGGACAGAAAACTATAGGTAGGGAGAGTGTCAGTGTGTTTTACTGTGCTAATCCTTGTTTGTAGGGACAGGGAAGGACAGTGAGGGGAATTCTCCTTGTGCTATACTGTGCTAAAGCATTCATCATCAACCATATTTAAAAAAACATTTTTTATAGGGACAGAAAACTATAGGTAGGGAGAGTGTCAGTGTGTTTTACTGTGCTAATCCTTGTTTGTAGGGACAGGGAAGGACAGTGAGGGAAATTCTCCTTGTGCTATACTGTGCTAAAGCATTCATCATCAACCATCTTTAAAAAAACATTTTTTATAGGGACAGAAAACTATAGGTAGGGAGAGTGTCAGTGTGTTTTACTGTGCTAATCCTTGTTTGTAGGGACAGGGAAGGACAGTGAGGGAAATTCTCCTTGTGCTATACTGTGCTAAAGCATTCATCATCAACCATCTTTAAAAAAAACATTTTTTATAGGGACAGAAAACTATAGGTAGGGAGAGTGTCAGTGTGTTTTACTGTGCTAATCCTTGTTTGTAGGGACAGGGAAGGACAGTGAGGGAAATTCTCCTTGTGCTATACTGTGCTAAAGCATTCATCATCAACCATCTTTAAAAAAACATTTTTTATAGGGACAGAAAACTATAGGTAGGGAGAGTGTCAGTGTGTTTTACTGTGCTAATCCTTGTTTGTAGTGATGAGCCGAACACCCCCGGGTTCGGTTCGCACCAGAACCCGCGAACGGACCGAAAGTTCGTACGAACAATAGAACCCTATTAAATACAATGGATGCGAACGTTCGAATTCTAAAGTGCTAATTATAACAACTATTATGCATGTTATTGTCCTAAAAAGGGGTTGGGAACCCGGGTTCTGCACCAGGGGACATGTATCAATGCAAAAAGAAGTTTTAAAAACGGTCGTTTTTCGGGAGCAGTCATTTTAATGATGCATAAAGTAAAAAAAAAAAAGTCAAATATTCCTTTAAATATCGTACCTGGGGGGTGTCTAAAGTATGCCTGTGAAGTGCCACGTGTTTCCCGTGTTTAGAACTGTCCCTGCACAAAATGACACTTCTAAAGGAAAAAAAAGCCATTTAAAACTGCTTGCGGCTTTAATGTAATGTCTGGTCCCGGTAATATGGATGAAATTCTTTAAGAAAAATGGCATAGCTACCCCATGACCCCCCCCCCCTACCCCAGCCCATTACCGGCCCCTTTGGGTCTTGTATGGATATTAAGGGGAACCCCGCACATAAAATAAAAAAGGCCCTATATACTCTGAACAGCCGTATACAGGCGGTGCATACAAGACAGGGACTGTAGGTTTGTTCTTATGTAGAATCTGTTTGTAATTTTGAACAGGTACATTGTTGAAGTGTAGCTCCAGCCCAAAAATCTATTTTTAAACTTTTTGGAAAACATAGGTAAGGGTTATCACCCCTGTAACATTTGTTTTGCTGTCTGTGCCCCTGTTCAGAACATTTCACCTCACTTTCCGTCCCAATGACAACTGTTTTTGAAATGTGGTGTTTTTCTTGAAACAAGGATTGCTGATAAAGCATCAGTACAGAGGAGACACCTTTCTCCCATATTTATTCTTACAGGAGAGAATTTTCCTTCCTAGTGGTAGATTTCCTCTCACTTCCTGTTGTCTTCTTGCGTTTGCAAGTAGGAGTCGTTTGTAAGTTGGATGTTTGAAAGTAGGGACCTGCCGTATATACTCTGCAGAAATAGGCCCCTTAGTTGTTGGTGTTGGCACAACACTGTAAGCACTCACAGTTACTCTTGGTTGGTGCTGGAACGCCCTGCTGTCAACTATTATATCAGGAATTTTAATTACATATAATTGTTGAACAGTGGTAGTAAAAATTGGGCCTTTGATGGTGGTGCTGGTGCCACAACACTGTAAGCCCTGACAGTTACTCTTGGTGGGTGCAGCAATGGGCCCTGCTGTGAATTATTAGATCAAGAATTGTAATTGCATGCCCCTGTTGAACAGGGGCTGAAAAATTGGGCCTTTCGTGGTGGTGGTGGTGGTGTTGCCACAACACTTTAAGCCCTCAGAGTTATTCTTGGTGGGTGCAGGAATGGGCCCTGCTGTGAATTATTAGATCAAGAATTGTAATTACATGCCCCTTTTGAACAGGGGCTGAAAAATTGGGCCTTTCGTGGTGGTGGTGGTGGTGGCGTTGCCACAACACTGTAAGCCCTCAGAGTTACTCTTGGTGGGTGCAGCAATGGGCCCTGCTGTGAATTATTAGATCAAGAATTGTAATTACATGCCCCTTTTGAACAGGGGCTGAAAAATTGGGCCTTTCGTGGTGGTGGTGGTGGTGGCGTTGCCACAACACTGTAAGCCCTCAGAGTTACTCTTGGTGGGTGCAGCAATGGGCCCTGCTGTGAATTATTAGATCAAGAATTGTAATTACATGCCCCTTTTGAACAGGGGCTGAAAAATTGGGCCTTTCGTGGTGGTGGTGGTGGTGGCGTTGCCACAACACTGTAAGCCCTCAGAGTTACTCTTGGTGGGTGCAGCAATGGGCCCTGCTGTGAATTATTAGATCAAGAATTGTAATTACATGCCCCTTTTGAACAGGGGCTGAAAAATTGGGCCTTTCGTGGTGGTGGTGGCGTTGCCACAACACTGTAAGCCCTCAGAGTTACTCTTGGTGGGTGCAGGAATGGGCCCTGCTGTGAATTATTAGATCAAGAATTGTAATTACATGCCCCTTTTGAACAGGGGCTGAAAAATTGGGCCTTTCGTGGTGGTGGTGGTGGTGGCGTTGCCACAACACTGTAAGCCCTCAGAGTTACTCTTGGTGGGTGCAGCAATGGGCCCTGCTGTGAATTATTAGATCAAGAATTGTAATTACATGCCCCTTTTGAACAGGGGCTGAAAAATTGGGCCTTTCGTGGTGGTGGTGGTGGTGGCGTTGCCACAACACTGTAAGCCCTCAGAGTTACTCTTGGTGGGTGCAGCAATGGGCCCTGCTGTGAATTATTAGATCAAGAATTGTAATTACATGCCCCTTTTGAACAGGGGCTGAAAAATTGGGCCTTTCGTGGTGGTGGTGGCGTTGCCACAACACTGTAAGCCCTCAGAGTTACTCTTGGTGGGTGCAGGAATGGGCCCTGCTGTGAATTATTAGATCAAGAATTGTAATTACATGCCCCTTTTGAACAGGGGCTGAAAAATTGGGCCTTTCGTGGTGGTGGTGGTGGTGGCGTTGCCACAACACTGTAAGCCCTCAGAGTTACTCTTGGTGGGTGCAGCAATGGGCCCTGCTGTGAATTATTAGATCAAGAATTGTAATTGCATGCCCCTGTTGAACAGGGGCTGAAAAATTGGGCCTTAGGCACTGGTGGCACAACACTACAACCCCTCACAGATACTGTACTTGGAGCACAGCAATGAGCCCTGTTGCAAAGTATTGCTTCAAAAATTGTAATGACACGCCCCTGTTAAACAGGGGCTGAAAAATTGGGCCTTAGGCACTGGTGCCACAACACTCCAACCCCTCACAGATACTGTACTTGGAGCACAGCAATGAGCCCTATGGCAAATTATTGCTAAAAAAATTGTAATTACACGCCCCTGTAAAACAGGGGCTGAAAAATTGGGCCTTAGCCACTGGTGGCGGCACCCATAAACAAAAATGATCTTCCAAGCTATCATCATCAATCGTATCATTGAGGACTCGGAGGAGGAGGATAGCCAGTCAACATAACAGCACAGGCACTCAGCATCAGTATCAGTCTTGAAGGGATGTGACATGTTAAAATCAATTAGTCTGTTATATCAGCATCAGGTGTGTGGTAGCTGGTGGTGATCCAAGACTGGTTCATCTTGATGAAAGTCAGTCGATCAACCGAGTCGGTGGACAGGCGCACCCTGTGATCCGTGACAAATCCTCCAGCAGCACTGAATGTGCGTTCCGAAAGAACGCTGGATGCAGGACAGGCCAGTAGCTCAATTGCATACTGTGCAAGCTCTGGCCATTGATCCATCCTCAAGACCCAGTAAGCCAGAGGATTTTCGCTGGGGAAGGTGTCCAAGTCTGACCTTGCCCCTAGATATTCCTGCACCATGTTTATCAGACGCTGGCGATGGTTGCTGGAACCGATCATACTTTGGGGCTGCGGACTAAAGAATTGTCTGAACGCATCGGTCAGACGGCCACCTTCCCCACCGCTCCTTCTTTGACTGGCCGAAGCCTCAGCAACTCGTTGTCCAGGACCAGGAGTTTGTAACCTCCCAGTCTCTGGGAACGCGTTGCACAGACCTTTCTGCAAGGCCTCCCGGAGTTGTCTCATCCTCTGCTCCCTCTGCGACGGTAACATAAGGTCCGCAACCTTACCCTTGTACCGTGGATCAAGGAGAGTGGCCAGCCAGTAATGGTCCCTCTCCTTGATCCGAAGAATACGAGGATCCTTCCGCAGACTTTGCAGGATCAGGGAGGCCATGCAGCGTAGGTTTGCTGAGGCATTCGCTCCGGAGTCCTCTGGGTCACTAAGGACGACATGATCCGCAGCCACCTCCTCCCAGCCACGTACAAGTCCACTGGTTTCTTGGGACTGTAAATCATCCCTAAAAGACTGCTGCTGATGATGCTGAGTGCCAGCCTCCACCTCCATGCTGACACAATCCTCCTCCTCCTCCTCCTCCTCTTCCTGTGCGATGGGTGGGACAGAAGGAACACTGTCTGGGTAAAGGGGGCCTTGAGAGGCAAGGAAGTCCTCCTCTTCCTGCCTCTGTTCTGCCTCAAGTGCCCTGTCCATTATTCCACGCAGCGTGTGCTCCAACAGGTGGACAAGAGGTACAGTGTCACTGATGCATGCACTGTCACTGCTCACCATCCTCGTGGCCTCCTCAAATGGTGCCAGGACAGTGCATGCATCCCTGATCATGCCCCACTGGCGTGGAGAAAAAAAACCAAGGTCCCCTGACCCTGTCCTGGTGCTGTAGTCGCACAGGTACTCATTGATGGCCCTCTGCTGCATGTGCAGCCGCTGCAGCATGGCCAACGTTGAGTTCCACCTGGTGGGCATGTCACATATAAGGCGGTTCTTGGGCAGGTTCAACTCCTTTTGCAGCTCAGCCAGGCGAGCACTGGCATTATAAGATCTGCGGAAATGCACACAGACTTTCCTGGCCTGCCTCAGGACATCCTGTAAGCCCGGGTACCTGCCCAAGTACCGCTGCACCACCAGGTTAAGGACGTGAGCCACACAGGGCACATGGGTCAGTTGTCCCTGTCGGAGGGCGGAGAGGAGGTTGGTGCCATTGTCGCAAACCACCATTCCTGGCTTAAGCTGGCGTGGCGTCAACCACCTCTCGGCCTGGCCCTGCAGAGCAGACAGGACCTCTGCCCCAGTGTGGCTTCTGTCCCCCAAACACACCAGCGCAAGCACGGCATGGCATCTTTTTGCCTGCGTACTTGCGTAGCCCCGTGAACGGCTACGGAGCACCGCTGGTTCATAGGACAAACCACAGGAAGAGGCCATGGAGGAAGAAGAAGAGGAGGGGGTGGAGGAGAGAGGTGTGTCACAACCAGTAGTAGCATTTTGGAGGCGTGGCGGTGGAACAACCTCCAACACTACTGCACCTTGTCCTGCATCCTTCCCAGCTGCCAAAAGAGTGACCCAATGGGCCGTGAAAGAAAGGTAACGTCCCTGTCCATGCCTGCTGGACCATGAGTCAGCGGTAATATGCACCTTACCGCTGACCGCCCTGTCCAGCGAGGCCAAGACATTGCCTTCCACATGCCGGTAGAGAGCCGGAATAGCCTTCCGTGAGAAAAAGTGGCGTTTGGGAACCTGCCACTGAGGAACCGCACATTGCACAAACTCACGGAAGGGGGCCGAGTCTACCAACTGAAAAGGCAGCAGTTGAAGCGCTAGCAATTTAGCCAAGCTAGCATTCAACCGCTGGGCATGTGGATGGCTGGGAGTGAACTTCTTTCGACGGTCCAGCAGCTGGGGCAGGGAAATTTGCCTGCTAGAATCGGACGTCGGTGTACTGCTAGCAGAGTGGCCGCAAGTACTTGGCTGTGACACACCTAATTCTACACCTTCATTCCTCTCAGTGCATGTTTCAGAGAGGACTGAAGTTATAGTGGGGTTGGAGATCCCAGCTGATGCGGTGCAAGGAGAGGTCCGCTTTGTTCTTTGGTGTGGGTCTTTGAGGTAGGCTTGCCAACGAGCTGCATGGCAGGTCAACATATGTCTGGTCAGGCATGTGGTACCCAAGCGGCTGATGTTTTGGCCACGCGATATACGCTTGAGACATATGTTGCAAACAGCAGCTGTGCGATCTGATGCACTAGCCTCAAAAAAGGCCCACACCAAGGAACTTTTTGAATGACGGGCAGAGGCAGCGCCCTGCACAGGCGGAGCTCTGCGGTGTGATTCCGTCGGTGTACTGCCCTTACGCTGGCCACCAAAGGGCATCCTGCCTCGTTGGAGATGTGCCTCCTCCTCATCCTCCTCCTCCTCCTCTCTACTATTAGGCACCCACGTGGAGTCAGTGACCTCATCATCCCCTCCCTCCTCATCACTGGAGCCAATCTGGCAGTATGCTGCAGCTGCTGGAACATGACTGCCAGATTGGTGTCCTTCTTGAGCATCCCCTCTGTCTGCTCTCACGCTACTGCCTTCCTGTAGCTGGGTTTCATCATCAGACCCTTCGAAACGCTGGGCATCCTCCTGGAGCATGTACCCAACACTGTGCTCAAACAGTTCGGGGGACTCCTCAGGAGGAGGACATGGTGGGTCTAGGGAAGGAGTGACTGATGATGAGTCTGACATTGATACCAGGGAAGAGGACGCTTTGGCAGCTGCTTTGCCAGTACCCTGAGCCTGGGTGAGAGAGGATGAGGAGGAGGAGGAGGGCTTGGTCATCCACTCTACCAAGTCTTCGGCATGATGTGGCTCAACATGTCCAGCTGCCGAAAAGAAGGACAAGCGTGTCCCATGGCCATGTGCTGATGACAATGCACCGCGTCCACGACCAGCACTGTTGCCCCCAGACACAGAGCCTGCTTGCCCTCTTTTATTGCCTCCTGACTGTCTGCCTCTCCTTGTTTGCCTTCCAGACATTCTAATAGATGGCCTGCAGGGAGATGGGAAAAAAGCAATAAGGGCTACCTTCAGGTGTCCTTCTCTGTCCCTTTACTTAAGGATTTCTAAATATGGTTGAGGATGATTGCTTTTGCACAGAATAGCACAACGACAATTTCCCTGACTGTCAAAAAAACAAGGATTTCAAAGATGGTTGATGATGAATGCTTTAGCACACTATAGCACAAGGAGAATTTCCCTCACTGTCCTTCCCTGTCCCTAGAAACAAGGATTCGCACAGTGAAAGAAACTGACACTCTCCCTACCTAGAGTTTTCTGTCCCTAGAAAAAATGTTTTTTTAAAGCACACTATAGCACAAGGAGAATTCCCCTCACTTTCCTTCTTTGTCCCTAGAAACAAGGATTCGCACAGTGAAAGAAACTGACACTCTCCCTACCTAGAGTTTTCTGTCCCTAGAAAAAATGTTTTTTTAAAGCACACTATAGCACAAGGAGAATTCACTCACTGTCCTTCCCTGTCCCTAGAAACAAGGATTCGCATAGTGAAAGAAACTGACACTCTCCCTACCTAGAGTTTTCTGTCCCTAGAAAAAATGTTTTTTTAAAGCACACTATAGCACAAGGAGAATTCACTCACTGTCCTTCCCTGTCCCTAGAAACAAGGATTCGCACAGTGAAAGAAACTGACACTCTCCCTACCTAGAGTTTTCTGTCCCTAGAAAAAATGTTTTTTTAAAGCACACTATAGCACAAGGAGAATTCCCCTCACTTTCCTTCTTTGTCCCTAGAAACAAGGATTCGCACAGTGAAAGAAACTGACACTCTCCCTACCTAGAGTTTTCTGTCCCTAGAAAAAATGTTTTTTTAAAGCACACTATAGCACAAGGAGAATTCACTCACTGTCCTTCCCTGTCCCTAGAAACAAGGATTCGCACAGTGAAAGAAACTGACACTCTCCCTACCTAGAGTTTTCTGTCCCTAGAAAAAATGTTTTTTTAAAGCACACTATAGCACAAGGAGAATTCCCCTCACTTTCCTTCTTTGTCCCTAGAAACAAGGATTCGCACAGTGAAAGAAACTGACACTCTCCCTACCTAGAGTTTTCTGTCCCTAGAAAAAATGTTTTTTTAAAGCACACTATAGCACAAGGAGAATTCACTCACTGTCCTTCCCTGTCCCTAGAAACAAGGATTCGCACAGTGAAAGAAACTGACACTCTCCCTACCTAGAGTTTTCTGTCCCTAGAAAAAATGTTTTTTTAAAGCACACTATAGCACAAGGAGAATTCCCCTCACTTTCCTTCTTTGTCCCTAGAAACAAGGATTCGCACAGTGAAAGAAACTGACACTCTCCCTACCTAGAGTTTTCTGTCCCTATTAAAAATGTTTTTTTAAAGCACACTATAGCACAAGGAGAATTCACTCACTGTCCTTCCCTGTCCCTAGAAACAAGGATTCGCACAGTGAAAGAAACTGACACTCTCCCTACCTAGAGTTTTCTGTCCCTAGAAAAAATGTTTTTTTAAAGCACACTATAGCACAAGGAGAATTCCCCTCACTTTCCTTCTTTGTCCCTAGAAACAAGGATTCGCACAGTGAAAGAAACTGACACTCTCCCTACCTAGAGTTTTCTGTCCCTAGAAAAAATGTTTTTTTAAAGCACACTATAGCACAAGGAGAATTCACTCACTGTCCTTCCCTGTCCCTAGAAACAAGGATTCGCACAGTGAAAGAAACTGACACTCTCCCTACCTAGAGTTTTCTGTCCCTAGAAAAAATGTTTTTTTAAAGCACACTATAGCACAAGGAGAATTCCCCTCACTTTCCTTCTTTGTCCCTAGAAACAAGGATTCGCACAGTGAAAGAAACTGACACTCTCCCTACCTAGAGTTTTCTGTCCCTAGAAAAAATGTTTTTTTAAAGCACACTATAGCACAAGGAGAATTCCCCTCACTTTCCTTCTTTGTCCCTAGAAACAAGGATTCGCACAGTGAAAGAAACTGACACTCTCCCTACCTAGAGTTTTCTGTCCCTAGAAAAAATGTTTTTTTAAAGCACACTATAGCACAAGGAGAATTCCCCTCACTTTCCTTCTTTGTCCCTAGAAACAAGGATTCGCACAGTGAAAGAAACTGACACTCTCCCTACCTAGAGTTTTCTGTCCCTAGAAAAAATGTTTTTTTAAAGCACACTATAGCACAAGGAGAATTCACTCACTGTCCTTCCCTGTCCCTAGAAACAAGGATTCGCACAGTGAAAGAAACTGACACTCTCCCTACCTAGAGTTTTCTGTCCCTAGAAAAAATGTTTTTTAAAGCACACTATAGCACAAGGAGAATTCCCCTCACTTTCCTTCTTTGTCCCTAGAAACAAGGATTCGCACAGTGAAAGAAACTGACACTCTCCCTACCTAGAGTTTTCTGTCCCTAGAAAAAATGTTTTTTTAAAACACACTATAGGACAAGGAGAATTCACTCACTGTCCTTCCCTGTCCCTAGAAACAAGGATTCGCACAGTGAAAGAAACTGACACTCTCCCTACCTAGAGTTTTCTGTCCCTAGAAAAAATGTTTTTTTAAAGCACACTATAGCACAAGGAGAATTCACTCACTGTCCTTCCCTGTCCCTAGAAACAAGGATTCGCACAGTGAAAGAAACTGACACTCTCCCTACCTAGAGTTTTCTGTCCCTAGAAAAAATGTTTTTTTAAAGCACACTATAGCACAAGGAGAATTCCCCTCACTTTCCTTCTTTGTCCCTAGAAACAAGGATTCGCACAGTGAAAGAAACTGACACTCTCCCTACCTAGAGTTTTCTGTCCCTAGAAAAAAATGTTTTTTTAAAGCACACTATAGCACAAGGAGAATTCACTCACTGTCCTTCCCTGTCCCTAGAAACAAGGATTCGCACAGTGAAAGAAACTGACACTCTCCCTACCTAGAGTTTTCTGTCCCTAGAAAAAATGTTTTTTTAAAGCACACTATAGCACAAGGAGAATTCCCCTCACTTTCCTTCTTTGTCCCTAGAAACAAGGATTCGCACAGTAAAAGACACTGACACTCTCCCTACCTAGAGTTTTCTGTCCCTAGAAAAAATGTTTTTTTAAACCACACTATAGCACAAGGAGAATTCACTCACT
Source organism: Rana muscosa (assembly GCA_029206835.1). Classification (NCBI taxonomy): domain Eukaryota; kingdom Metazoa; phylum Chordata; class Amphibia; order Anura; family Ranidae; genus Rana; species Rana muscosa. The sequence goes on from CM055116.1 coordinate 727,082,946, forward strand.
GTCCTTCCCTGTCCCTAGAAACAAGGATTCGCACAGTGAAAGAAACTGACACTCTCCCTACCTAGAGTTTTCTGTCCCTAGAAAAAATGTTTTTTTAAAGCACACTATAGCACAAGGAGAATTCCCCTCACTTTCCTTCTTTGTCCCTAGAAACAAGGATTCGCACAGTAAAAGACACTGACACTCTCCCTACCTAGAGTTTTCTGTCCCTAGAAAAAATGTTTTTTTAAAGCACACTATAGCACAAGGAGAATTCACTCACTGTCCTTCCCTGTCCCTAGAAACAAGGATTCGCACAGTGAAAGAAACTGACACTCTCCCTACCTAGAGTTTTCTGTCCCTAGAAAAAATGTTTTTTTAAAGCACACTATAGCACAAGGAGAATTCCCCTCACTTTCCTTCTTTGTCCCTAGAAACAAGGATTCGCACAGTAAAAGACACTGACACTCTCCCTACCTAGAGTTTTCTGTCCCTAGAAAAAATGTTTTTTTAAAGCACACTATAGCACAAGGAGAATTCACTCACTGTCCTTCCCTGTCCCTAGAAACAAGGATTCGCACAGTGAAAGAAACTGACACTCTCCCTACCTAGAGTTTTCTGTCCCTAGAAAAAATGTTTTTTTAAAGCACACTATAGCACAAGGAGAATTCCCCTCACTTTCCTTCTTTGTCCCTAGAAACAAGGATTCGCACAGTGAAAGAAACTGACACTCTCCCTACCTAGAGTTTTCTGTCCCTAGAAAAAATGTTTTTTTAAAGCACACTATAGCACAAGGAGAATTCACTCACTGTCCTTCCCTGTCCCTAGAAACAAGGATTCGCACAGTGAAAGAAACTGACACTCTCCCTACCTAGAGTTTTCTGTCCCTAGAAAAAATGTTTTTTTAAAGCACACTATAGCACAAGGAGAATTCCCCTCACTTTCCTTCTTTGTCCCTAGAAACAAGGATTCGCACAGTGAAAGAAACTGACACTCTCCCTACCTAGAGTTTTCTGTCCCTAGAAAAAATGTTTTTTTAAAGCACACTATAGCACAAGGAGAATTCCCCTCACTTTCCTTCTTTGTCCCTAGAAACAAGGATTCGCACAGTAAAACACACTGACACTCTCCCTACCTATCCTTCTCTTTCCCTAAACTAAAGGAATCCAGGTTAAGCAAGAAATAAATAAATGTCACTGTCCCTGCCTATGCTTCTCTTTCCCTGCTCCGGAACACACTACACTAGGCCGCCGTGCTGGCGGCCTTTTATAGTGTGGGGCGTGTACTAAACACCCTCAGCAATAATTGGCCACAGGCATCCTGCCTGTGGCCAATCATTGCTCTCCTCGCTGCCGGCGCTGTGATTGGCCAAGCATGCGGGGTCACAGTGCATGCTTGGCCAATCACAGCGCCTGGATGACACTGCGATGGCGTAGTGCATTGTGGGCCGTTCGCGTCACTCGAATTTGGCGCGAACGGCCCAAATCGTTCGATCTTCGTCGAACGATCGAACAGCCGATGTTCGAGTCGAACGTATGTTCGACTCGAACACGAAGCTCATCCCTACTTGTTTGTAGGGACAGGGAAGGACAGTGAGGGAAATTCTCCTTGTGCTATACTGTGCTAAAGCATTCATCATCAACCATGTTTAAAAAAACATTTTTTATAGGGACAGAAAACTATAGGTAGGGAGAGTGTCAGTGTGTTTTACTGTGCTAATCCTTGTTTGTAGGGACAGGGAAGGACAGTGAGGGAAATTCTCCTTGTGCTATACTGTGCTAAAGCATTCATCATCAACCATCTTTAAAAAAACATTTTTTATAGGGACAGAAAACTATAGGTAGGGAGAGTGTCAGTGTGTTTTACTGTGCTAATCCTTGTTTGTAGGGACAGGGAAGGACAGTGAGGGAAATTCTCCTTGTGCTATACTGTGCTAAAGCATTCATCATCAACCATCTTTAAAAAAACATTTTTTATAGGGACAGAAAACTATAGGTAGGGAGAGTGTCAGTGTGTTTTACTGTGCTAATCCTTGTTTGTAGGGACAGGGAAGGACAGTGAGGGAAATTCTCCTTGTGCTATACTGTGCTAAAGCATTCATCATCAACCATCTTTAAAAAAACATTTTTTATAGGGACAGAAAACTATAGGTAGAGAGAGTGTCAGTGTGTTTTACTGTGCTAATCCTTGTTTGTAGGGACAGGGAAAGACAGTGAGGGAAATTCTCCTTGTGCTATACTGTGCTAAAGCATTCATCATCAACCATCTTTAAAAAAACATTTTTTATAGGGACAGAAAACTATAGGTAGGGAGAGTGTCAGTGTGTTTTACTGTGCTAATCCTTGTTTGTAGGGACAGGGAAGGACAGTGAGGGAAATTCTCCTTGTGCTATACTGTGCTAAAGCATTCATCATCAACCATCTTTAAAAAAACATTTTTTATAGGGACAGAAAACTATAGGTAGGGAGAGTGTCAGTGTGTTTTACTGTGCTAATCCTTGTTTGTAGGGACAGGGAAGGACAGTGAGGGAAATTCTCCTTGTGCTATACTGTGCTAAAGCATTCATCATCAACCATCTTTAAAAAAACATTTTTTATAGGGACTGAAAACTATAGGTAGGGAGAGTGTCAGTGTGTTTTACTGTGCTAATCCTTGTTTGTAGGGACAGGGAAGGACAGTGAGGGAAATTCTCCTTGTGCTATACTGTGCTAAAGCATTCATCATCCACCATCTTTAAAAAAACATTTTTTATAGGGACAGAAAACTATAGGTAGGGAGAGTGTCAGTGTGTTTTACTGTGCTAATCCTTGTTTGTAGGGACAGGGAAGGACAGTGAGGGAAATTCTCCTTGTGCTATACTGTGCTAAAGCATTCATCATCAACCATCTTTAAAAAAACATTTTTTATAGGGACAGAAAACTATAGGTAGGGAGAGTGTCAGTGTGTTTTACTGTGCTAATCCTTGTTTGTAGGGACAGGGAAGGACAGTGAGGGAAATTCTCCTTGTGCTATACTGTGCTAAAGCATTCATCATCAACCATCTTTAAAAAAACATTTTTTATAGGGACAGAAAACTATAGGTAGGGAGAGTGTCAGTGTGTTTTACTGTGCTAATCCTTGTTTGTAGGGACAGGGAAGGACAGTGAGGGAAATTCTCCTTGTGCTATACTGTGCTAAAGCATTCATCATCAACCATCTTTAAAAAAACATTTTTTATAGGGACAGAAAACTATAGGTAGGGAGAGTGTCAGTGTGTTTTACTGTGCTAATCCTTGTTTGTAGGGACAGGGAAGGACAGTGAGGGAAATTCTCCTTGTGCTATACTGTGCTAAAGCATTCATCATCAACCATCTTTAAAAAAACATTTTTTATAGGGACAGAAAACTATAGGTAGGGAGAGTGTCAGTGTGTTTTACTGTGCTAATCCTTGTTTGTAGGGACAGGGAAGGACAGTGAGGGAAATTCTCCTTGTGCTATACTGTGCTAAAGCATTCATCATCAACCATCTTTAAAAAAACATTTTTTATAGGGACAGAAAACTATAGGTAGGGAGAGTGTCAGTGTGTTTTACTGTGCTAATCCTTGTTTGTAGGGACAGGGAAGGACAGTGAGGGAAATTCTCCTTGTGCTATACTGTGCTAAAGCATTCATCATCAACCATCTTTAAAAAAACATTTTTTATAGGGACAGAAAACTATAGGTAGGGAGAGTGTCAGTGTGTTTTACTGTGCTAATCCTTGTTTGTAGGGACAGGGAAGGACAGTGATGGAAATTCTCCTTGTGCTATACTGTGCTAAAGCATTCATCATCAACCATCTTTAAAAAATCATTTTTTATAGGGACAGAAAACTATAGGTAGGGAGAGTGTCAGTGTGTTTTACTGTGCTAATCCTTGTTTGTAGGGACAGGGAAGGACAGTGAGGGAAATTCTCCTTGTGCTATACTGTGCTAAAGCATTCATCATCTACCATCTTTAAAAAAACATTTTTTATAGGGACAGAAAACTATAGGTAGGGAGAGTGTCAGTGTGTTTTACTGTGCTAATCCTTGTTTGTAGGGACAGGGAAGGACAGTGAGGGAAATTCTCCTTGTGCTATACTGTGCTAAAGCATTCATCATCAACCATCTTTAAAAAAACATTTTTTATAGGGACAGAAAACTATAGGTAGGGAGAGTGTCAGTGTGTTTTACTGTGCTAATCCTTGTTTGTAGGGACAGGGAAGGACAGTGAGGGAAATTCTCCTTGTGCTATACTGTGCTAAAGCATTCATCATCAACCATCTTTAACCACTTAACGACCGCCCACCGCCGATTTACGTCGGCAGAATGGCACGGACAGGCAGAATCACGTAGATCTACGTGATCGCCTTTGTGCAGTTGGGGGGTCCATCCGGACCCCCCTTCACTGCAGTGAGCGGCCGTTAAGTGTTCGGGAGCGATCAGGCATGAGGGGGCGGCCGCTCGATTCCGCCCCCCCCCTCGCGATCGCTCCCGGCCAATGAAATTGCTTCCTCCGCCATGTGATGTAAACACAGGCTGGAGGAAGTGATGTCATCTCCCTCGCCGCGGTCTTTTCGTTCCCGGCGCCGAGGAGAGAAGACAGAGGTTAGTGCTCCAACAGTCCACTGACACGTAGGTACACATAGGCACACAAATCACCCCCCAGTCACCCCCAGATCACCCCCAGGTCACCCCAAAGCCCCCAATCACAGTGTCACTGATTGCAGTGATCATTTATTTTACTGATCACTGCATTTAGTGTCATCTGTGATTGTAAAAAGTTGCAAGGCAGTTAGGATTAGGCCCCTTTAGGTCCAGGGTAGCCCCCTAACCCCCCCTAATAAAGGTTTAACCCCTTGATCACCCCCCAGGTAACCCTTTCACCCCCTAACTTCAGCGTCACTAAGCGATTGTTTTTCCGATCGCTGTATTCGTGTCGCTGGTGTTTTAGATAGGCAGTTATTTTTTTTTTAGGTTCGCCGCAGGTTTTTATTGGTGTCAGGTACCCCCATATTTAACCTAATAAAGGTTTTAACCCCCTGATTGCCCCTAGTTAACCCTTTCACCAGTGATCACCATATAAAGGTTACGGGTGACGCTGGTTGATTAGTTTGCTTTTTATAGCATCAGGGCACCCGCCGTATATAACCCAATAAAGGTTTAACCCCCCTGATCGCCCGGCGGGTGAGATCAATTAGGTTTTAGCGCCAGAGAGGGTCTGCGTCGCCCCAGGCAGTGTTAGGTTAGTGCCAGTAACGCTAACACCCACGCGCAAAGCATACACCTCCCTTAGTGGTATAGTATCTGATCAGATCTATACTAGCATCCCCAGCGGTTTAGGGTTCCCAAAAACGCAGTGTTAGCGGGATCAGCCCAGATACCTGCTAGTACCTGCGTTTAGCCCCTCCGCCCAGCCCAGCCCAGCCCACCCAAGTGCAGTATCGATCGATCACTGTCACTTACCAAACACAACACACATAACTGCAGCGTTCGCAGAGACAGGCCTGATCCCTGCGATCGCTAATAGTTTTTTTTGTAGCGTTTGATATATTTGCTGACGACAGTCGGGTGCTTTTTTTCCTGTGAATCTTACTAGTGTACCCCTAAATTTAGAGCCCAAAATGGCAAGACGAAGGTACACTAGTAAAGAGGCCTACGAGATTCTGAGCATGACAGATAGTGAAGAGGAGGTCACGTATCTGTCAGATTCAGGCTCAGAATATCTTCCCGTAGAAGACAGTGACGTCAGCGGCCCCACGTCAGATAGCTCTGACGACGAAGTTGAGGTCCCTGCTAAGGTCAGGCGTACCCGATCCCGATCTTCTGAGGTTGTTGAGGAGCAAGAACCGCAGGTCTCTCGTATCATGGAGCAGAGTAGTACTAGCGCCGCTATTCCTTCTGGTGAACTGGCAAGCACCAGCGGCCTAGTACAGCCTGGACGTACATCCAGCACTGCAGTAACACTTGGTGACGTGGCGAGTCCCATAAGTGCAGTTCAAGCTGGCGAGGTGGCAAGCACAAGTAGTGTCCCGCTGCCACCAAGAAGACAAAGGCAGGCCCGTCGTGCCCATACTGCCCTTCCTGCAGAATTCGCCTATCCTGATTGGGTTCCCACCACTTCTGCAGAACCCGTACTTCCCCCATTCACTGCCCAACCCGGTATTCAGGTGGAAACAGCTGATTTTATGCCAATCGATTTTTATTCGCTGTTTTTCACGGAAGATCTCTATAGATCTATTGTGGACCAGAGTAATTTATATGCTGGTCAATTTATCGCCGCTAACCCCCAGTTGCCTAAAATTGCCAGAAATTGGAAACCAATTACGGTTTCCGAATTTAAGACCTTTCTGGGCCTTTCCCTCAACATGGGCACACATAAATTTCCGTCATTGCGTGCTTATTGGTCCACGCACCCAATTGACCACATGCCCGTGTTCTCTGCCTCCATGTCCAGGGCACGATACGAGCAGATTTTGCGGTTCATGCACTTCAACGACAATGAACTTTGTCGTCCACGTGGGGACCCTGAATACGACCGGCTCTATAAAATTCGGCCCCTCATAAACCAATTCAACGAACGTTTTGCAGCCTTGTTTACTCCCGATCAAGTTGTCTGCGTTGATGAGTCCCTGATTAAATTTTCTGGCCGCTTGTCTTTCAAGCAGTACCTTCCCAGCAAGCGTGCCAGATACGGGGTCAAGCTCTACAAGTTCTGTGACAGGGCAACAGGCTATGTAGTGAACTTTACGGTTTATGAGGGAAAAGACAGTCAGATTGAGTCGGTCAACTGCCCGGATTACATAGGGAGCGCTGGCAAGATAGTGTGGAACTTGGTGTCACCCTTATTCGGAAAGGGGTACCACTTGTATGTGGACAATTATTACACGAGCGTGCCACTGTTTAGTCACTTGTTTGATCATAAGATTGTAGCATGTGGCACCGTGCGACCTAATCGCCGGGGCTTTCCCCAGCGGCTTGTAGATGCCCGTCTTAGGCTGGGGGAGAGAGCCTGCTTGAAGTGTAATAACTTGCTCGCTATGAAGTGGAGGGACAATAAGAATGTTTTCCTTCTTACCTCCCTTCATGCAGACACGACAGTCCAAATTCGTACGGCGACTGGTGTTGTGGAGAAACCCCTCTGTGTCCACGAATATAACCAAAATATGGGAGGGGTGGACCTCAACGACCAGTTGATGGCGCCGTATCTAATTGACCGTAAGGCGAGACGCTGGTACAAAAAAGTGTCTCTATCATTATTCCAATTGGCTTTGCTGAACGCTCATGTGCTATACAGAGCTTCAGGCGGGACGTTATCTCTTCTAAAATTCCAGAATGAGATAGTCACAGAACTCCTGTATCCAGGCGGTTCTGCACCTCACCATCCCCAACCAAATGCAGTAAGCCGGCTGCATGAGAGGCATTATTCGTATGTCCTCCCGAGTACCCCTACCCAAAGCCACCCCCAAAAAAGATGTCGTGTCTGTAGCAAGCGCGGATTTAGGCGTGACACCCGTAGTTTTTGTCCACTCTGTCCTGACAAGCCTGGTCTTTGCCAAGGTGAATGTTTTGAACGCTACCACTCAAAAGTGAAGTTTTAGCGTAGGGTACAGCATTTCACAGACTAGGACACACTTACACAGGGTCTCCCAAGATGCCATTACATTTTGAGAGACCCGAACTATTACAGTTGTAAAGTTACAAAAAAAAGTGTAAAAAAGAAAAAAAGAAACGTAAAAAACAAAACACAAAAAAAATATAAAATAAAAAAACCAAAAATAGTTGTCGTTTTATTGTTCTCTCTGTCTCTATTTTCTCTCTATTGTTCTGCTCTTTTTTACTGTATTCTATTCTGCAATGTTTTATCATGCTTGCTTTTCAGGTATGTAATTTTTTGTTTTCAGGTGCGCCATTCAACTGCAGCGCGGAATTATTTATCTTGACAGCAACAGGTTGCGTTAAAACATTTTTTTGTTTTTTACTAGGTTTTGTTTTGGTATTTGCTTTGCAGGTATGGCATGGTAAGGTCTTACTGTTGTACTGTAATGTTACTTTGTTTTAATGTTAACCACCATTTGCTTATCAGGTACGCCATTCAGTTGCAGCGCGAATCTATTTATCTTGACAGCAACAGCGTTTGCTCCCACGATACATAAAGCCGTGACTCCAACGCTGTAGGAGGTGATTTCACCACCACAGTTAAAAAAAAAGAGCATATATGCCGAAGCATGGGGGCAGCAGGGGCGGAGGAGCGATTTTGCTCCTAATGCCGCGTACATACGGTCGAAATTCCGACCGTGTGTACGCGGCATAACTTTTTTGCGGGAGGATGCCCCCATGCTTCGGCATATATATATTTTAGGCACAGGTTGCGTTAAAACATTTTTTTATTTTTTACTAGGTTTTGTTTTGGTATTTGCTTTGCAGGTATGGCATGGTAAGGTCCTACTGTTGTACTGTAATGTTACTTTGTTTTAATGTTAACCAACATTTGCTTAGCAGGTACGCCATTCAGTTGCAGCGCGGATCTATTTATCTTGACAGCAACAGCGTTTGCTCCCACGATACATAAAGCCGTGACTCCAACGCTGTAGGAGGTGATTTCACCACCACAGTTAAAAAAAAGAGCATATATGCCGAAGCATGGGGGCAGCAGGGGCGGAGGAGCGATTTTGCTCCTAATGCCGCGTATATACGGTCGAAATTCCAACGGAGGCTTATCCGTGGAAAAGTCCGACCGTGTGTACGCGGCATAACCTTTTATGCCGCGTACATACGGTCGAAATTCCGACGAAGGCTTGACCGTGTGTACGCGGCATAACTTTTTTGCGGGAGGATGCCCCCATGCTTCGGCATATATGCCCATCATTAGAAGTGGGTGGATGAAGGGAGGTATTCTAATGGTGGGCATACCCACCAATCAATCTCTTTTTTTCGTTCAGCCAATAGGCTGTATGAAAAAAAAGATTACAATACATGTCCAACAAGGACCAGCAACGTACTGGTATGTTGCTGGACTTTGAATGTTTATACCAGAATGATGCCTGCGGGTTTAGGTATCATCTTGGTATCATTCTTTTCAGCCAGCAGCCGGCTTTCATGTAAAAGCAATTCTAGCAGATAATTAGCCTCTAGACTGCTTTTACAAGCAGTGGGAGGGAATGTCCCCCCCCCGGATATAAAAAGCGCCATTGGGAAATTGGGAAAGCATTTTATCACACCGATCTTGGTGTGGTCAGATGCTTTGAGGGCAGAGGAAAGATCTAGGGTCTAACCCCCCAATTTTTTTCAAAAAAAGAGTACCTGTCACTACCTATTGCTATCATAGGGGATATTTACATTCCCTGAGATAACGATAAAAATGGTAAAAAAAATAAAATATGGAAGGCACAGTTTAAAAATAAAATAAAAAAGCCAAATAAATAATAAAAAAAAAAAAAAAAAAAAAAAAAAGCACCGCTGTCCCCCCCTGCTATTGCGCAAAGGCGAACGCAAGCGTCGGTCTAGCGTCATATGTAAACAGCAATTGCATCATGCATGTGAGGTATCACCGCGAAGGTCAGATCGAGGGCAGTCATTTTAGCAGTAGACCTCCTCTGTAAATCTAACGTGGTAACCTGTAAAGGCTTTTAAATGCTTTTAAAAATGAATGTAGTTTTGTCGCCGCTGCGCGTTTGTGCGCAATTTTAAAGCATGTCGTGTTTGGTATCCATGTACTCGGCCTATGATCATCTTTTTTATTTCATCAAACATTTGGGCAATATAGTGTTTTTTAGTGCATTAAAAATAAAAAAAGTGTGTTTTTCCCCCAAAAAATGCGTTTGAAAAATCGCTGCGCAAATACTGTGTGGAAAAAAAAAATGCAACACCCACTATTTTAATCTGTAGGGCCTTTGCTTTAAAAAAATATATAATGTTTGGGGGTTCAACATAATTTTCTTGCAAAAAAAAAATTTCTTTCATGTAAACAAAAAGTGTCAGAAAGGGCTTTGTCTTCAAGTGGTTAGAAGAGTGGATGATGTGTGACATAAGCTTCCTAATGTTGTGCATAAAATGCCAGGACAGTTCAAAACCCCCCCAAATGACCCCATTTTGTAAAGTAGACACCTCAAGCTATTTGCTGAGAGGCATGTTGAGCCCATTGAATATTTTTTTTTTTTGTCCCAAGTGATTGAATAATGACCAAAAAAAAAAAAAATGTACAAAAAGTTGTCACTAAATTATATATTGCTCAAACATGCCATGGGCATATGTGGAATTACACCCCAAAATACATTCTGTTGCTTCTCCTGAGTACGGGGATACCACATGTGTGGGACTTTTTGGGAGCCTAGTCGCGTACGGGACCCCAAAAACCAAGCACCGCCTTCAGGATTTCTATGGGTGTAAATTTTTGATTTCACTCCTCACTGCCTATCACAGTTTCGGAGGCCATGGAATGCCCAGATGGCACAAAACCCCCCCAAATGACCCCATTTTGGAAAGTAGACACCCCAAGCTATTTGCTGAGAGGTATGTTGAGTATTTTGCAGATCTCGCTTTTTGTCACAAAGTTTTGAAAATGTAAAAAAAGAAAAAAAAAAAGAAAAAAAAATGTCTTTCTTAATTTTCAAAAACAAATGAGAGCTGTAAAATACTCACCATGCCTCTCAGCAAATAGCTTGGGGTGTCTACTTTCCAAAATGGGGTCATTTGTGGGGGTTTTGGGCTATTTTGACATTTTATGGCCTTCAAAACTGTGATAGGTAGTGAGGAGTGAAATCAAAAATTTATGCCCTTAGAAACCTTGAAGGCGGTGCTTGGTTTTTGGGGTCCCGTACGCGGCTAGGCTCCCAAAAAGTCCCACACATGTGGTATCCCCGTACTCAGGAGAAGCAGCAGAATGTATTTTGTGGTGTAATTTCACATATAACCATGGCATGTGTGAGCAATATATCATTTAGTGACAACTTTGTGCAAAAAAAAAACAGTTTGTCATATTCCCGCATCCTGTGGCAAAATATAAAATATTCCATGGACTCAACATGCCTCTCAGCAAATAGCTTGGGGTGTCTACTTTCCAAAATGGGGTAATTTGGGGGGTTTTGTGCTATTTTGGCATTTTATGGCCTTCGAAACTGTGATAGGTAGTGAGGAGTGAAATCAAAAATTTACGCCCTTAGAAATCCTGAAGGCGGTGCTTGGTTTTTGGGGCCCTGTACGCGGCTAGGCTCCTAAAAAGTCCCACACATGTGGTATCCCCGTACTCAGGAGAAGCAGCAGAATGTATTTTGGGGTGCAATTCCACATATAACCATGGCATGTGTGAGCAATATATCATTTAGTGACAACTTTTTGTAATTTTTTTTTTCTTTTTGTCATTATTCAACCATTTGGGACAAAAAAAAAATATTCAATGGGGTCAACATGCCTCTCAGCAAATAGCTTGGGGTGTCTACTTTCCAAAATGGGGTCATTTGGGGGGGTTTTGTACTGCCCTGCCATTTTAGCACCTCAAGAAATGAGATAGGCAGTCATAAATTTAAAGCTGTGTAAATTTCAGAAAATGTACCCTAGTTTGTAAACGCTATAACTTTTGCGCAAACCAATAAATATACGCTTATTGACATTTTTTTTACTAAAGACATGTGGCTGAATACATTTTGGCCTAAATGTATGACTAAAATTGAGTTTATTCGATTTTTCTTATAACAAAAAGTAGAAAATATCATTTTTTTTCAAAATTTTCGGTCTTTTTCTGTTTATATCCCAAAAAAAAAAAATCGCAGAGGCAATCAAATACCATTAAAAGAAAGCTCTATTTGTGGGAAGAAAAGGACGCAAATTTCATTTGGGTACAACATTGCATGTCCGCACAATTTACAGTTAAAGCAGCGCAGTGCCGAATCCCAAAAACAGGCTTGGTCCTAATGGCCCGAAATGGTCCGGGGCTTAAGTGGTTAAAAAAATTCTCCTTGTGCTATACTGTGCTAAAGCATTCATCATCAACCATCTTTAAAAAAACATTTTTTATAGGGACAGAAAACTATAGGTAGGGAGAGTGTCAGTGTGTTTTACTGTGCTAATCCTTGTTTGTAGGGACAGGGAAGGACAGTGAGGGAAATTCTCCTTGTGCTATACTGTGCTAAAGCATTCATCATCAACCATCTTTAAAAAAACATTTTTTATAGGGACAGAAAACTATAGGTAGGGAGAGTGTCAGTGTGTTTTACTGTGCTAATCCTTGTTTGTAGGGACAGGGAAGGACAGTGAGGGAAATTCTCCTTGTGCTATACTGTGCTAAAGCATTCATCATCAACCATCTTTAAAAAAACATTTTTTATAGGGACAGAAAACTATAGGTAGGGAGAGTGTCAGTGTGTTTTACTGTGCTAATCCTTGTTTGTAGGGACAGGGAAGGACAGTGAGGGAAATTCTCCTTGTGCTATACTGTGCTAAAGCATTCATCATCAACCATCTTTAAAAAAACATTTTTTATAGGGACAGAAAACTATAGGTAGGGAGAGTGTCAGTGTGTTTTACTGTGCTAATCCTTGTTTGTAGGGACAGGGAAGGACAGTGAGGGAAATTCTCCTTGTGCTATACTGTGCTAAAGCATTCCTCATCAACCATCTTTAAAAAAACATTTTTTATAGGGACAGAAAACTATAGGTAGGGAGAGTGTCAGTGTGTTTTACTGTGCTAATCCTTATTTGTAGGGACAGGGAAGGACAGTGAGGGAAATTCTCCTTGTGCTATACTGTGCTAAAGCATTCATCATCAACCATCTTTAAAAAAACATTTTCTATAGGGACAGAAAACTATAGGTATAGAGAGTGTCAGTGTGTTTTACTGTGCTAATCCTTGTTTGTAGGGACAGGGAAGGACAGTGAGGGAAATTCTCCTTGTGCTATACTGTGCTAAAGCATTCATCATCAACCATCTTTAAAAAAACATTTTTTATAGGGACAGAAAACTATAGGTAGGGAGAGTGTCAGTGTGTTTTACTGTGCTAATCCTTGTTTGTAGGGACAGGGAAGGACAGTGAGGGAAATTCTCCTTGTGCTATACTGTGCTAAAGCATTCATCATCAACCATCTTTAAAAAAACATTTTTTATAGGGACAGAAAACTATAGGTAGGGAGAGTGTCAGTGTGTTTTACTGTGCTAATCCTTGTTTGTAGGGACAGGGAAGGACAGTGAGGGAAATTCTCCTTGTGCTATACTGTGCTAAAGCATTCATCATCAACCATCTTTAAAAAAACATTTTTTATAGGGACAGAAAACTATAGGTAGGGAGAGTGTCAGTGTGTTTTACTGTGCTAATCCTTGTTTGTAGGGACAAGGAAGGACAGTGAGGGAAATTCTCCTTGTGCTATACTGTGCTAAAGCATTCATCATCAACCATCTTTAAAAAAACATTTTTTATAGGGACAGAAAACTATAGGTATGGAGAGTGTCAGTGTGTTTTACTGTGCTAATCCTTGTTTGTAGGGACAGGGAAGGACAGTGAAGGAAATTCTCCTTGTGCTATACTGTGCTAAAGCATTCATCATCAACCATCTTTAAAAAAACATTTTTTATAGGGACAGAAAACTATAGGTAGGGAGAGTGTCAGTGTGTTTTACTGTGCTAATCCTTGTTTGTAGGGACAGGGAAGGACAGTGAGGGAAATTCTCCTTGTGCTATACTGTGCTAAAGCATTCATCATCAACCATCTTTAAAAAACATTTTTTATAGGGACAGAAAACTATAGGTAGGGAGAGTGTCAGTGTGTTTTACTGTGCTAATCCTTGTTTGTAGGGACAGGGAAGGACAGTGAGGGAAATTCTCCTTGTGCTATACTGTGCTAAAGCATTCATCATCAACCATCTTTAAAAAAACATTTTTTATAGGGACAGAAAACTATAGGTAGGGAGAGTGTCAGTGTGTTTTACTGTGCTAATCCTTGTTTGTAGGGACAGGGAAGGACAGTAAGGGAAATTCTCCTTGTGCTATACTGTGCTAAAGCATTCATCATCAACCATCTTTAAAAAAACATTTTTTATAGGGACAGAAAACTATAGGTAGGGAGAGTGTCGGTGTGTTTTACTGTGCTAATCCTTGTTTGTAGGGACAGGGAAGGACAGTGAGGGAAATTCTCCTTGTGCTATACTGTGCTAAAGCATTCATCATCAACCATCTTTAAAAAAACATTTTTTATAGGGACAGAAAACTATAGGTAGGGAGAGTGTCGGTGTGTTTTACTGTGCTAATCCTTGTTTGTAGGGACAGGGAAGGACAGTGAGGGAAATTCTCCTTGTGCTATACTGTGCTAAAGCATTCATCATCAACCATCTTTAAAAAAACATTTTTTATAGGGACAGAAAACTATAGGTAGGGAGAGTGTCAGTGTGTTTTACTGTGCTAATCCTTGTTTGTAGGGACAGGGAAGGACAGTGAGGGAAATTCTCCTTGTGCTATACTGTGCTAAAGCATTCATCATCAACCATCTTTAAAAAAACATTTTTTATAGGGACAGAAAACTATAGGTAGGGAGAGTGTCAGTGTGTTTTACTGTGCTAATCCTTGTTTGTAGGGACAGGGAAGGACAGTGAGGGAAATTCTCCTTGTGCTATACTGTCCTAAAGCATTCATCATCAACCATCTTTAAAAAAACATTTTTTATAGGGACAGAAAACTATAGGTAGGGAGAGTGTCAGTGTGTTTTACTGTGCTAATCCTTGTTTGTAGGGACAGGGAAGGACAGTGAGGAAAATTCTCCTTGTGCTATACCGTGCTAAAGCATTCATCATCAACCATCTTTAAAAAAAACATTTTTTATAGGGACAGAAAACTATAGGTAGGGAGAGTGTCAGTGTGTTTTACTGTGCTAATCCTTGTTTGTAGGGACAGGGAAGGACAGTGAGGGAAATTCTCCTTGTGCTATACTGTGCTAAAGCATTCATCATCAACCATCTTTAAAAAAACATTTTTTATAGGGACAGAAAACTATAGGTAGGGAGAGTGTCAGTGTGTTTTACTGTGCTAATCCTTGTTTGTAGGGACAGGGAAGGACAGTGAGGGAAATGCTCCTTGTGCTATACTGTGCTAAAGCATTCATCATCAACCATCTTTAAAAAAACATTTTTTATAGGGACAGAAAACTATAGGTAGGGAGAGTGTCAGTGTGTTTTACTGTGCTAATTCTTGTTTGTAGGGACAGGGAAGGACAGTGAGGGAAATTCTCCTTGTGCTATACTGTGCTAAAGCATTCATCATCAACCATCTTTAAAAAAACATTTTTTATAGGGACAGAAAACTATAGGTAGGGAGAGTGTCAGTGTGTTTTACTGTGCTAATCCTTGTTTGTAGGGACAGGGAAGGACAGTGAGGGAAATTCTCCTTGTGCTATACTGTGCTAAAGCATTCATCATCAACCATCTTTAAAAAAACATTTTTTATAGGGACAGAAAACTATAGGTAGGGAGAGTGTCAGTGTGTTTTACTGTGCTAATCCTTGTTTGTAGGGACAGGGAAGGACAGTGAGGGAAATTCTCCTTGTGCTATACTGTGCTAAAGCATTCATCATCAACCATCTTTAAAAAAACATTTTTTATAGGGACAGAAAACTATAGGTAGGGAGAGTGTCAGTGTGTTTTACTGTGCTAATCCTTGTTTGTAGGGACAGGGAAGGACAGTGAGGGAAATTCTCCTTGTGCTATACTGTGCTAAAGCATTCATCATCAACCATCTTTAAAAAAACATTTTTTATAGGGACAGAAAACTATAGGTAGGGAGAGTGTCAGTGTGTTTTACTGTGCTAATCCTTGTTTGTAGGGACAGGGAAGGACAGTGAGGGAAATTCTCCTTGTGCTATACTGTGCTAAAGCATTCATCATCAACCATCTTTAAAAAAACATTTTTTATAGGGACAGAAAACTATAGGTAGGGAGAGTGTCAGTGTGTTTTACTGTGCTAATCCTTGTTTGTAGGGACAGGGAAGGACAGTGAGGGAAATTCTCCTTGTGCTATACTGTGCTAAAGCATTCATCATCAACCATCTTTAAAAAAACATTTTTTATAGGGACAGAAAACTATAGGTAGGGAGAGTGTCAGTGTGTTTTACTGTGCTAATCCTTGTTTGTAGGGACAGGGAAGGACAGTGAGGGAAATTCTCCTTGTGCTATACTGTGCTAAAGCATTCATCATCAACCATCTTTAAAAAAACATTTTTTATAGGGACAGAAAACTATAGGTAGGGAGAGTGTCAGTGTGTTTTACTGTGCTAATCCTTGTTTGTAGGGACAGGGAAGGACAGTGAGGGAAATTCTCCTTGTGCTATACTGTGCTAAAGCATTCATCATCAACCATCTTTAAAAAAACATTTTTTATAGGGACAGAAAACTATAGGTAGGGAGAGTGTCAGTGTGTTTTACTGTGCTAATCCTTGTTTGTAGGGACAGGGAAGGACAGTGAGGGAAATTCTCCTTGTGCTATACTGTGCTAAAGCATTCATCATCAACCATCTTTAAAAAAACATTTTTTATAGGGACAGAAAACTATAGGTAGGGAGAGTGTCAGTGTGTTTTACTGTGCTAATCCTTGTTTGTAGGGACAGGGAAGGACAGTGAGGGAAATTCTCCTTGTGCTATACTGTGCTAAAGCATTCATCATCAACCATCTTTAAAAAAACATTTTTTATAGGGACAGAAAACTATAGGTAGGGAGAGTGTCAGTGTGTTTTACTGTGCTAATCCTTGTTTGTAGGGACAGGGAAGGACAGTGAGGGAAATTCTCCTTGTGCTATACTGTGCTAAAGCATTCATCATCAACCATCTTTAAAAAAACATTTTTTATAGGGACAGAAAACTATAGGTAGGGAGAGTGTCAGTGTGTTTTACTGTGCTAATCCTTGTTTGTAGGGACAGGGAAGGACAGTGAGGGAAATTCTCCTTGTGCTATACTGTGCTAAAGCATTCATCATCAACCATCTTTAAAAAAACATTTTTTATAGGGACAGAAAACTATAGGTAGGGAGAGTGTCAGTGTGTTTTACTGTGCTAATCCTTGTTTGTAGGGACAGGGAAGGACAGTGAGGGAAATTCTCCTTGTGCTATACTGTGCTAAAGCATTCATCATCAACCATCTTTAAAAAAACATTTTTTATAGGGACAGAAAACTATAGGTAGGGAGAGTGTCAGTGTGTTTTACTGTGCTAATCCTTGTTTGTAGGGACAGGGAAGGACAGTGAGGGAAATTCTCCTTGTGCTATACTGTGCTAAAGCATTCATCATCAACCATCTTTAAAAAAACATTTTTTATAGGGACAGAAAACTATAGGTAGGGAGAGTGTCAGTGTGTTTTACTGTGCTAATCCTTGTTTGTAGGGACAGGGAAGGACAGTGAGGGAAATTCTCCTTGTGCTATACTGTGCTAAAGCATTCATCATCAACCATCTTTAAAAAAACATTTTTTATAGGGACAGAAAACTATAGGTAGGGAGAGTGTCAGTGTGTTTTACTGTGCTAATCCTTGTTTGTAGGGACAGGGAAGGACAGTGAGGGAAATTCTCCTTGTGCTATACTGTGCTAAAGCATTCATCATCAACCATCTTTAAAAAAACATTTTTTATAGGGACAGAAAACTATAGGTAGGGAGAGTGTCAGTGTGTTTTACTGTGCTAATCCTTGTTTGTAGGGACAGGGAAGGACAGTGAGGGAAATTCTCCTTGTGCTATACTGTGCTAAAGCATTCATCATCAACCATCTTTAAAAAAACATTTTTTATAGGGACAGAAAACTATAGGTAGGGAGAGTGTCAGTGTGTTTTACTGTGCTAATCCTTGTTTGTAGGGACAGGGAAGGACAGTGAGGGAAATTCTCCTTGTGCTATACTGTGCTAAAGCATTCATCATCAACCATCTTTAAAAAAACATTTTTTATAGGGACAGAAAACTATAGGTAGGGAGAGTGTCAGTGTGTTTTACTGTGCTAATCCTTGTTTGTAGGGACAGGGAAGGACAGTGAGGGAAATTCTCCTTGTGCTATACTGTGCTAAAGCATTCATCATCAACCATCTTTAAAAAAACATTTTTTATAGGGACAGAAAACTATAGGTAGGGAGAGTGTCAGTGTGTTTTACTGTGCTAATCCTTGTTTGTAGGGACAGGGAAGGACAGTGAGGGAAATTCTCCTTGTGCTATACTGTGCTAAAGCATTCATCATCAACCATCTTTAAAAAAACATTTTTTATAGGGACAGAAAACTATAGGTAGGGAGAGTGTCAGTGTGTTTTACTGTGCTAATCCTTGTTTGTAGGGACAGGGAAGGACAGTGAGGGAAATTCTCCTTGTGCTATACTGTGCTAAAGCATTCATCATCAACCATCTTTAAAAAAACATTTTTTATAGGGACAGAAAACTATAGGTAGGGAGAGTGTCAGTGTGTTTTACTGTGCTAATCCTTGTTTGTAGGGACAGGGAAGGACAGTGAGGGAAATTCTCCTTGTGCTATACTGTGCTAAAGCATTCATCATCAACCATCTTTAAAAAAACATTTTTTATAGGGACAGAAAACTATAGGTAGGGAGAGTGTCAGTGTGTTTTACTGTGCTAATCCTTGTTTGTAGGGACAGGGAAGGACAGTGAGGGAAATTCTCCTTGTGCTATACTGTGCTAAAGCATTCATCATCAACTAGACTTGTGCACAACGGAAAAATTCGTTCCGTTTCGGTTCGTTTCTTTCCGGTCCTGTTGATTCGTAATCATTCGTAATTTTGCTAGACGGGATTTTTCGTGTTCGGACTCATTCGTATTTTTGCAAGCGACATTTTTCGTTGAATTTTTTGTTGCTTTATAATTCGTACTTTCGGTAGAGTACGTTGTTTTTCGTTGATTCTGGACACAACTCCTACTTTCGTAACTTTTTTTGGGTTCGTTGATTCGTAATTTTCCGTGTCTCTCTCACAACGACGCTGCCTATTATGCCTAATGTGCTTCGAATGGATTTGTACTTTTCTAAATACATAGCGGTTATTTGTAACGATTCGAAATCTCGTATTTTACTTTCGTTTTTTACATGCGGCTATAGGCTCCGCCCCTGTACACCATTTTGAGAGGGTTCAGCACGGTGAGGGAGAAGCAGAGAGCAGAGCAGAGTGTTATTGTGCTTCGAATGGATTCGAAATCTCGTATTTTACTTTCGTTTTTTACATGCGGCTATAACCTCCGCCCCTGTACACCATTTTGAGAGGGAGTTCAGCACGGTGTGGGAGAAGCAGAGAGCAGAGCAGAGTGAGTGTTATTGTGCTTCGTATGGATTCGTACATTCGTAACTTTTTCATAACGAATTATGCCGAAGACATTCGGGCATTCGCTATTTGCGGTATAATTTATTTCGGATTCGGTCTTATTCGTAATTGCTTTGTTCGGAAATTCGAATGCTTCCGAATGTCCGAAAGTTGCTAAATTCGGACGAATTTCAATTTGTTACGAAACGAATTGCACAAGCCTATCATCAACCATCTTTAAAAAAACATTTTTTATAGGGACAGAAAACTATAGGTAGGGAGAGTGTCAGTGTGTTTTACTGTGCTAATCCTTGTTTGTAGGGACAGGGAAGGACAGTGAGGGAAATTCTCCTTGTGCTATACTGTGCTAAAGCTTTAATCATCAACCATCTTTAAAAAAACATTTTTTATAGGGACAGAAAACTATAGGTAGGGAGAGTGTCAGTGTGTTTTACTGTGCTAATCCTTGTTTGTAGGGACAGGGAAGGACAGTGAGGGAAATTCTCCTTGTGCTATACTGTGCTAAAGCATTCATCATCAACCATCTTTAAAAAAACATTTTTTATAGGGACAGAAAACTATAGGTAGGGAGAGTGTCAGTGTGTTTTACTGTGCTAATCCTTGTTTGTAGGGACAGGGAAGGACAGTGAGGGAAATTCTCCTTGTGCTATACTGTGCTAAAGCATTCATCATCAACCATCTTTAAAAAAACATTTTTTATAGGGACAGAAAACTATAGGTAGGGAGAGTGTCAGTGTGTTTTACTGTGCTAATCCTTGTTTGTAGGGACAGGGAAGGACAGTGAGGGAAATTCTCCTTGTGCTATGCTGTGCTAAAGCATTCATCATCAACCATCTTTGAAATCCTTGTTTTTTGGACAGTCAGGGAAATTGTCATTGTGCTATTCTGTGTGAAAGCAATCATCCTCAACCATATTTAGAAATCCTTAAGTAAAGGGACAGAGAAGGACACCTGAAGGTAGCCCTTATTGCTTTTTTCCCATCTCCCTGCAGGCCATCCATTAGAATGTCTGGAAGGCAAACAAGGAGAGGCAGACAGTCAGGAGGCAATAAAAGAGGGCAAGCAGGCTCTGTGTCTGGGGGCAACAGTGCTGGTCGTGGACGCGGTGCATTGTCATCAGCACATGGCCATGGGACACGCTTGTCCTTCTTTTCGGCAGCTGGACATGTTGAGCCACATCATGCCGAAGACTTGGTAGAGTGGATGACCAAGCCCTCCTCCTCCTCCTCATCCTCTCTCACCCAGGCTCAGGGTACTGGCAAAGCAGCTGCCAAAGCGTCCTCTTCCCTGGTATCAATGTCAGACTCATCATCAGTCACTCCTTCCCTAGACCCACCATGTCCTCCTCCTGAGGAGTCCCCCGAACTGTTTGAGCACAGTGTTGGGTACATGCTCCAGGAGGATGCCCAGCGTTTCGAAGGGTCTGATGATGAAACCCAGCTACAGGAAGGCAGTAGCGTGAGAGCAGACAGAGGGGATTCTCAAGAAGGACACCAATCTGGCAGTCATGTTCCAGCAGCTGCAGCATACTGCCAGATTGGCTCCAGTGATGAGGAGGGAGGGGATGATGAGGTCACTGACTCCACGTGGGTGCCTAATAGGAGAGAGGAGGAGGAGGAGGATGAGGAGGATGCACATCTCCAACGAGGCAGGATGCCCTTTGGTGGCCAGCGTAAGGGCAGTACACCGACGGAATCACACCGCAGAGCTCCGCCTGTGCAGGGCGCTGCCTCTGCCCGTCATTCAAAAAGTTCTTTGGTGTGGGCCTTTTTTGAGGCTAGTGCATCAGATCGCACAGCTGCTGTTTGCAACATATGTCTCAAGCGTATATCGCGTGGCCAAAACATCAGCCGCTTGGGTACCACATGCCTGACCAGACATATGTTGACCTGCCATGCAGCTCGTTGGCAAGCCTACCTCAAAGACCCACACCAAAGAACAAAGCGGACTTCTCCTTGCACCGCATCAGCTGGGATCTCCAACCCCACTATAACTTCAGTCCTCTCTGAAACATGCACTGAGAGGAATGAAGGTGTAGAATTAGGTGTGTCACAGCCAAGTACTTGCGGCCACTCTGCTAGCAGTACACCGACGTCCGATTCTAGCAGGCAAATTTCCCTGCCCCAGCTGCTGGACCGTCGAAAGAAGTTCACTCCCAGCCATCCACATGCCCAGCGGTTGAATGCTAGCTTGGCTAAATTGCTAGCGCTTCAACTGCTGCCTTTTCAGTTGGTAGACTCGGCCCCCTTCCGTGAGTTTGTGCAATGTGCGGTTCCTCAGTGGCAGGTTCCCAAACGCCACTTTTTCTCACGGAAGGCTATTCCGGCTCTCTACCGGCATGTGGAAGGCAATGTCTTGGCCTCGCTGGACAGGGCGGTCAGCGGTAAGGTGCATATTACCGCTGACTCATGGTCCAGCAGGCATGGACAGGGACGTTACCTTTCTTTCACGGCCCATTGGGTCACTCTTTTGGCAGCTGGGAAGGATGCAGGACAAGGTGCAGTAGTGTTGGAGGTTGTTCCACCGCCGCGCCTCCAAAATGCTACTACTGGTTGTGACACACCTCTCTCCTCCACCCCCTCCTCTTCTTCTTCCTCCATGGCCTCTTCCTGTGGTTTGTCCTCGGAACCAGCGGTGCTCCGTAGGCGTTCAAGGGGCTACGCAAGTACGCAGGCAAAAAGATGCCATGCCGTGCTTGCGCTGGTGTGTTTGGGGGACAGAAGCCACACTGGGGCAGAGGTCCTGTCTGCTCTGCAGGGCCAGGCCGAGAGGTGGTTGACGCCACGCCAGCTTAAGCCAGGAATGGTGGTTTGCGACAATGGCACCAACCTCCTCTCCGCCCTCCGACAGGGACAACTGACCCATGTGCCCTGTGTGGCTCACGTCCTTAACCTGGTGGTGCAGCGGTTCTTGGGCAGGTACCCGGGCTTACAGGATGTCCTGAGGCAGGCCAGGAAAGTCTGTGTGCATTTCCGCAGATCTTATAATGCCAGTGCTCGCCTGGCTGAGCTGCAAAAGGAGTTGAACCTGCCCAAGAACCGCCTTATATGTGACATGCCAACCAGGTGGAACTCAACGTTGGCCATGCTGCAGCGGCTGCACACGCAGCAGAGGGCCATCAATGAGTACCTGTGCGACTACGGCACCAGGACAGGGTCAGGGGAGCTTGGTTTTTTTTCTCCACGCCAGTGGGGCATGATCAGGGATGCATGCACTGTCCTGGCACCATTTGAGGAGGCCACGAGGATGGTGAGCAGTGACAGTGCATGCATCAGTGACACTGTACCTCTTGTCCACCTGTTGGAGCACACGCTGCGTGGAATAATGGACAGGGCACTTGAGGCAGAACAGAGGCAGGAAGAGGAGGACTTCCTTGCCTCTCAAGGCCCCCTTTACCCAGACAGTGTTCCTTCTGTCCCACCCATCGCACAGGAAGAGGAGGAGGAGGAGGATGAGGAGGAGGAGGAGGATTGTGTCAGCATGGAGGTGGAGGCTGGCACTCAGCATCATCAGCAGCAGTCTTTTAGGGATGATTTACAGTCCCAAGAAACCAGTGGACTTGTACGTGGCTGGGAGGAGGTGGCTGCGGATCATGTCGTCCTTAGTGACCCAGAGGACTCCGGACCGAATGCCTCAGCTAACCTACGCTGCATGGCCTCCCTGATCCTGCAAAGTCTGCGGAAGGATCCTCGTATTCTTCGGATCAAGGAGAGGGACCATTACTGGCTGGCCACTCTCCTTGATCCACGGTACAAGGGTAAGGTTGCGGACCTTATGTTACCGTCGCAGAGGGAGCAGAGGATGAGACAACTCCGGGAGGCCTTGCAGAAAGGTCTGTGCAACGCGTTCCCAGAGACTGGGAGGTTACAAACTCCTGGTCCTGGACAACGAGTTGCTGAGGCTTCAGCCAGTCAAAGAAGGAGCGGTGGGGAAGGTGGCCGTCTGACCGATGCGTTCAGACAATTCTTTAGTCCGCAGCCCCAAAGTATGATCGGTTCCAGCAACCATCGCCAGCGTCTGATAAACATGGTGCAGGAATATCTAGGGGCAAGGTCAAACTTGGACACCTTCCCCACCGAAAATCCTCTGGCTTACTGGGTCTTGAGGATGGATCACTGGCCAGAGCTTGCACAGTATGCAATTGAGCTACTGGCCTGTCCTGCATCCAGCGTTCTTTCGGAACGCACATTCAGTGCTGCTGGAGGATTTGTCACGGATCACAGGGTGCGCCTGTCCACCGACTCGGTTGATCGACTGACTTTCATCAAGATGAACCAGTCTTGGATCACCACCAGCTACCACACACCTGATGCTGATATAACAGACTAATTGATTTTAACATGTCACATCCCTTCAAGACTGATGCTGATGCTGAGTGCCTGTGCTGTTATGTTGACTGGCTATCCTCCTCCTCCGAGTCCTCAATGATACGATTGATGATGATAGCTTGGAAGATCATTTTTGTTTATGGGTGCCGCCACCAGTGGCTAAGGCCCAATTTTTCAGCCCCTGTTTAACAGGGGCGTGTAATTACAATTTTTGAAGCAATACTTTGCAACAGGGCTCATTGCTGTGCTCCAAGTACAGTATCTGTGAGGGGTTGCAGTGTTGTGCCACCAGTGCCTAAGGCCCAATTTTTCAGCCCCTGTTCAACAGGGGCATGTAATTACAATTCTTGATCTAATAATTCACAGCAGGGCCCATTGCTGCACCCACCAAGAGTAACTCTGAGGGCTTACAGTGTTGTGGCAACGCCACCACCACCACCACCACGAAAGGCCCAATTTTTCAGCCCCTGTTCAAAAGGGGCATGTAATTACAATTCTTGATCTAATAATTCACAGCAGGGCCCATTCCTGCACCCACCAAGAGTAACTCTGAGGGCTTACAGTGTTGTGGCAACACCACCACCACCACCACCACCACGAAAGGCCCAATTTTTCAGCCCCTGTTCAACAGGGGCATGCAATTACAATTCTTGATCTAATAATTCACAGCAGGGCCCATTGCTGCACCCACCAAGAGTAACTGTCAGGGCTTACAGTGTTGTGGCACCAGCACCACCATCAAAGGCCCAATTTTTACTACCACTGTTCAACAATTATATGTAATTACAATTCCTGATATAATAGTTGACAGCAGGGCGTTCCAGCACCAACCAAGAGTAACTGTGAGTGCTTACAGTGTTGTGCCAACACCAACAACTAAGGGGCCTATTTCTGCAGAGTATATACGGCAGGTCCCTACTTTCAAACATCCAACTTACAAACGACTCCTACTTGCAAACGCAAGAAGACAACAGGAAGTGAGAGGAAATCTACCCCTAGGAAGGAAAATTCTCTCCTGTAAGAATTAATATGGGAGAAAGGTGTCTCCTCTGTACTGATGCTTTATCACCAATCCTTGTTTCAAGAAAAACACCACATTTCAAAAACAGTTGTCATTGGGACGGAAAGTGAGGTGAAATGTTCTGAACAGGGGCACAGACAGCAAAACAAATGTTACAGGGGTGATAACCCTTACCTATGTTTTCCAAAAAGTTTAAAAATAGATTTTTGGGCTGGAGCTACACTTAAACAATGTACCTGTTCAAAATTACAAACAGATTCTACATAAGAACAAACCTACAGTCCCTGTCTTGTATGCACCGCCTGTATACGGCTGTTCAGAGTATATAGGGCCTTTTTTATTTTGTGTGCGGTGTTCCCCTTAATATCCATACAAGACCCAAAGGGGCTGGTAATGGGCTGGGGTAGGGGGGGTCATGGGGTAGCTATGCCATTTTTCTTAAAGATTTTCATCCATATTACCGGGACCAGACATTACATTAAAGCCGCAAGCAGTTTTAAATGGCTTTTTTTCCCTTTAGAAGTGTCATTTTGTGCAGGGACAGTTCTAAACACGGGAAACACGTGGCACTTCACAGGCATACTTTAGACACCCCCCAGGTACGATATTTAAAGGAATATTTGACTTTTTTTTTTTTTTCACTTTATGCATCATTAAAACGACTGCTCCCGAAAAACGACCGTTTTTAAAACTTCTTTTTGCATTGATACATGTCCCCTGGTGCAGAACCCGGGTTCCCAAACCCTTTTTAGGACAATAACATGCATAATAGTCGTTATAATTAGCACTTTAGAATTCGAACGTTCGCATCCATTGTATTTAATAGGGTTCTAATGTTCGTACGAACTTTCGGTCCGTTCGCGGGTTCTGGTGCGAACCGAAC
Source organism: Rana muscosa (assembly GCA_029206835.1). Lineage (NCBI taxonomy): Eukaryota > Metazoa > Chordata > Amphibia > Anura > Ranidae > Rana > Rana muscosa. The sequence goes on from CM055116.1 coordinate 727,108,423, forward strand.
CCGGGGGTGTTCGGCTCATCACTACTAGGGACGAGAACCAGTGGAGGGAGGTAACTCGCTGCAGGACTCAAAATTGTAAGAACACTGCTCAACTTTTTAAACCAGGAGGATATGGGCATGTGGCACGGTTTGCTTTTATCTCTGTAAAGTGAAGGTAGGCAGGAGAAAAGGGTCCGTGTGCTACACATATATATATATATAATTATATATATATATATATATATATATATATATATATATATACAGTATATATATATATATATATATACAGTATATATATATATATATATGTAGCGCTCACCCCATTTAGGGGTGCTATATACCCAAATTTAGGGGCTGGTCTGAGATAGTAGTTAGGCTCAGACCGTTCTCAATTTGTAGGCTGTGCTGTTTATTTCCAGGATGGTATACTGGTGTGCAGTTCCCTGTGGCCTATAGGTGGCACTGCCATAATGGATCAGGGTTGAACCGCTAGTATTAGTGCTGTGCCTTGGGTGTCCTCTCTCGGCAGCAGTACAGTGGGTGTGGTCGACCTGCTGTGCATGCTGGGAGAGGATACATAAGGGGCAGACGCCGCCTGGGAGGGGTCTTCGGGGTTTGGTCTTCGTCTTCGGAGGAGGAGGAGAGCCCAAGTGCGTGGCATGGCCCTTCAGGCCATGGGACCACATGTGCACCGGTCCCAGGCACCTTTAGTCCTGGGGCTGCATCTTCAGCATTGGGCCCAGCACCTTTAGCTGGAGCCGGCTTTGAGGAGGAGAAGTCCCAGGGTGTCTCTTGCGAGGGAGCCCACTTCTAAGAAGAGGAGGCCGGGGGAGGAACTTTCTGATGGACCGTGAGAGTTCACAGTGAAGGAAGGGGCCCGGTAACTCTCTGGAGGGATTCTTCTATCCACCAAGGGCCTAGTAATATGCTGCTGCTGGCACCAGAGGCGGCTCTAGGCTTTGTGAGGCCTTAGGCAAAACTTAGACATGAGGCCCCACTCACGCCCATAATGGGGAAAAATAATTCAAGCAAGAAAAATGGCTGCAGAAAATGCATGGATCTAGCACACAGGTGATCAGCACCACTTCCAGGGCACCCTCCTCACCCATCAGACATATTCAGCCAATGCAAGAGGGGGAGAGAGTGGGAGGTGATAAAGAGAGAGGGGTGATAGAGATCCGATGGCGCCGACATTAGTATTGATCACAGGCAAATTAGGCGGCCGCAAGGCCTCTGTGAGTGTGAGGCCTTAGGCGATCGCCTAATTTGCCTAATTAAAGAGCAGCCTCTGGCTGGCACCTGTCCTTAAGTACCAGAAGCTAAGAGGTTCGGAGTCTGATAGATTCTGTGGCAGAGAGTATCCCGATCGCATCTAGGAAAGAACTTGATCAAACGTCCGAGCATCACTTTGGATCCACTTGGTAGGAGACTATCCGGATGAGCTAAACCTACTCTGGGATAGAGTAGTGATAGTGATATCCATTTGTGCCTGGACTAACCTCCCAAAACCTTGCTGTCCTGTCTCTCATTCACCCTTTTCCTATCTGCTGAACATTGAGAAAATAAACCCAACGTTGGAGTTTAAAGTGGTGCGGACATTGGAATTACTGGGGGGCAGTGCCATCTTAAGAGCATTATAGGCCCCCGGGCAATACAGTGCACTGGGGCCCTGTCTACACAACCACGCACAAGAATAAAAATGCAAATTATCAATAAGGCTATATTTATTGGTACCTGATTCCTATACTGACCACTACACTGACCCTTACACTGACCTACATGATTCCTTCACTGTCCACTACACTGACCTACATGATTCCTACACTGACCACTACACTGACCCTTACACTGACCTACATGATTCCTACACTGACCCTTACACTGACCTACATGATTCCTACACTGACCCTTACACTGACCTACATGATTCCTACACTGACCCTTACACTGACCTACATGATTCCTACCACTGACCCACGTGATTCCTACACTGATCCTTACACAATAGTACTTACCAGCCTGATTCCTACACTGACCACTACACTAAGCTACCTGATTCCTACACTGATCTACCTAACCACTATACTAACCTACCTGATTCCTACACTGACCACTACACTAACCTACCTGATTCCGATTCTGACCATTACACTGACCTACATGATTCCTACACTATCCACTACACTGACCCTTACACTGACTTACATGATTCCTACACTGACCTACATGATTCCTACACTGTCCACTACACTGACCCTTACACTGACCTACATGATTCCTACACTGACCACTACACTAACCTACCTGATTCCTATACTGACCATTACACTGACCTACATGATTCCTACACTATCCACTACACTGACCCTTACACTGACTTACATGATTCCTACACTGACCTACATGATTCCTACACTGTCCACTACACTGACCCTTACACTGACCTACATGATTCCTACACTGACCCTTACACTGACCTACATGATTCCTACACTGACCACTACACTGACCTACGTGATTCCTACACTAACCACTACACTGACCTACATGATTCCTAGACTGACCCTTGCACTGACCTACATGATTCCTACACTGTCCACTACACTGACCTACATGATTCCTACACTGACCTACATGATTCCTACACTGTCCACTACACTGACCCTTATGCCGCGTACACGATCGTTTTTAATGTCATTTTCAAAAACGACGTTTTTCTTGACGTGATTTTTCTTGTTTCCTCTCAAGCCTGTCTTGCATACACACGTTCATTAAAAAAACGCTCGAGCAAAGCGCAGTGACGTAGAACACGTACAACGCCACTATAAAGGGGAAGTTCCGTTCGAATGGCGCCACCCTTCATGTTAGTAAAGTTTGTTGAGCGACGATTCGTGCTTTTCAGCCTCTTGCTTTTCAGTCCGTTACAGCGTGATGAATGTGCTATCTCCATTATGAACGCTAGTTTTACCAGAACGAGCCCTCCCGTCTCATACTTGATTCTGAGCATGCGCATTTTTTTCCCCTCGTAAAAGCATACACACTACCGTTTTTCACGTCGTTAAAAAAAACGACGTGAAAAAATGGAGCAGGTTTTCATTTTTTTTAGGCCATTTTTCACGTCATTAAAAATGCTCTGGAGCCTACACACAATCGTTTTTAATGCCTAATTTAAAAAATTGAATTTTTCACGTTGTGTAAAACGGTCGTGAAAAACGGTTGTGTGTATGCGGCATTACACTGACCTACATGATTCCTACACTGACCCTTACACTGACCTACATGTTTCCTACACTGACCCTTACACTGACCTACGTGATTCCTACACTGATCCTTATGCCGCGTACACACGATCATTTTTCCCGTCTGGAAAAATTAAATTTTTTCTTTTGGACGAGAAAAACGACCGTGTGTGGGCTTTTTGTCATTTTTCCCGACGGGAAAAACGGCATTAATCACAACGAGAAAAATTAGAACATGCTCTAATTTTTCTCGTCGTGATTCCCGTCATTTCCCATAGGAAAACACTGCCGGGAGCCTACACACAGTCGTTTTTTTCGACCAAGAAAAAAAATGTCATTTAAAACGGCCGTGTGTAGGGGAACAAGCTGTACCTCGTTTTTCACATCGATTTTCTCGACGGTGTTTTCACCGTCGAAAAAATCGATCGTGTGTACACGGCATTACACAATAGTACTTACCAGCCTGATTCCTACACTGACCACTACACTAAGCTACCTGATTCCTACACTGATCTACCTAACCACTATACTAACCTACCTGATTCCTATACTGACCATTACACTGACCTACATGATTCCTACACTATCCACTACACTGACCCTTACACTGACTTACATGATTCCTACACTGACCTACATGATTCCTACACTGTCCACTACACTGACCCTTACACTGACCTACATGATTCCTACACTGACCCTTACACTGACCGACATGATTCCTACACTGACCCTTGCACTGACCTACATGATTCCTACACTGAACCTTACACTGACCTACATGATTCCTACACTGACCCTTACACTGACCTACATGATTCCTACACTGACCACTACACTGACCTACATGATTCCTACACTGACCACTACACTGACCTACATGATTCCTACACTGACCCTTACACTGACCTACATGATTCCTACACTGACCACTACACTGACCTACATGATTCCTACACTGACCACTACACTGACCTACATGATTCCTACACTGACCACTACACTGACCTACATGATTCCTAGACTGACCCTTGCACTGACCTACATGATTCCTACACTGACCACTACACTGATCCTTACACTGACCTACATGATCCCTAGACTGATCACTACACTTACCTACCTCTCCACTACACTGACTGACCTGATTCCTATACTGACCAGTACATTGACCTACCTGTCCACTACATTGACCATTACACTACACTGTCCACTACAATACCCACTACACTACACTGACCACACACACTGCACTGACCACTACAACACACACTACCCTGACCACTACAAAACACACACTACACTGACCACTACAACACACACTACACTACACTGACCACTGCAATACACACTACGCTGACCACTGCAACACACACTACGTTGACCACTGCAACACACACTACACTGACCACTGCAACACACACAAACTACACTGACCACTACAACACACACACTACACACTACACACTATACTGACCACTACAACACACACACTACACTGACCACTACAACACACTACACTGACCACTGCAACACACACTACACTGACCACTGCAACACACACAAACTACACTGACCACTACAACACACACACTACAACACACACACTACAACACACACTACACTGAACACTACAACACACTACACTGACCACTACAACACACTACACTACACTGACCACTGCAACACACCCTACACTGACCACTACAACACACACTACACTGACCACTACAACACACACTACACTGACCACTGCAACACACACACTACACTGACTACTACAACACACACACACACCACACTGACCACTACAACACACACACACACACACCACACTGACCACTACAACACACACACACTACACTGCAACACACACTACACTAAACACTACAACACACACACACACACACACACACTAGACTGATCACTGTAATACACACTACACTGCAACACACACTACGCTACACTGACCACTACAACACACACACACACTACACTACACTGACCACTACAACACACTAAACTACACTTATCACTGCAACACACCCTACACTGACCACTGCAACACACACTACACTGACCACTACAACACACTACACTGACCACTGCAACACACACACTACACTGACCACTAAAACACACACACTACACTGACCACTACAACACACTACACTGACCACTACAACACACACTACACTGACCACTACAACACACACTACACTGACCACTACAACACACACTACACTGACCACTGCAACACATCCGCACTACACTGACCACTACAACACACACTACACTGACCACTACAACAATGACCACTGCAACACACCCTACACTGACCACTGCAACACACACACTACACTGACCACTAGAACTCACACGCACTACACTGACCACTACAACACACACACACTACACTGACCACTACAACACACACACACTACACTGACCACTACAACACACACACACTACACTGATCACTGCAATACACACTACACTGCAACACACACTACACTGACCACTACAACACACTACACTACACTGACCACTGCAATACACACTACACTGACAACTGGAAGCCTACAGGCATGGAGAGGTAACCAACAGCCAGAAGGTTCGCTTGTGGATCATGGAAGGGCACCAGCGACCATGCTGGGGAGGATAGAATCCCTGTCTGGAAGTGTAGCGCCCGATGGCTGCAGGCTATGGGCAGAGACGCGGCCGTGTCTAATAGATGGTGGTACCTGCGGTGCGGGAGAACGTGGGGCCGGCCTAGGCCAAGCTGGGGTCCGAGGGGTCTACCAAACGGAGCCATGTCTTTTGAAAGCAGAGAGCCAAGGACCAGGGGTGCCGAGCTGAGCCGAAGGTGTCCGATGCGCGACAGTGACGTCAGTGCCGAGCGGTAGGTGGAAGAGGAAAGCCGCACATGACTCCATTCGCCCAATCACAGGGGCAGCCAGAAACTAAACATGGCGGCTGAAGCGCAGGCCGCGGGGACACATGAAATAGAACGTTTGGGGGACAGGGCCGGGATTTCAACGCCACTGGTTCCTGGGCATGGTCGCTGGGCAGGTGGGGCCCCCCAGGCAAGTGGGGCTCCCGGGCAACTGCCCAGCGTGCCCATGCGAAAAGACGGCCCCGCTGGGGGGAATACAGAGACTTGTCCCTATATCCTAGGAGACGAGAACCAACTGACGGAAGAACCTAGCTCTGGTGCCCAAATACATAACACCGCTTAACCTCCTCATCCAGGAGGGTACGGGCATATAGTACGGTGTGCCTTTTTCCTGCAATTGAGCCAAAGCAAGGGAAAAGGGTCCGTGTGCTACATATTTATAGTAAAGAAAATAATCACCCCCTTTAAAATAATTACATTTTGTTGCTTTGCAGCCTGAAATGAAGACAGACAGTTTTTGTTCGAAGTGAAAGATATAACGCCAACATGTCAAAATGAAAAAAGACGTTGGAAAAAAGGATTACCCCCTTATGTCAGTATTTTGTTGGACCGCATTTTGCTTTAATTACAGTCTTTAAGCCGTGTACACACGATCGGTTTTACCGATGAAAACAGTCTGATGGACTTTTCTCATCGGACAAACCGATCGTGTATGGGCCCCATCGGTCTTTTTTCCATCGGTGAGAAAAAATTCTGATCGTCTGTGTGGAACTCCATCGGACAAAAAACCCACGCATGCTCAGAATCAAGTCGACGCATGCTCAGAAGCATGTCCGGTGCGCGACAATGACGTCAGCGCCGAGTGGTAGGTGGAAGAGGAAAGCCGCACATGACTCCATTCACCCAATCACAGGGGCAGCCAGAAACTAAACATGGCGGCTGGAGCGCAGGCCGCGGGGACACATGAAATAGAAAGTTTGGGGGACAGGGCCGGGATTTCAACGCCACTGGTTCCTGGGCATGGTCGCTGGGCAGGTGAGGCCCCCCAGGCAAGTGGGGCCCCCGGGCAACTGCCCAGCGTGCCCATGCGAAAAGACGGCCCTGCTGGGGGGAATACAGAGACTTGTCCCTATATCCTAGGAGACGAGAACCAACTGACGGAAGAACCTAGCTGTGGGACCCAAATACATAACACCGCTTAACCTCCTCATCCAGGAGGGTACGGGCATATAGTACGGTGTGCCTTTTTCCTGCAATTGAGCCAAAGCAAGGGAAAAGGGTCCGTGTGCTACATATTTATAGTAAAGAAAATAATCACCCCCTTTAAAATAATCACATTTTGTTGCTTTGCAGCCTGAAATGAAGACAAACAGTTTTTGTTCCAAGTGAAAGATATAACGCCAACATGTCAGAATGAAAAAAAACTTTGGAAAAAAGGATTATCCCCTTATGTCAGTATTTTGTTGGACCGCATTTTGCTTTAATTACAGCCTTTAAGCCGTGTACACACGATCGGTTTTACCGATGAAAACAGTCCGATGGACTTTTCTCATCGGACAAACCGATCGTGTATGGGCCCCATCGGTCTTTTTTCCATCGGTGAGAAAAAATAGAACATGTTTTAAATTTATCCGATGGGCAAAAAACCGATAGCAAATTCCGATCGTCTGTGTGGAACTCCATCGGACAAAAAAGCCACGTATGCTCAGAATCAAGTCGACGCATGCTCAGAAGCATTGAACTTAATTTTTCTCGGCTTGTCCGGGCGTTTTACGTCACAGCGTTTTGGACGGTCGGATTTTTAACTGATGGTGTGTAGGCAAGACTGATGGAAGTCAGCTTCATCGGATTATCGATGGAAAAATCCATCGGTTTAAAATCCATAGGAAATCCGATCGTGTGTACAGGGCTTTAGTCTGTTGGGATATGTCTCTACTAACTTTTCACATCTAGACTTTGCAATATTTGTCCACTCTTCTTTGTGGAACTGCACAAGTTCAACTAAATTTGATGGTGACTGTTTGTGGACTGCAGTCTTCAAGTGATTCCACAGATTTTCAATGTGGTTTAAGTCTGGGCTCTGACTAAGTCATGCAAGGATATTCACTTTTTTCTCCTTCATCCACTGTGTGGTCATTTTTTTCTGTGTGCTTTGGGTCATGTAAACCTTCTTCCCATTGACAGCAGATTTTCCTGAAGAATTTGATGGTATTTCGCCCCATCCATTTTTCTTCTATCCTGACAAGTGCTCCAGTTCCTGCTGCAGAAAATCATCCCCATAACAGGATATTACCACCTCAATGCTTTACTGTAGGAATGGTGTTATTTGGATGGTGAGCTGTATTGGATTTCCGCCAGACATATCATTTGATGTTGAGGCCAAATAATTAAATTTTAGTCTCATCTGAACACCTTGAAGATTCTGAAGTCAAATGAAAAAAGGTGTTATGGTCAGATGAGACTAAAATTAAATTATTTGGCCTCAACACCAACCTGTTCCCCTGAGGATGCGCTGTGATGCAAAACTAGTTTGGCGCGACCACGAGCGTGTGCCATGTCCTTCACGCCCGCTGATGCAGGTTGTCTGTGAGGCTCCATTCGGTTTGAATGCTTTTTATTGAATCATATGGGTACCTTGTGGTGTTTTTAACAATAAACGTGTACTAGCAGTATTCTTGCTATGTGCGGCCTATGTTTTACTTGTAGATCCAAAGTTGTGGTGTTGGAACTGGGGAATATCATATGTTAAAACCCAGTGGACCATACGGATTCCATTTAGAGACACCCGGAGGGGTCCATTATTTCTCACGTGTGTTAGATTTCTGGAATTGGTGATCACAACCCTCTGGCAACCCTCTGGCAAGAGGCAAGAGGGCTGATTGTGGTGGGGGGGGGGGGGGCATGTGTGCATGGTGAAATTCCTAAACCGTTCACGTGGTTTGCCACCCGGTGGGATATATCATTATCTTGTCAAAAATTAGATACACCTTCATTCCACTATATGTTTTCATTGCTATTAGCACATGGACTTATTTCTATATTGAGCTTTATGGACTATTCGATTCACTGTTTTATTGTACATTGATACATTTTCAGTATTTAATTTCTTGCATAGTAACCAGAAGCGCACTATTATTTATGTATATATACATGTTCTAGACCTGTCCACAAATCGTTATCTCCTGGAACAGTCTGTTCAATATACTAGAAACCTACTTCAGTCTTCAGGCTCCAAAGACCCCTGAAGTTTGTCTCTTGAGCTTTCTAAATAACTTTGTTCATCATACTTATACTTGCACTATGTTCAGACTCATTCTCTTTTAAGCCAGGAAGACAATTCCTAATTGCATAAATGCTACTCCCCAAATCTACAAGTGCATTGTCAAGTGAATTCAGAACTTACAAAATATACAGTAAAATAATCCATATGGGTAGGGCATGCCCTAAAACATTTTCTAAGATATGACAACCCTGGATGGACATTGTAACGAGCCCCTTGCTCGCTCGGTTCCACTCTCCCGACACTCCTCTGCTACTATTGGATCATATTGCAGATCGCAACGTCTGATGGTTCGGTCATCCGATGCTCCGGGATTCAAGCTACAGCTATGTGACATTCTAATCCATTTGTGATAGCTCAGAACAAACACCAGGCAGGCTGTATGTAAGTTCAAACAAGAATCTTCTTTTATTGGATGCACACACACTCTTATACAGCAGTTTGAACACCCTGCCCACAACAACCACTTTCCTATTGGTCAATTGTAAAGTCCATTGTATTTCGCAATTAGCTTCTCTTGGCCATGCAAATAAGGACTTGAAACAGGGTCAGCAGGGATTGGTCCGATAGCTTGAATAGGAGAACTGAGATGTGTATTGACACAGAAGCCCCAGGGGGTAATTAAAGTACATAAACAAACAGTCAAACACAGAACAATGCTTTTCTTCTAGACCATGGAGCCGTCTGGAGGGGGGGGGGTTAGCCTTAAGACAGGGCAGAAGACCCCCCACTGTGTAATAGATTCAAAGGAGAAATACTTCAGTATTCCAAGGTCCATGACAGACATGTCTACAGCCCATTTTTCTGACTCTTCACCATAATTGGCAGTGTAGGTCTCCATGGAACATCAGTTGCTGTATACCTGTCTACCACCATAGTACAATATTAATGTACAGTATGTATCTTTCTGCATATAGAGGGAGAGAGCATTGTATGTATGTTTGAGTGCATGAATGTACGTGTAAGAATGTAAACCTTATTGTTCAGGCTCTGTGCAGCATAGATTTAAATACCTAGACATAGCTGTTGTTGTTGTTTCTACTGTACAGGTAAATTCAGGTAACCACTACAGGTAAAAGAATAAATATACACCTTTCAAAAAAATAACTTTTAAGACAATGCAATGTGGTACTGGGAAAAAAAAGGGGCTATACTATGAATCAATTTTGCTACTGGCATATTTGTATGAAGGTGAAAGCTGTAACATACATAAGAGTATATAGCTTTTAGATCTGATGTGGCTACTATTTCCATCATTTCACCAGTAAAGATCTATTACTGCTGAATAACTAGCCAGTATCACTGTAGAAACTTACTAAAAAAGCCTTTTTATTAAGTTGAAAAGCAATTCGAAGGATTGGTATTTTTTCCATGTTGCCCTCCAAGTTGTATTATTATTATATTATTATTTTTAAGCATTTTATGAAATTGGTGTATGTCCCCATGGCAGTGTCCAGCTCCCCATTGGGTTTTTTCTACAACTTTACAAAAATAAAACAAAAATAATACTCTCAAAAAATAAATTTAGCTATATTAAAAACATCTTTGTAGTTACACTACAAGACACCTTATAAAGTGAACTACAGTTTAAGGAAACTACAGGAAGTCAACCTAGGTTATGTAAAAAAATCTATCATGTCCAATTAATTACGTTTCTAAGATGTAATATAATGGTATGTAGCGGGTGTCATATTTAGGGGGAGCATCTGAGTGGTAACTAGGCTCAGATGCACTAATTGTTAGGTTTCATGGACCATTTCTGTCCCTGGGAGATAGTACTGATGTGCAGTTCCCTGGGGCCTATAGGTGGCGCTGTTGCCATAGGCCCGGGTTGAACCGTGGTACAGAGTTGTGCCTTTTTTTGTCCCCTCTCGGCAGCAGTACGGCGGGGCGGGGAACCTGCTGTGCCTGTCGGGAGAGGATATAAAAGGGGGCGGCCATCTTCCAGAGGGGTGGTCGTCGTTGGTTCCTGGGCGAGCGTGTTGTCTCCGGGTGCCCTAGGCCCAGAGACGGAGCTGCTGTTTCCATCCCAGACACCTTTAGTCTGGGGTGAGGTACTTTGGCGAGGGCCTGGAACCCAGCAACCTTTGGCTGGGGTCCGCTAAGGATCAAGGCTTCCAGGGATCTGCCTTGCGAGGGGACCCGTATCCAGGATCGAGGAGGCCAGGGAGGTGACCCTTTCTGAAGACCCAGCACAGAGTCGTGGTGACAGAGGGGGCCTCTGGTAACTCTCCGGAGGGATGTTCTTATCCTAAAAAGGGGCCAAGTTACTCAAAGAAGGAAGTGCGTGTTCTTTATGTCATAGTGGCAGTGACTCTACACACACCAGGTCAGTGGCAGTGACTTGCAACTATTCACCAGGTCAGTGGCAGTAACCAACCTCATGGTCCGTGGCAGGGACCATGCGCCAAGCCTGTTCGTGCAAACCAGAACAGGAGAAACCCTAAATTAAGTTTGTGCCTGGACCTCCTCCCACCTTATCTGACCTGTGTTTGTCTCAACCTGTCTGCTCTCAAAGAGACTATTAATTGCCCTAAAGAATAAATAAGAAGTTGGACTTTTCAGTTGGTGTGGACAGCTTACTCTGGAGAACTACGGACTTGTTTCTGGCTACCCCAGAAACAAGGTCAGCTCTGGAGGTTTTTTAAACACTGGCTGCAGGCAGGCCCGAGAAACTAACACCGCTCAACCTCCCCATCTAGGAGGGTACGGGCTTGTGGTGCAGTGTGCCTCAGTCTTTTCCTGCGAAGGAGCCAAATAGAATAAAAGCAGGTAAAGGCTGGGGTGGGTGCGCTACAGGTAGTTATCTGCAATGGCGGCCGCACCATTAGGGGCGCCGCCCCCCTTATCCATGCGCCCGGCCTCTAATCTCCATGCAGGGTGCCGGACGCATAGATTTCAATGGGGTTTTTTTTTATTTTTTTTAGAAACACATGATTAGAGCCTGATGCCGCGTACACACGACCGTTTTTAATGTCATTGAAAAAACAAAGTTTTTCTCAACGTGATTCTTCTCAAGCCTGCCTTGCCTACACACTATCGTTGAAAAAAATGCTTGAGTAAAGCGCGGTGACGTACAACACGTACGACGGCACTATAAAGGGGAAGTTCCATTCGGATGGCGCCACCCTTCATGTTAGTAAAGTTTGTTGAGAGACGATTCGCGCTTTTCAGCCTCGTGCTTTTCAGTCCGTTACAGCGTGACGAATGTGCTATCTCCATTACGAACGCTAGTTTTACCAGAACGAGCGCTCCCGTCTCATACTTAATTCTGAGCATGCGCATTTTTTTTCACGTCGTTAAAGCCTACACATGGCCGTTTTTCATGACGAGAAAAACGACGAGGTGAAAAACGACGAGAAAAATTAGAGCATGTTCCAATTTTTTTATGGCCATTTTTCACGTCGTGAAAAATGCTCTGAAGCCCGCACACAATCATTTTTAATGTCCATTTTCAAAAATTGCATTTTCTCGTCATTAAAAACTGTCGTGTGTACGCGGCATGAGAATCCCAGCTTGGGATTACAGCGCACAGTCTAAAAGGTGCATAAGAACGGACCATGACCAAGTTATATAAGCAAAGGAATTTACTTTCTATTGTATACATAAGTGAATTTGTTTTATAATGCTAACTAGAGATATATGGAATCAGCCTATTATATTGATCCTCTTAGGTACTTTTACTATCTTTATTACTAAACAGATATGTCAAAAGAAATGTCAGCAAATTTCAGCTCATTTATGGTATATACAGTACAGTCCTGTCCTTGGGCCTTTAGTGTAAAATTGTTTTTCTTTTTGTTCTAATATATGAACACTTTTTAACATGCTGCAACTGTCCTTATCAAACTGTTTGGAAGTGGTCAAAATGTGGGTCTTTTATCGGAAGGTCAAATTGACACCATGGAAGACGGTATGTAGAAATGTGATGGGCAAAACAAATACCTAGTGTAACGGACAAGGAGAATGTGCCACGTGGTAACCATACTTGCCACACAATTGCTCATGCACCCATAAATACACTAGATTACCAAAAGTATTGGGACACCTGCCTTTACACGCACATGAACTTAAATGCAATCCCAGTCTTAGTCCGTAGGGTCAATATTAAGTTGGCCCACCCTTTGCCGCTGTAACAGCTGCAACTCTTCTGGGAAGGCTGTCCACAAGGTTTAGGAATGTGTCTATGGGTATGTTTGACCATTCTTCCAGAAGCGAATTTGGGAGGTCAGGCACTGATCTGGACGAGAAGGCCTGGCTCGCAGTCTCCACTCTAATTCATCCCAAAGGTGTTCTATCGGGTTGAGGTCAGAACTGTGCAGGCCAATCAAGTTCCTCCACCCCAAACTCGCTCATCCATGTCTTTATGGACCTTGCTTTGTACATTTGGTGGAGAGGGGATAATGGTGCGGGGTTGTTTTTCAGGGGTTAAGCTTGGCCTCTTAGTTCCAATGAAGGGAACTCTTAAGGCATCAGCATACCAAGACATTTTGGACAATTTCATGCTCCCAACTTTGTGGGATGACCCCTTCCTATTTCAACATGACTGCACACCAGTGCACAAACAAGGTCCATAAAGACATGGATGAGTGAGTTTGGGGTGGAGGAACTTGACTGGCCTGCACAGAGTCCTGACCTCAACCTGATAGAACACCTTTGAGATGAATTAGAGCTAAAGACTGCAAGCCAGGCCTTCTCATCCACATCAGTGCCTGACCTCACAAATGCGCTTCTGGAAAAATGATCAAACATTCCCATAGACACAGTCCTACTCCACACAGTGAGCTTGTTGAATATATTTTCCAACATTGTGTAACTATCTCTTGCTGTGTATGGACAATTTTATTTTACTGCCCACATCAGTAAAAGACACTCAAAGTCCCAATGGTCCACTTTTCTGCATATTTGGAAAATTTTAACTTGAGCATCAATAGACTACTCATGAATCATATTTTCTATCCAATCACTCACAGAGGAATACATTGAAGGGGGAAGGGAAATAATATTATATTACTCATTTTCTGCATATCATTTATTTTACTGCCTTAAAATAAACTAAAAAGACTACAGTCACATTTTGCTATAGTAATCTTTATTGATAAGAAAGATGTGATACTGTTTATTTTAACAGCATAATCACTTGAAACGGAGATTACCAATGTTTGTTTCTAGCATGGAGTGCAAACTTTCCCTGAAATATGACTTACACAATATGCTCAAATGAAGCACTAAGCCAGGGCCACCTTTAACCTTAACTTGAGTTATCCAAAGTCTGGCTGATCTACCTTTGGACCCTATGGGATTGGGAGGAGAAGTGCAAGGTGTACGAGGAAGGAAGATAACAGGCATTACATAAAAACACTAACTGCTACTTCAACAGTTTTTTTTTAGACATATACATGTCCTTCCATACCTTTCCATGAATTGTTGATGTTATTGTATATAGTCCTCTTGCTAGTGAGAAATCCCGCATTCTTTATTGCATGAATGGACCTCCTCAAATCCTGCTCACAAGTGGCTGATATGCCCTTTTTCCCCCCAGCCACTGGTCTTATACATTTCCCACTGTAGTTCATTGTAAATGTAGCGCACAAACCCCTGCATTTAATTAGGCTCCTCGCAGGCAGAGAGAGGCACACCGCACCACAAGCCCGTACTCTCCTGTGTGAGGAGGTTGAGCGGTGTTAGTTTTCGGGCCTGATTCTCACCTCTACCTTGAATAGATGCAAGTCTTTATTTTTCCCCAGTATTGTAACTGTCCACACCAACTGAAAGTCCAACTTCTATATTTATTTCACACTGGATAATAAATAATCTCTTTAACAGCAGACAGGTTGGAACAAGACACAGGACAGCTTAGGTGGGAGGAGGTCCAGGCACAAACTCAAATGATTTCTTCAGACTGTTCTGGTTTCACGAACAGTTTTGGCGCACGATCTCTGCCACAGACCGTGAGGTTGGTCTCTGCCCCAGACCTGGTGAATAAAAGTCACTGCCACTGACTTGGAGAGTGGGTCACTGCCACTGACCTGGTGAATAGGGCCTTGCCCTATGAAGTCACTGCCACTGACTTGAAGCGAGTAGGGTCACTGCCACTGACCTGGTGAACTACCTTCTTAAAGTATCTGGCCCATGTCAAGGAGAAAACCATCCCTCTGGAGAGTTACCAGAGGCCCTCACCGTCACCACGACTCTGCGCTAGGTCTTCGGAAAGGGTTACCTCCCTGGCCTCCTCCTCTCAGATATGGGTCCCCTCGCAAGGCGGCACCCTGGGAGCTCTCAATCCCTAGCGGACCCCAGCCGAAGGTTGCTGGGCCCCGGGCCTTCAAAAATAGTACCTCACCCCAGACTGAAGGTGTCTGGGATGGAACAGGAACTCCACCTCCGGGCCTCCGACCCTCCTCACGCCCAGGCCGAAGGTGCCTGGGCGTGGACAAAGACGAACCGACCCCAATGGAAGATGGCCGCCCCTTTTTATACCCTCTTCTGACAGGCACAGCAGGTTCCCCGCCCCGCCGTACTACTGCCGAGAGGGGACAAAAAAAGCACAGCCTTGTGTCAGTGGTTCAACCCTGGCCTATGGCAACAGCGCCACCTGTAGGCCACAGGGAACTGCACACCAACACCACCTCCCATGAACAGAAATGGTCCATAAACCCTAACAATCAGTGTGTCTGAGCCTGATTACCACTCAGACACTTCCCCTAAATTTAACACGCCGCTACACAAAGCAAGCAGTTGTGTAAGTATGTTGCCGCTGCAGTAGGTGGATCCGGGAGTCTGAGACTGCCTGATTTGGTCCTTCCACTGTGCTGCATAGTTAGATTGTTGGTAAACTCCTGGTACGTCCCGTGTCTTATGACTTCAGACTTTCACTGACAGACCAAGCGTCTCATCACATCCCCATATGATACTGGGGGAATAAGGTATAGCAGCCTTTCTCAACCTTTTCAACACAGAGGAACCCTCAAAGTACCTTTCCAATTTCAGGGTACCCCAGCGAAAAATTTCTATATCTACTAATGATCCATTATCTCATGATTTAACTCATGATACATTAGTGTGATGGTCAATGGGAAGAATACTCCTTACACTTAAGGTCATTGTGAAGAATTAGCTCCTTACAGATAGCTAAAAAGACCAATTGACAATGGGAACCTATTTGAGGACCAGAAATTGTTCATTGTTTAATGGATCACTTGTAACCTCTGGAGGAACCCTAGTTAAGAAACCCTGATGTATAATGTAGACACACACAAAAAAAAAATGAAAGTAGAAAAAGAGTGTGCAGCAATGTGTGTGGGCGGTGTCAGAGTCCTATGAGTAGAACACTACTGATCTGCCATATACACACCCATGTCTCGCCCAATCAACATCCTAAGGCTTCATGTACGCTACAGCTCCAAAACTTGAGTTTAGGAGTCTTGGCAGTTTTTTGCCAAAGCTCCTAAACTCAACTCCACAAAACCCTGGGGGATTTATTTACTAAAGGCAAATCCACTTTGCACTACAAGTACATTGCAAGTGCACTTGGAAGTGCAGTCAATGTAGATCTGAGGGGGACATGCAAGGAAAAAAAAAAACTGCATTTTGGCTTGTACAATATTGTATGATAGAAATCAGCAGAGCTTCCCCTCATTTCAGAGCTTCCCCTCAGATCTACAGCGACTGCACTTCCAATTTGCCTTCAGTAAATTAACCCATATGTGTCTGTGTACACATAGGCTTTTAAGATAATTTAGGAGCTGCTGCAGTTAGGGGAGGTTCAATATCCCTCTCCTGAAGAATTGCATTCAGAATAGCAACATTTTTGACCGAAGGCCACAAAACGCACTTTCTGTTTACCCTCAGCTGGTGGTCAATGTAGGCTATGTGTACATGAAGCCTAAATCCCAGAGCATGATAGGATTTGTAGTCTCAGTGACCGGCGACAAACTAACAGGAAGTGACATCACCCCTTCTGGGATCCCTCCTTCTAGATAGTGAGTTTTATACAAACTGCACTTTTAATAAAAATTACAGTCAGGTCCATAAATATTGGGACATCCACACATTTCTAATCTTTTTGGCTCTATACACCACCACAATGGATTTGAAATGAAACAAACAAGATGTGCTTTAACTACAGACTTTCAGCTTTAATTTGAGGGTATTTACATGCAAATCAGGTGAACGGTGTAGGAATTACAACAGTTTGTATATGTGCCTCCCACTTTTTAAGGGACCAAAAGTAATGGGACAGATTAACAATCATCAATCAAACTTTCACTTTTTAATACTTGGTTGGAAATCCTTTGCAGTCAATTACAGCCTGAAGTGTGGAACGCATAGACATCACCAGACGCTGGATTTCATCCCTGGTGATGCTCTGCCAGGCCTCTACTGCAACTGTCTTCAGTTCCTGCTTGTTCTTGGAGCATTTTCCCTTCAGTTTTGTCTTCAGCAAGTGAAATGCATGCTCAATCAGATTCAGGTCAGGTGATTGACTTGGCCATTGCATAACATTCCATTTCTTTCCCTTAAAAAACTCCTTGGTTGCTTTCGCAGTATGCTTCAGGTCATTGTCCATCTGCACTGTGAAGCGTCGTCCAATGAGGTCTGAAGCATTGGGCTGAATATGAGCAGATAATAATATTGCCTCAAACACTTCAGAATTCATCCTGCTGCTTTTGTCAGCAGTCACATCATCAATAAATACAAAAGAACCAGTTCCATTGGCAGCCATACATGCCCAGGCCATGACACTACCACCACCATGCTTCACTGATGAGGTGCTATGCTTTGGATCATGAGCAGTTCCTTTCCTTCTCCGTACTTTTCTCTTCCCATCACTCTGGTACAAGTTGATCTTGGTCTCATCTGTCCATAGGATGTTGTTCCAGAACTGTGAAGGCCTTTTTAGATGTTGTTTGGCAAACTCTAATCTGGCCTTCCTGTTTTTGAGGCTCACCAATGGTTTACATCTTGTGGTGAACCCTCTGTATTCACTCTGGTGAGTCTTCTCTTGATTGGTGACTTTGACACACATTCACCTACCTCTTGTACAGTGTTCTTGGTCTGGCCAAACTGTTGTGAAGGGTGTTTTCTTCACCAGGGAAAGAATTCTTCGGTCATCCACCACAGTTGTTTTCCGTGGTCTTCCGGGTCTTTTGTTATTGCTGAGCTCACCGGTGTGTTCTTTCTTTTTAAGGATGTTCCAAACAGTTAATTTGGCCACACCTAATGTTTTTGCTATCTCTCTGATGGGTTTGTTTTGTTTTTTCAGCCTAATGATGGCTTGCTTCACTGATAGTGACAGCTCATTGGATCTCATAATTTTGACAGCAACAGATTCCAAATGCAAATAGCACACTTGAAATGAACCCTGGACCTTTTATCTGCTCCTTGTAAATGGGATAATGAGGTAATAACACACACCTGGCCATGGAACAGCTGAGCAGCCAATTGTCCCATTACTTTTGGTCCCTTAAAAAGTCAGAGGCACATATACAAACTGTTGTAATTCCTACACTGTTCACCTGATTTGGATGTAAATACCTTCAAATTAAAGCACATCTTGTTTGTTTCATTTCAAATCCATTGTGGTGGTGTATAGAGCCAAAAAGATTAGAATTGTGTCAATGTCCCAATATTTATGGACCTGACTGTACATTAGCTGTTTTGCTGAAGTATTCATATGGCTATTGGACAGATTTTAACACTATCCTGGAGTTCTTCTTTAAGCTTGCTAGACTTCTGATACTGTAGTAGAATGTTATTAACTACTTGGAGCCCGGGCCATAGTCAAATGCCGGCCACAAGGTGGCTCCTCAGGGCCGGGAGGCCGTCTATTGACGGCCTCGGCTCCTCCAGCCACTGGAGGGCGCGCGTCACTGAGGTGCCGATGCGCGTGCCTGGCGGCCGCGATGTCCGCCAGGTACCCGCGATCGGCCGTTACACAGCCAAGGACGTGGATCTCTGTGTGTAAACACAGAGATCCACGTCCTGTCAGGGAGAGGAGACCGATGCTGTGTCCCTTGTACATAGGCACACAGATCGGTCACCTCCCCCAGTCAGTCCCCTCCCCCCACAGTAAAAATCACTCCTAGGGAACACATTAAACCCCTTCCTCGCCCCCTAGTGTTAACCCCTTCCCTGCCAGTCACATTTATACAGTAATCAGTGCATATTTATAGCACTGTTCGCTGTATAAATGTGAATGGTCCCAAAAATGTGTCAAAAGTGTCCGATATGTCCGCCGTAATATCGTAGTCCTGACAAAAATCGCAGATAACCGCCATTACTAGTAAAAAAAAAAATTAAAAAAAATGTCATAATTCTATCCCCTATGTTGTAGGCGCTATAACTTTTGCTATATGCTTATTGCAATTTTTTACCAAAAAATATGTAGAAGAATACGTATCGGCCTAAACTGAGGAAAAAATTGTATTTTTTTTTTTTAAATGGGATATTTATTATAGCAAAAAGTAAAAAATATTATGTTTTTTTCAAAATTGTCGCTCTTTTTTTGTGGTGATCAAATACCACCAAAAGAAAGCTCTATTTGTGGGAAAAAAAGAACGTCAATTTTGTTTGGGAGCCACGTTGCACGACCGCGCAATTGTCATTCAAAGCGTGACAGGGCTGAAAGCTGAAATTTCGCCTGGGCAGGAAGGGGGTATATGTGCCCAGTAAGCAAGTGGTTAAAATTGCACAGAATTATAAAAACATAAGAGATATACATTGCATAACTGACAGCAATAGTATGCTTGCATTTGACTATCTACTGTACCTAAAAAAAGCCTATGTGTCCTTGTTCAATGCTTTAGTTATATTTAACAACAGATAAAAGCAAAGGTGCATTGCACACCATTAGAAACTTATGTGAGACATTTGACATTGAACAACATCGAGTTTAGTTACATTTACAAGATATCATGTTCATTTTTACTGGTTTTATAATTTTTGCAGGTTTAAAATATTTATTCATTTTATTTATAATTGACATTTAGTGCATGCTAAGGCTTAAGACCCAGTTCACACAGGGGTGACTCTGGACGAGACTTTAGGTCTCCCTGAGTTGCCCCAAGTCGCGCTATTTTTAAAACGAATTGAAGTGAATGGAGATGTTTTAATGTACACGACTGCAGTCTCTCCGACTTCAAAAAAGGTTCCTGTACTACTTCAATCAGACTTCTAGGCGACCTGTAGGCAACTTGTACCCATTGATTTCAATGGAAGTCGCTTAGAAGTCTGATCACTGTTCATTTTGAAGGCAACTTTACAGGAAGCAGAAAGGAATTTACCCAGAAGCCACAAGGAATTTACTTCAAGTCGTGTTGTTAATGACCACAAGTCGCACTGAAGTCTCCTCCAAGTCTGCTGAAGTCTCCTCCAAGTCTCGCTGTGATTCATGCTCAAGTCGTGTCTGAAGTTGCTTCTGGAAGTCGTGTTGAAGTCGTGTTGCCCCTGTGTGAACCGGCTCTAAGTGTCTCAAATGTCACCTAGTGCAAAAGACATAACTACTGAGACCCAGCCTGTATTGAGTGTATGGCAACTTGCTGACATGACAAGATGCACAGGCAACCTAACTCACTAAGAAGACTCAGAGGTAGAATTCAACATGATTTATTCCAGCTTGTCATACATACAGTATATATATATATAAGTGTAGCGGGTATTTGAATTATGTGAAGACTCTGGTGGTGTGAGGTTCCTTGGGGTCCCTGGGTGGCGCTGTTGCCTGGGGCCGGAGTTGAACTCACACCGCGAACCGTGCCTTTTTGTCCTCCCCTGGAGCTGGTACAGCGGGGCGGGGAACCCGCTGTGACGCAAAGGGAGAGGTCATAAAAGGGGCGGACGCCCTGATTTGGGAGGAGAGTCGGAGGACGCGGCCGCACCCAGGCACCTTCAGCTTGGGTGCTGGCGTTCCGGTGTTTCAGGCCTAGGGGCCCTTGGCCTAGCTGGAGCAGGGATGGAGTCCATCTCAGGCACCTTTAGCCTGGGGTGAAGTACTATGGCGGATGCCTGGGGCTCAGTACCTTCGACTGAGTTCCGTGAGGGTGGAGGAATCCGAGGGGGCCCTAACTCCTTGGGTGCCCGTGTCTGAGTTCGTGAGGACTGGTGCGCAGTAACTTCTCTGAAGAGCCCGGCGCAGCATCGCTGGTGACGGAGTGGCCTCCACTTCTCCCTTGGACGGATTTCTTCCCCTGACAGGGGCAAAGTGAGCGAAGGTAATTCACGTTCTATATTACCTAGTCAGTGGCAGTGACTATTCACCACTGGTGACAGCACAGTGGGCAGCAGCAAGAAGGGAAAGGATTGTGCCTCGATCTGTCCCCCTCATTTTCCAAAGGAGAAAGATTGTTTTATTGCTTGGCAAGAAGAATAAAACTGAGTTGTACCTATTCACTGTGTGGAACTTGGGTTACTAAAGCAAAGGAGTCGGGGACGAAGGACTGGACTTGACTCTAGGACACCTACACAAAAGCCCAATCTCTGGCCTCCACCTCCCAGGTACGGAGGACATGGGCCGTGGTGTGTTTTATCTCTCTCTCCCAGGTACCCCTAGACAACAGCCATATAACCGATAAAGAAAGGGAGAGAGGTGAGGCCGCTGCATATATATATATATATATATATATATATATATATATATATATATATATATATATGTTTTTCTTTGCATTTCCTGTGTAGTAAAAATACATTTCTCACCGAAACCCCCTTAGGCCCCTTTCACACTGAGGCGTTTTTCAGGCGTTTTAGCGCTAAAAATAGCGCTGTAAAAATGCCTGAAATAATCCTGCCCCCAGCATTCTCAATGTGAAAGCCCTGAGGGCTTTCACACTGAAGCCTCGTACACACGACTGGTTTTCTCTGCAAGAAACGACAAGAAAACTGTTGGGAGAGCTTTCTTGCCGAGAAAACCGTGAGTGTGTACGAGGCTTTCAGGTTTCTCATCAAGAAAACTGCCCAAAATCTCAACGAGAAAAAAAGAAGACCTGCTTTCTTTTTTCTCGACGGGAGTCTGTTTTCTCGTCATGATTCTCTTCAGACTTCAAAAACCGCGCACGGTCAGAATCAAGTATGAGACGGGAGCGCTCCTTCTGGTAAAACTAGCATTCGTAATGGAGATAGCACATTCGTCACGCTGTAACAAACTGAATGCACGAAGACTGAAAAGCGCGAATCGTCTCTCCCCAAACTTTTACTAACACGCGGTAACACGAGATCAGCAAAAGCAGCCCTAGGGGTGGCGCCATTGGAATAGAACTTCCCCTTTATCCTGCCGTCGTACGTGTTGTACGTGACCGCGCTTTACAACAACGAGATTTTGGATTGACAGTGTGTATGCAAGGAAAGCTTGACAAGAATCTCGTCAAGCTTGACAAGAAACCCGTCGAGAAAAATTACGTTTTTTTTGCGACGAGATTCTCGGCCGTGTGTACTAGGCTTGAGGCGTTGTGCTGGCTGTGCGTTGGAATAAATCCTGCAAACAGCTTTTTTGGAGCATCTTTGGGGCGCATAAAATAGCGCTGTAAAAATGCTTATCCCCGTTGGAATGAATGAGTACCGCGGTAAAAACGCAGTAAAAACGCCCAGAAGCTGTGGGAAGGTCACATGACCGCAGTAGAGTGGAGGATTGTGGGATACCAAATAATCCCCTTTACGGTAAAAACGCGGTAAAAACGCGGTAATAACGCTAATCATTTTTATTGCAACGCCTCAGTGTGAAAGGGGCCTTATCTACATGGACAGGAAAAACACTGAACTGGTAGCAGGGTAGGGATTGGCAACTACGGGCTGTGCTAACAGCAAAATAGAAGGGGTACCAAACATAATAATTAACAAATAATAAAACAGGCTGCCATGGCAGCACAAATGTTGTGAATTTCAATTTTGCTTATTAAAAACAAATATAGTGCAATATGAAACAAGGACGGAGGGTAATACATGTGAGGTGTGAAGGGGAAAGAGAGGGAGACATAGGGATTGATTTATTAAAGGGAAATAGAATTGTGAACTTTGCAAGTGCAGTTGCATTGATTTTCGACAGATCTTGATGAACATGGTAAAGCTTCCCTTTGTAAAGAATACCATCAGGTGCAGGGAAAATACAAAAAAAAAATGCATTTTTGCTTGCACAAGATTGGATGATGGAAATCAGTGGAGATTTACTATATTAAAGTGCATGTAAACCCTTATATATACCCAGTGAAAGGAATACCGGTAGCTACTTTTATCTCCTGTGTCTGAGAACTTGTCAGAAGTTATGCTGATAACAGAGGAACAGAGCAGCGCAAAGACATGGCACTTAGAGCTTTGGAGAGAGATAAGTAAACACTTTAGTTATATGTGCCCAGGTCAGATTTCATGGATGTGGTTTACAACCACTTTAACTAAGCTTTGCAGAAAATGAGCGCAAATGCACTTGCAAAGTGTACAGACTATTTGTCTTTAGAAAATCAACCCCATAGGGTATTTAATGAGTTTTTAAATGCTACTAGTGTAAGCAACAGAATTTGACTTTCTACATCTCCTGTAATTTCCTGTACAGTAGCATTCAGACTTATAGAATATATTGTCTTTATTAAAGCCAAACCCCAGGCAGATTAAAAAAAAACACAGTTATATAGCACTCTCCCTTCCCAAACACAGAATAGTTTCAGAGGGTCAGCGGATTTAGATGCACATCTCAATCTAGACTAATTATCTTAAGGAGACTGTGTCACTGTTAGGTTATTTTATGAAAATTGCTACAGGAAATGTATTTTCTAAAATTACTTCTGTTGTATCAGGCACAATTTTAAGATTCTTAAGAGAATCTAGGTATCTAGGTACTAATTAAGCTACTGTGCCCACTTATAATCAAGATATACGTTTTATTGGATCCATTTTGAACTGGCATCTGTTGTACAACGTAATCAGTTTAATAAAATCACTCCTAAAAAGAAGGATCACTAATCATTTACAAGCACACAACTTGCTGGACCCAACGCAACATGGCTTTACTGATGGCAGATCATGTAAGACTAATCTAATTCATTTGTTGTCGGAATTTCTGACAACAAATGTTTGAGAGCTGATTCTCAATTTTTCCGACAACAAAAGATCTTGTCGGAAAATCCGATCGTTGGTATGCACAAAATTTCACGCATGCTCTGAATCAAGTACTAGACGGAAGTGGTCTGGTAAAACTAGCGTTCGGAATGGAGATAGCACATTCGTCACGCTGCAATTTTTTTTATCTTTTAGTGCAGCGCATTCTTTTCTTCTTTCTAATGCTAGAATAATGACGTTGTTTTGCTGCTGATTTTCACACAGAGTTCTGGCAAACGTATTTCTTTATTATTTCTCGTTATCTCCTGAATAATCTTTTTATTTTTTAAAGCCAGATCTCCATGTAGCGGCTATTTAGGGGCAGCATCTGGGTGGTAGTATGACCCAGATGCACTATTGGTAGAGCAGGGCTTTGTTTTATTCGTGTGAGGACATTAGTGGTGTTGAGTTCCCTGCGGCTCAGTAGGTGGCGTTGTCATTCTGAGCTGGGGTTGAACCACTGCTGCAGTGCCGTACCCTTTGTGACCTCTCGCAGCAGCTGTACTGCGGGGCGGGGAACCCGCTGTGCTTGCTGGGAGAGGGTATAAAGGGGACGGACATCTTCACCATGAGGTTGGAGTCCCGGGCACCTTCAGCCTGAGGGCTGCTGTCCGTGATCGGTGTCCAGGCGCCCTTGGACTGTATACGTGGAGTACGTGTTCCATCCCAGACACCTTCAGTCTGGGGTGAGGTACTCAACCGGAGGCCTGGGGCCCAGTACCTTCCACTGGCTCCCGCAAGGGAGGGATTGTCCTAGGGTGCCTCAGGTGTTGGGCACCCGAATCCAGAGGCGTAAGGGACCAGAGGAGGGATTCAACCGAAGATCTGGTGCAGCATATTGCCAGTGCCGGGTGAACCTCTGGAGACCGTCCGGATGGATATCTTTCCCGAACAAGGGCCAATTCATCAGGGAAGGTGATTCATGTCCTATGACCGGTGGCAGCGGTTCATCTAGTCAACTCAGGTCGGTGGCAGAGACCTGCTATTAGGCCTGTGGTAGGGGCCTCAACAGTTCACCCGGTCGGTGGAAGCGACCAATCTCACAGTCGGTGGCAGAGACCATGCGCCAAGCCTATTCGCAAGAGAAAGGAATAGGAGTGTTCACTGTGCCTGGGCCTACTCGTATCCACACCCTGTCTGTTCGTTTTAAAAGTTCAACTGATGCTGTTCATGTGAAAGAAGAATAAAGGAGTGTTGGACTTTTTATGGTGTGGGGCTCCATTACTGACAGTCAAACTTCGCCTCTGCAGGAGGGCCAGTGGCTCCATCTAGAACACAGACCCGAAGGTAACATAAGTGTTGGCTTTCACCTCTACATACTAGAGGACATGGGCCGTAGTGAACCTCATCCTCCTCCCGCATACCCCTAGACAAGCCAGACGTTTTATTTACCAGGGGGACGGGGGGTGAGGCCGCTGCATCCATAATAATGTTTAGAATTTATTTTTATAATGATCTTTTTTCCTTTTTTTATTTTAATCAAGATCTCCTGTTTTTTTATTATTTTAAAATGATTTTCTAGTGATCTCCATAGTTTTTTTTAATTTTTGTGTGTCAAGTTACCACAACAACATTATTATCTTGTATTTTTTAACCTCAAGGAGGTTGGTTGGTGTCCCTTGTTAATTTGACATTGTATTTTTGAAATGTACCTGCCTACTCACAAACAAACTGTCCCTTTTGAACAAAAACACATAGGCAAGTATTTGCAGAAAAAAAATATTCATTTATTATGGGTCATAACAAAAGAAAGAGGAAGGCAACGCTGGAGAAACTGGTGAAATTTGTGAAGCCTTTGGACCCCAGGGCACACATCAACTATTTGAAAATCAAAATTGGTAGCATGAGGAGTCCATATAATAGGGACTGGAGCACAATCTGGTCCAGGACTCTGAGAGATCGGGAACAGCAGCAGATGACATATATGTCCCCAGGATGTGGTCATACCACAGCCTGCGTCATTTGTCCGACCAGACTGAATCCAGGCCATCACTTTCTTATCTTCCTTCCACGCTTTCCTCCACGCTTGCTTCCAGGCTCTGACGCTGATGGTGGAGTTGTGGCAGGAGGTGGAGGAGGAGGAGGAGGAGGAGGATGGTCGAGCTCACAAATGTGGCATTTTCTTGTGAGTTCGCCCCTCAACCCTTTATTTAGGGCCATATAAATGACTTCCTCACAGATGAGGCATTGGCCCTCCTCCATTTCCTGCATTTTTCATGCTGCCCTGCAGGCATAGGCCTCTTGAAGGTTGAGGGGGTTTCTGAGGGCCGCATTAGCCTCTTGAATGAGACCGAGTGCTGCCTCCTCCACGTCCCCCCCCCCTTCATGGGCCTTTTAGTTGGAAGGCGGAGGGGAGGCACCTGTGATTCTGTCAGGCTACTGGGCCCGGCCACCTCCTGGCTGCCATATTCTCCTGCCACCTCCTGGCTGCCACTTACCCCGGCCACCTCCTGGCTGCCACTTTCCACAGCCTCCTCTTGGCTGAGGCTTTCCTGTGTATAAAAAAGGGACATAGTTTTAGTTTTTGGTTCATCAATCACACACAATTTTCAGCTCATGACTGTTGCAAATTGAATGTTAATAAATAGAAAAGACTATCATGGGACTATAGACATAAATGATAACCTATAACTACTAACAAACAATAAAGTGGAGTAAACTTGGCCGCCAGCCTTTATTACTGGTATTACATTTTATTTATTAAACATGTACCCATTCATAGTTAGCAAATTAATTCACAAACAACTTATTTACTCAGAAAACAACATTACAGTAAGCAACCCAGCCACTACGACTCAGGTTGACATAAAGTATACAGTCAGGTCCATAAATATTGGGACATCGACACAATTCTAATCTTTTTGGCTCTATACACCACCACAATGGACTTGAAATGAAACGGACAAGATGTGCTTTAACTGCAGACTTGCAGCTTTAATTTGAGGGTATTTACATCCAAATCAGGTGAATGGTGTAGGAATTGCAACAGTTTGTATATGTGCCTCCCACTTTTTAAGGGACCAAAAGTAATGGGACAGTTGGCTGCTCAGCTGTTCCATGGCCAGGTGTGAGTTATTCCCTCATTATCCCATTTACTAGGAGCAGATAAAAGGTCCAGAGTTCATTTCAAGTGTGCTATTTGCATTTGGAATCTGTTGCTGTCAACTCTCAATATGAGATCCAAAGAGCTGTCACTATCAGTGAAGCAAGCCATCATTAGGCTGAAAAAAACAAAACAAACCCATCAGACAGGCAAAAACATTAGGTGTGGCCAAATCAACTGTTTGGAACATCCTTAAAAAGAAAGAACACACCGGTGAGCTCAGCAACACCAAAAGAACCAAGTGGACCACGGAAAACAACTGTGGTGGATGACCGAAGAATTCTTTCCCTGGTGAAGAAAGCACCCTTGACAACAGTTGGCCAGATCAAGAACACTCTCCAGGAGGTAGGTGTATGTGTGTCAAAGTCAACAATCAAGAGAAGACTTCACCAGAGTGAATACAGAGGGTTCACCACAAGATGTAAACCATTGGGGAGCCTCAAAATCAGGAAGGCCAGATTAGAGTTTGCCAAACAACATCTAAAAAAGCCTTCACAGTTCTGGAACAACATCCTATGGACAGATGAGACCAAGATCAACTTGTACCAAAGTGATGGGAAGAGAAGAGTATGGAGATGGAAAGGAACTGCTCATGATCCAAAGCATACCACCTCATCAGTGAAGCATGGTGGTGGTAGTGTCATGGCCTGGGCATGTATGGCTGCCAATGGAACTGGTTCTCTTGTATTTATTGATGATGTGACTGCTGACAAAAGCAGCAGGACGAATTCTGAAGTGTTTCGGGCAATATTATCTTCTCATATTCAGTCAAATGCTTCAGAACTCATTGGACGGCGCTTCACAGTGCAGATGGACAATGACCAGAAGCATACTGCAAAAGCAACAAAAGAGTTTTTTAAGGGAAAGAAGTGGAATATTATGCAATGGCCAAGTCAATCACCTGAAAAAACAGAAAAATGTAGCGCTAATGCATATATGAATTCAACACCCAGTGATATATAGTGCTGAGACAGAAAATCAAACAAAAGTCCATTAGAAATTCTGATAATAAAAAGAGTCTCTGATATGTGAAATCAAAACAAATCCTTGACAAATGTATGATAATCCCAAAATCTTGAATAAAGTGAGGATGACCACCACCGATATAGAGGAGGCTTACCAGAGTCTGTGGACCCAAAGAGACATACGTCTGGAAGGTCACATCAAGCTTTGAGTGTGTACCACCCTGATGAATCGATCCTCTGTAGATGAATCCACCGGAACGTCACTCTCAGCAGATATGATGGGAGGGTAAATAAAAGCTTGAAAGATGGTAGCCATTGGGTAAACCAATGGTAAACCAGGACATAAATCAAATGGCGGTATAGAAGGAAAGAAAAGGGCACATAGCATAATACCGTCTTAAAATGGAATTTAATGTAGGTAAATACACTTACATCAAAATGGTGAAACAAGCGCATGTCAAATACAAATAGTGGCAGCAGTGGAGACTCCACATATTCGAGATTTTGGGATTATCACACATTTGTCAAGGATTTGTTTTGATTTCACAAATCAGAGACTCTTTTTATTATCAGAATTTCTTATGGACTTTTGTTATTTGATTTTCTGTCTCAGCACTATATATCACTGGGTGTTGAATTCATATATGCATTAGCGCTACATTTTTCTGTTTTTTCTGTATGCACCTTTTGTCTATTGGTTTTGTAGCTGCTCACGTTCACAAGCAGCGCGGAATTTATTTGTATATTGTTTCCAAGTCAATCACCTGACCTGAATCTGATTGAGCATGCATTTCACTTGCTGAAGACAAAACTGAAGGGAAAATGCCCCAAGAACAAGCAGGAACTGAAGACAGTTGCAGTAGAGGCCTGGCAGAGCATCACCAGGGATGAAACCCAGCGTCTGGTGATGTCTATGCGTTCCAGACTTCAGGCTGTAATAGACTGCAAAGGATTTGCAACCAAGTATTAAAAAGTGAAAGTTTGATTTATGATTGTTAATCTGTCCCATTACTTTTGGTCCCTTAAAAAGTGGGAGGCACATATACAAACTGTTGCAATTCCTACACCGTTCAGCTGATTTGGATGTAAATACCCTCAAATTAAAGCTGCAAGTCTGCAGTTAAAGCACATCTTGTTTGTTTGATTTCAAATCCATTGTGGTGGTGTATAGAGCTAAAAAGATTAGAATTGTGTTGATGTCCCAATACTTATGGACCTGACTGTAAATCAATTTATATAAACTATCCCCCTTTTACTATGAAAAAGAGGGTAAAAACCACATAATATTATAAGGCCACGACAAGGGGGGGGAGTCATGGGTAGGGGTCTTGAGGAACTGGTAAAAAGCGGGCTTGTTGCACTGCCTTAAATAGCCTTTGCCCCTTCCAGAATATTCCCCATGAGGTCATGTGACTTAACCTATGACCTTTCATTGGTTACCTAGCTTTACCTCACAACCTCGTTATAACCTTACTAGGAAGGAAACAAGCCCTGCCCACCTATCTAACTGACCCAATTAACTAACTGAGGGGGGGGGGGCTTGAAAATCCCATTCTGTCACATTACCATGAGCTCAGGGGCCTTAAAACAGCCCCCCTCACTATCATTCTGACCCCAGCATTTTTAAGTCTTGTCCCAATCATTTTTGGCCACTACTGTCTATTGATATGTAAAACACTTTTTGTTAAATCATAAATTTGTTATCAATAATAACATATAGTTAACATCATTAATTTTAGGACAATAAATATGTAGAAAAATACTATACCTGGCTCAAGCTGGGGTCCCTTCACTTTTTCCTGGTTGGAAGGCCCAGGTTGGTTGTTTGGAAGCCTCAGCTGGGGTTGAAGGAAGGGTGGAAGGAAGTGTGGAAAGTGATGGCCTGATTTCAGTCTGGTCTGACAGAAAACGCATTCTGTCATAGTACCACAGACTGGGGACATAAATGTCTTCTGCTGCTGCTCCTGATCTTTGGGAATCCAGGACCTTATTTCGCTCCCTATTATAATTGCTCCTCAAGCCACCAGTTTTGATCTTCAAAAAGGGGATGTCTGCTGTGGGGATCTGCGTTTTCACAAATTCCAGCAATTTCTCCATCACTGCCTGCCTAGCTGGTTTGTTTTTATATAAGGGGTGTTTTACCTGCCACAGACAGGTCAGCTCCCTGTACCTGTCAATAAACAGGGGCAGGAAATCATGGTCTTTGAATTGTTTCATTTTCTCTGCAAGACAAAACACAAGACAAACACTAATGTCAGTCTAAACTCTCCTAATCTTATCCCAATATAGGCCTCAATCTAGAAGCAGTATAGGCCACTGATGCCCCAAGTTCAAATTTTACCTTCGTTATCACGTTATCCTTTGTAGAGATGGTGGACATCTTGAAGAGGACCGACTATGATGGGAAGTATGGACCGTACCCCGACCCAAATGTGAGAAAGGCCAAGATCATGACTAAAGTTGTGAGAAGTCTTCACAGGAATTTTGGGGTACGACGATCAGGGGGGGAATTTAGGAAATGCTGGTCAGACCTGAAATTGAGGGAGCACGATCAGTACAGAAGGATCAGGAAACTGCTTCTAAAAAGTAAGTATTTGTCCTGTGTTCCTATTATTATTATTATTATTACTTGCATGTTGCTCCATGTGCTTTTCTTTACTGTTGTACAGTTTAAAATGTAAACTTTCAGGTTCGTGGGCACAGTAATCGGTCGTAGTAAACATTGTTCGTTCGCCCACTAAATACAATGTTTTTTGCAGATACAGGTTAACTACATTTGGTCATGCCTATTTGTATTGAAATAAATTTAGTACATTGCTGTCTAGATGTGTTTGTAACTAGAATGAAATGCAAACTTAATTCAGTATAAGGAGAGGACACTCACAGCAGTTTACACATCTGGACTCAGGAGCACTAGTGTGGGACACCAGAACAACCTTTTTGGGGTGTCTCACACAGGTGCTCCAGTGGATAATTGGGGTGTCTCCATGTTGTTCAAAAAAGGTAAGTATTCCAGCTTTGGTAAGGGAAAAAAATCATGTCTTCAGCTTGGAACTCTGCCAAAACAGACAATTGTACCACACTTCCAAGCAATGTTTCATATTCCTATTTCTGGCCTCAAATATCTGTGTGCTAAGTATACCTTTTGTTTAATTCACATAGGGGAGAAAAGACTCGGGACATCTGAGGACACCAGGAACCCCACACCTCAGAAAGAAGGCGAACTCAACACACCACAACCTGAGGATGTGGAGGGAGGAGAGGTGTATGAAGTGGGTGAAATAGTGACCACAACAGGTCAGTCTCTAAGACCACAGCTTCAGGTAATAGATGTGTGCCTGCATATTTATGATACATTGTGTGTTTTTTTATTTTAGGTGATGTGGACGTTGTGGAAGAAGATACTCGTTTCACCAGTGCAAGTGCACACATCCTCATCCGGGACATAATGGTGTGCAAATGGGATTTAGAGATGATAAAGGAAAAGATCAATGATATTGAAAAAAAAATGAAGAACATCATTGATGTTTTAGGCAAAATCTAAATCACACAAAAATTCTACCGTTTTTTTTGTGTACTTTTTTCTATAAATAAAATGTAAGCATTTTAAAAGCCAAATTTTGAAGATGCACACAGTGTGTCAACATGTGCTATCTGCCATCACGGGATATCAATGTACGCATTTTGTGGGTGCAACCCCTTCCTCGCAACTCAAGTAGGTTGCACCCCTGAAACACGTCTATTGATCCCCTATGATGGGAGATAGCACATGTTGACATTATGTAAGGTACGTGTGATGGGTAGTGTCCGAAGTGGAACTTGTATGCTGAGGTATCAGGCGAAAATGTAGTCAGGCAGATTAGGTTGGCAACAGGTCAGGCAAAACAGTACACGATCGAAATCCAGAGAGTGGTCAGGCAGGCAAAGATCATACACGAGCTGGCAGTGAAGTTCAAGATCAGCAGGCTAGAGAGTAGTCAGGGATTCAGGCATAAGTTCAACACGATAATTGAGATCACAAGCAGTCAGAACACCCAGGGAGCTAATCCACACAAACGGGTGCTGAGAGATTGCATCACTTCCTATTTATGGGCTGCATTGATTGAAAATTGTCCACAGCTGGCAGCAGGTGGGGCTAGTGAGTCCAAGATAAGGCTTAATACTGCAAGGACATTTCCAAAAGTCCAGATCTCCTTCGTAGCACAACAGGTAAGTGTCAGGGACCTGCCAGAAATAAAGGACGATCCCTGCTTCCCTCTGTACCTGTGCGTCGGCGCGCGCGTGCGCGCTGAATGACATGGCGCCATTAGGCCTTTAAAAAGCCAGCAGTTGCAATAGTGCACTGCTGTCTGATCTGCAGCTTCTGTGTATCTTTACCTGCATCTGCTATCTGATTACCTGGACGACCCGGCGCTGCTGACTTACCTGTTATCTCCAACCCTGACCTCGGCCTGCCTTGACCCTGCTACTATTACCTGTTGTTCCATTGCCAGACCTCTGCCTGCTTCTCTAATCCTGCTCCAGTCCACCGCATTGCTCTGCCTGACCACCTGATCTGACCCGGCTCGCCTGACCCTGCACCTGCCTGCTACTTGCTCTGTGTGTTCCAGTGTTGACCTGGCTTATCTCTCCCTGCTTCAGCCTGCTACTGATCCTGCTGTCATCCGCAGTTCCAGCCTACTTGGAGGATCATCAACCAGCTACAGTGTCAACCACCACAGTCTCCACAGGCACTCCTACCCCGCTGTGTTCCCGAGACCACTGTTTCCACTCCGGTGGCTCCTGAACCAGAGCTGTATGAGAGGTCTTCTCCTACAAGTCAGACTCGTCCTCTGAGGTACGTAACAGTAAGGCTGCAGCTGTGGGACCAGGAAGATCCCGGTTCAAACACGCCCATGTATATGACAGGGCCCCCTCCCCAGTGGACCCCTCCGGGGTCCTAGCGGGGCTTAGTGGGAAAGGAGACATGGAAGTCTTGAATAAGAGAAGGGGCATGCAGATCTTTGGCTGGAACCCAAGAACGATCTGTGACGGGATATCCCTTCCAATGAACCAGATACCGAAGGCCACAACCCTGTCTTCAAGAATCTTGGAGACTTCAAACTCATTTTGTCCATCAACAAGAACAGGAGGAGGTAGCTGTTGCGTTCTGGAGTAGCGATTGAAAATTGCTTTTTTGAGGAGGGAAACGTGGAACACGGGATGTATCCGGAGAGAGGAGGGTAATTTCAACTGATAGGAGACTGGCCCGACTCGAGTAATAATTCTGTAAGGACCAACAAATTGAGGGCCCAATTTGGTAGAAGGCTGTTTCAGTCTCACATATTTGGTTGATAGCCAAACTCTGTCCCCCCACCACATATGGAGGTATATGGCGTCTTCGTTTGATGGAAAAAAGCGCATACTTGCCTGCTGACTTCTGTAGTAATGAGCAAATCTTTTTCCAATGTAGCAGAATATTTTTCACCCGCTGATCTGCTGCTGGTACACCAGAAGAAGGCTGAAGTAGGGGAAAAGTCTGATGGTGATAGCCTAGGGCTGAGTAGAATGGTGTGGTATGAAGAGCACTGTGCCAACGGGAATTAAGGGCAAACATAGCTAAAGGCAAATACTCAGACCAGTTGGAATGTAAGGCATTGACATAATGTCGAAGATAGGTTTCTAGGGTCTGGTTCATGCGTTCGGTTTGACCATCTGTTTGAGGGTGATGTGAGGTAGAGAGTGAGAGCGTTACTCCCAGTTTCTTGCAGAACGCTCTCCAGAATCGGGAAACAAACTGGGATCCGCGGTCTGAGACGACATTGGTAGGTATGCCATGATATCTCACAATATGGGAAAGGAAGAGAGTAGACAGTGCTTCCGCTGTAGGTAATCCTGGGAGCGGCACAAAAAGACATTTTGGAAAAGCGATCCACTATGACCCATATAGCAGTCATGCCCTCGGACTTGGGTAAGTCTGTAATGAAGTCCATAGTCAAATGGGTCCAAGGCTGGCGAGGTGCCGGAAGTGGTTGTAACAGTCCAGTAGGCAATGTGCGGGGTACTTTATTAGCAGCACAAGTTGGACAGGCAGCCACATAATCAGTAACATCCCTTTTCATATGAGGCCACCAGACATGACGTTGCAAGGTCTTATGAGTGATGGTGACACCAGGATGACCGGATAACACACCATCATGTGCCCAGAAGAGTACAGGTTTTCTGAGGCTAGGGGCTATGAACAGGTGACCTGGTGGTATCTTCAAGCCTTGGGGAACACGATTCTAGGTTTTTTGTAACTGTTGGGAAAGAGCCGTAGAGATCTGTGCGACAATTTTGTGAGGTGGGATTATATACTGCTCGGTAGGTTGATCTTCTTCAGAGGTAGCGAACTGTCTGGAAAGAGCATCGGCTTTCTTGTTTCTATGCCCAGGAACATAAGAAAGAACAAAATTAAAACGGGAGAAAAACAGAGCCCATCGAGTTCAGACATCTTGCAGTCAGAAGATACAGTAGGTTTTTATGGTCAGTGAGGATAGAAAAAAGCTTGGGAGCCCCTTCCGGAAGATGTCGCCATTCAGACAATGCCAGTTTGATGGTCAGTAGTTCTCGATTCCCAACATCATAATTCATCTCCGCTGGAGAAAACCTTCTAGAACAAAATGCTACTGGGTGGATTCTACCGGACTTAGGCTGTCTCTGGGAGAGCACGGCACCTGCTCCTACCTCAGAGGCATCAACCTCGACTATATACTGGAGATCGGGATTTGGATGCTGAAGAATTGGAGCTTTGCTGAACATGTCTTTCAATTGCTGGAAAGCTGATTCTGCTTCTGAGGACCACACCTTGCAATTTGTACCTTTTAGTCATAGCAGTAAGGGGGGCCGCAATGGAGGCAAAACCTTTGATGAAGCGTCTTTAGTAATTTGTGAACCCTAGACAGCTTTGGAGCCCTCTTAAAGTGGTCGGTTGGGGCCATTGCAAGACAGCAGAAAGTTTTTGAGGGTCCATTTGGAAACCGACAGCACTTATAATGTAGCCAAGGAAAGGAATAAGGCTTTGATGGAAACTGCATTTCTCAATCTTCGCGTAAAGATGGTTTTCTCTCAGACATTGTAATACCTGCTTTACATGCGAGATGTGCTCTAGATGAGTCTTGGAAAAGATTAAAATGTCGTCCAAGTATATGATCACAAAACTGTTGCTGAAATCATGAAAAATGTAATTCATAAAACGTTGGAAGACAGCAGGGGCGTTACACAACCCAAATGGCATAACCAGATATTCGAAATGTCCATTACGAGTGTTGTATGCTTTCTTCCACTCGTCCCCATCTTTAATTCGAATCAGATTATAAGCCCCTCGTAGGTCTAGCTTGGAGAAGATAACGGCCCCCTTAAGTACATCAAACAGTTCAAGAATGAGAGGCAAAGGGTAGGAGTCTTTTACAGTGATTTGATTTAACCCTCAATAGTCTATGCATGGTCCAAGACCCCCATCTTTTTTTTCAACAAAGAAAAAACCTGCCCCTACTGGAGAAGAAGAGGGTCGGATAAAACCTCTTTCCAAGTTGTCTTTTACGTATTCCTCCATGGATTTTTGTTCAGGCAAAGACAGGGGATAGGTCCTTCCTTTGGGAAGAGGTGCTCCAGGAATCAATGTAATTGCACAGTCAAAAGAACGATGTGGAGGTAAAACCTCTGCCTTTTGCTTGCAAAATACGTCTGCAAATTCATGGTATTCACGAGGCAAGGTAGGTGGGAGCCAACATACAAGCAGAAAGTCTTTTGGGTTGAGACAAACAGTTTGGATGACAGAACGACCCCCAAGAGGCTAGTTCTCCATTTTCCCAATCAAAAGAAGGATTATGTTGTTGTAACCATGGGTAACCAAGGATAACGGGCAGAAGTGGAAAATCAATAAGAGACAAGACAACTTCCTCTATGTGGAGTACGCCTACCTGAAGGGTGATTGTCGTAGTCTCAAATTTTACAATGCCAATCTGCCAAGGATTGTCCATTCAGGGTGCTAATGTTCAGGGGTCTAGACTTTGGAACAAATGGGTTGTTATTTTCTTTAGCAAAAGTGTAATCCAAGAATATGCCAGCAGCTCCAGAATCCACAAAAGCCTCACAGGAGACAAGTTTAGAGGGTAAATGGATAATTGCAGGAACGGTAATCTTGGTCTTGGAGGATATACCTGTAAGGTCTAAGCCAGCTCCTCCAACACTGGTTAAACCCTTGCCTTTTACTGGACGGGAAGGGCAGACAGATAATAAATGTCCTTTAAGTCCACAATACAGGCATAGGCCCAATGCACGCCTCCTTTGTTTCTCCCACTCACTTAGGTGAAGACGGCTTAAATCCATGGGTTCCACAGGTGCCTGGGGTTCAACTGAGATTTCCGGTTCTGGCTGAGGTGGTGCTTGGAAGTTAGGGGCCAAACGGTAAACTGGCCTAGGAAACTTGCGAGTTCTAAGTCTCTCTTGGTACCTTTCATGATATTGGACATCCAGACAAACACACAGCTCTATGAATTTCTCAAGGTTTTCTGAAAAAGCCTTATAGACTAATTCGTCTTTGATGCGATCTGCAAGACCTTTTCGGAAGGCTGCATGTAATGCCCTTGAGTCCCAATTAGTCTCCGCAGCAAGGGTACGGAACTCGATAGCATATTGTGCCACAGACCTGGTGCCTTGTTGCATGTCCAAGAGTGAGTACTCAGCTGCAGAAGCTCTATCTGGCTTGTCAAATACAGTCTGGAGGGAAGCCAGAAATTTGTCAGCGTCTTGCAGCACAGGATCATTGCATTCCAGATAAGGAGAGACCCAGGCCAGGGCCTTCCCCTTTATCAAGGAAATTACAAAGTCGCTTTGGCAGACGAAGTACTAAAAGTCCCAGGGTTGTTGCGGAAATGCAAATGGCAAACATTTAAAAAGCCTCTGCAGTCCTCAGTATCACCACCAAACTTGTCAGGCAAGGGAAGTTTGGGTGGTACAGAAGAGGTGGGTTGGATCGCAGCAGGAGTAGGATCTGGAGTCTGGACCGTTGCAGAGGAACCAGGCAAACAAGATTTAAGCATAGTACAAAGTTCATCTAACTTGGCGTCCAGGGAAGAAAGATGCTGTTCATGAGCTCCAATCAATTGTCCCTGATGTGAAATAGACTTAACAATCTCAGCAGGGTCCACTGACTTTGTGGCCCGTTTGTAATGTAAGGTACCTGTGATAGGTAGTGTCCGAAGTGGAACTTGTGTGCTGAGGATTCAGGCGAAAACGTAGTCAGGCAGATTAGGTTGGCAACAGATCAGGCAAAACGGTACACGATCGAAAACCAGAGAGTGGTCAGGCAGGCAAAGGTCATACACGAGCTGGTGGTGAAGTACAAGATCAGATGGTTAGAGAGTAGTCAGGGATTCAGGCAGAAGTTCAACACGATAATCAAGATCACAAGCAGTCAGAACACCCAGGGAGCTAATCCACACATACGGGCGCTGAGAGATTGCATCACTTCCTATTTATGGGCTGCATTGATTGAAAATTGTCCACAGCTGGCAGCAGGTGGGGCTAGTGAGTCCAAGGTAAGGCTTAATACTGCAAGGACATTTCCAAAAGTCCAGATCTCTTCCGTAGCACAACAGGTAAGGCTGCAGCTGTGGGACAAGGAAATCCCGGTTCAAACACACCTAGGTGCATGACACATTAGACATGGGATCAGGAGGGAAATCCACATTTTGACTCCCAATTTGTGTGCATCTTCAAAATTTGGCATTTACAGGGGTGACATCACCCCATCTGATGAAGGCAAGATTAACACATTTTTGACATACTATAATGTCTGATATTGCCTTCACTTTTTCTACGTTAACATTTGTAAGTTCCTGAGTTGTGTATGTTATGGTTTGAAACATGCCTGTTTAAGCAAAAAAATATATATTTTGAATGTCAAACTTTATTAAACAAAGATGTTTTTTTTTTTTTTTTTTTAATTTCCAACGCACATGTGAAAGTAAAAGGTTTTCTACTCAACAATGTGTGGCTTCTTCTTTCAATGCTCAATACTAGGGATGAGCTTTGAGTTCGAGTGGAACTCATTTTCTACTCGAACATCGGCTGTTCGACCGTTCGTCAAATTTCGAACATTATAGGCCGTTCGCGCCAATTTCAGTGGCGCGTCACGGGCCATAATTCACTGCGGCATCGCAGTGCATTGCTGGCTGATGATTGGCCAAGCATGACCCGCATGCTTTGGCCAAACACAGCGTGGTAAGAACGGAGAGCCATAATTGGCCAGAGCCAGGGTGGCTTTGGCCAATTATGTCTCAGGGGGTTTAGTACACGCCCCTCACTATATTGTGTAGTGTGTTGCGGCAGCAGTGAAAGATAGACACAGAGAGAGAGAGAGAGACAGTGTAATTTCATTTGAGTTAGATAGAGCAGGCAGGCGAGTCAGTTAGCTGCAGTTACAGTGTGTAGAGGATATATATGCATCCCAGGTGTTGTGTGTATATATATATATATATATATATATATATATATATATACACATACACCACTGTATTCAGTTTAGGTAGATCCGTACCTGTTATTCTCTTCCCAATATACTGACAGGCAGGCAGGTGATTGTGGTAGCTGCAGTATTCTCAGTTAGTGTACTGTGTCCTTTGCACAGTGTGCACCTAAAGCTATCTGAATACAATTGCTGGTGTCCTCATACTAATACCACAGGCAGGGAGCTGCAGTATTTTCAGTTAGTGTACTTTGTCCTTTGCACAGTGTGCACCTAAAGCTACCTGAATACAATTGCTGGTGTTCTAATACTAATACCACAGACAGGGAGCGGCAGTATTTTCAGTTAGTGTACTGTGTCCTTTGCACAGTGTGCACCTAAAGCTACCTGAAGAAAATTGCTGGTATTCTCATACTAAAACCACAGGCAGGGAGCTGCAGTATTTTCAGTTAGTGTACTATGTCCTTTGCACAGTGTGCACCTAAAGCTACCTGAATACAATTTCTGGTGTTCTCATACTAATACCACAGGCAGGGAGCTGCAGTATTTTCAGTTAGTGTACTGTGTCCTCTGCACAGTGTACAGCTAAAGCTACCTGAAGACAATTGCTGATGTTCTCATACTAATACCACAGGCAGAGAAATGCAGTATTTTCAGTTAGTGTACTGTGTCCTTTGCGCAGTGTGCACCTAAAGCTACCTGAAGACAATTGCTGGTGTTCTCATACTAATACCACAGGCAGGGAGCTGCAGTATTTTCAGTTAGTGTACTGTGTCCTTTGTACAGTGTGCACCTAAAGCTACCTGAATACAATTGCTGGTGTTCTCATACTAATCTCACAGGCAGGGAGTTGCAGTTTTTTCAGTTAGTGTACTGTGTCCCCTGCACAGTGTGCACCTAAAGCTACCGGAAGACAATTGCTGGTGTTCTCATACTAATACCACAGGCAGGGAGCTGCAGTATTTTCAGTTAGTGTACTGTGCCCTTTGCACAGTGTGCACCTAAAGCTACCTGAAGAAAATTGCTGGTATTCTCATACTAAAACCACAGGCAGGGAGCTGCAGTATTTTCAGTTAGTGTACTATGTCCTTTGCACAGTGTGCACCTAAAGCTACCTGAATACAATTGCTGGTGTTCTCATACTAATCTCACAGGCAGGGAGTTGCAGTTTTTTCAGTTAGTGTACTGTGTCCCCTGCACAGTGTGCACCTAAAGCTACCGGAAGACAATTGCTGGTGTTCTCATACTAATACCACAGGCAGGGAGCTGCAGTATTTTCAGTTAGTGTACTGTGCCCTTTGCACAGTGTGCACCTAAAGCTACCTGAAGAAAATTGCTGGTATTCTCATACTAAAACCACAGGCAGGGAGCTGCAGTATTTTCAGTTAGTGTACTATGTCCTTTGCACAGTGTGCACCTAAAGCTACCTGAATACAATTTCTGGTGTTCTCATACTAATACCACAGGCAGGGAGCTGCAGTATTTTCAGTTAGTGTACTGTGTCCTCTGCACAGTGTACAGCTAAAGCTACCTGAAGACAATTGCTGGTGTTCTCATACTAATATCACAGGCAGAGAAATGCAGTATTTTCAGTTAGTGTACTATGTCCTTTGCACAGTGTGCACCTAAAGCTACCTGAATACAATTGCTGGTGTTCTCAAACTAATACCACAGGCAGGGAGCTGCAGTATTTTCAGTTAGTGTACTGTGTTCTTTGTACAGTTTGCACCTAAAGCTACCTGAAGACAATTGCTGGTGTTCTCATACTAATACTATAGGCAGGGGCTGCAATATTTTCAGTTAGTGTACTGTGTCCTTTGCACAGTGTGCACCTAAAGCTACCTGAAGACAATTGCTGGTGTTCTCATATTAATACCTCAGGCAGGGAGCTTCAGTATTTTCAGTTAGTGTACTGTGTCCTTTGCACAGTGTGCATCTAAAGCTACCTGAAGACAATTGCTGGTGTTCTCATAAAAATAATACCACAGGCAGGGAGATGCAGTATTTTCAGTTAGTGTACTGTGTCCTTTGCACAGTGTGCACTTAAAGCTACAGGAAGACAATTGCTGGTGTCCTCATAATAATACCACAGACAGGGAGCTGCAGTATTTTCAGTTAGTGTACTGTGTCCTTTGCATAGTGTGCACCTAAAGCTACCTAAAGACAATTGCTGGTGTTCTCATAAAAACAATACCACAGGCAGGGAGCTGCAGTAGTTTCAGTTAGTGTACTGTGTCCTTTGCACAGTGTGCACCTAAAGCTACCTGAAGTCAATTGCTGGTGTTCTCATACTAATAACACAGGCAGGGAGCTGCAGTATTTTCAGTAAGTGTACTGTGTCCTTTGCACAGTGTGGGCCTAAAGCTACCTGAATACAATTGCTGGTGTTCTCGTACTAATACCACAGGCAGGGAGCTGCAGTATTTTCAGTTAGTGTACTGTGTCCTTTGCACAGTGTGCACCTAAAGCTACCTGAAGACAATTGCTGGTGTTCTCATACTAATACCACAGGCAGGGAGCTGCAGTATTTTCAGTTAGTGTACTGTGTACTTTGCACAGTGTGCACCTAAAGCTTCCTGAAGACAATTGCTGGTGTTCATATACTAATACCACAGGCAGGGAGCTCCAGTATTTTCAGTTAGTGTACTGTGTCCTTTGTACATTGTGCACCTAAAGCTACCTGAAGACAATTGCTGGTGTTCTCATACTAATACCACAGGCAGGGAACTGCAATATTTTCAGTTAGTGTACTGTGTCCTTTGTACAGTTTGCACCTAAAGCTACCTGAAGACAATTGCTGGTGTTCTCATACTAATACTATAGGCAGGGAGCTGCAGTATTTTCAGTTAGTGTACTGTGTCCTTTGTACAGTGTGCACCTATAGCTACCTGAATACAATTGCTGGTGTTCTCATACTAATACCACAGGCAGGGAGCTGCAGTATTTTCAGTTAGTGTACTGTGTCCTTTGCACATTGTGCACCTAAAGCTACCTGAAGACAATTGCTGGTGTTCTCATACTAATACCACAGGCAGAGAAATGCAGTATTTTCAGTTAGTGTACTGTGTCCTTTGCACAGTGTGCACCTAAAGCTACCTGAAGACAATTGATGGTGTTCTCGTACTAATGCCACAGGCAGGGAGCTGCAGTATTTTCAGTTAGTGTACTGTGTCCTTTGTACAGTGTGCACCTAAAGCTACCTGAATACAATTGCTGGTGTTCTCATACTAATCTCACAGGCAGGGAGTTGCAGTTTTTTCAGTTAGTGTACTGTGTCCCCTGCACAGTGTGCACCTAAAGCTACCGGAAGACAATTGCTGGTGTTCTCGTACTAATACCACAGGCAGGGAGATGCAGTATTTTCAGTTAGTGTACTGTGTCCTTTGCACAGTGTGCACCTAAAGCTACCTGAAGACAATTGCTGGTGTTCTCGTACTAATACCACAGGCAGGGAGCTGCAGTATTTTCAGTTAGTGTACTGTGTCCTTTGTACAGTGTGCACCTAAAGCTACCTGAATACAATTGCTGGTGTTCTCATACTAATCTCACAGGCAGGGAGTTGCAGTTTTTTCAGTTAGTGTACTGTGTCCCCTGCACAGTGTGCACCTAAAGCTACCGGAAGACAATTGGTGGTGTTCTCATACTAATACCACAGGCAGGGAGCTGCAGTATTTTCAGTTAGTGTACTGTGCCCTTTGCACAGTGTGCACCTAAAGCTACCTGAATACAATTGCTGCTGTTCTCAAACTAATACCACAGGCAGGGAGCTGCAGTATTTTCAGTTAGTGTACTGTGTTCTTTGCACAGTTTGCACCTAAAGCTACCTGAAGACAATTGCTGGTGTTCTCATACTAATACTATAGGCAGGGGCTGCAATATTTTCAGTTAGTGTACTGTGTCCTTTGCACAGTGTGCACCTAAAGCTACCTGAAGACAATTGCTGGTGTTCTCATATTAATACCTCAGGCAGGGAGCTTCAGTATTTTCAGTTAGTGTACTGTGTCCTTTGCACAGTGTGCATCTAAAGCTACCTGAAGACAATTGCTGGTGTTCTCATAAAAATAATACCACAGGCAGGGAGATGCAGTATTTTCAGTTAGTGTACTGTGTCCTTTGCACAGTGTGCACCTAAAGCTACCTGAAGACAATTGCTGGTGTCCTCATAATAATACCACAGACAGGGAGCTGCAGTATTTTCAGTTAGTGTACTGTGTCCTTTGCATAGTGTGCACCTAAAGCTACCTAAAGACAATTGCTGGTGTTCTCATAAAAATAATACCACAGGCAGGGAGCTGCAGTAGTTTCAGTTAGTGTACTGTGTCCTTTGCACAGTGTGCACCTAAAGCTACCTGAAGTCAATTGCTGGTGTTCTCATACTAATAACACAGGCAGGGAGCTGCAGTATTTTCAGTAAGTGTACTGTGTCCTTTGCACAGTGTGGGCCTAAAGCTACCTGAATACAATTGCTGGGGTTCTCATACTAATACCACAGGCAGGGAGCTGCAGTATTTTCAGTTAGTGTACTGTGTCCTTTGCACAGTGTGCACCTAAACCTACCTGAATACAATTGCTGGCGTTCTCATACTAATACCACAGGCAGGGAGCTGCAGTATTTTCAGTTAGTGTACTGTGTCCTTTGCACAGTGTGCACCTAAAGCTACCTGAAGACAATTGTTGGTGTTCTCATACTAATACCACAGGCAGGGAGCTGCAGTATTTTCAGTTAGTGTACTGTGTCCTTTGCACAGTTTGCACCTAAAGCTACCTGAATACAATTGCTGGTGTTCTCATACTAATACCACAGGCAGGGAGCTACAGTATTTTCAGTTAGTGTACTGTGTCCTTTGCA
This sequence comes from Rana muscosa, assembly GCA_029206835.1. Classification (NCBI taxonomy): domain Eukaryota; kingdom Metazoa; phylum Chordata; class Amphibia; order Anura; family Ranidae; genus Rana; species Rana muscosa. Next base: position 727,152,307 of record CM055116.1, read on the forward strand.
CAGTGTGCATCTAAAGCTATCCGAAGACAATTGCTGGTGTTCTCATAAAAATAATACCACAGGCAGGGAGCTGCAATATTTTCAGTTTGTGTACTGTGTCCTTTACACAGTGTGCACCTAAAGCTTCCTGAAGACAATTGCTGGTGTCCTCATAATAATACCACAGGCAGGGAGCTGCAGTATTTTCAGTTAGTGTACTGTGTCCTTTGCACCTAAAGCTACCTGAATACAATTGCTGGTGTTCTCATACTAATAACACAGGCAGGGAGCTGCAGTATTTTCAGTTAGTGTACTGTGTCCTTTGCACAGTGTGCACCTAAAGCTACCTGAAGACAATTGCTGGTGTTCTCATACTAATACCACAGGCAGGGAGCTGCAGTATTTTCAGTTAGTGTACTGTGTCCTTTGCACAGTGTGCACCTAAATCTACCTGAATACAATTGCTGGTGTTTATATACTAATACCACAGATAGGGAGCTGCAGTATTTTCAGTTAGTGTACTGTGTCCTTTGCACACTTTGCACCTAAAGCTACCTGAAGACAATTGCTGGTGTTCTCATACTTATACCATAGGCAGGGGGCTGCGGTATTTTCAGTTAGTGTAATGTGTCCTTTGCACAGTGTGCACCTAAAGCTACCTGTAGACAATTGCTGATGTTCTCATACTAATACCACAGGCAGGGAGCTGCAGTATTTTCAGTTAGTGTACTGTGTCCTTTGCACAGTGTGCACCTAAACCTACCTGAATACAATTGCTGGCGTTCTCATACTAATACCACAGGCAGGGAGCTGCAGTATTTTCAGTTAGTGTACTGTGTCCTTTGCACAGTGTGCACCTAAAGCTACCTGAAGACAATTGTTGGTGTTCTCATACTAATACCACAGGCAGGGAGCTGCAGTATTTTCAGTTAGTGTACTGTGTCCTTTGCACAGTTTGCACCTAAAGCTACCTGAATACAATTGCTGGTGTTCTCATACTAATACCACAGGCAGGGAGCTACAGTATTTTCAGTTAGTGTACTGTGTCCTTTGCACAGTGTGCATCTAAAGCTATCCAAAGACAATTGCTGGTGTTCTCATAAAAATAATACCACAGGCAGGGAGCTGCAATATTTTCAGTTTGTGTACTGTGTCCTTTACACAGTGTGCACCTAAAGCTTCCTGAAGACAATTGCTGGTGTCCTCATAATAATACCACAGGCAGGGAGCTGCAGTATTTTCAGTTAGTGTACTGTGTCCTTTGCACCTAAAGCTACCTGAATACAATTGCTGGTGTTCTCATACTAATAACACAGGCAGGGAGCTGCAGTATTTTCAGTTAGTGTACTGTGTCCTTTGCACAGTGTGCACCTAAAGCTACCTGAAGACAATTGCTGGTGTTCTCATACTAATACCACAGGCAGGGAGCTGCAGTATTTTCAGTTAGTGTACTGTGTCCTTTGCACAGTGTGCACCTAAATCTACCTGAATACAATTGCTGGTGTTTATATACTAATACCACAGATAGGGAGCTGCAGTATTTTCAGTTAGTGTACTGTGTCCTTTGCACACTTTGCACCTAAAGCTACCTGAAGACAATTGCTGGTGTTCTCATACTTATACCATAGGCAGGGGGCTGCGGTATTTTCAGTTAGTGTACGGTGTCCTTTGCACATTGTGCACCTAAAGCTACCTGAATACAATTGCTGGTGTTCTCATACTAATACCACAGGCAGGGAGCTGCAGTATTTTCGTTTAGTGTACTGTGTCCTCTATACAGTGTGCACCTAAAGCTACCTGTAGACAATTGCTGGTGTTCTCATACTAATACCACAGGCAGGGAGCTGCAGTATTTTCAGTTAGTGTACTGTGTCCTTTGCACAGTGTGCACCTAAAGCTACCTGAATACAATTGCTGGTGTTCTCATACTAATACCACAGGCAGGGAGCTACAGTATTTTCAGTTAGTGTACTGTGTCCTTTGCACAGTGTGCATCTAAAGCTATCCGAAGACAATTGCTGGTGTTCTCATAAAAATAATACCACAGGCAGGGAGCTGCAGTATTTTCAGTTAGTGTACAGTGTCCTTTGCACAGTGTGCACCTAAAGCTTCCTGAAGACAATTGCTGGTGTCCTCATAATAATACCACAGGCAGGGAGCTGCAGTATTTTCAGTTAGTGTACTGTGTCCTTTGCACCTAAAGCTACCTGAAGACAATTGCTGGTGTATTCATACTAATACCATAGGCAGGGGGCTGCAGTATTTTCAGTTAGTGTACTTTGTCCTTTGCACATTGTGCATCTAAAGCTACCTGAATACAATTGCTGGTGTTCTCATACTAATACCACAGGCAGGGAGCTAAAGTATTTTCGGTTAGTGTACTGTGTCCTCTGCACAGTGTGCACCTAAAGCTACCTGTAGACAATTGCTGGTGTTCTCATACTAATACCACAGGCAGGGAGCTGCAGTATTTTCAGTTAGTGTACTGTGTCCTTTGCACAGTGTGCACCTAAACCTACCTGAATACAGTTTCTGGCGTTCTCATACTAATACCACAGGCAGGGAGCTGCAGTATTTTCAGTTAGTGTACTGTGTCCTTTGCACAGTGTGCACCTAAAGCTACCTGAAGACAATTGCTGGTGTTCTCATACTAATACCACAGGCAGGGAGCTGCAGTATTTTCAGTTAGTGTACTGTGTCCTTTGCACAGTGTGCACCTAAAGCTACCTGAAGACAATTGCTGGTGTTCTCATAATAATACCACAGGCAGGGAGCTACAGTATTGTCAGTTAGTGTACTGTGTCCTTTGCACAGTGTGCATCTAAAGCTATCCGAAGACAATTGCTGGTGTTCTCATAAAAATAATACCTCAGGCAGGGAGCTGCAGTATTTTCAGTTAGTGTACTGTGTCCTTTGCACAGTGTGCACCTAAAGCTTCCTGAAGACAATTGCTGGTGTCCTCATAATAATACCACAGGCAGGGAGCTGCAGTATTTTCAGTTAGTGTACTGTGTCCTTTGCACCTAAAGCTACCTGAATACAATTGCTGGTGTTCTCATACTAATACCACAGGCAGGGAGCTGCAGTATTTTCAGTTAGTGTACTGTGTCCTTTGCACAGTGTGCACCTAAAGCTACCTGAAGACAATTGCTGGTGTTCTCATACTAATACCACAGGCAGGGAGCAGCAGTATTTTCAGTTAGTGTACTGTGTCCTTTGCACAGTGTGCACCTAAATCTACCTGAATACAATTGCTGTTTTTTATATACTAATACCACAGGCAGGGAGCTGCAGTATTTTCAGTTAGTGCACTGTGTCCTTTGCACACTTTGCACCTAAAGCTACCTGAAGACAATTGCTGGTGTTCTCATACTAATACCATAGGCAGGGGGCTGCAGTATTTTCAGTTAGTGTACTGTGTCCTTTGCACAGTGTGCACCTAAAGCTACCTGAAGACAATTGCTGGTGTTCTCATATTAATACCTCAGGCAGGGAGCTTCAGTATTTTCAGTTAGTGTACTGTGTCCTTTGCACAGTGTGCATCTAAAGCTACCTGAAGACAATTGCTGGTGTTCTCATAAAAATAATACCACAGGCAGGGAGATGCAGTATTTTCAGTTAGTGTACTGTGTCCTTTGCACAGTGTGCACCTAAAGCTACCTGAAGACAATTGCTGGTGTTCTCATAATAATACCACAGGCAGGAAGCTGCAGTAGTTTCAGTTAGTGTACTGTGTCCTTTGCACAGTGTGCACCTAAAGCTACCTAAAGTCAACTGCTGGTGTTCTCATACTAATAATACTACAGGCAGGCAGTTGATTCTGCTAGCTGCAGTATAATCAGTATATATATATATATATATATATATATATATATACATCCCAGCTTTGTGCAGCTACATCTCACTGCAGGCCATTAGTATGTTTGGAAGGACAAAAAGGAGAGGCAGACAGTCACGAGCCAATAAAAGAGGGCAAGCAGGCTCTGTGTCCAGAGGCAACAGTGCTGGTCGTGGACACGGTGCATCCTCATCAGCACGTGGCCGTGGGACACGCTTGTCCTTTTTTTCAGCAGCTGGCCGTGTTGAGCCGCAACATGCCGAAGACTTGGTAGAGATGATGACCAAGCCGTCCTCATCCTCCTCATACTCTCTCACTCAGGCTCAGGGTACTTTGTCTGGCCAAAGCGGCCTCTTCCCTAGGCTCAATGGCATCAGTCACTCCTTCCCTAGCCCCACCATGTCCTCCTGAGGAGTCCCCTGAACTGTTTGACCACAGTGTTGGGTACATGCTGCAGGAGGATGCGCAGCGTATTGAAGGCTCCGATGATGGTACCCAGCTAGAGGAAGGCAGTAACGTGAGCCCAGAGAGAGGGGGTGCCCAAGAAGGACAGCAATCTGGCAGTCATGTTCCCCCAGCTGCAGCATACTGCCAGGTTTGCTACAGTGATGAGGAGGGAGGGGATGATGAGGTCACGGACTCTACATTGGTGCCTGATAGGAGAGAGGAGGAGGAGGAGGAGGAGGCACATCTCCAACGAGGCAGGATGCCTTCCAGGGGCCAGCTTAACGGTAGCACACCGACTGCATCACACCGCAGAGCTCCGCATGTGCAGGGCGCTGCTGTCTCTGCGCTTTATTCCAAAAGTTCTTTGGTGTGGGCCTTTTTTGAGACGAGTGCATCAGATCGCACCGCTGCTATTTGCAACATATGTCTCATATGCCCGCTTGGGCACCACATGCTTGACCAGACATATGTCGACCGGCTATGCAGTTCGTTGGCAAGCATACCTAAAAGACCCACACCAAAGAACAAAGCGGACCTCTCCTTGCTCCTCATCAGCTGGGATCTCCAACCCCACTATTCCTTCAGTCCTCTCTGAAACCTGCACTGAGAGGAATGAAGGTGTAGAATTAGGTGTGTCACAGCCAAGTACTTGCGGGCAATCTTCTATCGGTACACCAACACCAGATTATACCAGGCAAATTTCCCTGCCCCAGCTGCTGCACCGCCAAAAGAAGTTCGCTCCCAGCCATCCACATGCCCAGCGGTTGAATGCTAGCTTGGCTAAATTGCTAGCACTTCACCTGCTGCCTTTTCAGTTGGTAGACTCTGCCCCCTTCCGTGAGTTTGTGGAATGTGTGGTTCCTCAGTGGCAGGTTCCCAAATGCCAATTTTTCTCACAGAAGGCGATTCCGGCTCTCTAACGGCATGTAGAAGGCAATGTCTTGGCCTCGCTGGACAGGGCAGTCAGCGGTAAGGTGCATATTACCGCTGACTCATGGTCCAGCGGGCATGGACAGGGACGTTACCTATCTTTCACGGTGCATTGGGTGACTCTGCTGGCAGCTGGGAAGGATGCAGGACAAGGTGCAGTAGTGTTGGAGGTTGTTCCGCCACCACGCCTCCAAAATGCTACTACTGGTGATTGTGACACACCTCTCTCTTCCACCCCCTCCTCTTCTTCTTGCTCCATGGCCTCTTCCTGTGCTTTGTCCTCGGAACCAGCGGTGCTCGATAGGCATTCAAGGGGCTACGCAAGTACGCAGGCAAAACGATGCCATGCGGTGCTTGAGCTGGTGTGCTTGGGGGACAGGAGCCACACTGGGGCAGAGATTCTGTCAGCTCTGCAGGGGCAGGCTCAGAGGTGGTTGACGCCATGCCAGCTTAAGCCAGGAATGGTGGTTTGCGACAATGGCACCAACCTCCTCTCCGCTCTCCGACAGGGGCAACTGACCCATGTGCCCTGTTTGGCTCACGTCCTTAACTTGGTGGTGCAGCGGTTCTTGGGCAGGTACCCGGGCTTACAGGATGTCCTAAGGCAGGCCAGGAAAGTCTGTGTGCATTTCCGCAGATCATATAATGCCCGTGCTAGGCTGGCTGAGCTGCAAAAGGAGTTGAACCTGCCCAAGAACCGCCTTATATGTGACATGCCCACCAGGTGGAACTCAATGTTGGCCATGCTGCAGCGGCTGCACACGCAGCAGAGGGCAATCAATGAGTATCTGTGCCAATATGGCACAAGGACAGGGTCAGGGGAGCTTGTTTTTTTTTTTGCCACGCCAGTGGGTCATGATCAGGGATGCATGCACTGTCCTGTCACCATTTGAGGAGGCCATGAGGATGGTGAGCAGTGACAGTGCATGCATCGGTGACACTGTCCCTCTTGTCCACCTGTTGGAGCAGACGCTGCGTGGATTAATGGACAGGGCACTTGAGGCAGAACAGAGGGAGGAAGAGGAGGACTTCCTTACCTCTCAAGGCCCCCTTTATCCAGACAGTGTTCCTGCTGGCCCACCTATCACACAGGAAGAGGAGGAGGAGGAGGATTGTGTCAGCACGGAAGTGGAGCCTAGCACTCAGCATCAGCAGCAGTCTTCAAGGGATCAATTACAGTCCCAAGAAACCCATGGACTTGTACATGGCTGGGAGGGGGTGGCTGCGGATCATGTCGTCCTGAGTGACCCAGTGGACTCCGGACCGAATGCCTCAGCAAACCTACGCTGCATGGCCTCCCTGATCCTGCAAAGCCTGCGGAAGGATCCTCGTATTCGTGTGATCAAGGAGAGGGATCATTACTGGCTGGCAACCCTCCTTGATCCACATTACAAAGGTAAGGTTGCGGACCTTATCTTGCCGTCGCAGAGGGAGCAGAGGATGAAACATCTTCGGGAGGCCTTGCGGAAAGGTCTGTGCAACGCGTTCCCAGAGACTGGGAGGTTACAAAATCCTGGTCCTGGACAACGTGTTGCTGAGGCTTCGGTCTGTCAAAGAAGGAGCGGTGGAGAAGGTGGCCGTCTGACCGATGCATTCAGACAATTTTTTATTCCGCAGCCCCAAGGTATGATCGGTTCCAGCAACCATCGCCAGCGTCTGTTTTACATGGTGCAGGAATACCTAGGGACAAGATCAGACTTGGACACCTTTCCCACCGAAAATCCTCTGGGTTACTGGGTCTTGAGGATGAATCACTGGCCAGAGCTTGCACAGTATGCAATTGAGCTACTGGCCTGTCCTGCATCCAGCGTGCTTTCGGAACGCACATTCAGTGCTGCTGGTGGCTTTGTAACCGATCACAGGGTGTGCCGAATTGGTCGATCGGCTGACCTTCATAAAAATGAATCAGTCTTGGATCACCAGCTACCAAGCACCTGATGCTGATGTAACCGAATATTTTTTTTAATGGGAGATCCCTTCAAGACTGCCTATGCTGATGCTGAGTGACTATCCTGTTATGCTGAGTGACTATCCTCTTCCTGCTTAATGTTCATGCTGATAGCTTGTAAGAACATTTTTGGTTCTGGGCACCGCCACCAGTGGCTAAGGCCCAATTTTTCAGCCCCTGTTTAACAGGGGCATGTAATTACAATTTTTGATGCAATACTTTGCAGCAGGGCTCATTCCTGTGCTCCAACTATAGTATCTGTGAGGGGTTGCAGTGTTGTGGCACCAGTGCCTAAGGCCCAATTTTTCTGCCCCTGTTTAACAGTTGCGTGTAATTACAATTTTTGATGCAATAATTTGCAGCAGGGCTCATTCATGCGCTCCAACTAGAGTTTCTGTGAGGGGTTGCAGGTTTGTGGCACCAGCACCTGTGCCTAAGGCCCAAATTTTACTGCCCCTGTTCAACAGGGGCATGTAATTACAATTCTTGATCTAATATTTCACAGCAGGGCCCGTTCCTGTGCCCACCAAGAGTAACTGTGAGGCCTTACAGTGTTGTGGCAACACCAACACCTAAGGCCCAAATTTTTGCAGAGTATATAGGGCAGGCTTTCAAACGTCCAACTTACAAACGACTCCTACTTGCAAACGGAGGGAGACAACTGGAAGTGAGAGTAAATCTACCCCTAGGAAGGGAAATTCTCTCCTGTAAGAGTTAAAATGGGAAAAACGTGTCTCCTCTCCACTTATGCTTTTTCACCAATCCTTGTTTCACTAAAAACCCGAAATTTTCAAAAACCAATTGTCATTGGGACAGAGAGTGAGGTGAAATCTTCTGAAGAGGTGCACAGACAGCAAAACAAATGTTACAGATAACCCTTCCCTATGTTTTCCAAAAAGCTTAAAAATAGATTTTTTGGCTGGAGCTACACTTTAAAAATGTAGCAGTTCTAAATTACAAACAGATTCTACTTAAGAACAAACCTACAGTCCCTGTCTTGTTTGCACCGCCTGTATACTGTTGTATAGAGTATATAGGGCCTGAGGGCCCCATGCCTTTCCTTTTTTTAATTTGGGTGCGGCGTTCCCCTTAATATTCATACAAGACCCAAATCGGCTGGGGGGGAGGGTACCCATGCCTATTGACTCTTTTTCCTTTAGAAATGTCATTTTGTGCAGGGGCAGTTCAAAACCCGGCAAACACGTGCCACTTCACAGGCATACTATAGACACCCCCCAGGTATGATATTTAAAGGAATATTTTCACTTTAAGAATCATTAAAATCACTGCTCCCAAAAAAAGGCCATTTTTAAAACTTATTTTTGCATTGATACATGTCCCCTGGGACAGGACCCAGGTCCCCAAACCCTTTTTAGGACAATAACTTGCAAATTAGCCTTTAAAATTAGCACTTCTGATTCCGAACGTACGAGTCCCATAGACTTTAATGGGGTTCGATAGTTCGCGCAAACTTTCGGTCCATTTGCAGGTTCTGGTGTTCGGCTCATCCCTACTCAATACCAGTTTTTGAAGTAAGTTGGTGTTTACAGTGACAATGGGGGTTATTTACTAAAGGCAAATCCACTTGGCACTACAAGTGCACTAGGAGAACATAGGAGACAGCTAAAAGAAACACAAGCAGTAAATCAAATTCAATATTATTTCAGATCAAAAAAATTCTTTATTTAAAAAATGTATCACACATTTGCTGGCATATCAATGGCCCCCCTACCCGTAAAGTATTCAAGATATTTTTGACGGACTTCACGGGCGCTTTGGGGGGGGCAAGCCAGGACGGCCAGCTTTAAGTGCCGTCAGGGTAGTTTGTTTGTGAAATCCGGCCTCAGGCACAACTGAGGCCACATAGTTTGTATTATGTTTCCTTAAAAAATTATGCAGTATGCAGCATGCAAGGACTATATGATTAAGTTTATATTCCGCCATGTTGATTGCCGTGAGGAATAGGCGGAACCGGCTGGCCATTATCCCTAAAGCATTCTCTACCACTCTTTTGGCTCTGGCCAGCCGGTAGCTAAAAACCCTCTGGCCTGGGGTGAGGCTCCCCATGCGGAATGGCCGCATCAGGCGTTCACCCAGCCCAAACGCTTCATCAGCGATGAAGACAAACAGCAGTCCTGCCACATTATCTTCAGCAGGTGGCAATCCCAAGCCACCATTCTGGAGCCGTCTGTAAAACTCGGTCTGGGCGATGACTCCACCATCCAACATCCGGCCAATCTTCCCCACGTCCACATACAAAAACTTGTATGTCGCCAACACCACCGCCAACATCACTATACTATTAAACCCCTTGTAGTTATAATAGTATGACCCCGAGTTGGGGGGTGGGACGATGTGGACGTGTTTCCCATGGATTGCCCCTCCGCAGTTGGGAAAGTCCCACCACTGGGCAAATTGGGAAGCCACAGTCTGCCATTCCTGTGGCGTTAAAGGAAACTGTCAAACCAGAAAAAAAAATTGTACTTTTGCACATAACATTGCAAGCAGATTAGACACAAAAATTATTGTCCGACATCGTTATAACATTTATTTTAAGGAGTATTTAAAGACAAAAATATAAGGTCCGGGGCGTGACCAAGATGGCGACCGGGCTAGACGTCTAGGAGTAGAGGGGATTTCATCCTGTTACCTTATCCTGACCTGGTTAAGACCTCTCTAACCTTCCTGGCCGGCTTGTGTTCATGGGCCTGCCTTGCAAGAACAGAGGGGGAACTCGTAAATCACAACGCACGGGAACCCCGGCCCAATATTCTGGTTTGGCTGCACACGTGGAGGTAACTTCCAACATGGCGACGCAAACCCCTGAGGCAGTCCCGGCTCTCACGAGATTGCTAACTTCACGGCACTTATGCAGGCCATCAATGGATGTCAGGCTGCGCTCACCACGAAGATTGATTCGCTGCAGATTGAAATGGGCCTTATGAGACAGAACTATGAAAAGATCCGCCGGCGGGTGGATGAGGTCGAGCGCCGCGTGGGGGACATGGAGGAGATGGTTAGAGATCATACTGCCACCCTTCATACTGTCCAGGTCCGGCTGGAGCATTTGGAGGCTAAATCTGAGGACGCCGAGAACCGTAACCGGCGCAATAACTTACGGATCATTGGTTTACCTGAAGGGACTGAGGGCCCTGATGTTCCTGCCTTCACTGAACGTCTCCTCCGCACGCTTTTTCCCCAGGCGCCCTTCTCCTCTCACTTCATAGTGGAGAGGGCTCGCAGGATGCCTCCTACTCGCGGGCATCCGGGGACACCTCCACGCACGTTCATCTTCAAGCTGATGAACTTCCGAGACCGGGACCTCATACTCCTTGAGGCGCAGAAGACGGATGCCATTCGCCATGAGGCTGCCCACCTCATGTTCTTCCCGGACTTCTCGGTGGACAGTCAAAAGCAGCGGAAGTCCTTTGATGCGGTAAAGCAGTCCCTTCGTTCCCGCAACATCAAATACAGCATGCTGTTTCCGGCACGCCTGCGGGTGGTTGATGGCGAGGCAGTTCAGTTCTTCACTACACCCGAGGAGATTCTCCCCCGTGGATGACCTGGAGACCTGGGGACCCTCGATCGGGTCCGCACACTGTGAGTGACTACCTGCTTTGTGACTATTTTTTTATTGTCCTTTTTGCCCTTGGGAGCCGGGGACACCTCTGCCGGAGATCTGGTGCCCCCCTTTTCATTTAATTTCTTTTCCTCCTCAGTATCCTGATTGCTGGCCATGCCCATTCTCCCAGAACCTTCTGAACTTGCTTGGGGAGTGGACAGGCGGCTGGACGTGGGGGACTGCCCTTAATTGAACCCTGACTTCAAGGATGATGGACTGGTATCCCTCCCTGGAAACCTGTGAGTATTCCATTTTTGTGCCGTTGTCCCGAGATTGCAGTCACCCCTTGGCCATTTATGTTTGCTTTTTGTTGCCTCTGTTTTTGTATTTTTTTTTCGTTCTGTGCTAGTGTTTGAAGGAATGTTAATTTTACATATGACGCAGATTCTGCAGCCTTCTCTATGGCTGCTGGGGGGCTGTCACTGGTGGGGGTCCTCCCCGAGGGCTACTTTTATTGATCCAGCTGCAGGGCCGAGGCCTCTAATTATGTCCCAATGCCGTCCCTTATGGCCCCCCTGACAGTGATTTCATGGAACGTCCGGGGGATGAATTCCAAAATCAAACGTGCCCTGGTCTTTAAATTTCTTAAACAGTACTCACCTGATATCTGCATTCTGCAAAAAACTCATCTTGTGGGCGGTTGGGTCCTTGGCCTCAAAAAAACGTGGGTTGGCCACTACTACCACGCTACTCACTCCACCCATGCAAGGGGGGTTAGTATTCTAGTCTGTAAATCCCTCCCCTTTATACTCTTGGACCTGCATCTGGATCCCGAGGGTAAATATGTGCTAATCCACGCGAATGTTGACGGCATGCTTCTGCTGCTGGCGGGACTGTATAATCCTCCCCCAGCCTCCATTGGACTCCTCAATAAGATCACGCAGATAGTGGCGTCACACTCAGTCAATGCAGTGATCTTAGCTGGGGACTTCAATATGGTACCATGCCCACGTATGGACAAATTGACTCCAGACCCGGCTATGGATTCTCCACTCTCCCGTTGGGCGCTGACTATGGGCCTCACGGACATTTGGAGATGGAAGTACCCTGGGATGAGGAGCTATACTTGTAGCTCGGCTACATACACGGCTATGTCACGAATTGACCTTATCTATGTCAGCAGCCCTGTTTTAGCCAAGGTGCAGGAGGTGTCTGTCCTCCCTAGGGGGATTTCGGATCATGCCCCCATCCTCCTGAGGCTTCAAACCAGGGTGGCTCCGGGTAGTTACTTATGGCGTCTATCTAGATACTGGGTCTCGGATGAGCGTGTCGAACCTGAGATGGACTAGGCCATTACGGAATACTGGGCTCCCGACCCTGCTGGGATGGAGACGCCTGCCTGCTGGGAAGCATTCAAAAGCCATATGAAACAGCAATATCGGTCCGCTATTGGGGCGGCACGCTCGTCCTCCCAGGCTTCACTTGCCCAAGCTGAGGCTACTGCCCAGAGGTTGGAGGCTGGGTATGTTGAGACTGGGAGGCTCGTGGCTATGAGGGAGGTTCAGATCCTTAGGCTCTCGGCAGTGAAGAAGCAAATACTTTATCAATCTCAGAGGATATTCGAACAAGGTGAGAGGTCGGATCGTATGCTTGCCTGGCTCTCCAGAGAGCCCGCAGATGCCTCCCATGTTGCTAACATTAGGGACGGATCAGGGAGGTTGCTCTCAGACCCAGTAGACATAAATGCGTGCTTCGTGGCCTACTATGGTGAGTTGTACTCCTCCAGGGTAGATTACACTCCTGTAGAACTCCAATCCTTCCTTGACAACATTCACTTCCCCACTCTATCGGCGGAGGCACGCTTGTCTTTGGAGGCCCCTATCACTCTGAAGGAGGTTCGGGTGGCTGTGACCTCTATGCAGGCTGGTAAGACCCCGGGGGAGGATGGCCTCCCTGCCGAATTCTTCAAAACGCATTGTGCCTCACTGGCTATCCGACTTAGGGGGGGCCCTGGTGACCTCTCTTAGAGGTGGTTCACTACCGCCTTCTATGTTGCGTGCAGTGATCGTGGTCATTCCCAAGCCTGGGAAGAACCCCGAGCTTTGCCCGTCATACAGGCCAATTTCACTGTTAAACGTGGATGCTAAAATTCTCACTAAAGTGCTGGCCAACCGCCTTGATGCAGTGATAATTTCTTTGGTTCATGGGGATCAGACGGGATTTATGCAAGGGTACCGATATTAATTTGAGGAGGCTATTTACGGTGATAGATCGGGTGGCTGGGAGAGGGGGGGAGAAGGTGATAGCGTCATTGGATGCTAAAAAGGCCTTTGACTCGGTGGAGTGGGACTATCTGTGGAATGTACTTCGGAGATTTGGTCTAGGTCCCACCTTTATATCATGGCTTCAGATGCTGTATTCTGCCCTGACTGCTCAGGTCTGGACGGGTGGCCTTCTTTCTACTCCATTCCCACTTCACCGAGGTACACAGCAGGGCTGACCCCTCTCCCCAGCCCTGTTTGCTCTTGCCATCGAACCCCTGGCGATCCTCCTTCGGTCCTCTTTAGGGGTTGCTGGCATACCGGTCCACCCCATTGTTGAGAAAGTGTCCTTGTATGCCAACGACACCCTCCTCTATCTTAGGGATCCCCACCATTCTTTGTTGGCAGCCCTAGAATTGATTCATTCATTTGGCAAATTCTCAGGGATCAGAATAAACTGGGATAAGTCGGTCATATTCCCCCTAATTTCAAAAGAACCCCCCCTGGACCTGCCTGCCCCTCTCCAGTGGGTCAATAGCTTCAAATATTTGGGTATACAGATTCATAGGCACCTACCACGATACTTGGAGTCTAATGTCCACCCAGTCCTTCAGAAACGTATACAGAGGAGCTCGGTTTGGAAGTCTTTGCCACTCACCCCTGTGGGCCGGGTCAATCTAATAAAAATGTAATTTCTCCCTATGTTTTTATACGTCTTTAGGAACTCTCCAGTCAGTATCCCTAACTCCTTCTTTTGTGAAATTAGAACAAACAGTCAGTTCATTTATATGGCAAGGGTCGGTACCGAGGGTAGCTAGGTCCACTCTCCAGCTCTCTCTGTCGGGGGGTGGTCTTGCTCTTCCCAACTTTAGGAAATATTATTGGGCCGCGATCCTAGTATCTGTGAGGTGGTGGTTCACCCAAGATCAATCTAACCCCTCGGTCAATTTAGAGGCAGCTATCTTAGGATCATATTCTGAATTAAGCAACTTAGTTTACAGAGGCCCTAGATCCAGCACACAAGTTACTACCCCTATGAGGACCACGTTAAGGGTGTGGCGACAGGTCTCGAGGCTTCTAGAGGAGTCGCAGATGTTCTCTCCCCACACTCCTCTGTGGGGCAATCCATTCATGCCCCAACTGAGGACTGTGCCTGACCCTCAGTTGTGGGCCAGATACGGGGTGCGAACACTGAGAGACGTTATGCCTGAGGGACACCTGCTCTCCTTTGGTACGCTGAAGGGTAAATTTGGGCTGCCCCCATGGATGTATTTTAGGTTCCTGCAGTTGAGGCATGCCCTTAAGGCGCAGTTCCCGGGGTCTATTAGAGTTGAGCCCCACAGGGTGGAGAGGCTGCTTACATCCCGCTTTGTGGACAGGACGTTATCCTCCATCTATCTCGGCCTTACCTGTGCGGAACGCTCTGGGGTTTCCAGGGCCTTCTCGGCTTGGCATCGGGACCTCCCGGCACTAACTGAAGAGGATTGGTCTGAGGGCTTACAACAGTTCATTCCCCTCACGATCTCTGCACGAGACAGAGTCATACAGCTAAAATTTCTTCATAGGGTGTATTATACACCTCAAAGACTTGCAGTGATGTATCATACCTCTGACGATCAATGTCCTAAATGTAGGCGGGAGGTTGGTAATTACATACACATGGTTTGGCTGTGCCCACGGGTGCAGGAGTTCTAGGGGGCAGTGGCTGCCGACATAGGTTCAATTAGTGGGATATCTGTTGGGCTTAATCCCCTGGTTCTATTGTTAGGTATCACAGATAATCTGCCCACGACTACACATAAAAAGCTGTTCATCTTTTATGCTGCATTTTATGCCAGGAAGGCTATTCTACTCCAGTGGAAAGCCATGGAGCCTCCTCGGGTTACTGTCTGGAAAGACTTGGTGAACGCAGCTCTGCCTTTGTATAAATTGATGTACATGGGACGCAACTGCCCTAAAAAATTTCATAAAATTTGGGCAGCGTGGGTGGCGGCTAGGCATCTTACGCTGTAATTTCAGGTGGTGGACCTCATCCCGGCCCTCCTCTTCTGGCCCAGCCTGATGATTCTCCTGATTCCCCTTTCCGGTAGAGACAGACAGAGGTGTGTTCCTCCCCCCACCCCCCCTTCCTTTTTTTTCCCACCCCCTCTTTCCTTGTCCCCTGTCACGTTGATAGCAAGAGACAAATTTGATGGTTACACCTTGTCGGTTTTTGCTGGACTGCTCGCTCCTTAATTTTGCTCTATGATTTTCCCTGCTGTCATGTCGCTTATTGTCTTTCATTGTAACAATTGATATGCTTACCATGTAACTGATTGAATATCTCAATAAACATTCCTGCTGTTAAAAAAAAATAAAAAAATATAAGGTCCACTTATCAGATTCCTCACCCCCTCTGATGGCCCATTGTAAACATTTTAGGGTGGGGGGAGGGTTCCAAATGAGTTTGGGACCCCCCAAAAAAAGCCTCTGGCACTCTGCCTGAATTTAATGACAACAATAACATGTGTACACATCTTAGGGGGTGTTTAGGGTAAAGCACTACAATGGAAATGACAAAATACATTGTTAAGTGACTAGGCTAGGTGTGTATGGGCCCAGGATAGCATGCCGGAGAGGTTAGTGAAGGCAAATATGCATGTAGGCCAAAAAAGGGGCATTAAAAGCTTACAGCATGCATGAGGACAAAGGGGACATTCACAGTATATTACAATCATGGTAATTAGGGAATGATGAAAGAAATACAATACATTAGCAAACATTAAATACATAGAATGTGATGTTAAAGGAGAAAACTTACCTTAATATAGTTCTTCTGCAGGACACAAATTATGGCAGAACAGGTCTCTGGAATAATGATCCCCAGAGCCTGGGGGGAGATACCTGTCAAGAACTTGATGTCCTTCAGACTTCTCCCCGTCGCCAAGTACCGCAAAGTGGCGACCAGCCTTTGTTCGAGAGTGATGGCTTGCCGCATGCAGGTGTCCTGCTTCGTAATATAGGGGGACAGCAAAGCCGGTGAAAAACAGGGTCCGTCATC
Source organism: Rana muscosa (assembly GCA_029206835.1). Taxonomy (NCBI): domain Eukaryota; kingdom Metazoa; phylum Chordata; class Amphibia; order Anura; family Ranidae; genus Rana; species Rana muscosa. The sequence goes on from CM055116.1 coordinate 727,168,312, forward strand.
CGGAGATAATTCCTGAAATCATCAGGATTATTCTCCTGGATCTCCCGCAACAAAGGCATATGAGAGAATTGGTCACGCTGGAGCAACCAATTCTTCGTCCATGAACTCCTCCCCACCCTGTTTATGGACTGGACTTGGGTCAAAGTAAGAACCCCAACACCAAGCCCCTGCACACGACGAGTACATAGCCGCAACATGGCTAGAAAACGGTCGGCTGGTCAGAATGAACTAACAGAATGCACTGAAAAACAGAAAGGCCTGAGAAGAACGAGCTGAAAATCAGAAACGAGCAGACAAGAACGCACTGAAAACCAGATACGAACTGACTACACGCACTGAAAAACAGATACGAACCCACAAGCACAAACTGAAGAGCAGTAACGGACTGAAAAGCACGAAGGCTGAAAAGCACGAATCGTCTCTCACCAAACTTCTACTAACACGAGATTAGCAGAAGGAGCCCAAAGGGTGGCGCAGTTGGTATGGAATTTCCGTTTTATAGTGCCGTCGTACGTGTTGTACGTCACTGCGTTCTTGACGGTCGGAATTTCCGACAACATTTGTGCGACTGTGTGTATGCAAGCCAAGTTTGAGCCAACATCCGCCGGAAGAAAATTCACGGTTTTGTTGTCGGAATGTCCAATCGTGTGTACGTGGCATTACGACCCCAGATGATGACTATTTAGTCGAAACTAGTCGGGTGGACCTGTCCGTATACATCGCTCCTGTACCTGCATCCATGGTTTTTAAACCATCTTAAATGTGAGTGTTCCACTGTTATGTTTTGCCATTAAACCCTTTCCAAACGGTATCATGCTATGTGGATTTTTTTCTATCTTTACACATATGCTTTTTGGATACCGAGCTCTTATATGCATTGGTGATTTGCGTGTTGGATACCCTGTCTGATTGAAGTTGATCAACTGCTTTGACTCCTGACCACCCTCCAACTCAAGACCATCCATACTGGGTTCCATTAACCCTTAAGCTTTCTCCGATTTGGGTGGCGTATGCCTCTCCAAATCCGAGATCTCTGGTAAGCCTCCTTCAACTTAGCCTTGGTGGTGGTTTTCACATCAGTCCTATACACTGAATATTCTGTATCGCAAGCTCACACCTTGATTGAACACGTTTCTTTCGGACTGAACTTCACTATTTGGACACTGTATTGATTTTCGTCTGATGGACTTTATTTTATTTGATTATAATTCCTATTTTGTTATATAATATGGGTCATCATATTATTGTTTGATTACTCTAATAATAGAGACACTCAGCACGCACAATACTTTTGGGTGTTACACGTGTTCACTATATATGATTACCATATGTTTATGTTGTGTATTCATTTGCTCACATATATAATTTTGCCTAGGTAGCGCTACATTTTTTACTTTCCTCACCATACTAGCTTTTTCTATTAGCAGTGTTGGCAGCTTCCTTTGGTATATACACAAGCCCAGCGCAGTATACCCCTTTACATTACTGCGTAGAAACAATGTCAGTATCCCAGAGAAAGTGGAAGGAAAGAACCCTGTACATTTCACTGAGCAGTGGTTGCTTACTATATGTTTTCTGTTGAAAGGGCGCATAGAGTTCCTGTGAGACCTTTGCCACTGGGTTATTCTCCTTGCCCTTTCTTGTTCAAGATGCTAATTGATAACTCTAAAACATTGCTGTTTCCTGACTTCTCAGCTGAAGTCCAAAAGCAAAAAGCTGATTTCATGGATGTGAAGAAATGTCTGCGAGCATTGGATTTGTAATATGCCATGTTATAGCCTGGCCGCCTTTGCGTGGTGGCAAAAAGTAAAGTAAACTTTTTTAACAAACCCTGTTTGGTGATGCAGTGGCTGGACAGAGAGGAGCATTCTCTCAGGGAGGAGGCGACCAGACGCCAGATGCCTACCTAAACCCTGACAACATCGCTGGAGATTTTTAAACTGGTTTCATGTTTGTGCCCCGGAATCTCCTGTTCAGGCGGAACGCACTTGGTGACCTTGGAGTACCTGGTTACCTTGTTTATTGTCTATTCCAGTTTCTACACTTTATGTTGCTGGGGTTTACCCTCTAAGCAGGCCAACTACTATGGAACCCCTGAAATTGGTCCCAAGCAGACAAGGTTTTGTTTTTCTGTTTTGTTGGCAGACCAGGTTGGCCTGCAGTTTAAGCTTGTACTGTACCCTATCTGATACTCGGACTCCAACGTTTCATTTGCTGCTATCCATTGAGAAGATCCTGGCTGTGTTTTGCTCACAGATAGCAAGTAATTGTGTTGCAAGTTTGAAAATAACTTGCTAAGCTCTTGCTAGACTTGCCAGGCTTCACAAGTTTGTTGCACACTTGCAGCAAGTCTGCATTGCATGACTCCAGATCAACTTTCTTTGTAAACATTCTGCAAGTCTGCTGCAAGTTCTGGTTCAGTTATGTAGTGTAAAAGTTATCCCACCACAGGGGCCACTGTGGCTGAATTTTCATCATTGCTCCCTGCTGTGCGTAAGGTTTTTCTTTAATTGGTGCTGGGGCGTGATGTGCAGAGAGGTGAGCGGTATCCATGAGATCTGATATGGAGTTCAGAGAGGTAGAAATCAAGGAGTAATATTCCATTGGTATAGCACAATTTGGAATGTTTTATTTTTCCTTGTTTATATGCTAGCAAAGCAAAGACCACAACAGGTCTAGTGGCCCTTTTAGGAGAGGAGAGTGGAGTGGAATGGGATTTTCCATAAAGGATCCATATATTAGAGCCTTGTCAGACCAGCTGTGGATTTTGATGCAGGGGAGCAGAGGAGAGTGGAACGTGAACTGCCATTAAGGATTTGTATACCAAAGAGCCACTAGACCTGTTGTGGGCTTTGTTTAGGGTGAGCTGCTAGGGCACACTCCTTGTGGATGCCTGGATGGTGGGAACAATTGTGTTCACAACTTTCAATAACTGTTTTTTGAGCACATGATCTTCACATCTCATCACTTTTTGATGCACATGCAATTTATTATTTGGGGCTTATTTTATTGTTTTTTATGTAGAATCAGATGAATACCTGATTTTGATTCAAGCACTTTTATCACTGTTTCACATATTGCATATTATTGTATTTTTTTTTTTTTTTAATTAGGGATAGGCATTCATGCATATGTCTATTTTGCTGCTTAGCTTCTTGAATTAGTGCACTTTATCACTGTTTCACATAGTATTGCATATTATTGCAATTTTTGTTTTGTGTGTTTGTTTTTTTATTGGGTATAGGCATTCAGGCATATTTGTCTATTTTTGCTGCCTAGCTTCTTGAATCAGTGCACTTTATTACTGTTTCACATAGTATCGCATATTACTGCAATTTTTGTTTTGTGTCTTTTTTTTTTGTATAATTTTTATTGTTTTTGAAAATTTTATTTTTCAGATTATAAATGTTCTTTTTTATGTTTTGCTAAATGTTCACCCTAATAAAAAAGGGTTAGAGCTCAGGGCTCTCACTTGGAGACAGCTCCACCCGGCAGACAGGATGCCTGGCCCAGGAGTCAGGAGGACTCCAGCTTACAGACACAAGGTCTGTGTATGGGAGTCAGGAGGACTCACATCTACTCTAAGAGAGAAAGGCTGCAGGTGGCAGTTTGAGTGTACCTGTCTGCAGGAGGCAGACAGAGTCCATGACAGTGCAGCACAAAGCTGAACCTGAGTAAGCTGCAAAAAAGCTTGACCGAAGGGTACTTTTTGTTGGTCTGAGGAACAGACCTAAGGCGTGAGGCCTGAAGCAACCATGTGGCCAGTGAGTAAGCCAGGAGGCTGAACCAACATGTTACAGTAATGGGGGAACCCCCTGCGAGGAGAAATTGCTTTAGAACTTTCTGTTTCCTTTAAATAAAAGTGGGCTGCCATGCACTTAAAAATGCAGTCTGAACTGACGTGACTTCTTGGGATTGCATGCACCATTAGAGCTTAATCACCCAGGATATTTACACCATTTATAAGATATTTCTAACACATAGCATGTACATACAAAAAATGACACCTCAAAATACATTCTGCTACTCCTCCTGAGTATGGTGGTACCACATATGTGAGACTTTTACACAGCCTGGCCACATACAGAAGCCCAACATGCAAGAAGCACCAGCGGGTGTTCTAGAGACATAAATTACAAATTTAATTTCCTGGCAACCTATCATTTTTGAAGGCTCTTCATATATCTAACACATAGCATGTACATACCAAGAATTATACCCCAAAATACATTCTGCTAAGCAAAGGGTAAATAAAAGATTACCGGTGGATTTAGTAGTGCAGTTGTCCAAAGAAGAGAGCATAGGTCCAGGCAGCAGGCAGGGACGTGGTCAGCGACAACTAAAGTAATTGTCCATGCAGAGGCAGAGATATTGTCATCACAGCCAGAGCATTGGTCCAGGCTGCAGGCAGAAATGTTGTCAGCAAAGCCAAAGGAATTGTCCAGGCAGAGACATGGTCAGCACAGCCAAAATATTGGTCCTGGTAGTAGGCTGGATTGGCACATGGTCCATAGTACAGGTAGCAGGCAGAGGTGTAGTCGGTTCATGCGGCAGGCAGAGGCATGATGGCAGTAAGTCAGCAGCAGGCAGAAACATCAGACTTGGGCCTCAGGCTGGGAAGACCTGGGCCCAGGGGTAGAGGCTTCTCCCACCAAAATCTCTTTGAAGTCTCCAATCTCCAGACCCTAAACTGGAAATTACAAAACCCATCCGGAAAAACTATTCTGGAGTCCCTCACATATGTGAGATCCCTATGTTATTTGTTATCATAAATCCCACAACTACAGTAGCAGGGCAACAGATCAGTCAAAGCGGCAGCCAAAAAACAATGTCAATTAACAGGTCGAGGTCAGTTTACGCAGAAGATAGAAACGTGGTGCATCAACAATTCAGATGGCAGGCAGAGGCATAGTGTCACGAGGGTACTCACCGAGGCCGAGATGCTGAGAGCGGTTCTCCCTTGCGACTAAGCGCACTCCACCCCTGGTGGTGGAACAGATTGTGAAGGGCACGAAGAGGCACGAGGTACCGGCAGGCTGGCAGGTCTGCGTGCGGATGACGTGGAGCTGGAAGCTGTGCAGTACTAGTAGACACTGGAGCCCAACGGGAAGGAAGGGTAGCCAAGTCCAACAGCAGGCCGAGGGTCAAACACAGGTGATCAGTAGCAAGTTCCAGGGATAGTGGGTCACCCACAGGAGCTAGGAGCTGCCAGTAAAGTCTGAGAACAGGTAATGGACCCAAAACAGGAGGCAGGAAGCAAGTCCGTGGACAGGCAGAGGGTCAAACACTGGAGATACACAGCAAGTCCGTAATCAGGCCAGGGGTTTGAGCACAGGAGATAATAGCAAAGTCCGTAGGCAGGCTGGACGTCAAGCACAGGAGACTGGTAGAGTAATCCGTAAGCAGGCCGAGGGTCAAACACTGGAGAGAGGTAGCAGAGGTCCAAAAGGCAAGCCAAGGGTCAGGTGCTGGAAGAGATCGGAGCAGGTCAGGGTCAATCCGGGTCACAACGGTAGTATCAAGGCAGAAAACACAAGCAAGGAACTAGGGAAGCTGAAAGATAAACCAGCAACTTGAACATGGATCCAGGCTGTCTTTTATAGGCAGCCAGGAAGTCCTGTGGTGCGTGCAGCTGACAGCTTCCACTGTTGACTTTGCTGCCATCTAGTGTTCAAATGGAAGTATGCTGTGCTTCTTTATAAATGTTTCACTGACAGTGCCCCCCCCAGGGGCGGCCTCTGGACGCCCAAACTGAACATTAATTCTGGGTGTCCAAACTGAAAAGTTCGGATCAAGCGAGGGGCGTGTATGTTCCTTGAGGGTTCCCAATAATTATTTTCAGGCGGGTACCCCTTCCACTTAATTAGGTATTGAAGTTGCCTACCCCTCTTCCTACAGTTTAATATAGCTTCCACCTCAAATTCGTTCTCTCCATCAATCTTGACCGGAGGAGGAGGAGGTTCTTCTCTTCCCAAAATAGGACTAGGGACCACTGGTTTTAGCAGGGAGGCATGAAACACAGGATGTATCCTGTAAGAATCAGGAAGGGTCAACTCGAAAGCCACAGGATTTACCATTCTTTTGATCTTGAAAGGGCCGATGAACTTTGGTCCTAATTTTCGTGACGGGCAAGGGAGTCTAAGGTTGATGGAGGATAGCCAAACCTCATCTCCTACTTTGAAAGCCGGGTTAGCTTTTCTTCCTCGGTCGAAATGTTTTTTAAAACTATCCTGAGCCTTTTGCATGGTTTGCTGGATCCTTTGGAAGTTGAATTGAATAAAAGTTATCCAATCTTGTACTGCAGGTACTGAGATTTCCGGGATGGTTTTAGGGAGGAAGGAAGGATGAAAACCACAGTTGGACCAAAAAGGAGTCTGGTTGGTGGCTGAGTGTATGGAATTATTGTAGGCAAATTCCGCATAGGGTAACAAAGAAGACCAATCGTCCTGGGAGCAAGAACAGAAACAACGAAGATATTGTTCTAGAGTTTGGTTTGTGCTCTCTGTTTGGCCATTACTCTGGGGGTGGTAAGCTGAAGAGAGACAAACCTTGATTTCTAATGACTTACAGAGTTCCTTCCAAAATTTTGAGGTGAATTGTGCGGCTCTGTCGGAGACAATATTATCAGGTACTCCGTGGAGTCTGACCACTTCCTTAATAAATGTAGGAACACTGATTTGACTAAAAGATGGACTTTTAACGGCACGTAGGTAAATAATGTAAAAAATCTATGGGTTTTTATTTGTAGAAAAAATTGTAAAAGTACATTAATACATTTGACAAATTGGCATTATAGTAAACATCAATATATGACCCAGAATAAAGCTCAAATTTCACTTCCAAAGGCTATAGTAACATTAGTAAACTCAAAATAAAAGAGATACATATCCAACAAACACAAAAAATGGGTTGAACAGGGTGCGTGGGAAGTGGACAGCCTTAGTCATGGGTCCAAATATACGGAGACGTAGTCTTGCTTTGCTCTACATGTTTCGCGTATTGTGACGCTTCTTCAGGAGCATAGTAGTAAACAGATCGTATTGAATAATGTAACACGGACCTGAATACCAATATACTGGCAGTGTATCTAGGATAGGTAGCCAGTTGGATTTGTAGAAATCATAATAAACAGCCGCGGGGTAATTATATGAAGCACAGTCTGCTGGTAAGCAGAAAAAGAGCGTTCCCTTCAGGTGTATTTGGTTAGAGACGCCAGGAAGTGTGCACCGGTAGAAATCTGGTGCTTGGGCTTGGCAAAGATAATCTGTCAGCACTATAGCCCTAAAACAGTAACGTGACCAAGCTTAAGGCTTCGGACCGGACCTGTGTGGAACCTCTCCTGTGAGCCAGCTCACAGGAGAGGTTCCACACAGGTCCGCATCGTCCAAAGCCTCAAGCTTGGTCACATTACTGTTTTAGGGCTATAGTGCTGACAGATTATCTTTGTCCAGCCCAAGCACCAGATTTTTACCGGTGCACACTATGCTCCTGAAGAAGCGCCACGATACACGAAACATGTAGGACAAAGCAAGACTACATCTCCGTATATTTGGACCCATGACTAAGGCTATCCACTTCCCACGCACACTGTTCAACCCATTTTGTGTGTTTGTTGGATATGTATCTCTTGTATTTTGAGTTTAATAATGTTACTATAGCCTTTGCAAGTGAAATTTGAGCTTTATTCTGGGTCATATATTGATGTTTACTATAATGACAATTTGTCAAATGTATTAATGTACTTTTACAATTTTTTCTACAAATAAAAACCCATAGATTGTTTACATTATTTACCTATGTGCCGTTAAAAGTCCATCTTTTAGTCAAATCAGTGTTCCTCCATTATTATCGGGACGTTGGCACATTTATACCAGTGCATCCACAGTGTCACCCTGTGAGGATGCACATTTAAGCATTTTTTCAAAATCCTTAATAAATGTGTTGGCAGTGTCTAAGGCAGAGGGGGTACCAATCATAGGTAGAAAATGCGCCATCTTTGAGAGGCGGTCAACAATGACAAAAATGGTGGTAAAGCCTTCAGAAGGGGGCAGGTCCACGATAAAGTCCATAGAGACCTCCTTCCATGGTCTTTCCAGGATAGGTAAAGGTCTCAGTAGGCCCCAGGATTTGGCCCTTGCCCCCTTGTTCCGCTGGCAAGAAATACATGAAGAAACATAGAGCGAGAGACCAGTTCGGAGGTTTTTTGTACTCCAAAGTGACCTGCAAGCTTGTGATCGTGAAATGTCTTTAAGATCAAGGATCTTACTTCCAGGGGGACAAAAAATTTATTTGGAGCCCAGAACAGATTCCCCCGTTTCTCTAGAGAACATATCTCTGGGTCGGTACAGTGGCTAGAGGCCTGTTCAATGGCAGTTCTAAGATCGGGCTGAGCAAGGAGAAGAAAATTCTGTGGAGAAAGGATGGTGTCAGGTTCAGTTGTCTGAGGAGATTCGGGGAACATCCGGGAGAGTGCGTCCACTTTACCATTCTTGGAACCGGGTCGGAAGGTGATATGAAAATTAAACCTGGAGAAAAAGAGCGCCCATCGGGCTTGCCGAGGTCTGAGGCGTTTGGCAGTCCGGAGGTACTCCAGGTTTTTATGGTCTGTGAAAATCATGATAGCGTGGGACGCACCCTCCAGAAGATACAGTCAGGTCCATAAATATTGGGACATGGACGCAATTCTAATCTTTTTGGCTCTATACACCACCACAATGAATTTGAAATGAAACAGACAAGATGTGCTTTAACTGCAGACTTTCAGCTTTAATTTGAGGGTATTTACATCCAAATCAGGTGAACGGTGTAGGAATTACAACAGTTTGTATATGCCCTCCCACTTTTTAAGGGACCAAAAGTAATGGGACAATTGGCTGCTCAGCTTTTCAATGGCCAAGTGTGTGTTATTCCCTCATTATCCCATTTACAAGGAGCAGATAAAAGGTCCAGAGTTCATTTCAAGTGTGCTATTTGCATTTGGAATCTGTTGCTGTCAACTCTCAATATGAGATCCAAAGAGCTGTCACTATTAGTGAAGCAAGCCATCATTAGGCTGAAAAACAAAACAAACCCATCAGAGAGATAGCAAAAACATTAGGTGTGGCCAAATCAGCTGTTTGGAACATCCTTAAAAAGAAAGAACGCACCGGTGAGCTCAGCAACACCAAAAGACCCGGAAGACCACAGAAAACAACTGTGGTGGATGACCAAATAATTCTTTCCCTGCTGAAGAAAACCCTTCACAACAGTTGTGGCTATAGTATAGCACAGTTATTGGCTGCTTTTAGGGAGAGATTGTAAAATACATGAGGTAGTCCTGATTCTGCAATCTGAGGGAAAAGATAGAGAGATAGTGTAGTGTAGGGCCAGGTTCCTGTTGGTGCTTTCAGGGAGAGAGAATATTATATAGGAGTCCAGATTCAGAGATTAAAATCAGCGATCTGCATAGGTTTACCTGTTTGTGTTGCAGTGCACAGTCTTTTTACACTGCCATGAGCCCAGTGTCACAGAAAATCTAACTTTTAGGGGAAAAAAAAAAGGCACTTTATTGTGCTCTTTTCCAAAAGACCCATAGGGCAAAAAAATTTAAAAAATTGCATATTATTTTGCTCGAGCAAAAAAAGACCCGTTTAGGGCAAAAAAATTAAATAAAAAAAAATTTGCACTTTAATGTACGCTTGCAAAAAGAGCCATTCAGGGCCACAAAAAATAGTTTGCAGTGTGTTATACATATTTGGAGGTGTGTGAAATAAACAATTTCTAAATAGTTTTCTTCTACTGTGCTATACTAAAAAAACAACATTTTTTTTGAATAGCATTTTCTGCAGTTCTGTAGCTGTGCGATCCAGCGGTTACGTACTGTGGGTGTGTTCTGCTCTTCCAAAAAACGCCGTTTAGGGGCACAAAAAATAGTTTGCAGTGTGTTATACATATTTGGAGGTGTGTGAAATGAACAATTTCTATATAGTTTTCTCCTACTGTGCTATACTACAAAAAAAAACATTTTTTTTTAATAGCATTTTCTGCAGTTCTGTAGCTGTGCGATTCAGCGGTTACGTACTGTGTGTGTGTTCTGCTCTTCCAAAAAACGCCGTTTAGGGGCACAAAAAATAGTTTGCAGTGTGTTATACATATTTGGAGGTGTGTGAAATAAACAATTTCTAAATAGTTTTCTCCTACTGTGCTATACTAAAAAAACAACATTTTTTTTGAATAGCATTTTCTGCAGTTCTGTAGCTGTGCGATTCAGCGGTTACGTACTGTGGGTGTGTTCTGCTCTTCCAAAAAACGCCGTTTAGGGGCACAAAAAATAGTTTGCAGTGTGTTATACATATTTGGAGGTGTGTGAAATAAACAATTTCTAAATAGTTTTCTTCTACTGTGCTATACTAAAAAAACAACATTTTTTTTTAATAGCATTTTCTGCAGTTCTGTAGCTGTGCGATTCAGCGGTTACGTACTGTGGGTGTGTTCTGCTCTTCCAAAAACATCCATTTAGGGCAACATCCTAAATTTGGAAAATATGAGGAGAAGGTCAAAGGGACGTGGTGGCCCCGGTCGTGGTGCTGCTGGTGGAGCTCCTGTTGCAGGGAGAGGACGTGGTGGATCTGTGCCAGATACACGCACAAGTGAAACACCTTCCTCAGGTGCGAGTAGGCGACCGAGCCTGCGGCGGTATTTTGTCGTGCCTTATGAGGCTGTACGAATGTTTAGGCCAGGACAAGTACAGGCGATAGTAGATTGGGTTGCTGACAGTGCTTCGGGTTCCTTCACATTGTCTCCCACCCACTCTTCTGATGAAAGATCAGAGTTGGCACCTGAAACCCATGTCCATCAGTCTTTCACCTCACCCCCTTGCAAATCAGCCAAGCAGTCTGAGCCCCAAATCATGCAGCAGTCTCTTCTGCTTTTCGATGACTCTGTTAGCAGGGTTTCCCAGGGCCATCCACCTAGCCCTGCCCCAGAAGTGGAAGAGATTGAGTGCACCGATGCCCAACCACTTATGTTTCATGATGAGTACATGGGAGGACCATCGCAGTACGTCTCGGATGATGACGAAACACAGGTGCCAACTGCTGCTGCTTTCGCAATTGTGCAGACAGACAAGGAGGGCAGGGGTGAAGACTGGGTGGAAGATGATGTGGAGGACGATGAGGTCCTCGACTCCACATGGAATCAACGTTATGCAGGTGACCAGTGTAGTTTGGAGGAAGAGGCAGTGGTCGCACAGAGCCACCAGCACAGCAGAAGAGGGAGCAGGGTGCAAAAGCGGAGCGTCCGTCCCCTAGACAGTATGTCTGCTACTGCCCAACGCAGCAAGGGACCGAGCACACCAAAGCCAGGTCCAAGGAGTTCCCTAGCGTGGCAGTTCTTCACACAATGTGCTGATGACAAGACACGAGTGGTTTGCAGGCTGTGCAATCAGAGGCTGAAGCGAGGCATAAACGTTCTCAACCTGAGCACAACCTGCATGACCAGGCATCTAAGTGCAAAGCACGAGCTGCAGTGGAGTAGACACCTCAAAAACCAAGAAAGGTCTCTGGCTCCTCCTGCTTCCTCTTCTGCTGCAGTCTCGGCCTCTTCATCCACCTCTGTAGTGACAGTGGCACCTGCCACCCCGCAAACAGAGGATCTGCCAGCAACACTACCACTTGGGTCACCAACCATCTCCACAATGTCCCATGGAAGCGTTCAGCTCTCTATCTCCCAAACATTGGAGTGGAAGAGGAAGTACCCCCCTAGCCACCCGCGATCCCTGGCCCTGAATGCCAGCATTTCAAAACTCCTGGCCTTTGAAATGCTGTCATTCCGTATGGTGGAGACGCAGAGTTTTAAAAGCCTGATGGCATTGGCTGTCCCACAGTACGTCGTGCCCAGCCGCCACTATTTTTCCAGGTGAGCCATCCCTTCCCTGCACAACCAAGTGGGGGACAAAATCAGGTGTGCACTGCGCAACGCCATCTGTGGCAAGGTCCACCTAACTACGGATGCGTGGACCAGTAAGCACGGTCAGGGACGTTATATCTCCCTAACAGCACACTGGGTAAATGCAGTGGCGGCTGGGCCTGAGGCAGATAGCAGTTTGGCGCATGTCCTTCCACCACCGAGGATTGCAGGGCGCTTCAGTTTGCCTCCTGTTGCTAACTCCTCCTACTCCGCTTCCTCATCCTCTACCGCCTCCTCATCCGGTCAGCGTAACACCTTCACCACCAACTTCAGCACAGCCAGGGGTAAACGACAGCAGGCAATTTTAAAACTTTCCTGTTTGGGGAAAAACCCCACACCGCGCAGGAGTTGTGGAGGGACATGGAACAACAGACCAATGAGTGGTTGCTGTCAGTGAGCCTCAAGCCCGGCCTGGTGGTGTGCGATAATGGGCGAAATCTCGTAGCAGCTCTGGGCCTAGCCGGTTTGACGCACATCCCTTGCCTGGCGCATGTGCTGAACTTGGTGGTCCAGAGGTTCCTTAAAAATTACCCCTATATGCCAGAGCTGCTGCAGAAAGTGCGGGCTGTGTGTGCGCACTTTCGGCGTTCTCACCCTGCTGCTGCTCGCCTGTCAGTGCTGCAGCATAACTTCGGCCTTCCCGCTCACCGCCTCATATGTGACGTGCCCACAAGGTGGAACTCCACCTTGCACATGCTGGCCAGACTGTGCGAGCAGCAGCAGGCGATAGTGGAGTTTCAGCTGCAGCAATCACGCGCGAGTCGCTCTGCAGAACAGCACCACTTCACCACCAATAACTGGGCCTCCATGCGAGACCTGTGTGCCTTGTTGCGCTGTTTCGAGTACTCCACCAACATGTCCAGTGCCAATGACGCCGTTCTTAGCGTTACTATCCCAGTTCTATGCCTCCTTGAAAAAACGCTTCGGGCGATGATGGAAGAGGATGTGGCACAGGAGGATGAGGAGGAGGAGGAGGAAGCGGGATCATTTCAAAGGCTTTCAGGGCAGTCTTTCACAAGTGGCTACGAGGGTGGGTTCCTGCACCAACAAACGCCAGGTACACAATTGTCCGGCAGAAAGGGCACAGTTCTGGAGGATGACGAGGTGGAGGAGGAGATGGAGGAGGAGGAGGAGGAGGAGGAGCCATTTTCACAGCAGGGTGGCACCCAGACCAGCTCGTGGCCATCACTGATGCGTGGCTGGGGGGATACAGAGGACACAGACGATACACCTCCCACAGAGGACAGCTTTTCTTTGCCTCTGGGCAGCCTGGCACACATGAGCGATTACATGCTGCAGTGTTTTCGCAATGACCGCCAAGTTGCCCACATTTTAACTGGTGCTGATTACTGGGTGACCACCCTGCTGGATCCCCGTTACAAGGACAACGTACCGTCCTTAATTCCCTCACTGGAGCGGGATCGTAAGATGCGCGAGTACAAGCGCACGCTGGTAGACGCGCTGCTGGTGGCATTCCCACCTGACGTACGGTGGAAGCACAAGGCGAAGGCAGAGGAGCAGGAAGAGGTCGCCAACGCAGCCGGGGCACCGGCAGCACCTCAGAAGGCAGGGTTAGCATGGCTGAAATGTGGAAAAGCTTTGTCAGCACGCCACAACAACCAGCACCACCAGCTGAGATGGAACGTCTTAGCAGGAGGCAGCATTTCACCAACATGGTTGAGCAGTAGGTGTCCACAGGCCTACACGTACTGGATGACGGGTCTGCCCCCTTTAACTTCTGGGTCTCCAAATTGGGCACATGGCCTGAGCTTGCCCTTTATGCCTTGGAGGTGCTGGCCTGCCCTGCAGCCAGTGTATTATCTGAACGTGTATTTAGCATGGCAGGGGGCGTTATCACAGACAAGCGCAGCCGCCTGTCCAGAGCCAATGTGGACAAGCTCACATTCATTAAAATGAACCAGACATGGATCCCACAGGACTTGTCCGTACCTTGTGCAGAATAGACATGTATACCGGTGTTGTGACAAAAACTGTCCGGCCATCGGATTGTGTCCGGCCCATACTGCGAAGGCGCAGCGCTTGCGCAGTACAGAGGACAAGGAGATTCACAAAATCTCCGAAGATGAACGGCGCCTGCGCAGTGAGTGCAGGTTCAAGCCCCACCATCCAAGTGGACATACAGTAGCACATAGTAACAGGGCCCCTCACGGGCTCGGTTCGATCGCCACGCTTCGGGCACGGCCTCACTTGGCTCGGCTTGAACCACGGATGGTGTGGCCTTCACCTGAATTCACAACGCAGGCGCCGTTCGTCTTGGGAGATTTTCGAAATCCCCTTGTCCTACATACTGAGCAAGCGCAGTACAGGGTGGACACTATTTGACGGGGGACAGAATTCGACACATCACCGGCCTTACCCAGCCATTGTTGTATTTTTGAACCAGTGTTGGCTACCTCGTCCTCCTCCACCGCCGCTTCCACCTACACAGCCACATCCACCGCCACCTCAACCTCCTACTCCATATGGACCTCGTCCTCCTAGGTCAAGATTATAATTATTTTTATTTTTTTTGTAGCGCACAGATCCTTTCCCCCTTACCTGCCTTTATGTTGTTGGCTCCTCGCAGGAGGGAGAAAGGCACACCGCAGTACCAGCCCGTATCCTCCTATATAAAGAGGTTGAGCGGTGTACTTGACGGGCCGTGTCCACAGCCGGAGTCAAAACTCCTCCAGAGGATGATTCTCACCTCTACTGTAGGTAGAGGCAAGTCCTTTAATTTCCAGTAAAGTCAATGTCCACACCAGCTGAAATTACAACTCTTATTCTCTCATGGCAAAATAAACTCTACTCGGATAGAAAAGGTTAGAGCAAAGAAACAGGACAGCTTAAGGTGTGGAGGAGGTCCAGGCACAAACGTAGCACATTCACTTCACTGCTTAGGTTTCTCAAACAGTTTTAGGTGCACGGTCTCTGCCACAGACCTTGAGGTTGGTCTCTGCCACAGACCGGGTGTACAAGGCCCCTGCCACGGACCTGGAGAACTTTGGTCTCTGCCACAGACCAGGGTGTATAAGGCCCTTGCCACGGGCCGGGTGAATAAGGCCTCTGATACAGTCAAGATGACCTTGAGCTTCTCCTTCTATGAACCTAGCCCATATCAAGGGGAAGACATCTCTCCAGGGAGTCAACAGACCCTTCCTTCACCATGACTCCCGCATCGGTCCATCAGAATGATCCTCCCTTCCCTGGAACATGGTCCCCTACACGAGGCGGCACCCTATGACTCCTCGACCCTTAGCGGACTCCAGACGAAGGCTCTGGACTCCAGGCTTTACTCCCGCACCTAGGCCTCCATACCCAGGGCAGCAGGAACTCCAGGATAGTACCTCACCCCGGGCAAAAGGTACCCGAGATGGAACAGGAACACATGCACCCAGGCCGAAGGCACCTGGGCGTGGACCCCACTGGACATCAGCCCCCAGGCCAAAGGTCTGCCCCTTTTATATGCTCTCCCGGCATGCACAGCAGGTTCCCCGCCCCGCTGTACTACTGCCAAGAGGGGACACAAAAGGCACAGCACTGTATCGGCGGTTCAACCCTAGCCTACCATGGCAGCGCCACCTGTAGGCCGCAGGGAACTGCACACCAATACTGTCCCCCGAGGACAAAATGGTCCATGAGTCCTACAGAATTAGGGTGTTTGAGCCTATTTACCACTCAAACACTTCCCTTAAATTTAGCACCCCGCTACATTTTTATTTCAAAGTATTTTATTTTCCCACTAGCTTATCCATTAAATTGAATAATTTATTCCAGAAAGGGCGTATTCTGGGGCATTCCCACCATATGTGTGGCATTGTGCCGTTGAGTTTCTGAGGTTCTTAATGACTTCCCGTACCTCTTCTGCTGAAAAGGGGGCCTCCAGCATATTTTTTTATTTTTTATTTTTTTTATGTTATTTTAAGTTATTTCCCTATCCACATTTGTTTGCAGAGCACTTTCCATGCTCTTAACAACAATGTGCTGCCATTTGCAGCTCTCTAGCCCTTTCCATTACTTTTTTAGAGCCTTTTTAGTCCTTAGAAGTCCGGGTCCCCATTGACTTCAATGGGGTTCGGGTTCGGGTCCTGGTTCGGGTTAAAGTTCAGTCCCGAACCCGAACTTTTTTCCGAAGTTCGGCCGAACCCGTCGAACCCGAACATCCAGGTGTCCGCTCAACTCTAGTCATTGTCCATCTGCACTGTGAAGCACCGTCCAATGAGTTCTGCAGCATTTGGCTGAATATGAGCAGATAATATTGCCCGAAACACTTCAGAATTCATCCTGCTGCTTTTGTCAGCAGTCACATCATCAATAAATACAAGAGAACCAGTTCCATTGGCAGCCATACATGCCCAGGCCATGACACTACCACCACCATGATTCACTGATGAGGTGGTATGGTTTGGATCATGCGCAGCTCGTTTCCTTCTCCATACTCTTCTCTTCCCATCACTTTGGTACAATTTGATCTTGGTCTCATCTGTCCATAGGATGTTGTTCCAGAACTGTGAAGGCTTTTTTAGATGTTGTTTGACAAAACTCTAATCTGGCTTTCCTGATTTTGAGGCTCACCAATTGGTTTACATCTTGTGGTGAACCCTCTGTATTCACTCTGGTGAAGTCTTCTCTTGATTGTTGACTTTGACACACATACACCTACCTCCTGGAGAGTGTTCTTGATCTGGCCAACTGTTGTCAAGGGTGTTTTCTTCACCAGGGAAAGAATTCTTCGGTCATCCACCACAGTTGTTTTCCGTGGTCTACTGGGTCTTTTGGTGTTGCTGAGCTCACCGGTGCGTTCTCTTTTTAAGGATGTTCCAAACTGTTGATTTGGCCACACCTAATGTTTTTGCCATCTCTCTGATGGGTTTGTTTTGTTTTTTTCAGCCTAATGATGGCTTGCTTCACTGATAGTGACAGCTCTTTGGATCTCATATTGAGAGTTGACAGCAACAGATTCCAAATGCAAATAGCACACTTGAAATGAACTATGGACCTTTTATCTGCTCCTTGTAAATGGGATAATGAGGGAATAACACACTCCTGGCCATGGAACAGCTGAGCAGCCAATTGTCCCATTACTTTTGGTCCCTTAAAAAGTGGGAGGCACATATACAAACTGTTGTAATTCCTACACCGTTTACCTGATTTGGATGTAAATACCCTCAAATTAAAACTGAAAGTCTGCAGTTAAAGCACATCTTGTCCGTTTCATTTCAAGTCCATTGTGGTGGTGTATAGAGCCAAAAAGATTAGAATTGTGTCGATGTCCCAATATTTATGGACCTGGCTGTATCTCCATTCCTCCAAGGCAAATTTAATGGCTAGCAATTCCCGGTCACCGACGTCGTAATTTCTTTCGGGGGAACTTAGCTTCCGGGATGCAAAAGCCACTGGGTGAAGGAGGGCCTTGGGACCCTGTCTTTGGGACAAAATAGCTCCTGTTACAGTTTCTGAAGCATCAACTTCCAGCACGAAGGGCAAAGCCGGGTCAGGATGCTGTAAAATTGGTGCAGAGATGAATAGAAGTTTTAACTTGTCGAAGGCTTCCTGGGTTTCCTGGGACCATTGAAAGCGATTTTGCTGACGGGTCAACTGGGTGATGGGAGAGATGATGGATGAAAATCCCTTAATGAACCTCTGATAGAAGTTGGTGAAGCCTATGAACCTCTGCACCCCTTTTTTATTAGTAGGGGCCGGCCACTCCTGGATAGCTTTAACCTTCTGTGGGTCCATAGCAACCCCTTCGGTGGAAATAATGAACCCCAGGAACTGGACAACAGTTTTCTCAAACTCACATTTCTCAGCTTTAAGGTAAAGTCCCTGGTTTCTGAGAATTGTGAGAACCTTTTTAACGTGAGTTTGGTGAAGTTCAATGGTGGCAGAAAAAATAAGGATATCGTCCAAGTAGACAATTACAAAGTTGTCGAGATATTCACGAAAGGCATCGTTCACCAGATGTTGAAAGGTTGCCGGGGCATTGCATAGCCCAAACGGCATCACCAAGTATTCAAAGAGACAGAATCTGGACCTGAAGGTGGTCTTCCACTCATCACCAGCACGAATCTGGATAAGATTGTAGGCACCCCGTAAGTCTAATTTGGAGAAGATGCGGGGGGTACGAAACTGCTGAAACAGTTCTGGGATAAGTGGGAGCGGGGTACCGGTTCTTTATAGTTATTTTATTGAGCTCCCTGTAGTCTATGCAAGGTCTTAGGGAGCCGTCTTTCTTTTCGACGAAGAAGATACCGGCTCCAGCCGGTGAAGAGGACGGACAGATGAAGCCTATTTCAAGATTCTCGTGTATGTATACCCGAAGAGCTTCCAACTCGGTCTCGTTCAATGGAAATATGCTACCGAAAGGAATTTCTGAGCCGGGTAGGAGGTCAATGGGACAGTCGTAAGACCGATGAGGTGGCAAACAATCTGCTTTCTTTTTATCAAAAATGTCTTTGAACTCGAGGAGTTCGGGGGGGACATGCTGGAGATGGTCAGGTACTGGTTGAACAGTTAGGCATGAGGCAGGAGCTGGAACAAAACAATGCTGGGAGCAGTAGGCAGAGGAGAAGGAAATCTCTTTATTAAGCCAGCTAATTTGAGGATCATGGGCTTGTAACCATGGAAGTCCCAAGATGACAGGGAACATGGGGGAGCAAATAATATCAAAACAAAAGTGCTCCTGGTGGCCTGAGTCCGTGACAGTGAGAATGGGAACAGTTTCTTGTGTAACAGGTCCTGAGCAGGGTAAGGACCCATCAGCTAAGCGAACCAGGATATTCTGTCTCTTGTTGAGGAGAGGAACATGTAGTCTCTGAGCCAATGATGCATCAAGGAAGCAGCTGCAGGCGCCCGAATCGACTATGGCCAGTAGCCGGATTACCTCTCCCACTACCTGTAGAGAGACAGGAAGGATAACATGAGTTTGAATAGGACCAGCAACTTGATAGTTCATAGCATAATGGTTGCGTGACTTACTGGGTCTCACGGTGCAGTTACGTAAGTAATGTCCTGCTTCGCCGCAATACAGGCACAGGTTGGCTTGGCGTCTCCGCTGTCTCTCATCGGGGGTGAGTGGAGCTCGGACCAAATCTAGCTGCATGGGTTCACTCTCAGGAGCAGAAACAACAGGAGGAGCCGGGAACAGAGGATGGACTGGAGAAGACTTGGGTAGCATCCAGGTAGGTCGGGTGGACTGGAAATGCTCAGAGCGCCGCTCCCGCATGCGTCTGTCCAATTTAATGGTCAATTGAATTAAAGCTTCTAAAGTAGTAGGGGTCTCGACCCGGGCCAGTTCATCTTTAAGGGCTTCGGAAAGACCCTGGCGGTACTGATATTTGAGGGCAGCCTCGTTCCATCCTGTATCAGCCGACCATTTATGGAAATCAACCGCATAGTCCTCCACTGGTCTCTTTACTTGGGTCAGGGCATGTAAGACGGACTCTGCCATGGCTGTACACTGAGGGTCATCATACATTTGAGCCATGGATTCAAAGAAAGTGTCTATAGAGTTCAATATGGGGCTTCTCTGCTCTATGAGACCATGGTCCCAGACTTGTGGTTCCTCAGATAATAAGGAGATAATAAACCCCACCTTGACAACTTCAGAAGAAAAAGTCCTGGGTTGGAGGGCCAGGTATAGGGAGCAGGCGTTCTTGAAAGCTATGAATTTCTTTTGGTTGCCCAAAAATCGCTCAGGAATAGGAACCCGTGGTTCAGGAACGGCCATAACAACAGCAAGGTTGGACTGAGCTTGAGAAGAGGAGGTCCCAGGAGAAACTGCTGAAGCTGTGGTGGCTGAAGTGGGCGACCTGGATAGGTGCTGAAGACGTCCATCCATCTGGACATAACCCTCCTGCAACTTCTGGACTGCCTGCGTGAGGGCTGTGACCTGCTGGCACAAGGCCTCAAGAGGAGAACACGCTCTGTCGGCCTCTGAAATTTTGGCTGGTTTATACTGTCACGAGGGTACTCACCGAGGCCGAGATGCTGAGAGAGGTTTTCCTTTGCGACTAAGGGCACTCCACCCCTGGTGGTGGAACAGAGGGTGAAGGGCACAAAGAGGCACGATGTACCCGCAGGCTGGCAGGTCTGCGTGCGGATGACATGGAGCTGGAAGCTGTGCAGTACTAGTAGACACTGGAGCCCAACGGGAAGGAAGGGTAGCCAAGTCCAACAGCAGGCCGAGGGTCAAACACAGGTGATCAGTAGCAAGTTCCAGGTATAGCACACAGGAGCTGCCAGTAAAGTCCAAGAACAGGTAATGGACCCAAAATAGGAGGCAGGAAGCAAGTCCGTGGACAGGCAGAGGGTCAAACACTGGAGATACACAGCAAGTCCGTAATCAGGCCAGGGGTTTGAGCACAGGAGATACTAGCAAAGTCCGTAGGCAGGCTGGAGGTCAAGCACAGGAGACTGGTAGAGTAATCCGTAAGCAGGCCGAGGGTCAAACACTGGAGAGAGGTAGCAGAGGTCCACAAGGCAAGCCAAGGGTCAGGTGCTGGAAGAGATCGGAGCAGGTCAGGGTCAATCCGGGTCACAACGGTAGTATCAAGGCAGGAAACACAAGCAAGGAACTAGGGAAGCTGAAAGATAAACCAGCAACTCTTTTATAGGCAGCCAGGAAGTCATGTGGTACGTGCAGCTGACAGCTTCCACTGTCGACTTTGCTGCCATCGAGTGTTCAAATGGAAGTATGCTGTGCTTCTTTATAAATGTTTCACTGACACATAGTTGATAAACAGGCCAGGGTCAATTCACGTGGAAGGCAGTGGCACTGATTGTTGGAAGTAGGCAAATGATCAGCACAGATGTTGAAAATGGGGAAATGGCAGGCTGTTAAAAATATGGGCTAACGTTTTAGGGATGTGTGAAAATGTCAGAAGCATTCTCCAATGCATAGGATGGGTTTGGAGGGACACTGGGCACAATGGTAGCTGGTATCTCTTATAACGCCCTCTCTGCTGAATACGCAACATCTTTTTTTGACGTCTTCAGCCTGCTTCTGATAGTGGAATACTCTCAGGGAAATAGTGCTCATGAAGTCTGCGAGCAGCATCCGAGCGCAAAAGGTTTTCTGGGGGGGGGGATCTTTGTTGGTAGATGAGGGACATGACAATTTCTTCTATGAATTTTAGTAAGGGGGTGGGTCTTTCTGTGGATTTGGAGTAGATGGCATTGTAAATGGCCAAATTAATAAGATAAATGGCAACTTTTTTGTACCAGAAACGGGACCTCTTTGTTGCAAAATAGGGCTGAAGCATTTGATCGTTGAAATCCACCCCCATGTAAAGATTGCAATCTTGGACGCATGCAGGCTTTTGAATGGCACGGTGTCTTCCTGGAATCTCCACTGTGGTGTCATTGTGGATGATGGACAGGATGTTGACATCCCTCTTATTCTTCCACTTTATGGCCAACACTTCATTGTTTCTCAGACTTGCTGATTCCCCCCTTGTGTTAACTAAAGTTTGTGAGAAAGCCCTGCTTGTTTTTTTTGGTGGTACCACAGGCCAAGGTTTTTGCACGGTGTAGATACATACTTGCAAATAATTGCATTTATTACTATAAAGCAATTTGTTACTATAGTATATAGGAATGTTTTCACTCAAGAGTCGCCCATTTTTTACATAAAATTATTGGGTGAGAGTTGTGTAAATCTTGAGTGAAAGCATTGATAAACAGACACCTAAAATTATGATTCTGGTACAAAGCATTGCAAAGTTATTTTCATATTAAAGAAAGGCATTTGTGTAAAAATACATTTTAGACATGTTTAAGTATTAATTGTTACAAAAAGAAATTAATCTAATGGTTAAATGAATTATATATAACACCAAATGTGATCCTTACAAACTATAATTTGCTGATGGACTGCATACTGCTAGACCATTGCTTTTTAGCTTCTGTATAGTTATCCGCCATGTTCAGGGCCTATTGTTATGCTTTTTTTAAACTCATGCCTATTGTCTGCGGTTGTCTGACAGTTGACCTTCCTGAACCATCTGACGCTTGAATGTTAAGCTACTTTTGTTTCACTGCAATTACATTTTTGGAAAAAATTGTTAAAAGAAAAAAAAAATATGAGAAAAGTAAATCATAGCTAAGGGGAGACTGGGAAATAAGTCAATGTAGGGCTAAAAAAAGGTATACTGAGGGTTAAAAAGGAGTTAAATGTTGTTTTAAAAAAATACTGTTTAGAAGGTCTGAGCAAGTTTTCCAAAAAATCCTACCGTGTGTACGCTCCATTGGACAAACTTTTTCGGTTTTCATCGGACAAAAGTTCGCTCTGCAAACAGGCAAACTTTTCAGCAACAAAAGTCCTACGGTGCAAAGTCCTATCGTGTGTACAAAAATCCATCGGACTTTTGTCCGAAGTACAAGCACGCATGCCCAGAACCAATGTTAAAATCAACCAACAATAGCAGAAGTTGACCAAAGGGTGGCGGTAAAGAGCAGAAAAGAGCAGAAAAACCAGGTGATGTTGGGAAAGTTTGCAGAAAAGTCCTGCCGTGTGTATGCTATGGGTGTGCCCGGCCAACTCCCTTCGGACAAAAATCCACGGAAAAGTTTGTTTGAAGTCCGACTGTGTGTATGAGGCTTTAAACTCGAGCCAAACCTTGAGATCTGTAACCCTTTGTTTGGACCGATTGTGCACACATCTAGTTCACATCTGATAAAGAGATCTATATGCAAAGTAAAAATAAAAAACCTGCGCTAACGGGTTTAGTACAAATTCTGTAAGACAGCAGCACTCACTATTGTTTGAACACCAACAATGCAAACCATATGAATCAAATAAATGTGTTGCGCTATTTCCCTAAACTGTTATTTATGAAAATTCATGTGTGAATAACAATCAGAATGAAAAAATTAAGACATAAGTTAATCATTATGGCACCACACCCATAATATATAATTGGAAAACAGGAAAGAAAAATAGGACTTTACTAGTTGCCAACCATAACCCCAAAATCAAAGAAGTGAGTACTCCATAAATTAATAAAATGTACAAAAATGTATTAACAAACATCAATCTATTAAAATTAATTCCATAAAAACATATACATAGTAGGTACGACTATAGACTCATTCATGGAGTACTCACTTCTTTGATTTTGGGGTTATGGTTGGCAACCAATAAAGTTCTATTTTTCTCCCGTTTCCGAATAACAATCAGAAATTGACAATAAAGAAATAAGAAATCACGCCTACAAGTTTAAAAACACACAAGATATATACGTTCACCTTTGTCAACATGTTACATAGCAAACAATAGGTAAGGAGCAATATATATATATATTTTTTTATTATTAATTTTGCTTTTTTATTTTATTTTTAAATTGTTCCTTCCATATTAATTTTTTTTATCATTTTTATTGTTATCTCAGGGAATGTAAATATCCCCTATGATAGCAATAGGTAGTGACAGGTACTCTTTTTGAAAAAACTGGGGTCTAGACCCTAGATCTTTCCTCTGCCCTCAAAGCATCTGACCACACCAAGATCGGTGTGATAAAATGCTTTCCCAATTTCCCAATGGCGCTTTTTATATCCGGGGGGGGGGGGACATTCCCTCCCACTGCTTGTAAAAGCAGTCCAGAGGCTAATTAGCCACTAGGATTGCTTTTACATAAAAGCCGGCCGCTGGCTGAAAAGAATGATACCAAGATGATACCTAAACCCGCAGGCATCAATCTGGTATAACCATTCAAAGTCCAGCAACATACCAGTACGTTGCTGGTCCTTGTTGGACATGTATTGTAATCTTTTTTTTTCATGCAGCCAGGTGGCTGAATCAAAAAAGAGATTGATCGGTGGGTATGCCCACCATTAGAATACCGCCCTTCATCCACCCACTTCTAATGATGGGCATACATGCACCATTTATATATGCCGAAGCATGGGGGCATCCTCCCGCAAAAAAGTTATGCCGCACACACATGGTCGGACTTTTCCACGGGCAAGCCTCCGTCGGAATTTCGACCGTATGTACGCGGCATTAGGAGCAAAATCACTCCTCCGCCCCTGCTGCCCCAATGCTTCGGCATATTTGCTTTTTTTTTTAAACTGTGGTGGTGAAATCACCTCCTACAGCACTGGAGTCGCAGGGATCAGGCCTGTCTCTGCGAACGCTGCAGTTATGTGTGTTGTGTTTTGTAAGTGACAGTGATCGATCGATACTGCACTTGGGTGGCCTGGGCTGGACGGAGGGGCAAAATGCAGGTGCTAGTAGGTATCTGGGCTGATCCCGCTAACACTGCGTTTTTGGGAACCCTAAACTGCTGGGGACGCTAGTATAGATCTGATCAGATCAGATATTGATCTGTTCAGATACTATACCACTAAGGGAGGTGTATGCTTCACGCGTGGGTGTTAGCGTTACTGGCACTAACCTGACGCTGCCTGGGGTGTGACGCAGACCCTCTCTGACGCTAAAACCTAATTGATATCACCCGCCGGGCGATCAGGGGGTTAAACCTTTATTGGGTTATATACGGCGGGTGCCCTGACACTATAAAAAGCAAACTAACTAACCAGCGTCACCCGTAACACTTATATGATGATCACTGGTGAAAGGGTTAACTAGGGGCAATTAGGGGATTAAAACCTTTATTAGATAATATATGGGGGTACCTGACGCTATAAAAACCTGCGGCGAACCTAAAAAAAATTACTGGCTACCGATCTGCATCACCGACGCTAAGACAGCAATCAGAAAAATGATCGCTTAGCGACGGCGGTGCTAGGGGGTGAAAGGGTTATCTGGGGGGTGATCAAGGGGTTAAACCTTTATTAGATAATTTATGGGGGTACCTGACGCTATAAAAACCTGCGGCGAACCTAAAAAAAATTACTGGCTACCGATCTGCATCACCGACGCTAAGACAGCGATCAGAAAAATTATCGCTTAGCGACAGTGGTGATAAGGGGTGAAAGGGTTACCTGGGGGGCGATCAAGGGGGTTAAACCTTTATTAGATAATTTATGGGGGTACCTGACGCTATAAAAACCTGCGGCGAACCTAAAAAAAAATATTGGCTACTAATCTGCATCACCGACGCTAAGACAGCGATCAGAAAAATTATCGCTTAGCGACAGTGGTGATAGGGGTGAAAGGGTTACCTGGGGGGCGATCAAGGGGGTTAAACCTTTATTAGATAATTTATGGGGGTACCTGACGCTATAAAAACCTGCGGCGAACCTAAAAAAAATTACTGGCTACCGATCTGCATCACCGACGCTAAGACAGCAATCAGAAAAATGATCGCTTAGCGACGGCGGTGCTAGGGGGTGAAAGGGTTATCTGGGGGATGATCAAGGGGTTAAACCTTTATTAGGGGGGGGTTAGGGGGCTACACTGGACCTAAAACTAAATGTAGTGACACTTTTACAGTCACAAATGTCACTGATTGCAGTGATCAGTAAATAAATGGTCATTGCAATCAGTGACACTGTGACTGGGGGATTTATGTGCCTATGTGTGCTGGTGTTAGTGTAGTGTTTGTGCACTAACCTTGATGTCTTCTCTTGTACGGCGCTCGGTATATGTGAGCGCCGCACAAGAGATGACATCACTTCCTCCTGCTTCCTCTGCCTGTGACAGACAGAGGGGGCATTTCCATTCGCCGGGAGCGATCGCGGGGGGGTGGCTGGAATCGAACGGCCGTCCCCTCATGTCGGATCGCTCCCCAACGAATTCCTACCGCTCACTGTACAGAAGGGGGGTCCGATTGGACCCCCCAACTGTACAAAGGCAATCACGTACACTGTACATGATTGTGCCTGTCGGTGCCATTGTGCCGACGTATATATACAGTGAGCGGTCGTTAAGTGGTTAAATAAGGATATAAAGAGTTCTGTATAAATGTATGTGTGTGTAAATAGAATGCTGATTTTCTCTACATATTTGTTATGCCCCATACACACGATCGTTTTTCATGCCGTTAAAAATGCCATTTTAAAAAATGGCCAATAAAAATGATCGTGTGTATGCTCCAGAGCATTTTTAACGTTGTGCAAAACGGGCATTAAAAATTTCGAACATGCTCTCTTTTTTCACGTCGTTTTTCATGTCGTTTTTTTTAACGACGTGAAAAACGATAGTGTGTATGCTTCAACGACGTGAAAAAAACGCGCATGCTCAGAATCAAGTATGAGACGGGAGCGCTCGTTTTGGTAAAGCTAGCGTTGGAAATAGATATGGCACATTCGTCACGGTTGAATTAATAGCATCGTTTTAATGCTGCGCACTCCGTTCTTCTTTTGAGAATGCTTCAACAATTACCTTCTTTTGATAATGACATTGAGAGTTATGCCAAACTTGTTTCTAAAGTAATTCCTAATTGTTTTAATGATAGAAAAATATTCTTTTCAAGCCACACCTCCCTCATAAATTCATGAATAAATGTAAAGATCATTTATTTTTATTTTTTTTGTTCTTTTTGCACCAAAAATTCGGGGTGTGCAGAACGAAGGAACAGCTGAAAAAACGATGGTCTGATCTGAAGTTGCGGGAGCCCGACCAATACAAACGAATCAAGAAAGTTATACGAAAAAGTACGTTTTTTTTTGCTATTTTCCCTGCTACAGATTATTACTTGTATTATGTTGTGTATTTTTGTGTATTTGTGTATTTTTGTCTTTGATATAGTACAGTGAAAGATACCATCTTTCTGGTTCGTCCGCAAAGTAAACGGACGTATTAAACCTCTTTCTCCGTACAGTTCATCAAACTATGTTTTTGGATCATCCAGTGTGAACACCGATTTATTTAATTTTATTTGGGGTAGCAAATTTGGTAAACAATTATTTTTGGGGATCAAATCCATAGGACAATTTTTATTAAAATAAAGGATATGCATGGTAATGTTAAGGGAGAGAATGCTCAGCAGCTGATGAAACATCTGAACGCAGTAGTACAAGTGTGGGCCAAAAGCCCCAAAGTTTGAGGGTATCACACACAGGTGATCCTGTGTATTTACTTTGGGGTGTTACAATGTGTCAAACTTTGGTTAAAAAAGTATATGCTATGCTATGTTTTTGGCTATGTATCCAATCATGTGTTCCGGTTGTCACTGGGGTTACATTGAAAAATGGACCACACTTCAAAATAATGTTTCCAAATTATTTGTTCATGGTTTAGTTTTCTCCAAAAAATCTTTGTTACTAATGAAACTATACCTTTTCTTGCAATCTCCATAGGGCTTCAAAAAGCTACGTCAGATGAGCCTCTAAATCCAACACCTTCAACAATACCCCCAGACCCACATGATGGAGAGGAACGTGAGGTTGTGGAAGTGGAAAGTGGCACCTCAACAGGTCAGTGTCAAACCAGACAGATGCAGGTTAATAGATGTAGGCCTACATATTCTATACTACATGTTTTTTTTTTTTAATGTAGGTGCAGTTCTGGCCGAAGACCCCAAAAATTTTACACATCACAGTGCCCAGATCCTGATCCAATACCTGATGGTCTGCTGTCGTGACCTTCAAAAATTAAAGGGAGACTTGATAGAGATCAGGGAAAATACCAAGCGGGTGGAGGAAAGGCTACAAAAGATCATGGCTGTGCTTGGGCGTGTCTAATGTTTTTAAAAAAAATAACGTTGAACTTGCTGTGTTTTGGCAGGTATGTTTTTCATTGAACCTTTTAGGACTAGTACATGTTTATTTTTTCACTATATTTTTAAAGATCTTTTTTGTCTTTTTTGTCTTTTTCATGCGTTTTAACAAGCAAAAAATGTTTGGGACATCTACATTTAAAAGGAATTGTCCAAAACAAAAATAAAAAATGGTATTACTCTTTCGTCCATGGACCGACACAGCTTCTCTATTGACAAAGTGGGTATTATCCGTTAATTAGGAGTGACTAGGCAGAAAAACTTGTAAAAAGTGTTGCATCACACCTTCTAAGTACCGCCCAGGGGGCGGACCCTCTGGGTATAACCTCTCAGTCTGCATCTTCGCAGATCAGTTTTTTTCTGTCTAGCAAGGAGTAGGACATGGCTCCCTTCGGGCCCATTGGTCCGGGGGAAAAAGATATATATTTTTTTGCTACATTTTTGTTTCCTGCGATCTTCGATCAACTGCCGACTGGGTGACAGGCTGGATCCTCGATCCTTGTAGTCTCCCCAGTTTCGGCCATCGAGCGTGTGCTGACCCTAGCTACGCGCTGGGTTTTCCACGACATGCCCGTCGCTCCACGGGTGGCCGGAGAGCCTACGCTCCAGGGCCTGCATCGGACCGCTCAGCTTCGGCTGACCTTACGGCCGAGTCGCAGCAGCCTGGCCGGTGAGCTTACGCTCCAAGGCTTGCATCGGACCGCTCAGCTTCGGCTGACCTTACGGCCGAGTCGCAGCAGCCTGTCCGGTGAGCGTCACGCTCCAGGGCATACATATGATCGTCCCTTTTGGGTCCAATCACAGCATGCCTAGCCAACAGTCACCTTCCGTGCGCGGACGATGACCTGTTTGGAATGTCTTCCAGCATAATACATGCAGGATAGGTAAGTAAAACTCCCCTGCCTCGGCTGGGTGATTTAGCTGGACATTCCTGGAGAGATCAAGTAAGTGGTTGTGGCCCCTTTCTTCCCTCTCTTCCTGCCTTTCCCTCCTTCCTGGGCTTCTAGCTAAAGGTTGCTGGGTGCTGGGGGTCACCTAGGGGGTTCCACTGGAGCGGGGCTGGCTGTAACTAACATTTAAAAGAAATGTCATTTCTGCTTACCTGTTTGTGTGCTTCCTTCTCCATGCTGTCGGCGGCCATTTTGAGGTGTCCATGCCGAGTTCGGCCTCTTGTGACTGCCCGGCGGCCATCTTCCTGTGGTTCGGCCACACCCACTGGCCCCTATCAGCTGATCGGCGGCCATGTTTGTCCACCCTGTATGCATATATTGCCGTTCGGCGGCTATCTTTTTGTGGGCTATGGCTGCTTGACCTCTATCTTTGGTCGGCGGCCATTTTCTTAGAGCCCACATTATCTTCCATACAGACGTTTTTGGCAACCATTTTGCGAGAGCCTCCGGCCTCTAGGGTGCATTACACTGGTGCGAAAATTCACACAGGAAATGCTGATAAAAGAAGCAGACTGACACAGCAGCAGCGGGACAGCATCACAGGTGCAGCGCACGGCAGCATAGCAGTACCTATCCAGGGTGGTGAGTCCTCTGGGTGACCCAGCCTCTCTGCAGCACAGGAGGGTGGCCTATTGATATCTTGCCTGGAGCCCTGTGAGTGTCAGCGTGTGGTCAGCATGGCATCTGAGCCAGATGTCTTCTCCCCTGAAACACCAGATTTAGCAGCTGGTGCCCCTGAGGTGTCTATGAACGCTATGACGGCAATCCTAGAGGCGTTTGCTGCCAGGGTGGAAGCAGCACACGGGAATACAGGGGGTAGTAAACGCCCCGTCCCCTGCAAGCTTCTGGGGATAATTCTGATGCAGAACCAGGTCCAGCTACGGCTCGGGGCCCAGATTCTGACGCATCAGAGACTGCAGACCATGACCGGACAGTGAGAATGACTCCAAGTCCAGGTCAGTACGCAAGACGGCTTTGGTATCTGACCTTATTACTGCAGTGCGGGATATGCTAAAGTTGGAAAATACTGCAGAAGCAGAAGAGACTCCGGTCCACTTGGGTTTCATAGACCTGCCCGCACTGCTAAGGTGTTCCCTTGTGTGTCTTTTGATAAACTCTTATACAAGGAATGGGAGAACCCAGTGAGGGTCTTTACAGCCCCAAAGAGGTTTGCGGTACGGTACCCCTTTAAGGAGAGTTTTCTGAAGAAATGGACCTCTCCCCCTATAGTGGACCCTCCGGTGTCCAGACTTAATAGAGCCACCACAATTCCTGTAGAAGGGGCTCCTGTTTTCAAGGACCCTGTAGATAAGAAGGCTGAAGCACTCGCTTGCTACCTATACTCAGTGGTAGGCTCGGCAGTACGCTCCCGGCATTGGCGGGGGCCCTAGTGTCTCACACACTTACTGAATGGGCAAGATTGCTACTCCAGGGGTTAAGGAGCGAGATGCTCCTCCTGATTAGTGATGAGCCGAACACCCCCGGGTTCGGTTCGCACCAGAACCCGCGAACGGACCGAAAGTTCGTACGAACATTAGAACCCTATTAAATACAATGGATGCGAACGTTCGAATTCTAAAGTGCTAATTATAACAACTATTATGCATGTTATTGTCCTAAAAAGGGTTTGGGAACCCGGGTTCTGCACCAGGGGACATGTATCAATGCAAAAAGAAGTTTTAAAAACGGTCGTTTTTCGGGAGCAGTCATTTTAATGATGCATAAAGTGAAAAAAAAAAGTCAAATATTCCTTTAAATATCGTACCTGGGGGGTGTCTAAAGTATGCCTGTGAAGTGCCACGTGTTTCCCGTGTTTAGAACTGTCCCTGCACAAAATGACACTTCTAAAGGAAAAAAAAGCCATTTAAAACTGCTTGCGGCTTTAATGTAATGTCTGGTCCCGGTAATATGGATGAAAATCTTTAAGAAAAATGGCATAGCTACCCCATGACCCCCCCCCCCCTACCCCAGCCCATTACCAGCCCCTTTGGGTCTTGTATGGATATTAAGGGGAACCCCGCACATAAAATAAAAAAGGCCCTATATACTCTGAACAGCCGTATACAGGCGGTGCATACAAGACAGGGACTGTAGGTTTGTTCTTATGTAGAATCTGTTTGTAATTTTTAACAGGTACATTGTTTAAGTGTAGCTCCAGCCCAAAAATCTATTTTTAAACTTTTTGGAAAACATAGGTAAGGGTTATCACCCCTGTAACATTTGTTTTGCTGTCTGTGCCCCTGTTCAGAACATTTCACCTCACTTTCCGTCCCAATGACAACTGTTTTTGAAATGTGGTGTTTTTCTTGAAACAAGGATTGCTGATAAAGCATCAGTACAGAGGAGACACCTTTCTCCCATATTAATTCTTACAGGAGAGAATTTTCCTTCATAGGGGTAGATTTCCTCTCACTTCCTGTTGTCTTCTTGCGTTTGCAAGTAGGAGTCGTTTGTAAGTTGGATGTTTGAAAGTAGGGACCTGCCGTAGATACTCTGCAGAAATAGGCCCCTTAGTTGTTGGTGTTGGCACAACACTGTAAGCACTCACAGTTACTCTTGGTTGGTGCTGGAACGCCCTGCTGTCAACTATTATATCAGGAATTGTAATTACATATAATTGTTGAACAGTGGTAGTAAAAATTGGGCCTTTGATGGTGGTGCTGGTGCCACAACACTGTAAGCCCTGACAGTTACTCTTGGTGGGTGCAGCAATGGGCCCTGCTGTGAATTATTAGATCAAGAATTGTAATTGCATGCCCCTGTTGAACAGGGGCTGAAAAATTGGGCCTTTGGTGGTGGTGCTGGTGTTGACACAACACTGTAAGCCCTCAGAGTTACTCTTGGTGGGTGCAGGAATGGGCCCTGCTGTGAATTATTAGATCAAGAATTGTAATTACATGCCCCTGTTGAACAGGGGCTGAAAAATCGGGCCTTAGGCACTGGTGGCACAACACTACAACCCCTCACAGATACTGTACTTGGAGCACAGCAATGAGCCCTGTTGCAAAGTATTGCTTCAAAAATTGTAATGACACGCCCCTGTTAAACAGGGGCTGAAAAATTGGGCCTTAGGCACTGGTGCCACAACACTCCAACCCCTCACAGATACTGTACTTGGAGCACAGCAATGAGCCCTATGGCAAATTATTGCTAAAAAAATTGTAATTACACGCCCCTGTAAAACAGGGGCTGAAAAATTGGGCCTTAGCCACTGGTGGCGGCACCCATAAACAAAAATGATCTTCCAAGCTATCATCATCAATCGTATCATTGAGGACTCGGAGGAGGAGGATAGCCAGTCAACATAACAGCACAGACACTCAGCATCAGCATCAGTCTTGAAGGGATGTGACATGTTAAAATCAATTAGTCTGTTATATCAGCATCAGGTGTGTGTTAGCTGGTGGTGATCCAAGACTGGTTCATCTTGATGAAAGTCAGTCGATCAACCGAGTCGGTGGACAGGCGCACCCTGTGATCCGTGACAAATCCTCCAGCAGCACTGAATGTGCGTTCCGAAAGAACGCTGGATGCAGGACAGGCCAGTAGCTCAATTGCATACTGTGCAAGCTCTGGCCAGTGATCCATCCTCAAGACCCAGTAAGCCAGAGGATTTTCGGTGGGGAAGGTGTCCAAGTCTGACCTTGCCCCTAGATATTCCTGCACCATGTTTATCAGACGCTGGCGATGGTTGCTGGAACCAATCATACTTTGGGGCTGCGGACTAAAGAATTGTCTGAACGCATCGGTCAGACGGCCACCTTCCCCACCGCTCCTTCTTTGACTGGCCGAAGCCTCAGCAACTCGTTGTCCTGGACCAGGAGTTTGTAACCTCCCAGTCTCTGGGAACGCGTTGCACAGACCTTTCTGCAAGGCCTCCCGGAGTTGTCTCATCCTCTGCTCCCTCTGCGACGGTAACATAAGGTCCGCAACCTTACCCTTGTACCGTGGATCAAGGAGAGTGGCCAGCCAGTAATGGTCCCTCTCCTTGATCCGAAGAATACGAGGATCCTTCCGCAGACTTTGCAGGATCAGGGAGGCCATGCAGCGTAGGTTTGCTGAGGCATTCGCTCCGGAGTCCTCTGGGTCACTAAGGACGACATGATCCGCAGTCACCTCCTCCCAGCCACGTACAAGTCCACTGGTTTCTTGGGACTGTAAATCATCCCTAAAAGACTGCTGCTGATGATGCTGAGTGCCAGCCTCCACCTCCATGCTGACACAATCCTCCTCCTCCTCCTCCTCTTCCTCTTCCTGTGCGATGGGTGGGACAGAAGGAACACTGTCTGGGTAAAGGGGGCCTTGAGAGGCAAGGAAGTCCTCCTCTTCCTGCCTCTGTTCTGCCTCAAGTGCCCTGTCCATTATTCCACGCAGCGTGTGCTCCAACAGGTGGACAAGAGGTACAGTGTCACTGATGCATGCACTGTCACTGCTCACCATCCTCGTGGCCTCCTCAAATGGTGCCAGGACAGTGCATGCATCCCTGATCATGCCCCACTGGCGTGGAGAAATAAAACCAAGCTCCCCTGACCCTGTCCTGGTGCCGTAGTCGCACAGGTACTCATTGATGGCCCTCTGCTGCGTGTGCAGCCGCTGCAGCATGGCCAACGTTGAGTTCCACCTGGTGGGCATGTCACATATAAGGCGGTTCTTGGGCAGGTTCAACTCCTTTTGCAGCTCAGCCAGGCGAGCACTGGCATTATAAGATCTGCGGAAATGCACACAGACTTTCCTGGCCTGCCTCAGGACATCCTGTAAGCCCGGGTACCTGCCCAAGAACCGCTGCACCACCAGGTTAAGGACGTGAGCCACACAGGGCACATGGGTCAGTTGTCCCTGTCGGAGGGCGGAGAGGAGGTTGGTGCCATTGTCGCAAACCACCATTCCTGGCTTAAGCTGGCGTGGCGTCAACCACCTCTCGGCCTGGCCCTGCAGAGCAGACAGGACCTCTGCCCCAGTGTGGCTTCTGTCCCCCAAACACACCAGCGCAAGCACGGCATGGCATCTTTTTGCCTGCGTACTTGCGTAGCCCCGTGAACGGCTACGGAGCACCGCTGGTTCATAGGACAAACCACAGGAAGAGGCCATGGAGGAAGAAGAAGAGGAGGGGGTGGAGGAGAGAGGTGTGTCACAACCAGTAGTAGCATTTTGGAGGCGTGGCGGTGGGACAACCTCCAACACTACTGCACCTTGTCCTGCATCCTTCCCAGCTGCCAAAAGAGTGACCCAATGGGCCGTGAAAGAAAGGTAACGTCCCTGTCCATGCCTGCTGGACCATGAGTCAGCGGTAATATGCACCTTACCGCTGACCGCCCTGTCCAGCGAGGCCAAGACATTGCCTTCCACATGCCGGTAGAGAGCCGGAATAGCCTTCCGTGAGAAAAAGTGGCATTTGGGAACCTGCCACTGAGGAACCGCACATTGCACAAACTCACGGAAGGGGGCCGAGTCTACCAACTGAAAAGGCAGCAGTTGAAGCGCTAGCAATTTAGCCAAGCTAGCATTCAACCGCTGGGCATGTGGATGGCTGGGAGTGAACTTCTTTGTACGGTCCAGCAGCTGGGGCAGGGAAATTTGCCTGCTAGAATCGGACGTCGGTGTACTGCTAGCAGAGTGGCCGCAAGTACTTGGCTGTGACACACCTAATTCTACACCTTCATTCCTCTCAGTGCATGTTTCAGAGAGGACTGAAGTTATAGTGGGGTTGGAAATCCCAGCTGATGCGGTGCAAGGAGAGGTCCGCTTTGTTCTTTGGTGTGGGTCTTTGAGGTAGGCTTGCCAACGAGCTGCATGGCAGGTCAACATATGTCTGGTCAGGCATGTGGTACCCAAGCGGCTGATGTTTTGGCCACGCGATATACGATTGAGACATATGTTGCAAACAGCAGCTGTGCGATCTGATGCACTAGCCTCAAAAAAGGCCCACACCAAGGAACTTTTTGAATGACGGGCAGAGGCAGCGCCCTGCACAGGCGGAGCTCTGCGGTGTGATTCCGTCGGTGTACTGCCCTTACGCTGGACACCAAAGGGCATCCTGTCTCGTTGGAGATGTGCCTCCTCCTCATCCTCCTCCTCCTCTCTCCTATTAGGCACCCACGTGGAGTCAGTGACCTCATCATCCCCTCCCTCCTCATCACTGGAGCCAATCTGGCAGTATGCTGCAGCTGCTGGAACATGACTGCCAGATTGGTGTCCTTCTTGAGCATCCCCTCTGTCTGCTCTCACCCTACTGCCTTCCTGTAGCTGGGTTTCATCATCAGACCCTTCGAAACGCTGGGCATCCTCCTGGAGCATGTACCCAACACTGTGCTCAAACAGTTCGGGGGACTCCTCAGGAGGAGGACATGGTGGGTCTAGGGAAGGAGTGACTGATGATGAGTCTGACATTGATACCAGGGAAGAGGACGCTTTGGCAGCTGCTTTGCCAGTACCCTGAGCCTGGGTGAGAGAGGATGAGGAGGAGGAGGAGGGCTTGGTCATCCACTCTACCAAGTCTTCGGCATGATGTGGCTCAACATGTCCAGCTGCGGAAAAGAAGGACAAGCGTGTCCCATGGCCATGTGCTGATGACAATGCACCGCGTCCACGACCAGCACTGTTGCCCCCAGACACAGAGCCTGCTTGCCCTCTTTTATTGCCTCCTGACTGTCTGCCTCTCCTTGTTTGCCTTCCAGACATTCTAATAGATGGCCTGCAGGGAGATGGGAAAAAAGCAATAAGGGCTACCTTCAGGTGTCCTTCTCTGTCCCTTGAAACAAGGACTTGCACAGTGAAAGAAACTGACACTCTCCCTACCTACAGTTTTCTGTCCCTAGAAAAAATGTTTTTTTTAAGCACAATATAGCACAAGGAGAATTCACTCACTGTCCTTCCAGGTCCCTGGAAACAAGGACTTGCACAGTGAAAGAAACTGACACTCTCCCTACCTACAGTTTTCTGTCCCTAGAAAAAATGTTTTTTTTAAGCACAATAAAGCACAAGGAGAATTCACTCACTGTCCTTCCAGGTCCCTAGAAACAAGGACTTACACAGTGAAAGAAACTGACACTCTCCCTACCTACAGTTTTCTGTCCCTAGAAAAAATGTTTTTTTTAAGCACAATAAAGCACAAGGAGAATTCACTCACTGTCCTTCCAGGTCCCTAGAAACAAGGACTTACACAGTGAAAGAAACTGACACTCTCCCTACCTACAGTTTTCTGTCCCTAGAAAAAATGTTTTTTTTAAGCACAATATAGCACAAGGAGAATTCACTCACTGTCCTTCCAGGTCCCTGGAAACAAGGACTTGCACAGTGAAAGAAACTGACACTCTCCCTACCTACAGTTTTCTGTCCCTAGAAAAAATGTTTTTTTTAAGCACAATAAAGCACAAGGAGAATTCACTCACTGTCCTTCCAGGTCCCTAGAAACAAGGACTTACACAGTGAAAGAAACTGACACTCTCCCTACCTACAGTTTTCTGTCCCTAGAAAAAATGTTTTTTTTAAGCACAATAAAGCACAAGGAGAATTCACTCACTGTCCTTCCAGGTCCCTAGAAACAAGGACTTACACAGTGAAAGAAACTGACACTCTCCCTACCTACAGTTTTCTGTCCCTAGAAAAAATGTTTTTTTTAAGCACAATATAGCACAAGGAGAATTCACTCACTGTCCTTCCAGGTCCCTAGAAAGAAGGACTTACACAGTGAAAGAAACTGACACTCTCCCTACCTACAGTTTTCTGTCCCTAGAAAAAATGTTTTTTTTAAGCACAATAAAGCACAAGGAGAATTCACTCACTGTCCTTCCAGGTCCCTAGAAACAAGGACTTACACAGTGAAAGAAACTGACACTCTCCCTACCTACAGTTTTCTGTCCCTAGAAAAAATGTTTTTTTTAAGCACAATATAGCACAAGGAGAATTCACTCACTGTCCTTCCAGGTCCCTAGAAACAAGGACTTACACAGTGAAAGAAACTGACACTCTCCCTACCTACAGTTTTCTGTCTCTAGAAAAAATGTGTTTTTTAAGCACAATATAGCACAAGGAGAATTCACTCACTGTCCTTCCAGGTCCCTGGAAACAAGGACTTGCACAGTGAAAGAAACTGACACTCTCCCTACCTACAGTTTTCTGTCCCTAGAAAAAATGTTTTTTTTAAGCACAATATAGCACAAGGAGAATTCACTCACTGTCCTTCCAGGTCCCTAGAAACAAGGACTTACACAGTGAAAGAAACTGACACTCTCCCTACCTACAGTTTTCTGTCCCTAGAAAAAATGTTTTTTTTAAGCACACTATAGCACAAGCACAAAACACACTGACACTCTCCCTACCTATCCTTCTCTTTCCCTAAACTAAAGGAATCCAGGTTAAGCAAGAAAGAAATAAAAGTCACTGTCCCTGCCTATGCTGCTCTATCCCTGCTCCGGAACACACTACACTAGGCCGCCGTGCTGGCGGCCTTTTATAGTGTGGGGCGTGTACTGAACACCCTCAGCAATAATTGGCCACAGGCATCCTGCCTGTGGCCAATCATTGCTCTCCTCGCTGCCAACGCTGTGATTGGCCAAGCATGCGGGGTCACAGTGCATGCTTGGCCAATCACAGCGCCTGGATGACACTGCGATGGCGTAGTGCATTGTGGGCCGTTCGCGTCACTCGAATTTGGCGCGAACGGCCCAAATCGTTCGATCTTCGTCGAACGATCGAACAGCCGATGTTCGAGTCGAACGTATGTTCGATTCGAACACGAAGCTCATCCCTACTCCTGATGAGATAATATTGGCCGACCAGTTGGTCCAGGGCCTTATGCCCCGTACACACGATCGTTTTTAATGTCATTTTTTAAACCAACGTTTTTCTCCTCGTTTTTTTTTCATGTTTCCTCTCAAGCCTGCCTTGCGTACACACCATCATTAAAAAAAACGATCAAGCAAAGCGCAGTGACGTTCAACACGTACGACGGCACTATAAAGGGGAAGTTCCGTTCGAATGACGCCACCCTTTGGGACGCTTTTGCTAATTCCGTGTTACCGCGTGTTAGTAAAAGTTTGGTGAGAGACGATTCGCGCTTTTCAGTCTTCGTGCTTTGAAGATCGTTTTCGGGAGTTCAGTTTGCGCCTGTGGGTTCGTATCTGTTTAGCACTGCTTGTAGTCAGTTCGTATCTGTTTATTCAGTGCGGCCTGCTCTGCACGTTCGTGTTTTTCAGCTTGTTCTTCATAGGCCTTGCTGTTCTTCCGTGCGTTCTTCTAGTTCGTTCTGTTCAGCCGACCGTTATCTAGCCATGTTGCGACTACGTACTCGTCGTAGAGTTCGTGCCGTAGTTGGTGCAGGGGTTCATGCTGTATCCCGACTCCATGCCATGAGCAGGGTCAGGAGGAGTTCATGGACCAAGAATTGGTTGCTCCAGCGGCACCAATTCTGTCACATGCCTTTGTTGCGGGAGATCAGGGAGAATAATCCTGATGATTTCAGGAATTTCCTCAGGATGTCTGACCCCGTATTTCAGCAGCTGTTGGCTTTGGTGTCCCCCTATATTACCAGGCAGGACACCGTTATGCGGGAAGCCATCAGTGCTGAGCAGAGGCTCATCGCCACGTTGCGATACCTGGCGACTGGGAGAAGCCTGCAGGACCTTAAGTTCTCCACAGGCATATCCCCCCAGGCTCTGGGGATCATTATACCAGAGACTTGTTCTGCCATCCTTCAAGTTTTGCAGGAGGACTATATTAAAGGTAAGTGTTCTTCTTCAAAAATTCACATTGTATGGTTTTTATTTTTGGATATTTTTAATTTGCTTTATTTGCAGTCCCTAATTCACATGATTCTTAGCTGCAGGGAATGTCCCCTTTCTCCCCATGTTTTATTATTTAAAGTTTGGGGTTTGAGGCCTACCTGTAAATTTGGCTTACCTAACCTCTCCAGCATGCTATCCTGGGGCCATACCTACCTTGCCTAGTCATTTCCATGTTTTTTATTATATGTTCCATCGTAGTGCTTTACCCAAAACGCACCCTAAATTTTGCCTAGGAATGTTTCATTTTTGTTAACTTCAATACAGAGTGCTACAGCCTTCATGTGTGATATTCCCAACTCATCTTCAACCCCCCCCCCCCCCCCCCCATAATGTTTTTTTTTTTTTTTTTTTTTCTTGCTTCCAATTTTTTTTTTTTTGAACAGTTTCTACCAATGTTGGCCATGAATGTGTGTATGAAATCAGCTTTCAATGTTTCTGGCTCCAAGTATTAATTTGTTATTTCTTTAATTCCACAGTTCCCTTCTTCGCCACATGAATGGCAGAATGTGGCTTCCGAGTTTGCCCAGCGATGGAACTTTCCGAACTGTGGAGGAGCCATCGACGGCAAACATGTTCGGGTCGTCCCACCACCCCATTCGGGATCCTTTTATTATAATTATAAGGGGTTCCACAGCGTCGTGATGATGGCAGTGGTGTCGGCCACCTACGAGTTCCTCTATGTGGACGTTGGCAAGAATGGCAGGATGTCTGATGGAGGAGTTTTTGCCCAGACGGAGTTTGGAGAATGGCTCCTTTTGGATCTGCTGGCCTTGCCACCAGCGGAGCAGAATGTGGAGGGACTACCTTTTGTGTTTGTGGCGGATGAGGCGTTTGGCCTGGGACCCCATTTGATGAGGCCATTCCCGCAATGCACCCTCACCCCTGAGAGGAGGGTTTTCAATTATCGGCTGGCCAGAGCCAGAAGGGTGGTGGAAAATGCATTTGGGATCATGGCCAGCCGATTTCGCCTCTTTCTTACCTCCATCCACCTTGCCCCATACAAATGGAACCATGTGGTTATGACGTGCTGTGTGCTGCATAATTTCCTAAGGGTGCATTCAACGAGTTATATATCTTTGAGTGGGCCTGAGGCCTCTTTAATCAATGCAGAAACTTTGTTGGCCCTGGAACCTGGCCGTCCTGGCTTGGCCCCCCAACCGGACGTGAGGTCCGTAACCAATATGTGGACTATTTTATGGGTAGGGGGGCCATTGAAATGCCAGACAATCTATAATAATTTTATACCAAAAAAATAAAACTTTTTCTTGAGTAAAGATTGGTTTGTATTTTTTATTGTATAATGTTTGATGTTTCTGGTAGGTTTACCTAGTGCACTTGTTTTGCCATGTGGATTAAACAATCTTTTAATTAGCCTTCATTGTCAGTGTAAACACCAAACATTGATTAGTTCACTCAGCACCACATTTACATAATGAAGCCACAATGATTTGTTATGTAAAAATACCTTTATTTTTTTTGTTTAGGTGGGCAACTTCCTTAGAAATGTGGATGTTCCCTTCATTTCGGGTGTATTAAAACGCATGACCAGCCATGCATAAACAAACTATATTTGTCAAAATTTTGAAAAAGCTAAACATGTGCTAGTCATTAAAGGGTAAAATAACAAAAAAACATAGAAAACTCTGCAAGTAAAACGTTATTTGGTGTAAAAACTTTAGACACGCCCAAGCACAGCCATGATATTTTGGAGCCTTTCCTCCACCCGCTTTGTATTTGCCCTGATCTCTAGCAAGTCTCCCTTAATTTTTTCGAGGTCACGACAGCAGACCATCAGGTATTGGATCAGGATCTGGGCACTGTGATGTGTCAACTTATTGGGGTCTTCGGCCAGAACTGCACCTAAATGTAAAAAGAAATATGTAGGATAGAATATGTAGGCCTACATCTATTTAACATGCATGTGTCTGGTTTCTCTCTGACCTGTGGTGGTGCCACTTTCCACTTCCACAACATCACATTCCTCTCCATCCTGGGGTTCTGGGGGTATTGTTGTAGGTATTGCAATTCTCGTCTCATCTGAGGTAGCTTTTCGAATCCCTAGGGAGATTGAAATAAAAGGAATAGTTTCATTAGTAGCGACTCAATTTTGCTAAAATAAGAAACATGAAAAAAAACTTTGTAATCATTCTTTTGAAGCATGCTCCATTTTAAATTTTACCCCCTGTGCCAACCGGGACAAATGATTGGATACATAGCCCAAACCAGAGCATATACATTTTGAACACAAATTTGAAACATTGTAACACCCCAAAGTATCTACACTGGATCACCTGTGTGTGACACCCTCAAGCTTTTTGGCTTTAGGCCCACACTTGTACTACTGCGTTCAGATGTTTCATCAGCTGCTGAGCATTCACTCCCTTTAACATTACCATGCATATCGTTTTTTCAAACTAACAAATGTCCTTTGGATTAGCACACAAAAAATAAGTGAGGCCCAAATTTACTCCCCCAAATAAACCAAAATACATGGGTGTTCACACTGGATGATCCTAAAACATCGTTTGAGGAACTGTACGGAGAAAGAGGTTTAATACGTCCGTTTACTGTGCGGACGAACCTGAAAGATGGTATCTTTCAGTGTACTATATGAAAGTTAAAAATACACGACAGAATACAAGAAAATAATATGTACCATGGAAACTCAAAAAAAAATACTTACTTTTTAATATAACTTTCTTGATTCTTTTATATTGGTCGGCCTCCCGCAACTTCAGATCTGACCATCGTTTTCTGAGCTGTTCCTTCGTTCTGCACACCCCGAATTTTTTGTGAAGACTTTTGACCACTTTGCCCATAATTCTGGACTTGACCAGATTAGGCCTTTTATACGGACCATGCTTGGCATCATAATCCTCCTTCTTTAAAATGGCGACCATCTCCACCATTTCCTCGAATGACATGTTGGATGCCTTATATCTCCTGGGTCTTGATTTGGGCTCCTCTGTAATTTCATCCTCTGTAGAGGTAATCTCAGCCACCTGTGTCTCCGCCATGTTTTGTTCAGCACTACGAGCGAGAAGGGGCGGGGAAAGTACAATATCGAACGTCAGGGGCGGGGAAAGCGTGCGGAGTTTCACGCATGCGCTGTGTATATCAAGTGAAGATCCATGTCTGGGAAATACGTTCATTTGTCGGGAGAGGGAGTTAGCAACGAACGTCGTGACCAAGGTACCTAACAATTTTACTTTTTGAGGTTCATCAGACGAGGAGATTTGTGTGCTCAAAATGTGTAGACAATGCACAGTTGAGGAATGTTGCCTGAAATATATATATTTTTTGGTTTCTCGCTTTTACAGATATCATGAATACTTTTAAAAACCCAGACTTCATGGGGGAGTTCATCGACAAATGGCAAGAGCTCCCTATATTATGGCAAACAAAAAGTGGCGGTAATAAAAATAAAGACGCCAGGAAAGCAGCACTGGAGAGCCTGCTTGCATTTGTGCAAACAAAGATACCCACAACAACTCTCCAAGATGTAAAAAACTAAATTGCGACCATCAGAGGGACATACAGGACCCAGAGGACTATGGTCCTGGAGGTCCCAGAGGTCAGGTGCACCAGCAGATAAGGTTTATAAACCCAGTCTGTGGTACTACAGTAAGCTTGCTTTTCTGGATGACCAGCTGGAAGTGCGGGAATCTCTCTCCACCCTTCCCCCCAGAGGTCAATCCAGCCTTCCTTGTACCCAACCCTCCAGCCTTCCCTGCAGCCAGTCCTCCAGCCTTCCTGTCAACCCTGCTCTGGCTTCCTCTGAGGATCAAGATCAGGGCCTTGAGGAGGCAGATTTGGAGATATGGAGCCAGGTAAAGTATTGATATCTATATTTATATCGTACAAAATTGTAGAATTTAAATAGATGTTAGTATTGTTAAAGGTATGTACACTTCTACCAATAAAGTTTGTGAAGAGCAAGATACAGTAGTGGCCTAATTTTATGTGCACAAGACAACAAAACCAGGATGCGGAATCAATGAAAATGACATAACTTTTGGCATTGATTTCAACAATGTCTAGAGGTGAACAATGTCTGTGAATGATGATGTGGCAAAATAAATAATGTCCCTTTCTTTTTTTACAGCCAGAGCAGAGCCAGGAAGAGGGTGATGTTGGGGATCAGGAGGAGGCAGGGCCCAGTGGCACCCAGGAGGAGGCTGGGCCCAGTGGCACCCAGGAGGAGGCTTGGCCCAGCACAAGAGCCCAGATGCCTCCCCTGGTAGTTAAACCACGAGGGCCAAGGAGAGGTAGGCAGGTGGAGGAGGAAACCAGGGCCTTCCTCAGAGAGGCAACAGCGGCCCTCAGAGAGGCACCCTCTGTTGATGAGGGATTTGCCGCAGTCCTCGCCCACAAACTAGTGCAAATGGAGTTGCAGCAAAAAAAATTCAGTGAGACCCTGCTATTGAAAGTCATCAATAAGGGCGTGCTGGGTGAACTCACTAGGTACACGGACATAACGGAGGTTGTCCCTACTCCTCCACCTCCTCCTCCTCCTCCTACTACTCCTCCTGCCACAACCTCTCCTCCTGATCCCCAGCCTCCAAGGAAGAAACCAACCAAGGCTGCAGAGAAGGCTGGAGAGAAGGCTACAAGGAAGAGGAGAAAATAATGCCTGCTGTAGTACCACAGACTGGGGACATATAGGACTTATCTGCTGTGGCTCCTGACCTCTGGGAGCTCAAGACAAGATTGGGCTCATTTTTTTTGGGGATCTAATCTCTATTTTGGTTTGGACATCTTGGATGGTTGTTGTGGGGTCAAAGGGATGCACAAATGCAAGCAGGCTCTCCAGTGCTGCCTTCCACTTTAATTTGTTAATGTTCTGAAATAAAAAAAATTTAAGTGCCCTTAAAATACTTGACTATGTGATTTGTATTTCAAAAGAGAGCTTGCTAGGGAGCAGGCAGGGACATCTCAAATTATATTATTGTTATTATCAGGGGACACAAACCTCCCTGAGGCCAAATGAGACACATTTGGAAGGTTGTTGTGGTAACTTTACACAAGAATAATTTAAGCCAAAATAATAAAAAAAAGGCCACAAAAAAAAAAAAAAACAATAGTAAAATTAAATTTAAAGAAAAAAGGAGAATTACATTATTTTATTATTATTAGTATTATTTAGGAGGGAGGTGCGGCTTATAAATAATATTTTATAATCATTAGAGCAATTTGGAATTACTTTAGAAACAAGTTTGGCATAACTCTCAATGTCATTATCAAAAGAGGGTAATTTTAAAGCATTATCAAAAGAAGAACGGAATGCGCTGCATTAAAACGATGCTATTAATTCCACCGTGACGAATGTGCCATCTCCATTTCCAACATTAGCTTTACCAAAACGAGCGCTCCCGTTTCATAGTTGCTTCTGAGCATGCGCGTTTTTTTTTCACGTCGTGAAAGCATACACAC
Organism: Rana muscosa; assembly: GCA_029206835.1. Lineage (NCBI taxonomy): Eukaryota > Metazoa > Chordata > Amphibia > Anura > Ranidae > Rana > Rana muscosa. The sequence continues at coordinate 727,212,046 of CM055116.1, forward strand.
TATCGTTTTTCACGTCGTTAAAAAAAACGACATGAAAAACGACGTGAAAAAAGAGAGCATGTCCGGAATTTTTAATGGCCGTTTTTCACGTCGTTAAAAATGCTCTGGAGCCTACACATGATAATTTTTAATGGCCATGAAAAACTATCGTGTGTATGGGGCATTAGGTTTGTCTGCGAGTCAGACATGAATACTATTCCCCTGCTGTTCAAAACTTCGGTTTATGCAGTAGCAATACGCCGCCTGATCTGGCTAAAAGGCTGGTCTGCGGACCAGACTTCCAAGAAAGCCCTGTTGGATCTGCCTTTTAAGGGCGACAGACTTTTTGGGGCTTCTCTGGATGACATCATCAAGGATGCCACAGGAAGTAAAAGCACTTTGCTTCCCCAAATTAGCAAGGGTAAGGGGCCACGCCAAGGGGCAAGGGCCCTCCTTTACTGCACGCAAGCGTTTTTTTTCGTCCCCCTAGGGCGACAGGGAAAAGACCCCAGGCCGATAAAGCGCCTGCCCAAGGACAAAAGCGTCCTTGGTCCCGCATACCCAAGAAGCCTGCGGACAAATTTGCGTCCGCATGAAGGTCCACCCCCACCCAGCTCTCGGGTGGGGGGACGTCTTCAGAAATTCGCGACTCAGTGGACAGCTCTAATCTCCGACAGGTGGGTTTGCGAAGTAATCTCCTCAGGCTACAAGATAAAGTTTCTCTCTTGTCCACCGGACAGATTCAACACCTCTAATCTCCAGCTACTACCGACCCGTCGGGAGGCCCTGTATAGGGCGGTCCAGGGTCTAATGGAACGCGGGGTAGTTATTCCAGTTCCAGAACTGGGTTTTTACTCAAATCTGTTCTTTGTGCCGAAGAAGGAGGGGGTTCGTCCAAGCTTGGATCTCAGAGCCCTCAATTGCTTTGTGAAGGTACAAAGATTTCGGATGGAGTCGGTTCGATCTGTAGTCACGGCTCTCCATCCGGGGGACTTTCTGGCCTCCTTGGACATCAAGGACGCATACCTGCATGTCCCCATATACTCCAGACACCAGAGGTTTCTGCGATTTGCTATCGGGAAGAACCACTACCAGTTTGTGGCCCTCCCGTTGGGGCTTGCCTCAGCACCCAGGACGTTCACCAAGGTGCTCGCTCCGATTCTGGCACTTCTAAGACAGCAGGGTATCGCTATCACAGGCTACTTGGACGACCTTCTGCTGAAGGCCCCTTCAAGCTCAGAATTAGAGGTAAGCGTGTCCATTACCTGTCAGACTCTTCGAGACTGTGGTTGGATACCAAACACGCAAAAGTCAGTATTGGTGCCCACTGAACGCCTAGTATACCTGGGGTTGATTCTGGATTCCTCAGAGGCAAAGGTATTCCTCCCTGTGGAGAAGTTGCAGACCCTCCGGGCTGCAGTACGGCAGCTGACTTCCAGGAATTGGTCGTCACTCCGTTTTTGCATGCGAGTGTTGGGCCTTATGGTAGCCTCCTTCGAGGCGGTCCCATATGTTCAATACCACACTCGAGTGTTACAGAAGGAAGTTCTGTCCAGATGGAACAGATGCCCTTCATCTCTGGATTATCAAATCCGAGTGAGCCACCTAGTCAGGAGATCCCTGGTATGGTGGCTGACAGCAACGGCTCTAATGGCCGGGAAGTCATTTCTTCCGGTTTACTGGATAGTGATCACGACGGACGCCAGCCTTACAGGTTGGGGGGGAGTCTGGGGTGTCCAGTCGGCGCAAGGTCGCTGGACCCCAGAGGAAGCCCTCCTGCCGATCAATGTCCTGGAGAGCCGGGCGATCAAGCTGTGCCTCTTCAAATGGTCTCAGAGGCTGCAAGGGCGTCCAGTCAGGATCCAGTCAGACAACGCCACAGCGGTGGCATATGTCAATCATCAAGGAGGAACAAGAAGCTCAGCTGCAGCATCGGAGGTTGCTCGCATTCCTGAAGTGGGCAGAGAAGAGCGTACCGGCACTATAGGCCGTGTACATTCCGGGTGTGGAAAACTGGCAGGCGGACTACCTGAGCCGCCAGATGCTGGACCAGGGAGAATGGTCCTTACACCCGGAGGTGTTCCAACTCCTCTGCCAAAGATGGGGCACACCAGACGTAGATCTTCTGGCTTCCCGACTCAATCAGAAGGTATTGAGATTTGTGGCCCGGTCAAGAGACCCATGGGCAGACGCAACGGACGCGTTGGTAGCATCGTGGGGTCAGTATCGGCTAATCTATGCCTTCCCTCCCTTAAGGCTTCTTCCTCTTCTGCTCCGCAGAGTGGAGGCAGAGGGAATTCCAATGATCCTTATCGCTCCAGATTGGCCTCAGCGTCCTTGGTACGCCGATCTAGTACGTCTGGTAGCAGACGTCCCCTGGCGCCTACCACTACGGAAGGACCTGCTATTGCAAGGTCCCATATTCCATCCTGCTTTACAGTCATTGGCTTTAACAGCATGGCTGTTGAGAACCAGGTACTGAGAGACCGGGGCCTGTCAGACTCAGTAATCTCTACTATGAGAAGTGCTCGAAAACCGTCCTCTAGGAAGGTTTATCACCGCACTTGGAGGGCCTACATCTCCATGTGTGAGGAAATGAAATGGCATCCGCGTACCTATTTGGTTTCCAGAATCCTGCTGTTTTTACAGCATGGGGTGGACCAAAGGCTTGCCCTAAGTACGATTAAGGGTCAGATATCTGCCCTGGCTGTCTTTTTTCAGCGACCCCTGGCGACTCACTCTCTCGTGAGTACATTTGTGCAGGGGGTTCGACATGTGGCCCCTCCGGTCCGTCCCCCGTTACTTCCGTGGGACTTGAACCTGGTCCTCTCGGTGCTTCAGAAGGCAGTTTGAGAATATTAGAGATATTCCCCTGTTGACACTTTCTCAGAAAGTGGTCTTTTTGGTGGCTGTTACGTCAGTTAGACGAGTCTCTGAGCTGGCAGCCTTGTCCTGCAAGGCTCCCTATTTGATTTTCCACAAGGATAAGGTGGTGCTGCGGCCGCAGCCTTCCTTTCAAAAGTAGTTTCGGCTTTTTATCTCAATGAAGACATTGTACTTCCATCCTTGTGTCCTCAGCCGTCGAATCCTAAGGAGTCGGCGTTGCATTCCTTGGACGTTGTCCGAGCTTTGAGAGTATACCTATCTGCTACTTCTCGGTTCCGGAAGTCAGACTCACTGTTTGTTTCGGTGGCTGGTCCCAAGAAGGGCCAAGCAGTCTCATCGGCAACCATCTCTAGGTGGATCCGACAGATAGTAATCCAGGCTTACGCCTTAAAGGGTCAAGCGCCCCCCTTCCCGGTCACGGCGCATTCGATCAGGGCAATAGGTGCCTCTTGGGCTTTCCGACATCAAGTGTCTGTTTCCCGATTATGTAAAGCGGCGACTTGGTCGTCCGCTCACACTTTCACAAAATTCTACAAAATTGATGTAGGTGCATCTTCGGATGCCTCTTTCGGCCGCAAGGTTTTACAAGCGGCTGTTTAGAGTTGCAGCTCCTCCGTTGGAGGAGTGCTGTTTTGTGTTTGGGGTGAAGTTTATTTTTATGCTGTTACCACCCCTCGTTTTTTTCTCTGACACTGCTTTGGGACGTCCCACTTTGTCAATAGAGAAGCTGTGTCGGTCCATGTACGAAAGAGTAAATAGGATTTTTTACTCACCGTAAAATCCTTTTCTCTGAGTCCATGGACCGACACAGCACCCACCCCTCCTTTTAAGTTTGTACTGCTTTTTGACGAACTGATCTGCGAAGATGCAGACTGAGAGGTTATACCCAGAGGGTCCGCCCCCTGGGCGGTACTGTAGAAGGTGTGATGCAACACTTTTTACAAGTTTTTCTGCCTAGTCACTCCTAATTAACGGATAATACCCACTTTGTCAATAGAGAAGCTGTGTCGGTCCATGGACTCAGAGAAAAGGATTTTACGGTGAGTAAAAAATCCTATTTTTGTTATCAAGAAGTTCTGGCTTCATTATGTAAATGTTGTGCAAAGTGAACTAATCAATGTTTTGTGTTTACACTGACAATGAAGGCTAATTAAGAATGCACAAAACACATGGCAATACAAGTGCACTAGGTAAACCTACGAGAAACATAAACCATTATTAAATTAAAACACCAAACCAATCTTTGAGAAAAATAAAGTTTTATTTTTCTAAATTAAAAGGTTAAAAGTCATCAGGCATTTCAATGGCCCCCCTACCCACAAAATAATCCACATATTTGTCACGGACCTCACGTCCGGTTTGGGGGGCCAAGCCTGGACGGCCAGCTTCCAGGGCCACAAGATGTTCTGCTTCCATTAATGAGGCCTCAGGCCCAGTCAAAGTCAGATAATTTGTGGAATGCACCCGGAGATAATTATGTAGTACACAGCAAGCCATTACAACATGGTTCCATTTGTAAGGGGCAAGGTGGATGGAGGTGAGGAACAGGCGGAAGCGGCTGGCCATGATGCCAAAGGCATTTTCAACCACTCTTTTTGCTCTGGCCAGCCGATAGTTGTACACCCTCCTCTCAGGGGTGAGGGTGCGTTGCGGGAATGGCCTCATCAAATGGGGACCCAGGCCAAATGCCTCATCCGCCACAAACACAAATGGGAGTCCCTCCACATTCTGCTCCACTGGTGGCAAGGCCAGCTGATCCAAAAGGAGCCGTTCCCCAAACTCCGTCTGTGCAAAGACTCCTCCATCAGACATCCTGCCATTCTTGCCAACGTCCACATAGAGGAATTCGTAGGTGGCCGACACCACTGCCATCATGACGATGCTGTGGAACCCCTTATAATTGTAATAAAAGGATCCCGAATGGGGTGGTGGGATGACCCGAACATGTTTGCCGTCGATGGCCCATCCACAGTTTGGAAAGTTCCATCGTTGGGGAAACTCCGATGCCACATTCTGCCATTCATGTGGCGTAGAAAGGAACTGTGGAATGAAATAAAACAAAAATTAATACTTTGAGACAGAAACATTGAAAGCAGATTTAAGAAAAGCATTCATGGCCAACATTGGGAGAAACCGAAAAATTAAAACATTATTAGTAAGCAAGAACAAACCAAAAAAAAAAACCCACAAAAAAAATGGGGGGGGGTTGAAGATGAGTTGGGGAGATCACAAATGAAGGCTGTAGCACTCTGTATGAATTTGTGAAAAATGTAACATTCCTAGGCAATCTTTAGGGGGCGTTTAGGGTAAAGCACTACGATGGAGCATAGATTAAAATACATGGAAATGACTAGGCAAGGTGGGTATGGCCCCAGGATAGCATGCTGGAGAGGTTAGGTAAGGCAAATTTTAATGTAGGCCTAATGAAAAATTTCCCAAAAATAAATTAGCATGTGGAGAAAGGGGACATTCCCTGCAGCTAAGAATCATGGGAATTAGGGACTGCTAATAAACCCCCCAAAAAAATTCATACAAATAAATACATACAATGTGATGTTTGAAATAAGAACACTTACCTTCATATAGTCCTCCTGCAAAACTTGGAGGATGGCAGAACACGTCTCTGGTATAATGATACCCAGAGCCTGGGGGGATATGCCTGTGGAGAACTTTAAGTCCTGCAGGCTTCTCCCAGTCGCCAGGTATCGCAACGTGGCAATGAGCCTCTGCTCAGCACTGATGGCTTCACGCATAATGGTGTCCTGCCTGGTAATGTAGGGGGACACCAAAGCCAACAGATGCTGAAATACGGGGTCAGACATCCGGAGAAAATTCCTGTAGTCATCAGGATTATTCTCCCTGATCTCCCGCAACAAAGGCATATGACAGAACTGGTGCCGCTGGAGCAACCAATTCTTGGTCCATGAACTCCTCCTGACCCTGCTCATGGCATGGAGTCGGGATACAGCATGAACCCCTGCACCAACTACAGCACGAACTCTACGACGAGTACGTAGCCGCAACATGGCTAGATAACGGTCGGCAGATCAGAACGAACTAGAAGAACGAATGGAAGAACAGCAAGGCCTATGAAGAACAAGCTGAAAAACAGGAACGAGCAGACAAGAACGCACTAAATAAACTGATACGAACTGACTACAAGCACTGCAAGACAGATACGAACCCACAAGCACAAACTGAACTCCACAAAATGATCTTCAAAGCACGAAGACTGAAAAGCGCGAATCGTCTCTCACCAAACTTTTACTAACACGCGGTAACACGGAATTAGCAAAAGCGTCCCAAGGGGTGGCGTCATTAGAACGGAACTTCCCCTTTATAGTGCCGTCGTACGTGGTATACGTCACTGCGCTTTGCTTGAACGTTTTTTTTAAATAATCGTGTGTACGCAAGACAGGCTTGAGAGGAAACATGAAAAAAAACGACGTGAAAAATGGCGAGAAAAAAATGGCAAGAAAAACGATTGTGTGTACGCGCCATTACTCTGCTTTTAAACTTTTTTGTTGAAGATTGCTGTAGAATGTGATTAGAAACATTTCCCTAACACTATACCTTGGGAGCTGGAGTGTAATGGTGCTTACAGGACACAGAGAGAGCTAAAGTTATTTTTCACAAGCTTCTGACCACACTCCCATTGACTCTGTGAGGTGCTGTCTGCAATATGACAGAAGTGGATTGCAGGGGTCTCCAATTTAGGTAAATTGAGTGACCTTTTGATTTTAGCACAATTGCAGCATTTGATAGATAGCATTATTTATTCACGGTCTGGTTTCACTTGTCTGGAACAGTTTGCATTTCAAGACAATATTTTTTTTTTTACTTTCTTGTTCAATATTTTTATTAGAGTTTACATGAGAAAGACATAGTAATCTGTGAGCTCATATATGGAAAATAATTAACAACAAAAGTGTCAAATATGAGAACAATTTTCACAATATAATTACTTATAAACTTGTATGAAATCAGGTCTTATATTGTTTATGTGTAGAAGAGATTTGGGGTAAATGGCGCTGCCTCGTAATCTGGAGAATTCTATCTCCCTTCTATAAATAGGTGTGTGTTGGATATGTATTCCCTCCCCCGTTCCACCTTGTAGACCCCTCTGGGATATTGTGTGGTGGGGATGATACTGTGTATGATTATGTACTTATGATGCCAGTTTCTGTACTGGTTTATTGTTATACTCCTTAATTGATAGATGATTCCTCGTGTACTTTGTGTCCTGTGATGGATGTGGCTGGTGTGCTTGTGTGTTAATAAAGTAGTATGTCCTTATTACGTTATCCTCTACTTCTGCTGTACCCGTGTATATAATACTTAATTAGGTGTGTGCTATATCACATCCTATACACATAAACATACTGTGAATGAATATTAAATCAAATTGTGACAGTATTAATGAGTGAAATACCAAAATTGTGAATCCAATGATTAATTTGCGAGTTATATCTGTTGCGTGAAAAATACCTATATCCTAATTCATAAAGTGTACCCCTTTACTCAATACAATCCTTTTGCCAATGACATTAAATGATCCACTTTAAAACCACAGAAAATTCCAGTTATAGTCCCTGGTCACTGCCCCAGGTGGGAGCTGCCAGATGTCCAAAGATCATCAAAGATAGTCAAACAAATTATATAGTTCACACTAGATAATGCACTGCATTCCAGTTATAGTTCCTGTTCACCGCCCCAGGTGGGAGCTGCCAGATATCTAGTTAATTCCCTTGTAGGTTAACCCATTAACTCAACCACTGAAAATGTTCACAATGGTCATATAATGGTCAGCCACTTTGATGGTAAGGATTAATACCCCTATATTTCTTCAGTCCACTGACTGTACAAAAATCAAAAGAAATGAGATAAGTGACACTGCTGAAATTCATGAAAAGTTCAAGTGTCCTTCATGCGTTATTCAGTGACTTTGGTGATTATATATTGCCAAGATAAATCCTCCACATTGCAGGTGGAGAAAGGGGTGACTTTTGGTGCTCCCCCGTCATATGGGTCCCCACTCACCAGATTGACGTACCCCTACAGGGGTCACAGGCACATCGGGTATCCCCAGCAATGTATCCTCTGCTCCTTGTGTTCCACGTCTGCTCACTCCTCCTCCACCTTTCAGATCCTCAGGAATGAACCACAAATATGGCTTCCATAGCGTAAAATCGCTTTTTATTAAAAAATTAATTAAAAAATACCATAAAATTATACAAAATGAACAAAAGATAGGTCCTATGAACCTTCCTAGTTTCCCTCCCTTTTGGTTCAAAAACCGGCAGGTGTCAGGCTGGACTATCTACAAACAGTGTACCAAGTGCGGACAGGTCCCTTGGAAGTCACGCCAGCATGTGCTGAGAGCTTCGGCTTCGGCGTGCGCTCCACCGCTCGAGCCTCACTAACCGTACGTGACGTGGACGTGTCTGGATGGTCACCTGACGCGTTTCGACGTATTGTCGTTATCAAAGGTGATAACCTCCCTTCGTGTCCAACGTCTATAAGCAAGCACTAGCGCCTTAACTCCGCCCCTTCAGGGCGTGCCTGTCTTGTCCAATTTACTATGTGTGGATTGTATGCCCACTCCCGTGTGTGTTACTTAGCTCCATCTAGTGGTGGATTCGCAGTTAGTTGTTTCTATGCTATTGCTTGCTTATATTGATTGTCTCCATAGTGCTGTTATTTCATCTATTTTCATTATTGAAACAGAGTACATTAGGTTAACATCTTATAACATACATGATCATTGCTGTGCTAATTATATACATGTTGTGTACTGGAGCCAAAAATTTAGATATTTTTGGTTCCTGCCATATTTACCCAATATCCCTATTGGATCTTTTCCCATTAGTTGTCTAATTGATTTTACTTTATCTTTATATGATTCCATAGATACAGGTATGGATCCCCCCTCTATCATTATGTTTTGTTGTTACTGTACTTATAATCATCTTATGTGTGTACTTATCTCCGTAAATAATCCCACCTTGTGTGTGTGGACTTGTAGTCTATTTATTGGAGTATGTTGCTATTATACTCCCGCCTCCCTGTTTTGCCTGCCACCCCATGCTGATCCCTCCCCCCGTCCCTTGTGTCATTTGGGGAACGACTTGGGTGGATTGTTTTAATCACCAGGGATGTGCTGTTTTAATCACCTCGCTTATGTTTTAACTTACAGTGCGTATTGTTTCCCCCAATATCAGGGTGTGCTGAACTTTATACATTTGTTGTTTCCACAAGTATTCATCTGATATGTAAATAATTATTTGCCTTTCTATTGGTAGGCCGGATGGGTTATGTGTGTCCCTTTCCCCAGGTGCCAAACTTTAGCACAATGGTTTGATTCCAAAAGAAGGAAAAGTTAGAAATTAGAGAGAAAGCAGTTGAGGTCGATATCTAGGTTGAGGCCCTTGGGGGCAAGGGACTCCAACCTATGTATCCACCTCGTTTCATTTTGGGATACTTGGATTAACTTGTTTCCACCCCTCCAATGATCCTTTATAATATATATTCCATAGAAGACCATTCCGTATGGGTCTCTTTGATGTACCTCATCGAAGTGTCTCGACAGACTGTGCTTGGGGAATCCTTTCTTTATATTAGCAATATGTTCTCGAATCCTCACTTTTAGTGGTCTGGTGGTTCGCCCCACGTATTGCAGGTGGCACGGACATTCTATCACATAGGTGACATGCGTACTATTGCATGTGATGAGTTCTCTTATTTTATATTCTTTGTTATAGGCATGTGATGTAACATAGTTCTCCTCCTAGGCTGCGGTCTGCTTTTTCTGCAGGGTAAGCAGCGTTGACATTTGTAAAACCCCTTTAGTTCAGGACAGAGCTGGATTTGAGAGGGGGCATCAATGACATTATGTATAAGCTTATTCCTCAACGTAGGCGCTTTCCTGTAAATGAAGGTGGGTTTCCTCAGAATGACTTTAGAGAGTATTCTATCTTCCATCAAGATAGACCAATATTTTTTGACAATCTGTTCCACTTGGGGGTATTGGTTACTGTACCCAGTGATAAATGCTATTTTCTCATTGGTAGTTGGTATTTTTGTTTTCTCTGTTATTAGAGTATTTCTATCAACCTTTTTTACCGTTTCTTTGAGTTTCTGCAGAGGGTATTCCTGGTATCCCTTCTCTTTGAATCTGTTCAGTATGATCTCTGATTGCCTCTCAAAGTCTTCTTCTTTTTGACAGTTTAGTCTGATTCTTAATAGCTGCCCTTTAGGAATATTGGCTTTCCATTTTGGGTGGTGGCAGCTACTATTGGGTATATACCCATTTCTGTCGGTTTTTTTGAAATAGGTTTGTGTGTATAACATGTCCCCTTCCTTCATTATCTCCAAATCTAGGTACTCCATTTTCTCCTTGTGACATTTTCCTGTGAATTTTATACCGTATCTATTGTTGTTTAGATTGGATAGGAAATGCTTGAACGTGGTTTCTGTGCCTTCCCATAGGATGATCAAATCATCTATGTACCTTTTAAAAAATCTAATTTCTGGTATGTTCTTGTTGTAAATATACTCCTCCTCCCACATGTCCATGAACAAGTTTGCCACACTGGGGGCATAACGTTCCCCCATGGCAACTCCCCTGGTTTGAACGTAATATTATTTATTGTACCAAAAATAATTATTATTCATGGCCAGCTGCAGTCCCTCAAGGATGTAATCCATTTGTTCTTGTGTTAAATCTGTACTTTGATATAGGGCTTTTTGCACTCCTTTCAGTCCATCCTCCTGCACTATACTTGTGTAAAGAGACTCCACATCAATAGTAGCGATTAAACATTCTGTAACTTCTGTTTGTTTCTGAAGCTCACCCAATAGCTGTGAGCTATCCCTCAAATGGGATTTTCCTTGGCTGACCATTGGTTTCAGAAACGTATCGAGATATTCGCTTCGTCTTGAAAAAATTGAATTAATTCCGCTTATGATTGGTCTACCCGGCGGTTTCACTATGCATTTGTGCACTTTGGGTACATGATATATGACTGGGGTTTTTGTTGATTGGGATACTAGATACTCAGCCTCCTTTTGATTCAGGATACCAAGATCCCTCCCCTTTGTGGCAAATGTTTTTAGTTTGCTTCCCAAGGATCCTTTGGGGTTCCCTTTCAGTTTTTTGTAGGTGTTCTCCACTTGCAATAAATTGTTCATCTCTTCTTCATAGTCTGATTTGTTGAGTATGACTAACCCCCCCCCCCCCCTGAATACCGCATGAAGGACACTTGAACTTTTCATGAATTTCAGCGGTGTCACTTATCTCATTTCTTTTGATTTTTGTACAGTCAGTGGACTGAGGAAATATAGGGGTATTAATCCTTACCATTAAAGTGGCTGACCATTATATGACCATTGTGAACATTTTCAGTGGTTGAGTTAATGGGTTAACCTACAAGGGAATTAACTAGATATCTGGCAGCTCCCACCTGGGGCGGTGAACAGGAACTATAACTGGAATGCAGTGCATTATCTAGTGTGAACTATATAATTTGTTTGACTATCTTTGACGATCTTTGGACATCTGGCAGCTCCCACCTGGGGCAGTGACCAGGGACTATAACTGGAATTTTCTGTGGTTTTAAAGTGGATCATTTAATGTCATTGGCAAAAGGATTGTATTGAGTAAAGGGGTACACTTTATGAATTAGGATATAGGTATTTTTTTACGCAACAGATATAACTCACAAATTAATCACTGGATTCACAATTTTGGTATTTCACTCATTAATACTGTCACAATTTGATTTAATATTCATTCACATTATGTTTATGTGTATAGGATGTGATATAGCACACACCTAATTAAGTATTATATACACGGGTACAGCAGAAGTAGAGGATAACGTAATAAGGACATACTACTTTATTAACACACAAGCACACCAGCCACATCCATCACTGGACACAAAGTACACGAGGAATCATCTATCAATTAAGGAGTATAACAACAAACCAGTACAGAAACTGGCATCATAAGTACGTAATCATACACAGTATCATCCCCACCACACAATATCCCAGAGGGGTCTACAAGGTGGAACGGGGGAGGGAATACATATCCAACACACACCTATTTATAGAAGGGAGATAGAATTCTCCAGATTACGAGGCAGCGCCATTTACCCCAAATCTCTTCTACACATTTACTACGGTAACCAGTCCTGCGACTGATTACATAAAAAGGAGGGGCAGCAGCCTAACCGAGTCCAATTAGCGCGGATTATCACCACAAACTTATATTGTTTTTGTCAATATAAATTAAAACAGACATCAAAAACGAAAGTAATTGGAATCGGCGTTCCAAACGAGGCTTGCCTCCGGACCACCCATCCACCCCTAGTGGGTTCAAACTGTGCATGGGTGGGTATATAGAAATATGAAGGTATTGGGACTTTTAAGGTGCAACAACTACACAATATTCAATATAAAAAATATAATTTTATTACAAAAAAATATATATGAAAATTCATATGTACAAATATACATGAACCATCAAAATAAACATAATAGAGTTTCCAAAGTGCATACAGACAAAATTCTCTACATGTTTCGCCATTTTGTAGGCTTCCTCAGGAGTTTGTCATGCAAATACTGGAAACAAAAAAAGAAAAATAATAAATACATAATATTATTTACTCAAATTTCAAACTCAAAATTACAAAACAGAATATTATTAAGAAAAAAAGGGATAACTGAAAACCATAACCAGCCCAATGGTTGCTCAAAAGTTCATCTCAAAATTAGATCTATTTATTCAAGGTATATGACCTTATTAGTATCAGTTGTAAGTACATTACCTGTAAATTTTGATGGTACAATCTAAAATGAAGAATGACCAGATAGCCAATGAGCTATCCCACACGGGGGCGCCCGTAAGGAGGGGATCATATGGTGTATCATAGAGGGGGAGAAATACTGGCACAAATAACCACCCGGATATTACTAGCACAGGAACAGAGGGCCATCTGGGGGAAATTACAAAGAAAATTCGAATGAAGTCAAATAACAATCTATGTATAAGAGTAAAGGCGTCTAATCTAGTTATACGGCACATACCCCATCAGTATTTACCTGTTTATGGCTGTTGATAGTAAAAAATATAAATTAGAATAGGCAAAAAAGGGGGCAGTATCTCCAAAGTACCCCAATCAGTGTCCACTCTAAAGGAAACAGAAATAGTGGAAATTACTATAAATATATGTAATAATCCCCTCTAGTTGGTAATCAGAATTTTAATTTTTAGCCATATACTTGCTAGCTGATATATACCTGGTTAATCCAATTGGATAAAGTGTGTCCACATTAGGGCATCTCTGCCGAAAAACTTGTTTTACAAAACCGATCAATCAGTTTACTGAAAAAATATAAAATATAAAAACCATTTGGGATTAAAGACCAAAGTAAACCAGACAACAGGATAAAAACCAATGTTGCCCATAAAGAGATCTAGTGCCTAAGTAATTTACCTTTGACTGATATCTAAGAACGTCTTCTCCCCAGAGTGTTGGTCATGCTACTGATTTACAAGGCTGCGATCCGGACTATATACCCCCCCTCCCCCTTCCCATTGGACGCACGGTTTTTATATTTTATATTTTTTCAGTAAACTGATTGATCGGTTTTGTAAAACAAGTTTTTCGGCAGAGATGCCCTAATGTGGACACACTTTATCCAATTGGATTAACCAGGTATATATCAGCTAGCAAGTATATGGCTAAAAATTAAAACACATGTCCCTATTCTAATTTATATTTTTTACTATCAACAGCCATAAACAGGTAAATACTGATGGGGTATGTGCCGTATAACTAGATTAGACGCCTTTACTCTTATACATAGATTGTTATTTGACTTCATTCGAATTTTCTTTGTAATTTCCCCCAGATGGCCCTCTGTTCCTGTGCTAGTAATATCCGGGTGGTTATTTGTGCCAGTATTTCTCCCCCTCTATGATACATCATATGATCCCCTCCTTACGGGCGCCCCCGTGTGGGATAGCTCATTGGCTATCTGGTCATTCTTCATTTTAGATTGTACCATCAAAATTTACAGGTAATGTACTTACAACTGATACTAATAAGGTCATATACCTTGAATAAATAGATCTAATTTTGAGATGAACTTTTGAGCAACCATTGGGCTGGTTATGGTTTTCAGTTATCCCTTTTTTTCTTAATAATATTCTGTTTTGTAATTTTGAGTTTGAAATTTGAGTAAATAATATTATGTATTTATTATTTTTCTTTTTTTGTTTCCAGTATTTGCATGACAAACTCCTGAGGAAGCCTACAAAATGGCGAAACATGTAGAGAATTTTGTCTGTATGCACTTTGGAAACTCTATTATGTTTATTTTGATGGTTCATGTATATTTGTACATATGAATTTTCATATATATTTTTTTGTAATAAAATTATATTTTTTATATTGAATATTGTGTAGTTGTTGCACCTTAAAAGTCCCAATACCTTCATATTTCTATATAGCTTCGTAATGAAGGGATGTGGTGCCTATGAGATACAGGTGACAGGTATTATTTTCAATTTCTCCTTGTGCATGGGTGGGGGCAAAGCTTTTAAAGCTGAACACAAAACCACCAATTTCATATTTTCTATTATAAGGAACCTGAAGAGACTGAGATATTTAAGTCATAAATCAAAAATGTCTCCTATATTAGGTCAAGTAATCAAGCATAAAATGGTATCATAAGGAGTAAACAATAATATTTATCATACTAAAGTTTTGACCACCAAATATACAGGCAAGTAAAAGTCTAAATTAAGTGTGAGTAATAACAGATTACAGAGTACAGAGAAAGCCTCGATATAATAGAAAGGGTAGAAAAGGAAGAAGAGATGAAAAAGGTAATATTGATAAGAATGAGTAAAAAGCGGGTCATATATGACAAAGTTGGGTATAAGATTGATAACACTCTGAGAGACCCGTCACTAATATTACCGTATATATATATATATATATATATATATATATATATATGTAAAAGTAATTTAAAAAAAGAGAATAAAGAGAAAAATAGAGAAAGAAAGAAAAGGGAAAAGAGAAAGAGAAAAAGGAGAAGAAAGAAGAGGTGTCTCCCCTGATGATGGCGCGGCCCACCCCCAAAGAGGCTCACGATCGGCAGTAACAATAAAATGTCAAAGCGGCAACAACAATGAATAATCAAAATCTCGGTGAAGATGGTGTTTAACCCAAGGTTTCCAAATTCTATTGAATTTATCAATATTATCCTCTTCTATGGCTGTCATTTTGGCAAATAAGAGAGCTTTTAACATCCTATGTTTGGCTTCAGCCACTGTTAAGGTAGGGGTTTTCCAAGCCTTGTCGATGGTTTGTTTGGCTGCAGTTGTAAGGTTAACAAGAAGTCGAAATTGAGTTTGATTGAGCGTAGCTGGTTTAAGGTTAAGAAGAGCCACAGAAGGTTTCCGGAGGTATAGTGATTTCCAAGGCTTTAGAAGCCAAGGAAAAAATCTTTACCCAAAACTCCTGGGCCACTGGGCATTGCCACCATATGTGAAGATGCGTACCTGATGAGGAGCATCCACGAAAACAATTTTCAGAGCGTGTTGAGTCAAATTTCGCTAACCTGACTGGTACTAAGTACCAGCGTGCCATAACTTTGAAGTTAGTTTCTAATGCATAACTTTTTTTTTTACTTTCATGCATGGAGGTAGGCATGTTAGCACAAAATTTAGGAACATTCAAATTTCTTGCTTAAAGCGGTTCTTCAGTCGGTCCAGCAAAAATTAAAAGTCAGCACCTACAAATACTGTAGCTGCTGACTTTTACTAAAAGGACACTTACCTGTCCAGGGATATAGCACCATCTCCACCCCGGCCGGTTCTTTACCGGTCTTTGGGGCCCCGGTGCCACCATGTCTAGTGTTGGAAGTCAGCTCTGACTTCTTGCAGCTTGACAGCCAGCTTCCCATGCCTGAGTAGCACTGTGCTTTGTTAATGGTTCTGCATCTTTCTGGGACCTGTGACGTGTCCATGAAGGCGGGGGGGGAACATGTGATCCGAGTAAAAGTGGGAGCAGGTGCCTGTCAAAACCAGGCAGTGGTGTCGCTAGGGGGGGAAGTGGTTGCGGGCCACACCCGGGTTATACCTGTCAGAGGGGTGACACCCATGGGTAGCGGCACCACTAACACCGCCTGCTGCCCGGGTGGTGTACTGAAGAAAACGTCTCCTCAAAGTGGAAGCCAGGTCCCTCAGTGGAGCAGGTCCCTCCTCTCTGTTTACATCCAAAGAGGAAGAGCCGAGGGACACAAACCGCTGTGTGTATCCTTTCGTGCTGTTCTGATGTCTGTACTCTATTATATGTAAATGGACATGTGTGGGGGGCGCTATGGGAGGGGAGAGGGGTGTACATACTGATGTGGGGGTCTGCACTGGGGGGTGTCTATACTGATGGGGGTCTATACTGATGGGGGGTCTGCACTGAGGGGGGGTTGTCTATACTGATGGGGGTTTGCACTGAGGGGGGTGTCTATACTGATGGGGGTGTCTATACTGATTGGGGGGTCTGCACTGAGGGGGGTGTCTATACTGATGGGGGGCCTATACTGATGGGGGATGCACTGAGGGGATGTCTATACTGATGGGGGGTCTGCACTGATGGGGGTGTCTATACTTATGGGGTGTCTATACTAATGGGGGTGTCTGCACTGAGGGGGTTGTCTATACTGCTAGGGGTGTCTATACTGATGGGGGGTCTGCACTGAGGGGGGTGTCTATACTGATGGGGGTCTGCACTGAAGGGGAGGGGTGTCTATACTGATGGGGGTGTCTATACTGATGGGGGGGTCTGCACTGAGGGGGATTCTATACTGATGGGGAGGTATGCACTGAGGAGGGGGGTCTATACTGATGGGGGGGTCTGCAGTGAGGGGGGAATTCTATACTGATGGGAAGGTATGCACTGAGGAGGGGGTGTCTATACTGATGGGGGGTCTGCACTGATAGGGGGTTTCTATACTAATGGGGGGTCTGCACTGAGGGGGGTGTCTATACTGATGGGGGGTCTGCACTTAGGGCGGGTGTCTATACTGATGGGGGGGGTCTATTCTGATGGGGGTCTGCACTAAGGGGGTGTCTATACTGATGGGGTGTCTCTACTGATTGGGGGGTCTGCACTGAGGGGGGTGTCTATACTGATGGGGGGGTCTATACTGATGGGGGATACACTGAGGGGGATGTCTATACTGATGGGGGTGTCTATATTGATGGGGGTCTGCACTGATGGGGGTGTCTATACTTATGGGGGTGTCTATACTAATGGGGGGTCTGCACTGAGGGGGGTGTCTATACTAATGGGGGTGTCTATACTAATGGGGGGGTCTGCACTGAGGGGGGTGTCTATACTGATGGAGGATCTATACTGATGGGGGTCTGCACTGAAGGGGAGGGGTGTCTATACTGATAGGGGTGTCTATACTGATGGGGGGTCTGCACTGAGGGGGGATTCTATACTGATGGGGAGGTATGTACTGAGGAGTGGGGTCTATACTGATGGGGGTGTCTGCAGTGAGGGGGGAATTCTATACGGATAGGGGAGGTATGCACTGAGGAGGGGGGTGTCTATACTGATGGGGGGTCTGCACTGATAGGGGTTTTCTATACTAATGGGGTGTCTATACTGATGGGGGTCTGCACTTAGGGCAGGTGTCTATACTGATGGGGGGGTCTATTCTGATGGGGGGTCTGCACTAAGGGGGTGTCTATACTGATTGGGGGGTCTGCACTGAGGGGGGTGTCTATACTGATGGGGGGGGTCTATACTGATGGGGATACACTGGTATCTGCTCCCCGTAAATGAAAAAACGTTATGCAAAAGTGGTAGAGGAGGGGAGGAAGATGTGGAAAAGCGGTGAAGTTCCTCTTTAACTACTTCCCACCCGGCCACTGTACATATACGGCCGGGTGGGTGCTTCCTCCTTCTGAGTGGACGTTCAGGAACTTCCCTCAGAAGGAGGGGGATCGCGCGCGTGCCCGAGCAGCGGCACAATCCCAATGCGCTCGTGTCACCCAGGCATCTCTGATCGGCTAGAGGGCTCTGTGATTGGCCCTCCTGATCACAAACAGCTGTGTCCAATCACAGCCGTCATGTGATGTAAATAGAGAGCCGGTTGCTAGGTGATCGGCTCTCCTCTCCTCACACATTAGTTAATGAGGAGAGGAGAGTGGATCGCTGCAGCCGGCTGGTGATCAGTGAGTATGAGCTGTTGTTTTCAGCTTTTTACACACTGATCACCAGCCTAGTGTCCCCACACAAGTCCCCAAAATAGTGTCCCCAAAACACATGTCCCCACACATTTCCCCACACAGTAAAAACACCTGTCCCCCACATATGTAACAGTAAAATCACATGTCCCAATGATTATCTGCATACATATGTCCGTGATCACCTGCGCACATCTGTACATGATCATCTGCGTACGTCTGTCTCTGATCACACAAACCAATTATTATACACTTAACGGGATTTTTTTTACCAAAAACATGTAGCAGAATACATTTTGGCTTAAATTTATGACAAAATTTGATTTCATTGGATTTCTTTTAAAATAGAAAGAAGAAAATATTGTTTTTTTCCAAATTTCTACTCTTTTTTCGCTTATATCGCAAAGAATAAAAAAAGGGGTCGTGAATAAATACCACCAAAAGAAAGCTCTATTTGTGTGAACAAAATGATAAAAATTTCATTTGGGTACAGCGTAGCATGACCGTGCAATTGTCATTGAAAGTGCGAGAGCGCTGAAAGCTGAAAATTGGTCTGGGAAGGAAGGGGGTGAAAGTGCCCAGTATTGAGGTGGTTAAAGTGGTTCTATAAAAAAAAATAGTTTGCCCTTAACGCATTCCCTGCATTAATGTAAAAAATGCTTTACCACTTGCTGTGCACCTCCGCCCCAAACACATACCTAACACTACTCTCCATCCAAAGCTGTCCCCACCAACATCCCTGCTCTCCTCTCATCCTGCATTGACAGGCTTCACTGTTAGCTAAAAAACTATCTGTGTACCATTGGAGAGATTTCCCTTGACTTAATTTCCCTAAAGCCTCATACACACGACCGGTTTTCTCGGCAAGAAAACTGCTGGGAGAGCTTTTTGCTGAGAAAACCGTTCGTCTGTATGGTTTTTCGTCGAGAAAACTGTCGGGAATCTCGAAAAGAAAAATAGAGAACCTGCTCTAGATTTTCTCGTCAGGATTCTCGTTTTTCTCGTCGTGATTCTCGTCGGCTTGTTTTCCGACGAGAAAACCGGTCATGTGTATGCTTTTCCGAGTCTTAAAAAAATGCGCATGCTCAGAATCAAGTTTGAGACGGGAGCGCTCCTTCTGATCGGATGACATTTACATCCACTCATTTCTCTGAGCAATTAATTTCCCCATACACTGTTCAATCAGATTGCACAGTGTATGGGGAAAGAATTGTCCAGAATGCACAATACACAGACATGTGTTGAGAAGATGTTTTCATGGAAGTTTTGGCTCCACCAATGATTATAGACTATCACCATAAAATGCACAATTACAAGTCCAGGAAACATCCACACAGTTGTTGATAGGAGGAAGATCTCTAGAATGATTATTGAGTTGTTTCAAAAAGAAGTGAATGAAAGGAATAAAAGTGGAAGCAATATTCTCCATGTGATAAGGAAAAGCTCATTAACATGATCAGCATTACAATGAGCACAAGCTCAATGTATAAGCAGTTGTGCACTCTGTAGAACGCAGATGCGCCCGTGTGCAACACACATATTTAACAAACTAAAGCGTGTGCGCCCTGTCAGGCGAGCATAAAATGGTGTGCTTTGTCAATGCACATGTGCAGTTGAGTAAACTGAAAGAAGGGTGTAAAAAGGCTTGATTAGTTGTAAGACATGTTCTGGACAGAATTTGTGCATTTAAACAATATTATATACATACTTTTTAGCCTGGTAACAGAAGATGGTAAACTAGTAAAGTTATCTACAGTAGTGATGAGCCGAACACCCCCGGGTTCGGTTCGCACCAGAACCCGCGAACGGACCGAAAGTTCGTACGAACATTAGAACCCTATTAAATACAATGGATGCGAACGTTCAAATTCTAAAGTGCTAATTATAACAACTATTATGCATGTTATTGTCCTAAAAAGGGTTTGGGAACCCGGGTTCTGCACCAGGGGACATGTATCAATGCAAAAAGAAGTTTTAAATACGGTCGTTTTTCGGGAGCAGTCATTTTAATGATGCATAAAGTGAAAAAAAAAAAGTCAAATATTCCTTTAAATATCGTACCTGGGGGGTGTCTAAAGTATGCCTGTGAAGTGCCACGTGTTTCCCGTGTTTAGAACTGTCCCTGCACAAAATGACACTTCTAAAGGAAAAAAAAGCCATTTAAAACTGCTTGCGGCTTTAATGTAATGTCTGGTCCCGGTAATATGGATGAAATTCTTTAAGAAAAATGGCATAGCTACCCCATGACCCCCCCCCCCCCTACCCCAGCCCATTACCAGCCCCTTTGGGTCTTGTATGGATATTAAGGGGAACCCCGCACATAAAATAAAAAAGGCCCTATATACTCTGAACAGCCGTATACAGGCGGTGCATACAAGACAGGGACTGTAGGTTTGTTCTTATGTAGAATCTGTTTGTAATTTTGAACAGGTACATTGTTGAAGTGTAGCTCCAGCCCAAAAATCTATTTTTAAACTTTTTGGAAAACATAGGTAAGGGTTATCACCCCTGTAACATTTGTTTTGCTGTCTGTGCCCCTGTTCAGAACATTTCACCTCACTTTCCGTCCCAATGACAACTGTTTTTGAAATGTGGTGTTTTTCTTGAAACAAGGATTGCTGATAAAGCATCAGTACAGAGGAGACACCTTTCTCCCATATTTATTCTTACAGGAGAGAATTTTCCTTCCTAGTGGTAGATTTCCTCTCACTTCCTGTTGTCTTCTTGCGTTTGCAAGTAGGAGTCGTTTGTAAGTTGGATGTTTGAAAGTAGGGACCTGCCGTATATACTCTGCAGAAATAGGCCCCTTAGTTGTTGGTGTTGGCACAACACTGTAAGCACTCACAGTTACTCTTGGTTGGTGCTGGAACGCCCTGCTGTCAACTATTATATCAGGAATTTTAATTACATATAATTGTTGAACAGTGGTAGTAAAAATTGGGCCTTTGATGGTGGTGCTGGTGCCACAACACTGTAAGCCCTGACAGTTACTCTTGGTGGGTGCAGCAATGGGCCCTGCTGTGAATTATTAGATCAAGAATTGTAATTGCATGCCCCTGTTGAACAGGGGCTGAAAAATTGGGCCTTAGGCACTGGTGGCACAACACTACAACCCCTCACAGATACTGTACTTGGAGCACAGCAATGAGCCCTGTTGCAAAGTATTGCTTCAAAAATTGTAATGACACGCCCCTGTTAAACAGGGGCTGAAAAATTGGGCCTTAGGCACTGGTGGCACAACACTACAACCCCTCACAGATACTGTACTTGGAGCACAGCAATGAGCCCTGTTGCAAAGTATTGCTTCAAAAATTGTAATGACACGCCCCTTTTAAACAGGGGCTGAAAAATTGGGCCTTAGGCACTGGTGCCACAACACTCCAACCCCTCACAGATACTGTACTTGGAGCACAGCAATGAGCCCTATGGCAAATTATTGCTAAAAAAATTGTAATTACATGCCCCTGTAAAACAGGGGCTGAAAAATTGGGCCTTAGCCACTGGTGGCGGCACCCATAAACAAAAATGATCTTCCAAGCTATCATCATCAATCGTATCATTGAGGACTCGGAGGAGGAGGATAGCCAGTCAACATAACAGCACAGGCACTCAGCATCAGC
The DNA here is from genome assembly GCA_029206835.1 of Rana muscosa. Lineage (NCBI taxonomy): Eukaryota > Metazoa > Chordata > Amphibia > Anura > Ranidae > Rana > Rana muscosa. Next base: position 727,233,805 of record CM055116.1, read on the forward strand.
ATCAGTCTTGAAGGGATGTGACATGTTAAAATCAATTAGTCTGTTATATCAGCATCAGGTGTGTGGTAGCTGGTGGTGATCCAAGACTGGTTCATCTTGATGAAAGTCAGTCGATCAACCGAGTCGGTGGACAGGCGCACCCTGTGATCCGTGACAAATCCTCCAGCAGCACTGAATGTGCGTTCCGAAAGAACGCTGGATGCAGGACAGGCCAGTAGCTCAATTGCATACTGTGCAAGCTCTGGCCAGTGATCCATCCTCAAGACCCAGTAAGCCAGAGGATTTTCGGTGGGGAAGGTGTCCAAGTCTGACCTTGCCCCTAGATATTCCTGCACCATGTTTATCAGACGCTGGCGATGGTTGCTGGAACCGATCATACTTTGGGGCTGCGGACTAAAGAATTGTCTGAATGCATCGGTCAGACGGCCACCTTCCCCACCGCTCCTTCTTTGACTGGCCGAAGCCTCAGCAACTCGTTGTCCAGGACCAGGAGTTTGTAACCTCCCAGTCTCTGGGAACGCGTTGCACAGACCTTTCTGCAAGGCCTCCCGGAGTTGTCTCATCCTCTGCTCCCTCTGCGAAGGTAACATAAGGTCCGCAACCTTACCCTTGTACCGTGGATCAAGGAGAGTGGCCAGCCAGTAATGGTCCCTCTCCTTGATCCGAAGAATACGAGGATCCTTCCGCAGACTTTGCAGGATCAGGGAGGCCATGCAGCGTAGGTTTGCTGAGGCATTCGCTCCGGAGTCCTCTGGGTCACTAAGGACGACATGATCCGCAGCCACCTCCTCCCAGCCACGTACAAGTCCACTGGTTTCTTGGGACTGTAAATCATCCCTAAAAGACTGCTGCTGATGATGCTGAGTGCCAGCCTCCACCTCCATGCTGACACAATCCTCCTCCTCCTCCTCCTCCTCCTCTTCCTGTGCGATGGGTGGGACAGAAGGAACACTGTCTGGGTAAAGGGGGCCTTGAGAGGCAAGGAAGTCCTCCTCTTCCTGCCTCTGTTCTGCCTCAAGTGCCCTGTCCATTATTCCACGCAGCGTGTGCTCCAACAGGTGGACAAGAGGTACAGTGTCACTGATGCATGCACTGTCACTGCTCACCATCCTCGTGGCCTCCTCAAATGGTGCCAGGACAGTGCATGCATCCCTGATCATGCCCCACTGGCGTGGAGAAAAAAACCAAGCTCCCCTGACCCTGTCCTGGTGCCGTAGTCGCACAGGTACTCATTGATGGCCCTCTGCTGCGTGTGCAGCCGCTGCAGCATGGCCAACGTTGAGTTCCACCTGGTGGGCATGTCACATATAAGGCGGTTCTTGGGCAGGTTCAACTCCTTTTGCAGCTCAGCCAGGCGAGCACTGGCATTATAAGATCTGCGGAACTGCACACAGACTTTCCTGGCCTGCCTCAGGACATCCTGTAAGCCCGGGTACCTGCCCAAGAACCGCTGCACCACCAGGTTAAGGACGTGAGCCACACAGGGCACATGGGTCAGTTGTCCCTGTCGGAGGGCGGAGAGGAGGTTGGTGCCATTGTCGCAAACCACCATTCCTGGCTTAAGCTGGCGTGGCGTCAACCACCTCTCGGCCTGGCCCTGCAGAGCAGACAGGACCTCTGCCCCAGTGTGGCTTCTGTCCCCCAAACACACCAGCGCAAGCACGGCATGGCATCTTTTTGCCTGCGTACTTGCGTAGCCCCGTGAACGGCTACGGAGCACCGCTGGTTCATAGGACAAACCACAGGAAGAGGCCATGGAGGAAGAAGAAGAGGAGGGGGTGGAGGAGAGAGGTGTGTCACAACCAGTAGTAGCATTTTGGAGGCGTGGCGGTGGAACAACCTCCAACACTACTGCACCTTGTCCTGCATCCTTCCCAGCTGCCAAAAGAGTGACCCAATGGGCCGTGAAAGAAAGGTAACGTCCCTGTCCATGCCTGCTGGACCATGAGTCAGCGGTAATATGCACCTTACCGCTGACCGCCCTGTCCAGCGAGGCCAAGACATTGCCTTCCACATGCCGGTAGAGAGCCGGAATAGCCTTCCGTGAGAAAAAGTGGCGTTTGGGAACCTGCCACTGAGGAACCGCACATTGCACAAACTCACGGAAGGGGGCCGAGTCTACCAACTGAAAAGGCAGCAGTTGAAGCGCTAGCAATTTAGCCAAGCTAGCATTCAACCGCTGGGCATGTGGATGGCTGGGAGTGAACTTCTTTCGACGGTCCAGCAGCTGGGGCAGGGAAATTTGCCTGCTAGAATCGGACGTCGGTGTACTGCTAGCAGAGTGGCCGCAAGTACTTGGCTGTGACACACCTAATTCTACACCTTCATTCCTCTCAGTGCATGTTTCAGAGAGGACTGAAGTTATAGTGGGGTTGGAGATCCCAGCTGATGCGGTGCAAGGAGAGGTCCGCTTTGTTCTTTGGTGTGGGTCTTTGAGGTAGGCTTGCCAACGAGCTGCATGGCAGGTCAACATATGTCTGGTCAGGCATGTGGTACCCAAGCGGCTGATGTTTTGGCCACGCGATATACGCTTGAGACATATGTTGCAAACAGCAGCTGTGCGATCTGATGCACTAGCCTCAAAAAAGGCCCACACCAAGGAACTTTTTGAATGATGGGCAGAGGCAGCGCCCTGCACAGGCGGAGCTCTGCGGTGTGATTCCGTCGGTGTACTGCCCTTACGCTGGCCACCAAAGGGCATCCTGCCTCGTTGGAGATGTGCCTCCTCCTCATCCTCCTCCTCCTCCTCTCTACTATTAGGCACCCACGTGGAGTCAGTGACCTCATCATCCCCTCCCTCCTCATCACTGGAGCCAATCTGGCAGTATGCTGCAGCTGCTGGAACATGACTGCCAGATTGGTGTCCTTCTTGAGCATCCCCTCTGTCTGCTCTCACGCTACTGCCTTCCTGTAGCTGGGTTTCATCATCAGACCCTTCGAAACGCTGGGCATCCTCCTGGAGCATGTACCCAACACTGTGCTCAAACAGTTCGGGGGACTCCTCAGGAGGAGGACATGGTGGGTCTAGGGAAGGAGTGACTGATGATGAGTCTGACATTGATACCAGGGAAGAGGACGCTTTGGCAGCTGCTTTGCCAGTACCCTGAGCCTGGGTGAGAGAGGATGAGGAGGAGGAGGAGGGCTTGGTCATCCACTCTACCAAGTCTTCGGCATGATGTGGCTCAACATGTCCAGCTGCCGAAAAGAAGGACAAGCGTGTCCCATGGCCATGTGCTGATGACAATGCACCGCGTCCACGACCAGCACTGTTGCCCCCAGACACAGAGCCTGCTTGCCCTCTTTTATTGCCTCCTGACTGTCTGCCTCTCCTTGTTTGCCTTCCAGACATTCTAATAGATGGCCTGCAGGGAGATGGGAAAAAAGCAATAAGGGCTACCTTCAGGTGTCCTTCTCTGTCCCTTTACTTAAGGATTTCTAAATATGGTTGAGGATGATTGCTTTTGCACAGAATAGCACAACGACAATTTCCCTGACTGTCCAAAAAACAAGGATTTCAAAGATGGTTGATGAGGAATGCTTTAGCACACTATAGCACAAGGAGAATTCCCCTCACTTTCATTCTTTGTCCCTAGAAACAAGGACTCGCACAGTGAAAGAAACTGACACTCTCCCTACCTAGAGTTTTCTGTCCCTAGAAAAAATGTTTTTTTAAAGCACACTATAGCACAAGGAGAATTCCCCTCACTTTCCTTCTTTGTCCCTAGAAACAAGGACTCGCACAGTGAAATAAACTGACACTCTCCCTACCTAGAGTTTTCTGTCCCTAGAAAAAATGTTTTTTTAAAGCACACTATAGCACAAGGAGAATTCCCCTCACTTTCCTTCTTTGTCCCTAGAAACAAGGACTCGCACAGTGAAAGAAACTGACACTCTCCCTACCTAGAGTTTTCTGTCCCTAGAAAAAATGTTTTTTTAAAGCACACTATAGCACAAGGAGAATTCCCCTCACTTTCCTTCTTTGTCCCTAGAAACAAGGACTCGCACAGTGAAAGAAACTGACACTCTCCCTACCTAGAGTTTTCTGTCCCTAGAAAAAATGTTTTTTTAAAGCACACTATAGCACAAGGAGAATTCCCCTCACTTTCCTTCTTTGTCCCTAGAAACAAGGACTCGCACAGTGAAAGAAACTGACACTCTCCCTACCTACAGTTTTCTGTCCCTAGAAAAAATGTTTTTTTAAAGCACACTATAGCACAAGGAGAATTCCCCTCACTTTCCTTCTTTGTCCCTAGAAACAAGGACTCGCACAGTAAAACACACTGACACTCTCCCTACCTATCCTTCTCTTTCCCTAAACTAAAGGAATCCAGGTTAAGCAAGAAAGAAATAAATGTCACTGTCCCTGCCTATGCTTGTCTTTCCCTGCTCCGGAACACACTACACTAGGCCGCCGTGCTGGCGGCCTTTTATAGTGTGGGGCGTGTACTAAACACCCTCAGCAATAATTGGCCACAGGCATCCTGCCTGTGGCCAATCATTGCTCTCCTCGCTGCCGGCGCTGTGATTGGCCAAGCATGCGGGGTCACAGTGCATGCTTGGCCAATCACAGCGCCTGGATGACACTGCGATGGCGTAGTGCATTGTGGGCCGTTCGCGTCACTCGAATTTGTCGCGAACGGCCCAAATCGTTCGATCTTCGTCGAACGATCGAACAGCCGATGTTCGAGTCGAACGTATGTTCGACTCGAACACGAAGCTCATCCCTAATCTACAGTATTCAGACAAACATGTTGAAGATTACATTAGCTGCGCTTGCTAATGGTAGGCGCGAAAGATTGCGCAAGTGCGCAACAGCGCTTCCTATGTAAATATGGTTTGGTGCATATAAGTGCACCATCATTTTTGATAAATGATTGAGTCCCGTTTTTTTTGCAATTGCTCCAATTTCTCCACTGCACCACAGGCACAGGTCTTTAGTGAATCACCCCCACTGTGTCAACATGTGCTATCTGCCATCAGGGGATATCCATGTACGTGTTTTGTGGGTGCAACCCCTTCCTTGCAACTCAAGTAGGTGAAAGGAAGAAGGGGTTGCACCCCCAAAACACGTCCATTGATCACCCATGATGGCAGATAGCACATGTTGACAATAGGGAACAGGAGGGAAATACCCCTTTTTTAAAACCCTAAAATTGTGTGCATCTTCTAACTTTGGCTTGTTCAGGGGTGACAACACCCCATATTATGAAGGGCAGATAGAGATATTTTTCAAAAACTAGAATGCCTGATATTGCCTAGAGGTTTACAATGTTGTATTTTGTTGTATGTTAATGAGAGTTGTGTATTTTCTTAAAAAAAGGAACATGCGTGTTTATGGCCAAAAAAAAAAAAGAAAATTTATCTTTTATACCACAATTTTTTTTATAAAGACCGTATGTGAATGTGCACAGAGTAAAAATTTTGAAAAAAAAACAAAGTGTGGCTTCTTTATCAAATCCGCTATAACCTTTTTTGTGCTTAGTTTGGGTGTTACCAGTGAAATGGTTGGTATTTACTAAAGGAAAATACACTTGGCACTACAAGTGCACTAGGAAAAACTAGAAGACAGCTAAAAGAAACACAAGCAATACATCCAAAAATAAGTTTAAGCAGATTTTTATTTTTTGGGTTTATAAAAGGATTATTAAACATTGCCTGGCATAGGAATGGCCCCCTACCCGTGAAATAGTCGACATATTGCTGCCGAACCTCACGGGCGTTTTGGGGGGGCAAGCCAGGACGGCCTGATTCAAGGCCCAGCAAGATATTGTCTCCTGAAAGTCCAGCCTCAGGCCCAATTGAGGCCATATAAGTTGGCACATTTCTGCGTAAGAAATTGTGGAGAATGCAGCAGCAAAAAACGATATAGTTTATGTTGTACTCCGCCAAGTTGATCGAAGTCATAAACAGGCGGAACCGGCTGGCCATTATCCCGAAGGCATTCTCCACAACTCTTCGGGCTCTGGCCAGCCGGTAATTGAATGCCCTCCTCTCTGGGGTGAGGGTCCTCTGGGGAAATGGCCTCATGAGATGCGGTCCCAGTCCAAAGGCTTCATCAGCCAAAAACACAAATGGGAGTCCTTCCACATTCCCTGCATCCGGTGGCAATGCAAGATCATCACTCTGGAGACGAAGAGCAAACTCCGTCTGGGCGAAGGCTCCCCCATTCGACATCCAGTCATTATTCCCCACATCCACATAGAGAAACTCATACTGTGCTGACACCACCGCCATCAGAACGATGCTATGAAACCCCTTGTAGTTGTAGAAAAACGACCCCGAACGTGGTGGTGGCACGATGCGGACGTGCTTCCCATCTATTGCCCCTCCGCAGTTGGGGTAAGTCCCACCGCAAAATGGGATGCCACAGTCTGCTATTCCTGTGGCGTGGAAGGAAGCTGAGGAGTCAAACAAGATAAAAAAATATTAGTACTTTTGCACATAACATTGCTAGTAAATTACACAAAAAAACATTCTTGGCCAACATCATTATAACTTTTATTTTAAGGAGTATTTAATTACAAAAATAGAAGGCCCAATTATCAGATTCATAACCCCCTCTGATGGCCCTTTGTAAAAATTTGAGGGGGGAAGGGGGGGGCTAGATGAGTTTGGGAACCAAAATAAAAAAAAACACCACTCATAATTTAATGTGAAAACAATACATTAGCATACATGAATTACATAGAATGTGATGTTAAAGGAGAAAACTTACCTTAATATAGTCCTTCTGCAGGACTTGGATGATGACAGAACAGGTGTCTGGGATAATGAGTCCCAGAGCCTGGGGGGAGATGCCTGTCGTGAACTTGAGGTCCTTAAGACTTCTCCCAGTTGCCAGGTATCGCAACGTAGCGATGAGCCTTTGCTCAGCAGTGATGGCATCCCACATAACGGTGTCCTGCCTGGTGATATAGAGGGACACCAAAGCCAACAAATGCTGAAAAACGGGGTCCGACATCCAGAGAAAATTCCTGTAGTCATCAGGGTTATTCTCCTGGATCTCCCGCAGCAAAGGCATGTGAGAGAATTGGTCCTGCTGGAGCAACCAATTCTTGGTCCATGAACTCCTCCTCACCCTGTTCATAGACTGGTCTTGGTCCAAGACAAGAAGACCAACACCAAGCGCCTGCACAGCACGAACTCTACGACGAGAACGTAACATGGCTAGAAGACGGTCGTCTGATCAGAACGTATTAAACAGAACGCACTTAAGAACAGCAAGGCCTATAAAGAACGACCTGAAAATCAGAAACGAGCGGACAAGAACGCACTGAAAAACAGATACGACCTGACTTAACGCCCTGAAAGACAAGATACGAACCCACAAGCACAAACTGAACCGCAGAAAACTAACTGAAAGCACGAAGACTGAAAAGCGCGAATCGTCTCTCCCCAAACTTTTACTAACTTTTACTAACACGCGGTAACACAAGATCAGCAAAAGCAGCCCAAGGGGTGGCGCCATTGGAATCGAACTGCCCCTTTATACTGCCGTTGTACGTGTTGTACGTCACCGCGCTTTAGACTGACAAAATTTTGGATTGACAGTGTGTATGCAAGGAAAGCTTGGCAAGAATCTCGTCAAGAAAACCAACGTTTTTTTTACGACGGGATTCTCGGCCATGTGTACAGGGCTTTAGCCAAAACAGGAATTGAGAAGAAATCCCTCCAAAATGAGGAAATCCCTAGTTATCACCAGGTTCATGAGAACTAGTGAAAATCTTTCCTTTATTCCTGTTCTGGGGACATTCAAAATTTGGCATTCTCTTTTACTTTTGGTGATAATTGTAAACAGGAAAAATAGAGAAGGTGAATCTTCCGAATATGGGCACAGACAGGTGTTCTAATCCCTTTCCACTCTATTCAAAACTAAAAAAAAAAAAGTTTTACCTTAAGATATTCTTTAACCACTTCAATACCATGCACTTTCCCCCCTTCTTGCCCAGGCCAATTTTCAGCTTTCAGCTCTGTCGCACTTTGAATGACAATTGCGCAGTCATGCTACACTGTACTCAAACAGATTTTTTATTATTTTGTTCCCATAAATAGAACTTTCTTTTGGTGGTATTTGATCAGCACTGGGGTTTTTATTTTTGCGCAACAAATAAAAAATGACCGAAAATGTTGAAAAAAATTTTTTTTTTGATTCTGTTATAAAATTTTGTAAATAAGTACATTTTCTCTTTCACTGATGGGTACTGATGAGGCGGCACTGACGGGCACTGATAAGGTGGCACTGATGAGGTGGCACCAATGAGGTGGCACTGATGATGGGCACTAATATGCAGCACTGATGGGCACTGATAGGCGGCACTGATGGCCACTGATAGGTGGCACTAGTATGCAGCACTGATGGGCATTGATAGGCAGCACTGATGGGAACTGATAGGCGGCACTGAAAGGCTGCACTGATGGGTACTTATGGGTGGCACTGATGGGCACTGATAGATGGCACTAATGGACATCACTGATAAGGAAGCACTGGCAGGCATTATTACTGAGCACTGACTGGCACCATTTGTGGGCACTGATTGACATCGATTTTGGGCACAGATTGGCATCCCTGGTGGCCATGGGTGGCATACCTGGTGGTCATTAGTGGTGGTTCCATTAATGGAAACATCTGGATTCATGGATGAGCACAAGAAAAATAGTCCTGAGATATCGATGTGATTGGAGTGGTGGCTACAGTAAGAAAGATCTGCGACCTGGCTTCCCCCAAGGGTTTTTTCCCCATACCTTGCAGAGGTTTTTCTGCTTGCCCACGTGACCATCCTAGCGATAGGTGGTCCAGAATTTCTGGTAAAAGTCTCCAAATACCACTCTTGGTGTGACACTGTGTGACATTGAAGATAGCTCATTACTTGGTGGAGGTCTCATTTTACTCTTTAGGGGTTTTCCAATATTATATGGACTCATAACTTATTAATTTTTGCACTTTATTAATAGTGTGTCACTAGCACTGTTCATTCAATCCTTCATAGCGATTTTTGTCTAATCAATTTATTAGTCCAGCTATTTGCAATTTTTTTTAAATTGTTAATGTGGTTATTATTTATGCACTAGGTAGCCCATTGATTAGCGTGATTGTTAATTTTTTATTGTTTTACCTTGTTGATATCACTGGGTTAATCGCAGCAGTCTCTTTTTTATTTATTTTTCATATATAATTTAGCAAGGTATATCTTCTGAATTTTACATATAAAGTATACCCAAATTCTCTAAACCAAAAAACTCAAGGCTCATGCACACTTGGCGCCTCTTTTTTTTTTTCTGCCTCTAAATTCTCCTCTGTGTTAGCCTTTGTGCCCTTGCACACATACACAATATTGTCAAAAGTATTGGGACACCTGCCTTTACATGCATATGAACTTTAATGGCATCCCAGTCTTAGTCCATAGGGTTCAATATTGAGTTGGCCCACTCTTTGCAGCTATAACAGCTTCAACTCTTCTGGAAAGGCTGTCCACAAGGTTTAGGAGTGTGTCTATGGGAATGTTTGATAATCCTCCCAAAAGCCCATTTGTGAGGTCAGGCACTGATGTAGGACAAGAAGGCCTGGCTGGCAGTCTCCGCTCTAATTCATCCCAAAGGTGTTCTATCAGGTTGAGGACAAGACTCTGTGCAGGACAGTCAAGTTCCTACACCCAAAAATCGCTCATTCATGTCTTTATGGACCTTGCTTTGTGCACTGGTCCAAATCATTTAGTGGAGAAGGGATTATGGTGTGGGGTTGTTTTTCAGGGGTTGGGATTGGCCCCTTAGTTTCGGTGATGGGAACTCTTAAGGAGTCAGCATACCAAGACATTTTGGACAATTTCATGCTCCCAACCATGTGGGAAGAGTTTGGGGGTGGCCCCTTCCTGTTCCAACATGGCTGCACACCAGTGCACAAAGCAAGGTCCATAAAGACATGGATGAGCGAGTTTGGGATGGAGGAACTTGACCTGCCTGCAGAGTCCTGACCTGTCATTCACTCTGTTAATTACTCCCATATGCTCCTCCGCCCACAGCCTTAAAGTAGTTCTAAAGTCAAAATGTTTTTTTTACCTAATTCAATGTCTACATTAACTAGTTCTACCAGTGTTATGTATATCCAAAGAGCAGAGGGTTAAGCGCAAGTTGATGGATGCAATGATAGGCAGCCATCAGCTTGTGCTCCATTTCTTCTATTTCCAAACCCTTAAAAGGTGTGACACCCACCAGACCCTCAGTTTGTTCAGAGTACCTCCAGCCTACTGGAAAGGCACAAAATACAGGCAAGCATAGCATAAAACAAACACCTTCACTCCCAAAAAAAAAATGGGTGGGCAGTCACTGCTGACCTGAAAGACTACTGGAGAAGGAGCTACTGGTAAGCGTAACTTTGATTTTCCAAAAATCATCTTTTGGGACAACACCTTTGAAAGGATAAATGAGAACTTACCATCTAGGGCAGGACTGCAGCCTGCAGAACCTTTGGGCCGAAGACCTACTCCTTGGTTGACATTACATCAAACTTATAGCACCTAACAAGGGAGGCAAAACTTGTCCAGGTTGTGGCTCTTCAAGTTTGTCCCAAACTAGCACCAGCCCTCTTTGCAAAGATTTCCACCATTGTCCCAGTAGAATTTGCAGACATTCTCTAAGGAAACTCCAACCCCCTATTGACATACCTGACAAACAGCCATCTTAAAGTGATTGTAAACAGTCACCTTGACAAACAATCCAGTCAATTTAAAACAGAAATTAAAACGCAGAACATTTGTGTATAGATATAAAAAACATTACAAATAACTTTTTTCTCTCTGTTCACATTCCCTCTGTTCCCAGCTGCATAAGAGCTAGGGGAAGGAGAATAAGCAGTACACTGTGCTTCCCAGTTAATGGCTGTGCAGTGGGGGCAAGTCAGGATAAGTCTTATCATTGGAAGAGAGTACACTGAGTTCCCAGCATAGCTAGAGAACTAACCATTGTGTGCTCTTCTGCTTAGTGTGGTCACTTTTTAATAGGGGACTAGCAGGAACACCAGGGTTTTCACACAAAGAAAGCAACACAAAGAGAACAGGATATTTTCTCATCAGTGGCAGCCTGTAATGCAGGGCGTAGGGGTGCCACCCCCTCAATACATGAGTCCGGCCCTCTAATCTACATGCGGGGCACCGGACGCATGGATTCCAATGAGGTTTTTTTTTTTTAAGCACGTGATTAGAGCCAGAGGCTCTAATAGGCTTCAAAAAAGGCCCACCAGTTGTGTGACAATAGCAAATTAATATTCGCTATTGTCTTCCTGATTCTAATCCCAACCAATCAGAAATCGGGTCCTGGGACCCGTCAGCCAATTGTCCGACAGAAGAAGCGATACTATTGGCCGCCGAGGAGGAGGAGGGAGAAGACACAGGCGAAGCCTCCGTGAAGCACCAGGAGGAGGAGACGCTGCCCGGAGGAAGCACTGCCTGCGACCTAGATGGGATAAGTGCGTGGCTGGTGACTGACGGGGGTGCCTGTGACCCAACCGACCCGTGGGGTGGTGGGTGGATTGTTTGCTGTCGCCGTTTCAACAATTTCTGCCTGGAAGCCGTATAACCTTTCCTGGCTCTTGATAATAAAAGAAAAAAATAATCAGTCTTTCTGAACTTTGTCAAAACAACCGAACCTCCTTTGTCAACTGTAAATACTGTAACACGCACCTCTTCCCATTTAAGGTGTGAAAACGTTCCTTCTGTTTTTCTAAAAGATTGGAACAAAAAGTAGGCAAAATGATTTCCTGTGCCTGATAATAGCTCATGGCCACATTAGGCAAGAATCCTGGATTGAAAAAACTTACAAAAATGGAGCTCTAAATAAAAGAGCCTCCTATTCATTCACCCTCCCGGCTGTTGTTATTGCAACAAAAAAAAAATACTATCTTGAGGGTTACATTTTTTAAAGAAACAGATTCAAAAGGTTCAAACGTACTTGCAGTGCTACCCCTAAATCCCATTCAGGGAATGGTCAGGACAGGACCACCTCTGCCTGGATAGAGCCCAAAAAAAGCATATCACTAAAGCTTCCTTAGCTAAACGTCTGTCTAAAAATGCACTGGACCTTTAGGATTCTAAGCACTAATCCTTTGTCTGCTCCCCCCTGTAGGAATACTAACACTGCTCAAGAGCTCTGAATATTAAAAATGTTTTTACTGCACATCTACTGAAAGGTTTCCAGACCTTCATGTAAAATACCCCTTCACCCGTTTTGTACTCGAAAATATGGTGTCTCCCAAATGATCTGAAAACTCCTTATCCTTTAGTAGCTTCTCTTCAGTAACCACACTGCCAGATTTAGCTTTTCAACCTGAGGGCATAGAACTAGACCCTGTGACGCAACTCCTTCCTGCAAGGAAGCTTCCAAGGCTGCTAAACACCTCAGGGCTGAAAACAAAACTCTCTTTGGCCAGTGATGCGCCACCAGGATTAACAAGGTCCTCTCCCTCTGGAACTTTCTGAGTACTGCTGGAACTAAAGCAATAGGGGGAAATGCATAACATAGGGGAAACTGCCATCATTGGGAGAGAGCTTTTACCCCAACAGCTCCATCCTCCCTGCCTAAGGAAAAATAATTATGGCACCTTGGTGTTCCCCCTTGTGACAAAAAGGTCTACCTAAGGTGTCCCCCACCTCTCTCTGAGCACGTTGAAAACCTCCTGATTTAGCACCCATTTGGACTCCCAAGGGTCATCTTTACCACAGGGCAAAAGGGGCAGCTGCACTGGGCCCAGTTATTGTTGTGGGGCCCAAGGCAGCTTCCCCTTGAGCCTGCACTGCCCGCAAATAGTTGATAAGTGGATCTGGGAGGGCCCAAGAAAATGTTTGCCCAGGATCCAATCAATATTAAAGATGGCCCTGGGACACCTGAGAAAGTCTGCTAGATGGTTTAATTCTCCCTTTAAATGTACAATACGGCAGTATTTCTCAACTCCAGTCCTCAAGGCGCACTAACAGGTCATGTTTTCAGGATTTCCCTCAGTTGAAACGGCTGTGGTAATTACTAAGGCAGTGACACTGATCAGATCACCTGTGCAAAATAATGGAAAGCCTGAAAACATGACCTGTTGGGGCGCCTTGAGGACTGGAGTTGAGAAACACTGCAATAGGGAAACTGAGTTTAATCCTACCCACTTGAACAGATCCTTCACCACCAGCCCTAAAGCCCTGCTCCTAGTGCCCCCCTGTTTGTTGACATACGCTGCAGCAAAGGGGGGGAGCTGTCTCTCAGAGGTGCCGTCCTGAAAAACGCCTTTGCAAACAAATAAATAAAAGTGCAATAGTGTATATAAATAAAACAGCCCTTATGAATTACTGTGTGGCAACATTCTCTTCTAAAGTGACTGGTGCAACATAGAAACAAACTTGTATCAATATCTTACAATATTTGAATATTTGTCTAATTGTATCAGTTCCTTCCAGCTTATGTGCAACAAACTTCCCAATGTGCCAAACAACTCTCTGGGGCTGATTTACGAAACGTTTGCGCCATGAGTATCGGCGCATCTGCGTGCGCAATGGCTGTTTTGGTATTTACAAAACATTAGCGCCGGTAGCGCAGCCCTATTTCCCATTTACTATAGTGTTCTCGGCGGACGGGAGGAGGCGATCAGTGCGCCACTATGGACCTGGCGCACGGCATCTTAAAATCTAAATATAAAGAAGCTGGAAGTGCCAATATAATGGGGGTGACATGGGGTGATGTGAGGAAGTGTAGTGACACCTGCCCAAATAACAAACATGCCCAAAATAGTGTGAGAAAGTAACTTTTTCAGAACCAGCCCGCTGCGCTGGCAATTACGTTTAGAACTGCGGGAGGTTTTTTTGAGCTCAGCGCGGGAATTTTACTTGTTCAAACACGCCAAGACACTGCACCGGCAAAATCTTAGTAAATGTCAAGTCACATAACTCAATTTGCATAAGTTGAACAGGCGCAGCTCTGAACTTCCCAGTGCGCCTGCAAAATGCCATTTCTAAAAGAAAAAAAAAGTATTTAAAAGCACCCGCGGCTGTAATGAATTGTCGGCTCCCGGCAATATAGAGAAAAGTCATTGAAAGTCATTGATAAAAACAAAGAAAAATGCGTGGGGGTTCCCCCAAATTTCATTACCAGGCCCTTCAGATCTGGCATGGATTTTAAGGGGAACTCCACCCCAAATTCAAAAAAAAATGGCGTGGAGTTCCCCCCAAAAATCCATACCAGACCCTTATCCGAGCACGCAACCTGGCAGGCCGCAGGAAAAGAGGGGGGGACGAGAGAGCGGCCCCCCCTCCCCCCTAAACCGTACCACGCCACATGCCCTCAACATGGGGAGAATGTCCCCATGTTAATGGGGACAAGGGCCTCATCCCCACAACCCTTGCCCGGTGGTTGTGGGGGTCTGCGGGCGGGGGGCTTATCGGAATCTGGAAGCCCCCTTTAACAAAGGGGACCCCCAGATCCCACCCCCCCGTGTGAAATGGTAATGGGGTACAAATGTACCCCTACCATTTCACAAAGAAAGTGTAAAAAATGTAAAAAGTGACAATAGCTGTTTTTTGACAATTCCTTTATTAATGTCTTCTCCTTTCTTCCATCTTCTTCTTCCATCTTCTTCTTTTCTCCATTCGGGTTTCTTCCTCCATCTTGTTCTTCATCTTCCTCTTCATCTTCATCTTTATCTTCCGTCTTCCTTCGGTGTTCTCGTCCGCATCTTGCTCCGGCTTCTTCTTCCCCTTCTTCTTTCTTCGGCCGCACCGTTTGAATTCGAGGTTCCCGCTGTGTGACGCTTCAGTTCTTCAGTTCGCCTCTTGGTCCGCTGCCACCCGGTGACCCCGCCCCCCTCTGACACCACGGGGAAAGTCCCAAATCTGTCCGATTCAATAAGATATTAAATATATATCAATCTTTATATTGAATATACGAAAATAAATGCCGAAGATACAAAACAAATTCCAAAAACAAATCGGGTCAACTTAACAAAATGTGACAAAATGAAATTCTCCAATGAACGGATGCATCTGAAATCAAACGAAAATTTCCGGTGTTCCCATGTCTACTTTCCATGACTTCCTGGATTCTCGGCATGCTTTTCAGCTTCTGTTCTGCTGTAAACTTTCAGTTTCTAAAGACTACATATCCCATGTTACCTTGCTGCCTGCAAGCAGTGATTCCAGTACCAACAACGCCTCCTGAAACTCTTCCTCTCAACAACTCTAGTTCAGAAGGCAGGCTCTTTGAAATGTTTGACATAGCAATGCCTAATCACAGGACAAAGTGAATATGTGTCATGGAATTCAAGGAAGTACATGTGTGGGGACCTTCACAAAATACGTTTACAACCTCCAAGATTGTTCAGCGTAATAGAAGTAGGCTAGAAATAATTTAAATAATATGTGGAAATTAATATATGATTGTAGCTTTGGACCATAGATACACTTTAGGTTAATGCAAGAATTGTACTAAATATGTGCTATAAACTGAGTAACTGGGGGTCTTCCCAATTCTCTTATTTATCAGGGTGGAGTGATGACCCAGTGTCATTACAGAAAAAAGTATATGTCTTATTTTCAGTTAAGGTGGTTGTAAACCTCAAACATACATTTTGAACAAAGCCTCAATCCAAAGCTGCATGCGCCACTTCTGATAGGTTTTACTGACACCAAGAGAAAAAAAGTGGCAGAGGAGGGATCTCTAGCACACATTCTGATTGACAGCCTCAGCTCTGTTCCTGTGTGCTGTGTGAAGGGGATGTGTCTTTTCCCTCCAATCAGCTCTCCTCACTGAGCTCTGCAGTGTGTAATTTCAGCTCTCTGCCCCGTTTTCTGACAGCTGAGACAAGCTTTATAAATTCTGGACTTTGAATGGATGTAGAGAAGACTGCATATATCCAGGTACAACTTATGTAGGAGGATTTGTTTAATCGCTTTATATCCCCTGAGGCAAGTTACACCATTGGGTATACTGTATGTAATGGTTTACAAACCACTTTAAAACACAAAACATATTTCATCAAGTGCATACAATATTATTCATCTTCTATAGAGGAGGTATTGAGTAAATATAACTCAGCCCTGATCCTTATAAAACTTCTCATCTCATATAGACAGGGCCGCTGATAAGCCAGTACAACTGGCCCTGTTGTACCGGGCCAAGCCAGTAGGGGGGCTTGGGCAATATGAATGAATGAGAGTGCAGAATTAAAAAAAAAAAAGTATTTCTCTGAGAAGCTGGCTTCCCACTGTAGCTTAGGAGTCTCTCACGTCCATAGGTGTGCGCAGCCTTTGGCATTAGGGTGTGCACCCCAAAGCTCAAACACACTCTACTGATCACTCACGATGTTCATTCAGAAAGGGAAGGGGTCGGTAAATGGCATATTTACTGACCCTTCCCCCACTCATCTTAAGACATCCACAGCAACAATCGGTGGGAGAGGAGAGAAGCCGTCAGTGCTGTGGAGGGAAGGAGGGGGACCCAGGTCAGTAGGGGGAATCTGTTCTGCACAGGGTGATTAGGGTGCCTGGGCACACCTGGCACACCCTGTGCGCACGCCTATGCTCACGTCCCAACTGCTGCTGCTGCCTCCCACCTGTGTGCTGTGTGTGAAAACCGCTGCATGGAGGCTCCGACAGAACGGAACAGGCTGCTGTCTGGTTGGTCAGTTTAATCCCCTGTCATTACCCTTTGGTGATAAGAGAAAAGACGTAACAGTCACTACATTCCCAGGATGAAGCACAGGAAGACGTCTTTCAAGTGTTGAGCTGCTTGTGGGGGGTCATTTACAACATGAAGTCAGATAGCCGACCAGCCTATCATCCTTGAAGTATATCACATGCTGAGTGTATAGAAGCCATACATCCCCCACCTTCCTATCCAGTCTGTGTCTATCACTCAGGGGGGCTGTGCACTTGTGTTCTGTCTAGTTTCTTCTAAGGATCCTTATGTAGGAATCTTGACCCTCTGGAGACGTTCACTTATCAGTATACTCCTTTCTGATTGCTGATTGGAATGTTATCCTCTTTTTTTCCCAGTGTTTTGGCAATGAGCCAAGTGATACTAAAAGTTTTTTGTTTTTTTTTAATTAACAACATATTCTTTCCTGCTGACCATCTCCTGTACTATATATGCAGTATCTGACCATCTCCTGTAGTATGTCTGCAGTCTCTGACCATCTCCTGTACTATGTTTGCAGTCTCTGACCATCTCCTGTACTATGTCTGCAGTCTCTGATCATCTCCTGTACTATGTCTGCAGTCTCTGATCATCTCATGTACTATGTCTGCAGTCTCTGATCATCTCATGTACTATGTCTGCAGTCTCTGATCATCTCCTGTACTATGTCTGCAGTCTCTGATCATCTCCTGTACTATGTCTGCAGTCTCTGATCATCTCCTGTACTATGTCTGCAGTCTCTGATCATCTCCTGTACTATGTCTGCAGTCTCTTATCATCTCCTGTACTATGTCTGCAGTCTCTGACCATCTCCTGTAATATGTCTGCAGTCTCTGACCATCTCCTGTACTATGTCTGCAGTCTCTGACCATCTCCTGCACTATATATGCAGTCTCTGACAATCTCTTGTATCATGTCTGCAGTCTCTAACTATCTCCTGTAGTATGTCTGCAGTCTCTGACCATCTCCTGTACTATCTATGCAGTCTCTGACCATCTCCTGTACAGGGGCGGATCCAGAGTCTAGTCTCCGGAGGGGCACTGACAGAAAATAAGTCTGGCGGAAGCGATGTCCGCCGGCCACCTGCGACCTCTTCCCTGCCAGTGTCATTAGTAAAGTGACAGTGCATATTTTTAGCACTAATCACTGTATTGGTGTCACTGATCCCCAAAAAAGTGTCAGTTAGGTGTCCGATCTGTCCGCTGCAAAGTTGCAGTCCCGCTAAAAATCGCTGATCGCCGCCATTACTAGTAAAAAATAAAAAAATTAAAATAAAAATGCCATAAATCTTTCCCCTATTTTGTAGACGCTATAACTTTTGTGCAAACCAATCAACATACGCTTATTGGGGGGGGGGGGTTACCAAAAATATGTATCAGAATACATATTGGCCTAAATTGATGAAGACATTTTTTTCATAGCAAAAAGTAAAAAATATTGCCTTTTTTTCAAAATTTACGCTCTTTTTTTGTTTATTTTGCAAAAAATAAAAACGGCAGTGGTAATCAAAAACCACCAAAAAAAAGCTCTATTTGTGGGGAAAAAACCCCATCAATTTTACTTGTGTACAGCGTTGCACGACCGCGCAATTGTCAGTTAAAGTAACGCAGCGCAGTATTAAAAAAATGGCCTGGTCATGAAGGGGGGGTAAAACTTTCCGGAGCTGAAGAGGTTAAGGTTGAACAAGACTGAAAGGGCTTTTTTTTTTTTTTTTTTTTATAAATATTGGCACACATGTATTTTGCGATTTTACACATTCATTAATTCTTTTACTCACTTTTATTAAAATATGTTGGTGCTCTGGTGGGGGGAACGACTCCCATGGAGTATAAATGGAGATGAGTGGGATCCAGTAATTGCACTGTCTGCAGGTGCAGCCGGCAGCATCAGATGACAGTGATAAACAGTCACTGCTTCTTCCTGTGTTCATGCCCTGTGTTTTGCTTCTTGGATGCCGTGCTGCAGTGTGAAGAAGATGGAGGGAGGAGGAGGGTGGAGCCAACACTCTCACTCAGGGCGGAAAAGGAAGAAAGCTCCGCTCTGATCGCTGGGGCTCTCCTCCTTGTCAGCAGAGGCTCCGACGTGACGAACGTCACTGGTTGCTGGCAACCAATGCAGGGAACACTAGAGGCGGAGCCAGTGACACCACTCCACCCACCTCCTCCTGGTCCATCGTGGCGTATCGAGAACACAGAGTCTCTCTCGGTGCTGCTCCACCCACCTCCTCCTGGTCCAGCGCTGCATAACCATAAGGACAACACAGAGTCTACCTCTCTGCGCCGCTCCACCCACTTCCTCCTGGTCCAGCGCTGCATAATAATAACAACACGGAGTCTCTCTCTCTCTCTGCGCCGCTGATCGGCTGATGATACTGAGGACTGCAGTCAGACAGGGATATTTTCGGGGGGGGAGGCAATTGCCCTGTTGCCCCCCCGGATCCGCCCCTGCTCCTGTACTATGTCTGCAGTCTCTGACCATCTCCTGTACTATGTCTGCAGTCTCTGGACCATCTCCTGTACTATGTATGCAGTCTCTGATCATCTCCTGTAGTATGTCTGCAGTCTCTGACCGTCTCTTGTAGTATGTCTGCAGTCTCTGACCGTCTCTTGTAGTATGTCTGCAGTCTCTGACCGTCTCTTGTAGTATGTCTGCAGTCTCTGACCATCTCCTGTAGTATGTCTGCAGTCTCTCTGCAGGCATCACATGCGTTATGGCATTGGCAGGAGGTCTGTTCTCATCTGAAAACAGTATTTCTTTTGGATAATCAAACTTATAACTGGCTGGAGAAAGAAAAATAGCACTTGAAGACAAACCTGCACTTTTTTCAAGGTGGGTCTGGGGAGGGGCCAGGGGGCAGGCCATGGGTGGGGCTGAAGGAGGGACCAGGGGCGGGACCATCAGGTAGGCTGTATGGGGCCCCATGATTTCTATCAGCGTCCCTGCATATAGAGACCATTCCAAACCTTACTTTATTTGGCATATAGGTTCCAATGCCTATTGTTGAAGAGCTATACAGTACCAAGCACCATTTTTTATCTGGGTTACTTTTTCTTAGATTAGATCCTAAATACAAATTGTGAATGACAGGAGGCATTTGAAAACAATGGCACATATTGACAGCACAGAGTGCACAGTTCTCTGCACCACTTCTTTACACTTTCTCACTACATTAAAATGCAACCTAGTGCAGGAAGTTTTGGGTTTTTGCTAGTTTAAAGTGTATTTCCACTTTTGTGGTCAAATGTGAGAAAACCCCACTATATGTTTGTTATGTGTTTCTATTCACACAGCAAGTTTATTTATTTTTTATATTTCTTATCTTTCTAGATGTTTCTTAGGAGGTGTCCTGGCTGACTGCAAGGTTTTTTTGTACAATGTCAGAGTGAAGCCTCGTTTACACGAATGAGTTTCTTGGCAAAAACCAGCAAGAAACTTGCTGGCAGAGATTTTTTGCCGAGAAATTCGTTTGTGTGTATGGTTTCTCGTCAAGAAAAGCGACAAGAATCTCAATGAGAAAATAGAGATCCTGCTCTCTATTTTCTCGTCGAGATTCTCGTCGGCATGTTTCTCGACGAGAAAAGTGAGTGTGTGTACACTTACCTGTCCTCCCGGAAGCCCGCGCATGTTCGAAATGAATTCGACGCATGCGCGGTAGCTTCCTAGGCATACGTAGGGTATACCAAGATGGCGGCGACGGCATCGAATGTGACGAGCGCATGCTCGTCGTAGTCGATGACGTCACCGCGTACGCTCCATTCAAAGAACCGCGGGTTCTTTGAATCGAGCGTCTGTACACTCGGCCGGGACAAGTTTCTTGTCCAAGAATCTCGTCGAAAAAAACGACATGTTTTTTTCGACGAGAATCTCGGCCGCGTGTACGAGGCCTGAGTCTGTGCCAAGCCTGTCCTCATTAACAAACAACAATAGAAGCCTAGCCCCTAAACCTTTAACACT
The DNA here is from genome assembly GCA_029206835.1 of Rana muscosa. Taxonomy (NCBI): domain Eukaryota; kingdom Metazoa; phylum Chordata; class Amphibia; order Anura; family Ranidae; genus Rana; species Rana muscosa. The sequence goes on from CM055116.1 coordinate 727,254,415, forward strand.
TTGTTAGGAGAGACAGTGTTCAAATCTACTATCAGTTATAAATGATAATGACAATCGGCCTGCACAGTACAGACAGGGTTAAAAGAGAAGTATGTGTAGCGATACCTTCAATTAAGAGGGCCGCAAATTTAGTTTGGGCCCTGAAGACAGCTCCGCCAACCCCCGGCAATTTACTCGACCCCCTTCTGGCACAGTTAGTCTAGGGTAATATGTGTATATCTTATGCTCTATGGTAAAATTCAGACACCAATGCAGTGATAGAAGATTAACGAATTTACTTTCTACTGGCAATAAAATCAACAGTTGTAACAGATCACATGAATCTATCTGCAGAGCCCTGCAGCAATAGCCACACTATAACTATTAAGATATGGCGCACATGCGCCACGTGTAACAGTACTTCACTATGCGCCCTATGCCGCAGCAACTAAATAAACTATCTAGATGGCCAGGCCTGACTATATAACTCAGTCTCTAGGGGGGTAAAATTCTTTGCATGCAAGTCTTTAAACGGTGGTGCACATTTCAGGAACACATTTGTAATCCAAGGGGGGGGGGGGGGTGTAAAAATGCCAACACAGTACACTCCACTAGAGATCCGTTTGACTCAGTTCTGCTATGGATCTCCAGTGGGGGAAAAGAACTAAAATAGGAACTGGTGGGTCACGGCAGTCTGTAGGTCTAACAATGGTCTACAGTATTTGTGGATTTAGCATGTGCTCGCTCACCCCTCCGGACGCGATCCCAGTCCGGGAACTTCCACCTGCTGTGTCTCCACACACAGCGTCTGCAGCGGTCTGGTCTCCGGCTCAGCAGCGGTTGAAGAAAACCGAGTCAGATGCCACCCAGGCTCGCGATGGGGTGGAAGGCTCTTTTGGGTAGCAGCGCAAGGCCCCAGGCTTCAGGCCTTGCACCACAGCGGATCCGCACAGGAAGATCTCTCCACTGAAGTCTCGTGTCCCAAAGAGGCCGAGCTCCGCCTCGCCTCTTCCTTATATAACCCCTCCCATGAGTCTCTGGGGTGAATTATTGCCGAAAGGGGTTCTGGGTAAGGTAGTCCTGGGAGTCTTAAAGGGGAGCCTGCTACATATGTTTTTTTTTTTGTTTTGTTTTTTAGAATCATACTTACCCAGCTGGATGCTGCATCTGTCCCCTGTAAAGGACTAGCGTCAAATGTAGAGCTTAAGGACACCGCCATTCACTGGTTCTTCTTTGTAAGGCCCGGTTCACACAGGGGCGGCACGACTTCGGGGGCGACCTCGGCGGCGCGATCTCAAGACGACTTGAGACGCCCCCCGGGGAGATTTGCATAATGACTTCTGTATAGAAGTCAATGCAAGTTGCCCTGCATCGCCCCCAAAAGTAGTACAGGAACCTTTTTCTAAGTCAGAGCGACTCAGGTCGCTCCTATTAGAACGATTCCATAGCACAGACCGGGACGCGACTCCTCAGGCGACCAAGTTGCCTGAGGAGTCGCCCCTATGTGAACCGGGCCTTAGGGCTTTGTTTGCCCATTTTTATCAAAACAAACATAGGTTTCCCACGCTGGGGTTTTCAGCATTCCTTTTTCCATCAACAAAATGGCATTCAGCCTAGTTGGCTCTCACTTGCAGTACTGCTGCTCTGGCCTTACACTCCAGGCCCTTGTCTGTCTCGTACAGACTTTCACTGAGCCCTCCTAACTCCTGGTACTCAGACTTCCTATCTGCTGGGTGGAGCCCAGATCTATGGTCAGGTTACTACTAAAAGCCCAGCACACACCTGACCAATCAGTATACTGGCTGTTTTCAAAATCAGGACCCAGGACTGGGGTTTTCATCCCACCCAGATCTCTCAGAAATCCCCGGGCTCCAGGTCCCAAAGTGGACTTTTCTAAGAAAGGAGGAAACTGGAAAGCCAGTTTCCTCTTCATGTTACAAGCTCCCTGGAGCCCCTCAACCCATCCAGTTGAGAATTCTGGGTCACAAGCTCCTTCTAGACCCTGGCAGGGCAACGCTCTGCCACATCCCCGACACCTCTAGCGGGCTTTTAGTGTCAAATTATAGAAAATAATTATTAATTGTCTACTGAAAACGGGTCACAGGAGTGCAGAACAAACTGCACTCCTGTGATCCACAGGAGAAGTCCAGCCACTTTAACCACTTGCTTACTGGGCACTTAAACCCCCTTCCTGCCCAGGCCAATTTTCAGCTTTCAGCACTGTCACGCTTTGAATGACAATTGCGCGGTCTTGCGACGTGGCTCCCAAACAAAATTGACGACTTTTTTTCCCCACAAGTAGAGCTTTCTTTTGGTGGTATTTGATCAACTCTGCGGTTTTTATTTTTTGCGCTATAAACAAAAAAAGAGCAACAATATTGAAAAAATCACATTATATTTTATACTTTTTGCTTTAATAAATACCCCAATTTTTAATAAAAATAAAATATTTTTTTTCTCAGTTTAGGCCGATACGTATTCTTCTACATATTTTTGGTAAAAAAAAAATCGCAATAAGCGTTTTTTGATTGGTTTGCGCAAAAGTTATAGCGTCTACAAAATAGGGCATAGTTTTATAGCATTTTTATTAATATTTTTTTTTTACTAGTAATGGCGGCGAACAGTGATTTTTATTGTGACTGCGACATTATGGTGGACACATCGGACACTTTTGACACCATTTTGGGACCATTGTCATTTTTACAGCGATCAGTGCTATAAAAATGCACTGGTTACTGTAAAAATGACACTGGCAGTGAAGGGGTTAACCACTAGGGGCGCTGAAGGGGTTAAGTGTACCTAAGGGAGTGATTCTTACTGTGGGGGGAGGGGACTGACTGGGGGGGTGACCGATGGTTGTCCCTATGTACAAGGGACACACCATCGGTCTCCTCTCCCTGACAGGACGTGGATCTCTGTGTTTACACACAGAGATCCACGTCCCTGTCTCTGTAAATGCCGATCGCGGGTACCTGGCGGACATCGCGGCCGCCAGGCACGCGCATCAGCACCCGCGTGACGCGGCGGGCACAGAAGTTCCCGGGAGCGCGTGCGGGGAACGAGGAAAGGAGAGGACGTCAATAGACGTCCTCCCGGCATTCTAGGTCCATGCTGTAGCTGTCATTCGGCTATAGCGCGGGCCTCTAGTGGTTAATTATGACAAACACAGCTGTACAGACCCCTCATAAACTAAGATATTTTCCTTGCTAAAGGGTCCAGAATATAGCATTTAAAAAAGATAAGCAGCATTTTATACTATGTGAATGGGGACATGTAACAAATATAAAGTAGGTATTATCCCAACTTAGGCTGGCCATAGACAGTTCGAATCTCCTGCTGAACCGGCTGAGATTTGACCCATGTATGGACAGGCTGAATGTACCAAGTTAATCGATTAATCAACTTGGGTACTACCAGCCTGACGGATCTTACATGCAATTATCGCTAGTAGCTGGTATAGCTGCTAGCAATAATCACTGTCTTCTCCCGGCATGGACCCCCTGCCAGGAAAGATGAGGAGGATGAAATTATTCAGCTTCACTGCAAGATATGTCCTTACTGCAGACAAGCAACAAAGTTGGCGGCATGTAAACACTTGTAGTGCACACACCCCCTTCTCCTTGTCTGTTTCGGCTCCTCTTACAAGAAAGGGGCACACCGCACCACAAGCCGGTACCCTCCCGTATTAAGAGGTTAGGCAGTGTTGTTTTTGGTCCTTGCCTGCAGCCGGAGCATAAAGTCCTCCTGAGAATGATTCTCACCTCTACAGTGTGTAGATGCAAGTCCTTGATTTCCCAGGGAACGTAAATGTCCACACCAGCTAAAAGTCCAACTCAATCTTGATTTTTCACTTGCACAACACATATTCTCTTGGATAGACGAAAGGTTGGAGCAAAGACACAGGACAGCTTTAAGGTGTAGAGGAGGTCCAGGCACAAACGTAGCTCAAACTCTTAGGACTGTTCAGATTCTGAAACAGTTTTGGCGCATGGTCTCTGCCACAGACCATGAGGTTGGTCTCTGCCACAGACCTGGTGGATGAGGTCACTGCCACTAACCTGGCGAACAGGATCACTGCCACTGACCGGGTGAATATGGTCACTGCCACTGACCTGGTGAATATGGTCACTGACCTGGTGAATATGGATTTCCTTCCTAGGACATAGCCCCTATCAGGGAGAAGACATCCCCCCCAGAGAGTCAACAGACCCCTTCCTTCACCGTGTCCACAGCACCGGTCCTTCGGAACAGGTCCTCCCTTCTCTTAGGGCGCGGGTCCCCTCGCAAGGCGGCATCCTGGACTCCTCGATCCCTTGCGGACCCCAGCTGAAGGCTGCTGGGCTCCAGGCCGTCACTGCAACTCCTGGGCCTCCATGCCCAGGCGAACAGGAGCGGTGAGGTAGTACCTCACCCCAGGCTAAAGGTGCCTGAGGTGGAACCGGAACAAGGCCTCTGGGCCTAGGGCACCCGGAGATGACGAACCACACTCCCACACACCCAGGCTGAGGGTGCCTGGGCATGGACGGACGAAGACCCTTCTCAGAAGATGTCCGCCCCTTTTATATCCTCTCCCGGCATGCACAGCAGGTTCCCCGCCCTACTGTACGGCTGCCGAGAGGGGACACAAAAGACACAGCACTGCGCTCGTGGTTCAACCCTGGCCCAGAATGGCAGGGCCACCCACCGGCCACAGGGAACACATCACCAGCATTAACCCCTGAGAACAGAAAATGGTCCATGAATCCTATCAATTTAATGTGTCTGAGCCTGGTTACCACTCAGACACTTCCCTTAAATTGAACACACTTATCAAACTCATTCCAGAGGGCGTAAAACACTTTTCATCAGGCATTGTATAAGCATACTGTGATGTTCTCACCTGTCCTGTAGATGTCACAATTCACAGTTGTTATATGTCTAGTACTTTCTATACTCTGTACAAGTTTGTTCCAGTTCTAGTTCCTTTTTAAATGAGGGGAAAACAAAGTGACAGAGGGATAAGCTTCTCGCTGTGCTGCTTTTGCATTCACTGTACAGTCACAAGTTGGGGTGGATCCAGCAAACTCTGCTCAGAGGAAGTGAGTTGAATGATGATGGCCATCAGAGTGAGTGTATCTGAAAAGAAGCACTTCGGGCTTCAGATTGAAAGTGAATCATGCAGAGGAGGGGCGGAGCTGACGGTGTCAGACATGTCCTGCTGAGGCTCCGTTCTTCTCAGGTCTTCATGGCTTCCACGGACACCTGAATGACAGGGTAAATAATCAAAAACTACTCCATAATCTTCCCTAACGCCCTGGGAACATAATAGTAGGGTTTTTGGAGTGACCCGCAGGAAAGCCAAGACAAAAACACACAAAGAAAAACCTCTCAGAGGCTCTAATGGCACTGTCTAATTCACCTCACACAGCTAAAGCCCGCACTGACAGAAAACAGCTGAGTTCTTCACAGGACTCAAATTACACAGAATATGAACACAGTGGCTGTTCTTTAACACAACAAACTGAGACATTACACACAAATATTTTTAAACAAATAGAGAAGATGCTTCATAAAGCTCTGCAACAGACCTCTGACCAAATAACCGAGAAATTGACTAAAGAGATTCGTGACTTAGGCCAACGTACTGCAGACTTAGAATGCAGAATGGATGACATTGAAACCAATGTAGTTTGGAAATATTATCTTGCCAGTCAACTGGTATTTGCCCATAGATGGTTGACCTCTGAGGCGGGGGACTCTGCCACAGTGGTGGAGGCGGCTCATCTGGGGTCATATGAGACCCACCGTTTGGCTATACACAGAGGGGTGAAGTCTGAACTGCAACTGACGTTGTCTATGAAAGCGACTAATAAAGCGTGGGAGGAGGCGGTTGGATTGGCTTGTCCAAGTTACTTGGGTTTCTCGCCGCAGACACCGCTGTGGGGGAATCCTAAGTTACCAGAATTCTACTCATTCCCAGGTCCTGAGGTGTGGGCAGTCAGGGGAATTAAACTCCTTAAAGATATCACCATGGACGGGGTTCTTCTTACTTTTGACCAATTTAGGGCCAGACATGATCTCCCCAACTCAAACTTCTTTAGGTACCTGCAGCTCCGCCACGCTTTTCAGGCTCATTTCAGGGATAGGACGGTTGAATCCTTCCCGTCGACCCTGGAGGATCTGCTTATGGTGGAGGACCTGCCTAAGACTTTGTCTGTTACTTATAAGGAGTTATTTAAGAAGCGTCTACTGGCCTTGACTAAATGTAGGGAGCGGTGGGAGAGGGACGTCCCTGGGATAGATGGCGATGATTGGGATGATATGTGGGAACACCCCTTTAAGCACTTGGTTTCTGCAAGAGATAGACTGATCCATTTTAAATTTCTGCACCGGATTTTCTTTACCCCTGCTAGGCTCTCAGTAATATACCCGTTTGTCTCCTCGGAGTGCTGGAGATGCTCCTTTTCCCCGGCTGATGCTACGCACATCTTCTGGGGCTTCCCTCAGATTAAGGTATTCTGGGAGGGGGTGGTTTCCTGCATAGAGGGCATTTTGAGGGTGCCTGTCCCTTTGTCCGTCCGGGTATGTCTTTTGGGTCTGGTAGAGGAGGTGGTCCCCTCCAGAGCCCTCAGGACGTTACTGAACATTTAATTTTTTTATGGGAGAAAGGCCATTTTGCTCAAATGGAGATCGCCTGCCCCCCCGGAGATTGTTTTCTGGAAGGGGCTGGTGAACTCCATGCTGCCATATCACAAGGCAACGTATCTCTCCAGGGGGTGTGGGGAAAAGTTTGACAAAGTTTGGCAGGCATGGTTCAATTCTGACACTACTGTTGGCTAGTCGGGATAGTTGTTTTGCCTGCTTTGAGTAGTCGGACCCCTGGACCGGATATTGAGGGTTCGCTGATACTGCCCTGATACACTGAGGGGTGGTATTTGAGCATGTTGGTCAGTCCTATGGTAACGGTATAATCCTGCTGATGACGGGAGTGTATTGTCATGTATCTGCTATTTTATTTTATAACTCTTGAATGAAGACCCGTGGTTGGTGGAACTGTGTATCCCCCTAATATTAGGTAATTGTCTCCTGAGAAATGTGGTAAACTGAGGTTTAGGGTGGTTGGGGGGTGGGGAGGGTGGGGTTAGTTGGTAGTGGGGGTGTTTTTATTAGGTAATGCACGTAGTCAGCTGCCTATGTTAGGTAGAATGTACTATATGTGGTTTGTTGACCATGTTGGTCATAGTGGGGCCTGGCGGCTTGCCAAGGCCACCCTTTTCTTGGTTTGTATGTCTTATAAAAAATGCTTTAATAAACATAATTTTTCTAAAAAAAAGAAACCAATGTAGTTTCCCATGACAACGAACTTGAGCTACTCAGAGATGAAAATTTGACTTTGCAAACGCGTTTGGAAGACTTTGAAAACAGAGCAAGACGGTCAAACCTCCGTATAAGAGGTATACCTGAATCAATCACTGATCTTCAATCATCCATGACAGCGCTCATTCAGGAATTGTCCCCTTCCATCCCTATTGAGAGACTGGAATTTGATAGAATTCACAGGGCATTAGCACCATGCAAAACAGAAGGACCTCCGTGTGACATAATTATTAAATTCCATTTCTTCTGTACTAAGGATCAGCTTATGGCGGCAGCCAGGATTAAAGAAACCCTAACTTTTCAGGGACATTCTTATCAAATATTCGCAGATTTATCGCCAATAACAATAGCCAAACGGCGTGAGATGAAACCTCTACTTCAAAATCTCCAACACCACCACATCCCTTATCACTAGGGATTCCCATTCGTTGTTCGATTCATCCACTAAGGAACCAATTACACAAGGAGATCCACGGAAAAAATACAGACCACACTGCAAAAACTCCAGCTATACAACAAATCATCTACAAGTCCTCTCCGGCGCACGCTATCCGGCTCTCCACAAAATTCATCAAAACCTGAAACTGACAGAAGCAGACAAGCTACATCCAAAAGAGGTCGCTTCAACTCCCCAGAATTGGATTTTCCAGACTCTATGGACTGAATAATCTCTACATTATACAAAGAACGCCCTCAACTTCATGATTGAATTATCCAAACTCTAGTTTGGCCTATGTATTGAACTGAAAACACATCAGTTAAGATTTCCTAATCACAAAGGTTAAGTATAAGAGTATATGTTCACATATCCCTTATTTACTTCTAATTCCTCCCTCTTTAATCCCTCTCCCCTTTCCCTATCACTTATTCCCCCTCCTCACTTAGCTCCCTAAAACCCCTCCCCTCCCCTCCTACTCCCCCCCCCTACCCTATCCCCTCTTTTTATTTTTATTTTTCCCCTTCTCCCTCCCCATTTGTAAACGACAAAACTAAACTATGCTCCATCTACTTAATTGAATCATTTCAACAAATACTCTATCTCTCACTAATCTGACTCCAAAAGTATACCTTACCTTTCCCACCTCTGATAACCCTAGGGCAATTAACCTAATACTTCTGAATAGAAGTATACAATAAAACACACATTACTGAACTAAAATAGTAGTACCTACTTTTTATTTAATTATTTTAGTAATTAAATAGAGAATTATCTATTTTTTGCTCTCATATAAGTTTATATCTAACTACATTACCAAAAAGGTTGTCTAAGTTTAACTGTTATATTTTTAGATTTTTGCCGTGAAGAACCTGGGAAGCAGTCACTGCATTCCTTTTCTTTTGTCTTGGGACTCTCCTCCACTTCAGTTGTGGTGAGGGGGGGCTCCCCAGACAGACTTTGTACCTCCAGGTCTGCTAGACATGCACACCTGGTACGCCAACATTTTATTTTTTATCACATATTTAAACTACTACAGGTTGACTATATATATACTTCCTATTTCCTTTTTCTTCTTTCATATTCTGTTTCTATTTCTTTCTCTGTCCTTCTCTGGGGTAAGTCTGATGGTACTAACTATACCTGATATGTTTTATTATAACCTAACCTACTTAAGATTTATATATGGCTCCTTTAAATGTACTTACATTGAATGTACAAGGTCTAAACATTCCCCAAAAGCGAACAAAAGTGTTCAGGTCATTGTCTTCATCTAAAGCTCACATAGTGTGTCTCCAAGAGACACACTTTACTGATTTTTCAACACCTAAATACTTTGGTTCAAGTTACCCCCAGGTTTTTACTACCTCAGCCAAATCCAAACACTGAGGTTTATTAATAGCTTTCCATCGATCCACACCTTTTTCCCCTTTAGCAGAAATCAGGGATCCAAAAGGCCGTTACCTTATACTCACAGGTCATCTATGTGACATCCCAATTACAGTAGTCTCTTACTACGCTCCAAATAAGAGACCGACATAATTTCTCTCCCATTTACTTCAAGTAATAGACACTCACAAACAAGGTACACTCTTGATATGTGGAGATTCAAACCAAACACTATACCCTTACCTTGATAAATCCCCAACTCCAGCTACGTCTAATTCTCAAACCAAATCTTTCCAAAGACTCCTCCTACAATATTCATTAATAGACTCATGGCGTGAAATTAACCCAACCAGACGTCAATTCTCATTTTACTCCCACCCGCATAGATCATTCTCACGCATTGACCATATATTAATTTCTATGAGCATGTCCCCAGAATTAATAGCCTCATCTATTAAACCGTATACTTGGATTGACCATTGTGCTATTATATCTACTTTTACCTCACTAATCCCCAAAAAACATGACCCCCACCTGGCATATTAATGACTCATTGTTGTCTCACCCGTCAAATTCCGCTGAATTAGAAATCGCTATAAAATAATACATTGGCAACAATAAATCTACAGACACATCTCCAATAACATTATGGGAAGCACACAAGACTGTTTTTAGAGGTTATTGTATACGCCAAGCATCATATATTAAAAAAGAGAAGCAAAAATTACAGCGAGAACTAGAAAATGAGTTTAATAAATGCCATAGTATTTTTCAATCTAACGCTACTTCAACCACAAAGTCACAACTAGATAAAGCTAGTTTAAAACTTGACCTCTTCTTATCAGAATAAGTAGACAAAACACTACGTAAATCTAAACAAAATTTTTATTTTAAAGCAAATAAACCAGGTACCCTCCTTGCCCGAGCACTCAAAAAGTACTAGTTACGCTTACTGGTAACGTTGTTTCTGGATGTCTTCCAGGACGGCACATGAGAGTAGACTGGTCCACCTGACAGGAAACACAATCAATCAAAAGAGGTTAAAAACCCTGCCCCTCTCTGTGCTCCCCTGTTTGTGAAAAAGTACTCCACACTAGTGCACAAGAGTGAAAATAACACACCACAACAACTCTATATGTACATACCAATATACTAAACAATAGTGGTGGGAAATAGGCCTGCCGTCCTGGAAGACATCCAGAAACGACGTTACCGGTAAGCGTAACTAGTACTTTCTCATTGTCTTCCAGGCCGGCACATGAGAGAAAAGCAAGTAACTTGCAGGACTACCTTAGGGCGGGACAACCACTTGTAGGACCTTTCTCCCAAACGAGAGGTCCTGAGGCGGCAGCAACTCCACTCTGTAATGCTTCATAAAGGTATTCTGGCTCAACCAAGTTGCAGCCCTGCAGATTTGTTCGACCGAAGCTCCGGCCTTTTCTGCCCAGGAGGTCGCCAGAGAGCGAGTGAAATGCGCCTTAACCTTTGGAGGTATACTAGCAGTTTGATCGTACGCTAGGGAGATAGCATGTCTGATCCATCTGGCGATGGATGCTCTAGAGACCTGATGGCCTTTTTTCTGACCGAAAAAATTGATCAACAAATGGCTGGATTTTCTAAATTCACTTACGCTATCTAAATATGCTAACAGACACCGTCTGACATCCAGACAATCAAAGGAGGCCTCTCTTTCATTCTGGGGATTGGAACAAAAGGAAGGTAGGATTATCTCCTGTGCTCTGTGAAATTTTGATGCTACCTTGGGAAGGTGCAAGGGGTCCTGCCTGAGAACCACTCTGTCATCAAACAAAAGAAAGAACGGCTCTTTAATAGACAGAGCCTGCATATCACCTATTCTCTTGGCTGTCGTTATCGCCAGAAGAAAGGAAAACTTAATAGTAAGTAACTTAACAGAAATGCTATCTAATGGTTCGAACAGAGCCTTAGTTAATTGCTGCAAAACTGAGGAAAGATCCCAGGGTGGAACACTGGCCATCTGTACTGGGGACATTCTATCTCTAGCCTTCAGGAAGCTCCTAATAAGGGGATCCAGAGATAATCTCCTGTCCAAAAAGTAAGATAAAGCTGCTACCTGCACTCTTAATGTCCTGGTAGTAAGCCCTAAATCAACACCATCCTGGAGAAACTCCTAGATGACCGGGGTTTCTCGTTGGGGAACCTCTTTGGTCAGACACCAGCGAGAGAAGACCCCCCATATCCTTGCGTATATACGCCTAGTGACCTCCTTTCTGCTTGAAAGAATAGTGGAGATCACTCTCAGAGCAGCCCTTCTCCTGCAAATTCTGCCTTTCAAGCACCAGGCCGTCAGTTTGAAGAAACCGGGCTCTGGGTGGAAGACCGGACCCTCACGGAGAAGGTCTGTCCGAACTGGTAACCGGAGAGGGGGAGTCACAGACCAGTTCTCCAGAGCGGGTAACCAGGCTCTCTTGGGCCACCAAGGGGTGAATAATATGAGACTGTCCTCTGAGAGATCCAGCTTTTGTAGGATTCTCTGAATTAGACCCAGAGGGGGAAAGGCATAAGCCAGGTGAAAGTCCCACACCTGGGCAAACGCATCTACTCCCTTTGAGCCCCAATCCCGGCTTAGGGAAAATAATCTTTCTAACTTCCTGTTTTCCCTGTGGGCGAAGAGGTCTATCTCTGGCACGCCGAACCGATGGCACAGCTGGTTGAACACTTCTGGGTTCAACTCCCATTCTCCCTGGAGAATTGGATGGTGACTTAAATAGTCTGCCTCCTAGTTGTGAACCCCTTTTATATGTACCGCCGAGATGGAGGGAATCCGAATCTCTGCCCAGCTCAAGATCTCCAGAGATCAGGTCAGGAGGGCACGAGACCTGGTGCCCCCTTGATGATTCAGGAACGCTACTGTGGTAGCGTTGTCGGACAGAATCTGTAGCTCTCGGCCCTGGATTCTGTTCTCGAAAGCCTTCAGGGCCTCCCGGACTGCCAGTAATTCTCGGAAGTTCGAGGAAGAGCCCTTCTGACCCTTGTTCCAAGAACCCTGGGCTTGGAGCTCGCCTAGGTGAGCTCCCCAACCCCAGGAGCTTGCATCTGTGGTAATCCTTAGGGGGTCGATCTGGGCCCATGGACGACCACCCTCTAGATTCTGAGGATGAAGCCACCACCTCAGGGACTCTCTTACTGCCACTGGAAGAGGGACCCTGAGGTCTAGCGAACTTCTTGCCCCGTCCCAGGAGGAAAGGAGAAATTGTTGGAGCGGTCTGGAGTGGAGCTGAGCCCGCGGCACAGCTGGAATGCAAGAGGTCATTAGACCCAGTACGCTCATGATTCCTCTGAAAGAGGATTCTCCCAGCTCCAACAGAGAACCGACTGCTGACAGAAGGTTCTGCACCTTGTCCTGAGGCAAAACTAGTCTTCCTTCTAATGAATCTATCAGGAACCCTAAGTAAACCTTTCTCTGGTCCGGGATCATCGAGGATTTCTCCCTGTTGATGATCCAGCCCAAGGACTCCAAAGTCTCTAGGACTTTGGCTAGGTCCACGAGGAGGAGGTCCCGACTCTGGTTGAAGAGAAGCAGATCGTCTAGATAGGGGATTATCGAGATTCCCTGCAAGTGTAGGAAAGCAATCACCTCTGCCATGATTTTGGTAAAATCTCTTGGACTGGAGGTCAGACCAAAAGGGAGAGCAGCACATTGCCAATGCTGAACCCCCTGGGCAGAGGGGATTGCAAACCTGAGGAAAAATTGGTGAGCAATAGCTTCCTGAGGGTGTACACACTTTCCATCCGAAACCTCTTGTGATGCAGACAAGCATTCAAGGGTCTCAGGTTTATTATTAAACGGTATTTCCCCGACGGCTTTGGAACAACAAAGATGTGGGAATAGACCCCTAGTCCCTCTTGTCCCGCTGGGACCGGGACAATTACACTCTGTTCTGCTAATTCTGCAACGTTTTGCAGAAGTCCTGCTGTTCTGAGGGGATCCCTGGGAAGATGGGTTAATAGGAACCGCAAGGGAGGGGAGTGTAAAAACTCCAGTTTGTAACCCTCCCTTAAAATCCGGAGGACATGGGGGCTCTGGGTTACGCTTTCCCACTCGGAGAGGAAATGGGAAAGCCTTCCCCCCACCCTCACGTCACTTGGTCAGCATCTGCCAGGTAAGCTACCGCACTCCCTATGAGCTGCAAAGAGTCTAAGACTTCCTTGGCCATGGAAGTACGGAGAGACATGGTCCCTTAACTTAGCAATCCATGTGTCTGTATTCCTAGCCACACAGGCTGAGGCCAATGTAGGGCTCATGGCTGCCGCATTGGCTTCCCATGCCCTACGTAAGGTGGACTACGCCGGTCCATTTGGTCCTTTAGGTTACCTGTATCCTCAAAGGAGAGGTCGGTCTGTTTAGACACCTGTGCCAAGGAGGCGTCTAACCTAGGAGTCTTAAAGAATTTATTTACTACTTCTTCTTTAAAGGGGGACCTACGCTTCCATGTTTTATGGACAATTTGGAGGAGGAGGAACCCTCCTGTGAGTAACAACCTTCCTTACTGGTCTGGGGTACTGGTTCCTTGGTCCTAGCAGAAGCTTGAAACTCCTTTAGAGTGGTAAGCATTTCTTTCTGGACGGAGAGGAAATCCTTCATGATCTGAGAAGTTTCCTTTCCTGACAGTTTCTGTATACATTTGGGACAGAAGGGCCTGGAATAATCTGGGGACAATCTGTCATTGCAATAACCACATCTTCTGATGCGGGCAGGGGCTTTAGATGAATGACCAACAACCCCCTGGGCAGTGACATCCTCCCCTGTAAGAAAACAAACACGCAGGCAACATCAAACAATGGGCCCAGTGGTAAGCAAAGGGAAGAGTCGGGGTACCACCCCTATCATAACCCCTGCTGGCTGGGTAGACTCACCCCCTGTGGTCTCCTCTAGAGCCGCGGCCGCAGCCGGTTCTTCCTCCTGCTCCATCGTGCTCCAATGCGGTCCTGGGGCGACTGGAGGAAAGCTGTGGGCGCCTCTTCTTCTGGCGGCGTTCTGGAGGTGATGGCTGGAGAAAAAAAGACGCCGGCCGCCGGCATCTTGCCGGAGACCGGAACCGGAAGTGACGCGGCGCGTCATGACCTCCACCCCCGACGCCAGAGGAGGGAGTGAACACCTCCTCTGAAACGCCAGGAAAATGGCGCCGCTCAGCTCCACAGAGGGAGCGCAAACAACCACAACAGCTCGCCTGAGCTGGGACCACCAGACATGGACATCTGCACGGGATGCAAGCCAGCCCCCCCTCTGGAATGGACGCCCAGACAGGTAGGGGGGGAAAAAAAGAGGAAATGTGGCCCCTGAAGAACTAGGTGCCCTGCATCTAGGAACCTTCAGTACTCAGGGGGTTCTTCCAGGGCTATTCCCCCCCCCCTGAGTAACGGATGGGATACACCCCAGGAGGGACGGGATCATCTAGCCATGGCCCAGAGGCTTCCTAAGCTTTCGGCCTGGCTCCCAGGGGGGGACCTTCAGCACCAGGCTTTGGGTCCTTCAGGAAAAAAAAAAACTGTTTCGCTGTGGGGAAACACAATCAAAAACTGAGGAGCACAGGGAGGGGTGGGGTTTTTAACCTCTTTTGATTGATTGTGTTTCCTGTCAGGTGGACCAGTCATCTCTCATGTGCCATCCTGGAAGATGATGAGAAAACGAAATAACCCTTTTAAACCAATTAGACTAAAAATTCCTCAAGATAGATACACAAGTAATCCTGTAAAAATCTTACACACCTTCCATAAACATCTCACCTCTCTCTAAAAAAAAGAAGGATCTTTTGACCAATCCAACACAGAATCATTTTTCTCACAATTAAGTCTCCCAACTCTATCTCAGACACAATACGACAGTCTTGAAAATCCCATTACCCTTAGTGAAATTGAACTGGCAATCTAATCCCTCAAACCAAACAAACGTCCAGGACCTGACGGGTTCTCAGCCCTCTACTACAAAAAAGTCTCCCATGTATTACCTCCCATGCTGACAGAAGCATTCAACTCCCTTCTCAACAATCAATCTTTTAGATCAGAAACCCTTACAGCAATAATAACAATGATCCCTAAACCTCAGTCAGATGACTCAGCCTGTGCAAATTATAGGCCAATATCTTTATTAAATTTAGACATAAAACTACTAGCGAAAGTTATGGCATTTCGGCTGAATAATATAATTGGTTCCCTAATCAACAAAGATCAAGTAGGTTTCATCCCCAAGCGCCAAGCTTCAGATAATGTCCGTAGAACAGCCCTATTGATCCAAGCAGCTAAAACTAGACGAATACCTACATGCCTTGTATCACTAGACATCAAAAAAAGCTTTTGACACGGTATCATGGTCATATATACATTTCGCTCTACAAAAATGGGGTTTTGGCCCCCACTTTCTAAGCTGGGTTTCATCATTATATAATAAACCCAAAACTTATGCTAAATACGCAGGATACAAGTCTGACATGTTTGATATCAATAGAGGTACACGCCAGGGATGTCCTCTCTCCCCACTCCTATTTGCCCTATTAATTAAACCCCTTGCCCAATCCATTCGTGCAGATCCCTCAATCAAAGGTATAGAATTAGCAGGTCATCAACAAAAGCTTTGCTTATTTGCTGATGACATCTTAATTTTTATGACTTCCCCACATATTACTGCCCCTAATCTTATCAACAAATTAGACCAATTTGCCCGAATATCAGGTTTAAAAATAAATTCACAAAAATCTACTGCTCTAAATATTTCTTTATCTCCAGATACATTACAGCAAGCGAAAACGTCCCTCCCTTTTACTTGGTCATCTACACACCTCACTTATCTAGGTATTACTCTCACTCCTGATCTCACCGATATATTCTCTGCTAACTATCCCCCACTATTACGGAAAATTACTAATTATCTAAAACAAAGGGTCTACTCTCCCAATATCATGGACAGGCAAAATGAATGTCATAAAAATGACTATACTTCCAAAAATATTATACCTTTTTCGTGTTTTACCCATTCCAATACCCTCATACTTCTTAAGAAATCTTCAACGCAAAACACAAGCATTTATATGGAACTCTCTAAAATCCCGCTTACCCTCACACACTCTATAGCCCTGTACACACGATCGGTTTTACCGATGAAAACCGTCCGATGGATTGTTTTCATCAGACAAACCGATCGTGTATGGGACCCATCGGTTTTAAAAAATAGAACTTGTTTTAAAATTTTCCGATGGATCAAAAACCAATGGTAAATTCCGATCGTCTATGGGTAAGTCCATCGGTTAAAAAACCCACGCATGCTCAGACTGAATTAGGAGACGGGAGCGCTCGTTCTGGTAAAACTAGCGTTCCTAATGGAGAGAGCACATTCGTCATTCTGCAAGGTATTGCCTCGTTTAATGCAGCGCATCGTTTTTTGCTTTAGAATGGTGTTTAAAATTTTGTTTTTGCTGCAGATCTTTATCACGAGTTCTGACAAACTTATGTCTTTCTTCTTTCTTGTGATCTTATGAATAATTAGTTTAATTCTTAAAGGCCGACCTCACAAATTACACCAAACCTTTTTTTTTTTTTTAATTTGTTGTGCATTTTTTGGTGTGTCATCATTTTGGGCTAATCCAACAATTTCATCACAATATTACTTAGAGGGCAATAATTATGTGCAAAAATACTATACCTGGCTGAAGATGCGAAGATCTGGCTCTTCAAGTTCAGGTGGCTCCTCCTCCCCCTCTGCAGGGGTGGAGGGAAGGGTGGAAGGAACGCTGGAGGGAAGGGTGGAAGGAAGGGTTGAGGGAAGGCTGGAAATAGATTCCCTGGCCTCGATCTGGTCATCCAGAAATTGAAGATGTTTGTAGTACCACAGCTTGGGCTGTACTACATCGTCGGCTGCTGCTCCTGATCTCTTCGACTCGCGCACTTCTTTGTATTTTTTTTATAGGAATTACGTAGGTTGTTGATTTTATTATTTATCATAATGTAGTCTGCATCTGGGATCCATGGCTTCATATCATCTGATAATTTGGTAATAGTTGCCCGACGTACATCACTCTTGTGGTACGCTGAATGTTTCAGTTCCCACAGGTTGCGCAGTTCTTTATATTTCTCAACAAAAATCAACATGACATCCGGCTCACGTAGTTTATGCATATTTTATTGTCTGCAAGTAAAAAACCAAGGAAAAAAAAAGACAGATCAGATTTGATTCTCCTCAACTTATCACAATATTGCCCTTTACAATCATGAACCATTATAGGCCACTGCAGGCCCCAGTTCCCTTCTTACCTTAGTTGTGTTAGTTTGTGCATTTCCGGTCGTCCTTACTCCGCGCATCCCTAATAACTTCTTTCCCCTTTTTATACCTTGCGCATGTGTGTAACTCCGCCCTCGTCGCCCGCCCATGACGGTCTTTTTCTGCATTTCCCCGCCCCTTAACGATCGGCGCACAGTGTGAGACGGCGACATGTCGCAGACACAGGTGGCTTATTAGAAATTACCGACGAGGAAAGCCCGGAGGCGGAAACGTCCCGATCCAGTAAAAAAAGATACAAGGCGACTAATATGTCATTTGCTGAGATGGCGAAGATGGTGGACATTCTGCGGAGGAAGGATTACGATGGCAAGCATGGCCCATACGACACCCCTAATCTCCGGAAGTCTCAAATTATGGACAAAGTGGCGAGGACTCTCTATAAAAAATATGGGGTCAGGAGATCCAAGGAACAACTCCGTAAAAGGTAGTCTGACCTAAAGCTGAGGGAGCCGGAGCAGTATAGGAGGCTTCAAAAAAGCATAGAAAAAAGTAAGCTTTTATTTTTACTGTGTTCTTTCACATTGTAATATGTATTCTTCCATGTTTTGCACCATGTGCTTGGCTTGACTGGTTTCACATTTTAAAATGACAACTTTTATGTTAAGTTGAGAGTCCACTCATTTGGTAAATGTGTCGTAAAAAACACTTGATCGTCTTCCCCAAAACATGTTTGGCACATATCCACGTAAACTACATGTGGGCATGCCTCATTTTTTTTTTTTTTAAAGGGTATATTTTATTCATTTTCATAGAAAATGAATAACACAGGTTACATTCCATGGAGCATAATCAATACATAGGAGATTATCACACAGGTATCAAAACAGAAACCAATACTCCCAATATGAGAAGCATGTAACTACGACACATATTAGACAGAGAACGATCAATTATTTGCAGGCAGGGCCAACCCCGGCATGCCTCATTTTAATTAATCAATGTTTATCTACACATTGTTGGCTAGATGATGTGTTGTAAGTAAAACTAGAATGTGAATGAAAGGCTAAACTGGATTCTGGGTAAAGGAGATGACACTCCAGCAGTTGTGTACTCTGCTTTTTTGTCTGGAGCAAGATACTATAGTCTGGGCCACATGACCAAATTTATAAACGGGGTCACACACAGGTGGTCCAGTGGATACCTTGGTGGTTATCCAAGTGTATTTGTGAGTGTCCTAAAAAATAACATGCTGCTTTGTAGAGTTCGCAAGATCTCATATGTTCATCTTGGAACTCAGGCCCAAATATCGATTGCACCCCACTTCAAAACAATGAATCCATTTTCAGGCCTAAAATCTCTGTGTGCTAAAGGATACATTATTTTTGCCATTCCTATAGGAGAGAGGAGACTGGGAGGACACCAAGCTGAGGAGACGAGGAAGCACAGACCACAGACACTCCCCGAAGATCACAAAGCAGACCAAGATCAGCATGTTCAGGAAGCAGAGGTGGTGGAAGCGGAGGTGGAGGAAGCGGAGGTGGAGGAAGGGGAGGTGGAGGAAGGAGAGGTGGAGCTTATCAGCACAACAGGTCAGTGTCTGTCACCACAACTTCAAGGTAAATACAGATGTAGGCCTGCATATTTCAATTTTTTTTTAAATTTTAGGGGCTGAACGTAGTGGTGTGTCAGGAACTCCAAATCCAACATTCTCGAGTGCTAGCGCCAAAATAATCATTCAGGAAATAATGGAATGTAGTAGCAAATTGGACATTATGCAAACTCAAATGAATGTGATTGAGCAGAAATATAAAAATATTATCGATATTTTGGGGCGAATAGTCTGAACCCCCACCCCTTTTTAAGTGTGCTATTTGGCATCCAAAATGTGCAACGGTATTTCAACCTGCCCAAATGTGAAAATGCACACAGTGACTCAACATGTGCTATCTGCCGTCACAGGATATCTATGTCCCTGTTTTGGGGGTGCAACCTCTTCCTCCCTACTCAAGTAGGTGAGAGGAAGGGTTTTAAACCCCAAAGCACGTCCATTGATCCCCCATGATGGCAGATAGCACATGTTTACCTTAGCCATGGGATCATGTTGAAGATACCCATTTGAGCCCCAAAAAGAAAGTGTGGTTCTTCACATTTGGGATGGATCAGGGGTGACATCACCCCATCTCATGTTTGTCTTTTTTTAATTTGTTTAAAAAAAGTTTGGGATTTTGACCCATGCATGTTTCTGCAAAAAAAAACTCCAAAAAAAATTATAAAAAAAAAACATTGTTTAATCTAGAAAACCACAAAAAAAATTGGTGCACAAAGTAAAAAGATTCTGGAAGTCTAAAAAAGGTGTGGTTTGTTCTTTCTATGCTCAATAGCAGTTCTGAAGATGCAAAAACAAGGTTTTTACCAGTGAGAATTGAGGCTATTTACTAAGGACAAATACACTTGGCACTACTAGAACCTGGGAGACACATAAACCGAAAATACAAGAATGACAAAACAAGTTTGTAGTAAATATAAAACAAATTTTTATTAGCAAAAAGCTAAAGGTCAGATGTGGTCTGGCATTGCAATGGCCCCCCTACCCGTGAAGTACTCAACGTATTTCTCACGTACTTCATGGGCAGTGTTGAGGCCGGTCAGAATGGTCATTTCGGATGGACCGGCCTGAGGCCCAACTGATGACACATATGTAGATGATAATTGTCTTAGAAAGTTGTGCAATATGCAGCAGCAGTACACAATGTGGTTCAGCTTGTATTCTGCCAAATGTATAGCTGTCTGAAACAGGCTGAACCGGCTGGCCATTATCCCGAAGGCATTCTGAGGGTGCGTTGGGGAAACGGCCGCATGAGGTGTGGTCCAAGTCCAAAAGCTTCATCCGCGATGAAAACGAACGGTAGTCCTTCCACGTTGTCTGCATCTGGAGGCAGTGCAAGACCCCCAGCCTGCAGACGGTGAGCGAACTCCGTCTCTGCGAATACTCCGCCATCGGACATCCGGCCGTTCTTCCCCACGTCCACATACAGGAACTCGTACCGTGCCGATACCACCGCCATTAACACTATGCTATTAAAACCTTTATAGTTGAAATAGTATGACCCCGAACGGGGTGGTGGCACTATGTGGACGTGCTTCCCATCAATTGCCCCTCCGCAGTTGGGGAAGTCCCACCGCTGGGCAAATTGATCAGCCACAGTCAGCCATTCCTGTGGTGTGCTAGGGAACTGTGGAGTCAAACAAAAAGAAGACATTAGTACGTTTTCTGTTTACAGTGCAAGCAGATTACACACAAAGACATTGTTGACCAACATCATTCTAACATTATTATTTAAGGGAGTATTTCCTAACAAAAAACAAAGGCCCACTTAGCAGATGCCTCACCCCCGCTGAGTGGACATTCTCAAATAATCTAAGGGGGGGGGGTTTGAGGTGATTGTGGGGGATCAAAAAAAAGGCTCTACCACTCTGCTGATCTTGATTGAGAACTAAAACTATTTTAACATTTTTAGGGGGGGAGGGAGGGTTGTCAAACTACGAGGGCACTGACCCAAAAAATTAAAAAAGGAAAAAAAAAGGCTAGCTGTGTTTGGGCCCAGGATAGCATGCTGGAGAGGTTAGTGAAGGGAAATAGGCATGCAGGCCGGAAAAAAGGCCATTACAGGTAAAAAGATGCATGGGGAAAATGGGGACATTACCAGGATATTACAAACAGGCAAATTTGTGAAGGAGGATAAAAATTAATAACATTATCAAACAATCCAAACATATAATGTGATGTTAAAGGAGCAAACTTACCTTCATATAGTCCTTCTGCAGGACCTGAATAATGGGCGAACACGTCTCAGGGATAATGATCCCGAGAGCCTGGGGGGAGATGCCTGTTGTGAACTTGAGGTCCTGCAAGCTTCTCCCAGTCGCCAGGTATCTCAACGTGGCAATAAGCCTCTGCTCGGCAGTGATGGCCTGGCGCATCACAGTGTCCTGCCCCGTTATGCACGGGGACAGCAAATCCAACAGACGGTGAAAAACGGGGTCCATCATCCTAAAATAATTCCTGAAATCATCAGGATTATTCTCATGGATTTCCTGCAGCAGAGGCATATGAGAGAATTGGTCCCGCTGGAGCAACCAATTCTTAGTCCATGAACTCCTCCTCACCCTGTTCACAGACTGAACTCGGGTTACAGTGTTAACTGCAACACCAAGTCCAAAGCCAGCACGAGCTCGAGAACGAGAACGCACTTCAAACATGGTCTTAAACTGGCTGGTCAGAACGCACCGTGGAACAGCAAGGCCTGAGAAGAACGAGTTAGTAAAAGTTTGGTGAGAGACGATTCGCGCTTTTCAGTCTTCGTGCTTTAAAGATCGTTTTCTGGTGTTCAGTTTGTGCTTGTGGGTTCGTATCGGTCTTTCAGTGCTTGTAGTCAATTCGTATCTGTTTTTGCAGTGCGTTCTTGTCCGCTCGTTATTGTTTTTCAGGTCGTTCTTCAGAGGCCTTGCTGTTCTTCAGTGCGTTCTTTTAGTTTGTTCTGATTAGACGACCGTTTTATAGCCATGTTGAGATCGTGCTGTGCTTGGTGCTGGGATTGTTGCTTTATCCCAGCTCCGGTCCATGAACAGGGTGAGGAGGAGATCATGGACCAAGAATTCGTTGTTCCAGCGGGACCAATTCTGTCACATGCCTCTGCTGCGGGAGATCCAGGAGAATAACCCTGATGACTACAGGAATTTTCTTAGGATGTCTGACCCTGTTTCTCAGCAGCTCTTGGCTTTGGTGTCCCCCTATATCACCAGGCAGGACACCGTTATGCAGGAAGCCATCACTGCTGAGCAGAGGCTAGTTGCTACGTTGTGCTACCTGGCAATAGGGAGAAGCTTGCAGGACCTCAAGTTCTCGACAGGCATCTCCCCCCAGGCTCTGGGCGTCATTATCCCAGAAACCTGTTCTGCCATAATCCAAGTCCTGCAGGAGGACTATATTAAGGTAAGTTTTGTCCTTTAACCTCAAAATCTATGTATTTAATGCTTGCTAGTGTATAGTATTTTTTTAAACAGTCCCTAATTACCATGATTGTAATATGCTGTGAATGTCCCCTTTGTCCCCATGCATGTTGTAAGCTTTTAATGCTCCTTTTTTGGCCTACATGCATATTTCCAATAACCAACCTCTCCAGCATTCTATCCTGGGCCCAAACACACCTAGCCTAGTTACTTCACAATTTTTTTTGTCTGCTCCATTGTAGTGCTTAACCCCCCCAAAATGTGTTTATTTTTCTTTTTTTGTTCTAATTCAGACAGAGTGCTAGAGCCTTTATTTCTGAGGTCCCCAACTCATCTCGAACACCCCCCCCCCATAAAATAATTTTATTGGTCCATCAGAGGGTGTGAGGAATCTGATTAGTGATCTCTTTTTTTTTTGGTCTTAAAATACTCCTTCAAATTAATGTTATACTGATGTTTTGGCAAGAATGTTTTGGGATAATCTGCTTGCAATGTTTATGTATCAAAGTTTTAATTATTTTTTCTTGTTTGACTCCACAGTTCCCTTCTACGCCACAGGAATGGCAGAATGCGGCATCAGAGTTTTCACAGCGTTGGAACTTTCCCAACTGTGGAGGAGCCATTGATGGCAAGCACATCCGCATTGTGCCACCACCCCATTCGGGATCCTATTATTTTAATTATAAAGGGTTCCACAGTTTCGTGCTGATGGCGGTGGTGTCTGCCAATTATGAATTCCTTTTTATGGATGTGGGGAAAAATGGACGGTGTCTGACGGTGGAGTTTTTGCCCAGACGGAGTTCGCCCAACGGCTACAATCGGATGACCTGGCATTGCCACCTGCAGCAGAGAATGAAGGGGGACTACCCTTTGTTTTCATCGCAGATGAGGCGTTTGCGCTCGGTCCACATCTGATGAGGCCTTTTCCCCAAAGGACCCTCACCCCTGAGAGGAGGGTGTTTAATTTCAGGCTGGCCAGAGCCAGAAGGGTGGTTGAAAATGCCTTTGGCATCATGGCCAGCCGTTTCCGCCTCTTTCTGACCTCAATAAATATGGTGGAGTACAAGTGGAATCACATTGTAATGTGTTTTTGCATCCTTCATAAGTATTTAAAAAAAAAATCTCCAAATTATTTTGTTTCTGTTGGGCCTGAGGCCACACAACATTCTGAATTTGCATTGCCAGCCCAGGAAGCTGGCCCTACAGGCTTGGCCCCCCAAAGCGGCCATGATGTGCGGCAACAGTATTTGGAGTATTTTAGGGGTAGGGGGGCCATTGCAATGTCTGATGACATTTGAATCTTATCTTTTAATAAAAATATACTTTCTACTGAAAACATCTTGTTTTTTTTGCTTTGGGTTGCTTTTATCTTTCTACTAGGTTATCCTAGTGCACTTGTAGTGTCAGGTGTTTTTTTTTATAAAAACTTAGAAAATGGTATTATTTATTTTTTTGGGGGGTATTTATCTTGCTAAAACGCATGAACCATGTGTAACTTGTAAATATCAACATGTACACTTGTACTAAAAACAATTAAAACATTACAAACCAAACAATCAAAACAACAAACAAAATTAAAAGTTAAATTTTTTGGCATATTCAAATTCAAACCCTCCCAAGCACATCTATGATCTTTTTTATTCTTTGCTCCACCTGCTTGGTCTTTTGCCTCATCTGGGGCAAGTTTTGGTTGATGTGATCCAGATCACGAGAGCAGACGATGATTTCATTGATCACCATCTGGGCACTGTGACTGGTGAATCTTTCTTGCTCCACAGGCAGAAAAGCACCTAAAATATTGAAACACACCATGTATTATAAATATGCAGGCCTACATCTATTACCTGAATCTGTGGTGTATGACACTGACCTGTTGTGTTGCCATTTTCCACTTCCTCCACTTCTTCCTCCACATCCCGCGGTTGTGGGTCTTGGTTTGGAGGTGTGGGGTTCCTAGGCTCCCGTCTCAAAGCTCTTTGAAGCCCTATGAGATTGAACCAAAAGGTATACTTGAGTAAAAAAAGATTTGAGGCCTGAAAGAGGAATATGAATCATTCTTTGGAAGTGTGGTTCAATTGTCTGTTTTGTCAATAGTTCTAAGCTGAACACATGATTGTATCCATTACCAAAGCTGGTACATTTATCTATTTTGGTCAAGTTTCACACATGGAAACACACCAAGTATCCACTGGATCACCTGTGTGTGACACCCTAAAAAGGTTGTTTTTGTGGCCCACACTTGTGCTACTGAGTCCAGATGTGTAACCAGCTGCTGAGCATACTCTCTTTACTGTACACTGTATCCAGTTAGATTAGTTAAATATAGTTACCAACACATCTACACAACCATGTTCCAAAAATATTCTCGTCGTAGGAATCATCGTTCAATCGCTCACTAATAAAATTGGCATGGTCAAATTTAGTTAACACTGTATCCGAATAAAAAATCGTATTATTATCATAGAACTATGAGTAAGCATCATCTCTGATGTGAAACGCGTCAGCCTTGTTCTCCTGCATGCCCTTTCTGATTGCCTTTGATGGATTTTGATTATCTTTGCTTGGACATTTTTGCATTTGAATTTTTGACAATAAACGCTTCAACAGAGTGCGGCAGTCCAGACAACCTTCTTTCTCTATGCATTAGAGCAGAGCCAACACCTGTGAGGTAGCAGGGCGAGAGCAATTAGAGGAATCTGGAACCCTTTGAACGGTGCACTCTTTCTCTAGATCGAGGGTACGTAACATTTTTTTTTACTTGACTGATCAGTAGATGAGTTTGTGGCCTATATATGGTGAGAAAGATTAGTAGTAGAGTCTTGACTGACATTAGTATTTTTGTTTGGTTTTTGACTTGCAGAAATCATGCAGGTCTTCAAAGATACTGAGTTTATGGCAGAGTTCCTGCAAAGGTGGGAGAATCTTCCAGTTTTATGGCAGATCAAAAGTAAGACAAATAAAAATAAAGAATCCAGGAAGATAGCACTGGAGAGCATGCTTGAATTTATGAAAACACAGATCCCCACAGCCACAATTGAGGATGTCAAGAGGAAAATTGCAACCATTAGGGGCACATATCGTGCTGAACGCAACAAAGTCATAAAATCAATGAGGTCAGGAGCAGCTGCAGATCAAATTTACAAGCCTAATCTGTGGTACTTCAGTCAGCTAAACTTCCTTGATGACCATCTGGAAGCAAGGGAGTCCCTTTCAAGCCTTCCCCCCAGAAGTAGCTCCAGCCTTCCCTGCAGCCAACCCTCCAGCATTTCCTGCAGCCAAGGTCAACCTTCTTCGGAGGAACAACCTGAATTCCTGGAGGAGCCTGATTTGACCATTTGGAGCCAGGTATAGTATTTAGCTAAAGATTTCTTGTACTAAAAGTATAATGATGTAAAATAGATATTACTAGTGCAAAAATTTTAAAGATTGAACAAAAAATGTTTGACATATCAATAGACAGTAATGGCCAAAAATGATGGGGACAAGAATGAAAAATGCAGGGGTCAGAATGATTGTCATTAATATTTATTAGCGTTCAATTTGCAACTGTCATGAGATGACACATGTGTGTGATAGATGAAGATCAAAATTTAACTATGTACCTTTTTGATACACAGACAGAACAAAGCCAGGATGAGGGGGGAGAAAATGTGAGCCAGGAGGAGGCAGGCCCCAGTGGGACCCAGGAGGAGGCAGGCCCTAGTGGGACCTAGGAGGAGGCAGGCCCCAGTGGGACACGGCGTAACACCAGGTCTCAGATACCTCCTCTCCGCATTCCACCAAAAAGGGCCAGGAGGCTTATACAAATGGAGGAGGAAACACAGGCACTAATTAGGGAGGCTACTGCGGCCCTCAGAGTGCCCCCCACCGCTGCAGAGGGATTTTCTGACCTTATTCGTCACAAACTGCCAACAATGGACATGGACCAGCGTCTCAGATGCGAGACCATCATATTGAAGGCGGTCAATATTGGCATGATGGGGAAGCCCACCGATTATACCGACCTTGTGGAGATTGCTCCTGTTCCTGCTCCTGCTCCAATTCCTGCTTTTGCTCCAGTTCCTGCTCCTGCTCCTGCTTCAGTTCCTGCTCCTGTTCCTGCTCCTGCTCCTGCCACAAGCTCTCCTCCAGGGACACAGCCTCCAAAGACACGCTTAGTAAAGGCTGCAGGGAAGGTTGCAAAGAAGGCTACAAAGAAGACCAAAAAATAATGCTAGGTTATGTCCTTCTCATGGTCCCAATTTTGTTCTTGACATCCTTGGTTGTTTGCTGTGGTGATCTGTGTCTGCACTTATTCAAGCAGGGTCTCCAGTGCTGCCTTCCTGGCTTCTTTGTTTTTATTACCTGTGTTTTTGGTTTGCCTTCACCTTTATTTTTTTTTATGCCAGAATAAATGGATTTTTGTTTTCCAGGCAAAAATTGACCATGTGTTTTTATTCAAAACAGAGAGTTTGCTAGTGAGTAGGCAGGGACATTTCAAAAAAACATTTTCAAATTAACAAGGGACACTAACCTCCTTGAGGGTAAAAAATACTAAATAATAATGTTGTTGTGGTAACTTGACACACTCAAAAATACCAAAAAAAAAGGAAATCAGTCTAAAATATTATCCAAATAATAACATCTTCAATAAAAGATAGTAAAAATTATTAAAAATGTATTTAGGGAGATCTGCCTTACAAAAACTAAAGATTATTCATGAGATCACAATAAATAATAAAGAAACAAGTTTGTCATAACTCTGTGAGAATATCAGCAGCAAAATAATTTGATTATTGTAGCATTATAAAGAAGAAAAGAATGCGCTGCATTAAACGATGCAATAATTTACGATTGTGCTATCTCCATTACGAACACTAGTTTTACCAGAACGAGCGCTCCCGTCTCATAACTTGCTTCTGAGCATGCGCGTTTTTTCCATCATTAAAGCGTACACACGGCCGTTTTTCACGACGAGAAAAACGACGACGTGAAAAACGACGAGAAAAAATATAGTATGTTCTTAATTTTTAATTGCCCATTTTTTGCGTCGAGAAAAATGCTCTGGAGCCTACACACGATCGTTTTTAATGACCATTTTATAAAATGCATTTTTCTCGTCATGAAAAACGGTCGTGTGTAGGCGGCATAATACTTTCAAAAAGTGGACTTCTGCTGGCCTAACACAATTAGCTGATTTTTTAACATTAACCTCATTCAAAACATTCCCTGAAATATGTGAACATCACAAACTCCCGGCTTCTGAACTCTTTCGCTACTTACAAATCAAAAACATTTTTGAACCTTATTTACATGATACTAATCAATTAAGTAATATGTCGCAATTCGAACGTATATGTAAACAAGACCCACATACCAAAGGTCTTATTTCAATTTTATATAATCATCTGATCACTACTTCTGACTCAAAGCTACCTTCATATGTGGAAAAATGGGAGAAAGAACTTGGAACTAAAATCGACATTTCCGACTGGAATAAAGTCTGGACCAATACAAAAATGTTTTCTCAAAATATAATTGCTTTGGAAACAAACTATAAAATAATCATGCACTGGTACTTGGTTCCTGTTAAAATTGCAAAATATGCTCCTCAATTCTCCCCATTCTGTTTTTGTGGCTGTGGTGGTCTGGGAACGCACTTACATATATTCTGGGATTGTCCGATTGCAAAAAAGTTCTGGAATGAAATTTTCCTCATGGTATCTAAAATATTTAAGATAGCTATCATTCCAGACACGAATATTGCACTTTTAAATATAAAACCAGTTCATATTTCTTACACTCAATTTAAGCTCTTTCTCTAGCTCACCACAGCCGCAAAGCAAACCATTGCCAAAGCTTGGAAAACCAATACATTAATGATCTCTGAAGCTAAAAACAGAATAAACCAAGCAATGATCATTTCCAAACCAGGACCCATAACCAACGATACTATACCAAATTTTGAGAAAATATGGAATCCTTGGAATGACGTATTTTCTTCCTACGATCCCTGACAATTCCCTATTAAGAGCTTGATATACTATAATATAATACAACAATATGAGTGGAAACAAGTATTTATCTTCTGTACTAACTTAATAATCTTACAATATAGATGCTCCGGAGAACTTTCTTACCCTAGACTCTTTTCTCTCTTTCTTACCTTCATTCTTTCCCTTTTACTATTACTCTGTCCTTTTTTTCTATTTCCCTATTTTTTTGTATTACCATAGTTAAATGGTAATGTATTATACATACTATAGTTAGTTATTACTTACAATAATTATACATTTTTGAAGTTTGTATTGAATTAGTTGATTTCCAATTAGCATTCTTTCCATAGTGATTGAATATGCCTGGAACTAAGTGTATTAGCACATATTTACATATTACATTTTTCAATTGTTTATATTAAGATTTCATTTTTAAGTTGATTACCTGTTTATGTAAAATATCTAATCTTCAGATATGTATAATTCCATCCAATTTTTTATCATATACTTAACTAATATTACCATTTGTTGTAACTATTTATTACTAATTGTAACTGTCTTTATTATTTAATATTCAATAAACAAAATTGACAAGGAAAATAGAACAGTGTTTAATATATTGTAGCGTTCTTCAAAGAGGCAAGAAGTATATTTGAGCATTTAGACCCCTTTCACACTGGGGTGTTTTCAGCCACTTTTGGGCTAAGACAAGCACCTGAAAAACGCCTCTCCTTCAGCCCCATTGTGAAAGCCTGAGTGCTTTCACACTGGGGCGGTGCGCTTGCAGGACGTTAGAAAAAGTCCTGCAAGCAGCATCTTTCGTGCGGGAGCAGCGTATACACCGCTTCTCCGCTGCCATTGGAATCAATGGGCACCGCTGCCAAAGCGGGTAGACAGCAGTGCTTTTAACCCTTTATTTAGGGGTTAAAGGGGCCGAGCTAGCGACCAAAAAAACGGTAAAGCACTGCTAAAATTAGCAGCGCTTTTCCCGCTAACCCCCCGCCCTAGTGTGAAAGTAGCCTTCGAGATAAAGCTGAATTTTTATATATTGTTTTAACTGAAAGCAAGAAACAATATTTACAAAAAATATATATTACTAGTCCAATGTACTGCAGGGTAAGTCTGATTCGGACAGAGCCACTGGCCCTCAGAGAGACCTTGATATACTATAATATTATACAACAATATGAGTGTAAACAAGTACTAAATGTAGCGGGGTGTTCCCCTTTAATGCAGAGAGACTACATTACCCATAACCCCACTCGGCAGTGTTTCCACCGCAGAGACTCATGGGAGGGGTTATAAGAGGAGGAGGCGAGGCTGGGCTCGGTCTCTTTGGGACACGAGACTTCAGGGACTGATCCTCCTGTGCGGATGTGTCGGAGTGCAAGGCCTGAAGTCTGAGACCTTGCGCAGCACCAAAGAGCCTTCCACCCCACTGCGAGCCTGGGTGGCATCTGACTTCGCTTGTCTACAGCCTTGACCGGATCGGGGACCCGATCGCTGGAGACACTGTGTGTGTGTATGACACAGTCAGTGGAAGTTCCCCGGACTGGGACCGTGTCCGGATGGGTGAGAGGGTGTATGCCCAGACCATATACTGTTGTTGCTAATGGGCCTATAGACTGCCGTGGCCCACAAATTATTTCTGATACTCTCATTAGAGAACCTTATCAGAGCTGAACTCGGAGTTTACATAGCAAAGTGTTTATTTCATCTCTACCTTCTCATTGGATTACAAATGGTATTCTGTTAATGTGCACCACCTTTAAAGACCTGCCGGTGAAGAAAACCATCATCCCCTATAGACTGAGTTGTAGATATCTGAGCTAGGCCTGGCCAGCTAGTTAGTTCATTTGGTTACTGCGTCACAGGACGCCTAGTTAACGGTCGCCCACGCAGCGCACCTTTACTGTTCATTCTAATGCATAGTGTGTTATTGCTGCAGGGCTCTGCAATTTATTATCTGTGAACTGTTACCACTGTTAACCTTTCTTATCAAAAGCTTAAGTAAATCTTATACCTTTTTCATTATTGTCTTGGTGTCTGGGTTTACTCATACAGTATAAGGAAATATATATATTGCTGCCAATACTAACTGTGGGGGGTCGAGTACATTGCCGGGGGTTGGCGGAGCTGTTTTCAGGGCCCAAACTAAACTTGCGGCCTTCTTAAGTGAAGGTATCGCTACACGTGGGGGTTCTCGTCCGGGATCCTGATACAGCAGGTGAACGCCAGAAGTGCCGGCATGGACCCTATGGATCCACAAGTGTTAGAAGAGTGGTGCAAAGCCGTTAGGGCAGAGCCAAACAACTCAATAGTCATCAGCCTCCCAGGGGAGGAATGGAAGACTGAGACGGTAGAGGAGTTGATGAAGTCAGTGTCCCCAGATCACACACTGTGAGTGATAGATATAAAGGCAGACCCAGACACTTCATATCAGTATGCACTGGTGGAATACGGAGACGGGATACCAGAGGCTTGCAAGTGTGTAAAGACGCCAGACAATAGAACCTATAGGTTGGCGCCTGCTTTAACTATAAAGAAGGAACCATCACCGATGGGATCACCGCAGGCTGCGGCCCATACCTCACCAGTAAAAGGAGACGGGGTGACGCCCCCGGTGACACCCGCACCTGCCACTGCTATATCACCAGAATTGATAAAGGCGATAGGGGATCTGCTAATCAAATGTCGGAAGACAAGCATGGTGCATGTAGAGACTAGCTACCGGAGACTGAAGACATTCTCAGGGAAGCTCCCTGTCCCTGCGGGGGAAGAAGATTTTGATACCTGGGTGGAGCAGGCATTGCAGGCAGTAGAGGCATGGGAGGTGCCTGAAGCGCAGAAGAGGCAACGAGTGATAGAAAGCCTAAAAGGCGCAGCATCAGAAGCAGTGAAAAGTTTTCTGTTTGGGAATGCAGATTGCACGGCTCAAGACTGTCTAGCCATGCTACAGGAAGAGTTTGGTCAATTGGATAAGGTGACAGAGATGGTATACCAATTTGAACATACTTTCCAACAACCAAGGGAGAAACTGTCAGAATATGTTAGGAGACTAAACAGGTTGCTGTGCAAGATTGTGTTGAAGAAGGGAATGAAGCCCCAAGATACAGATGCGGCAAGAATGAAGCAAGTCTTAAAGGGAGCGTTACGCTCGGATCCAGTCTGGCTGCACCTGAAAACCTCGGGAGGAGGAACGTTGCTGACCTATGCTGACTTGATAAAAATCATCAGAGATGAGGAGGCGCTACAACAGGACCAGCAAATGATTAAGGCAAATGTTGTCCCCACACATGTGCTAGTCAATCCGGTGATGACCCCTGAAAGAGACTCAGAGGTAGACACTTTAAAAGCACAAATGTCCAAGGTGTTAGAAATGTTGACCTCTCTGATGGCAAAAGACCCAGAGGGTCCCAGGAGGGAAGTACCACGGTAGGAACTATTCCCAATTGCTTCGGCACCCGCATCTTTACAAGAATGGGGAGATATAGTCTGCTTTAACTGTGGAGGAATTGGCCATATTGCAGCTACCTGTTTCAGTCCCAAGAAGAAGCTAGACAACCGCAAGCCGGCGGGAAACTCCAGAGGGCCCCGGTAAAGGAGTCAACCGGGTGCCCATCACCTTCAGTGAGCTCCAAGCTGAAAGCGAAGCAGAAGAAAAGAGGAGATAAAACACCTCGGAGGAAACACAACATTCCTCAACAGAGATACACCCCAGAGAAAGGGGGCAAGACCCCTCAGAAGAGGCACAGCACTCCCCAGAGGGGGTGCACACCTAAGAAAAATAATAGTATACCTCAGCGGGTCTGTACACCCATCAAAAGGAAGGAAATTAATGCATACCAGGCTCAAGAAAGATTAAAGTCCAAAGGGAACTGGATGAGAGAGAGTCCGAAGGGAAAGGGCCAGAAGAAGGCGACCCCTGCCAGGCCATATCCGGAGAGGCTAGTAGGCCCATCCCCTATAGTGCCCATTCAAGTGGAAGGAGTCTACACCAGAGCCATCTTGGATACTGGGGCACAAGTGACCCTGTTATACCGAGATTTCTACGAGAAGCACTTGAGTCACCTGCCCATCCAGAATATAGAGGGACTAGAGATATGTGGGATTGGGACCCAGAATTTCCCCTACGATGGCTATTTGCCTGTCAAGATGATCTTTGACCCATCCGTGGCTGGAAAAGCCGAAGTGTTTGACACTCTGGCGGTTGTGTGCCCTCGGCCGCTAGTGATGAGCCGAACACCCCCGGGTTCGGTTCGCACCAGAACCCGCGAACGGACCGAAAGTTCGTACGAACATTAGAACCCTATTAAATACAATGGATGCGAACGTTCGAATTCTAAAGTGCTAATTATAACAACTATTATGCATGTTATTGTCCTAAAAAGGGTTTGGGAACCCGGGTTCTGCACCAGGGGACATGTATCAATGCAAAAAGAAGTTTTAAAAACGGTCGTTTTTCGGGAGCAGTCATTTTAATGATGCATAAAGTGAAAAAAAAAAAGTCAAATATTCCTTTAAATATCGTACCTGGGGGGTGTCTAAAGTATGCCTGTGAAGTGCCACGTGTTTCCTGTGTTTAGAACTGTCCCTGCACAAAATGACACTTCTAAAGGAAAAAAAAGCCATTTAACCACTTAACAACCACCTGCCGACAAATAACGTCGACAAGGTGGTTGCTTAACTCTGGGAGGACGTTATATAACGTCCTCCCAGAATCGCGCTCCCGCGCGCCCCCTGGGGCGCGCACACGGGAAACTCCATGACCGCCGGGTCCAGAGGACCCGGCGGATCACGAATCGCGGTAAATCGCCGCTGATAGCGGCCGTTTACCACGTGATCGCTCCGTCCAATGACGGAGCAATCACTTGTAAACAGACCGGCGTCATTTGATGACGCCGGTTCCTCCCTCCCCTCTCTGTACCGATCGGTACAGTGTGAGAGGGGAGGGGGAGGGAGCGGATGGCAGCAGCAGCACTGTGGGCTGGATCTGTGACAATTGCAGTCACAGATCCAGCCATCCATCCATCCCTGCTCAGCCATCCCTGTGCTATACCCTGCCAATACTCTGCAATACACCCTGCCAATACTCTGCAAAATACCCTGGTGCAATACTCTGCAATACCCTGGTGCAATACTCTGCAATACCCTGGTGCAATACTCTGCAATACCCTGGTGCAATACTCTGCAATACCCTGCACAATACTCTGCAATACCCTGCACAATACTCTGCAATACCCTGCACAATACTCTGCAATACCCTGCAAAATACTCTGCAATACCCTGCACAATACTCTGCACAATACTCTGCAATACCCTGCACAATACTCTGCAATACCCTGCACAATACTCTGCAATACCCTGCACAATACTCTGCAATACCCTGCACAATACTCTGCAATACCCGCCACAATACTCTGCAATACCCGCCACAATACTCTGCAATACCCGCCACAATACTCTGCAATACCCTCCACAATACTCTGCAATACCCGCCACAATACCCTGTGCAATACCCTCCACAATACCCTGTGCAATACCCGTGCAATACCCTGCCATACACCGCAATACCCTGCCATACACCGCAATACCCTGCCATAGTCCGCAATACCCTGCCATAGTCCGCAATACCCTGCCATAGTCCGCAATACCCTGCCATAGTCCGCAATACTCCGCAATGCCCGGCAATACTCCGCAATGCCCGGCAATACTCCGCAATGCCCGGCAATACTCCGCAATGCCCGGCAATACTCCGCAATGCCCGGCAATACTCCGCAATGCCCGGCAATACTCTGCAATAACCACTTCCCGCCCTCCGGCCGTCATATGACGTCCTTGACTTTGTGCGGGGATATCTGAATGATGGGAGCAGCTACAGGCATCATTCAGATATCAGCTTTTTCAGCCGGCGATTCTCTACACCATAAGAACAATCATAGCGGCTGTTCCGCCGCTTGATCATTCTTACGGGAGGCGAGAGGGGATGTCCCCCCCCCCCCCGCCGCCCTCCGGTGCTTCTACCGACTCACCGCTACGATCAAAGCCAGGATTGTTGTTTTTTTTTTTTGTATTTTTTTCAGGCTTCCCAGCCTAGAGGTGAGATGTGGGGTCTTATTGACACCCCCCCCCCCCATATCTCACTGTAAAGAGGACCTGTCATGCCATATTCCTATTACAAGGGATGTTTACGTTCCTTGTAATAGGTATAAAAGTGATCAAAAAAATGTTTAGGGCGGAAAAACATGTCAAACTAAAATAAATAAAGTAAAATGAAGAATAAATTTTTTTTTTTTTTAAAGCGCCCCTGTCCCCGTGAGCTCGCATACAGAAGCGAACGCATACGTAAGTCCCGCCCACATATGAAAACGGTTTTCAAACCACACATGTGAGGTATCGGTGCGAACGTTAGAGCGAGAGCAATCATTTTGGCCCTAGACCTCCTCTGTAACTCAAAACATGTAACCAGTAAAAATATTTAAAGCGTCGCCTATGGGGATTTTTTAAGTAGCGAAGTTTGGCGCCATTCCACGAGTGTGTTCAATTTTTAAGGGCGACATGTTAGGTATCTATTTACTCGGCGTAACTTCATCTTTCACATTATGTAAAAACATTGGGCTAACTTTACTGTTTTTTTTTTTTTTAAGCACAAAACATTTTTTTTCCGTAAAAAACGCGTTTAAAAAATTGCTGCGCAAATATCGTGCGAGATAAAAAGTTGCAACAACCACCATTATATTCTCTAAGGTCTTTGCTAAAAAAACATATATATATAATGTTTTGGGGTTCTATGTAATTTTCTAGCAAATAAATGATGATTTTTACATGTAGGAGAGAAATGTCAGAATTGGCCTTGGTGCTCCAGAACGCCTGAAGGTGCTCCCTGCATGTTGGGCCTCTGTATGTGGCCACGCTGTGTAAAAGTCTCACACATGTGGTATCGCCATACTCGGGAGTAATAGCAGAATGTGTTTTGGGGTGTAATTTGTGGAATGCATATGCTGTGTGTGAGAAATAACCTGCTAATATGACAATTTTGTGAAAAAAAAAAAGAGAAAAAAAAAATCTTGATTTTGCAAAGAATTGTGGGAAAAAATGACAACTTCAAAAAACTCACAATGCCTCTTTCTGAATACCTTGGAATGTCTTCTTTCCAAAAAGGGGTCATTTGGGGGGTATTTGTACTTATCTGGCATGTTAGGGTCTCAAGAAATGAGATCGGCCGTCAGTACTTCAGGTGTGATCAATTTTCAGATATTGGCACCATAGCTTGTGGACTCTATAACTTTCACAAAGACCAAATAATATCCACCAATTTGTACTTATTTTTACCAAAGATATGTAGCAGTATAAATTTTGGCCAAAATTTATGAAGAAAAAATAGTAATTTGCAAAATTTTATAACAAACGAAAAAAAAATCATTTTTTTACAAAATTTTCAGTCTTTTTTCTCTTATAGCGCAAAAAATAAAAAACCCAACAGTGATTAAATACCACCAAAAGAAAGCTCTATTTGTGTGAAAAAAAGGACAAAAATTTCATATGGGTACAGTGTTGTATGACTGAGTAATTGTCATTCAAAATGTGAGAGCACCGAAAGCTGAAAATTGGTCTGGTTATTAAGGGGGTTTAAGTGCCCAGTGGTCAAGTGGTTAAAACTGCTTGCGGCTTTAATGTAATGTCTGGTCCCGGTAATATGGATGAAAATCTTTAAGAAAAATGGCATAGCTACCCCATGACCCCCCCCCCCCCCCCTACCCCAGCCCATTACCAGCCCCTTTGGGTCCTGTATGGATATTAAGGGGAACCCCGCACATAAAATAAAAAAGGCCCTATATACTCTGAACAGCCGTATACAGGCGGTGCATACAAGACAGGGACTGTAGGTTTGTTCTTATGTAGAATCTGTTTGTAATTTTGAACAGGTACATTGTTGAAGTGTAGCTCCAGCCCAAAAATCTATTTTTAAACTTTTTGGAAAACATAGGTAAGGGTTATCACCCCTGTAACATTTGTTTTGCTGTCTGTGCCCCTGTTCAGAACATTTCACCTCACTTTCCGTCCCAATGACAACTGTTTTTGAAATGTGGTGTTTTTCTTGAAACAAGGATTGCTGATAAAGCATCAGTACAGAGGAGACACCTTTCTCCCATATTTATTCTTACAGGAGAGAATTTTCCTTCCTAGTGGTAGATTTCCTCTCACTTCCTGTTGTCTTCTTGCGTTTGCAAGTAGGAGTCGTTTGTAAGTTGGATGTTTGAAAGTAGGGACCTGCCGTATATACTCTGCAGAAATAGGCCCCTTAGTTGTTGGTGTTGGCACAACACTGTAAGCACTCACAGTTACTCTTGGTTGGTGCTGGAACGCCCTGCTGTCAACTATTATATCAGGAATTTTAATTACATATAATTGTTGAACAGTGGTAGTAAAAATTGGGCCTTTGATGGTGGTGCTGGTGCCACAACACTGTAAGCCCTGACAGTTACTCTTGGTGGGTGCAGCAATGGGCCCTGCTGTGAATTATTAGATCAAGAATTGTAATTGCATGCCCCTGTTGAACAGGGGCTGAAAAATTGGGCCTTTCGTGGTGGTGGTGGTGGTGGCGTTGCCACAACACTGTAAGCCCTCAGAGTTACTCTTGGTGGGTGCAGGAATGGGCCCTGCTGTGAATTATTAGATCAAGAATTGTAATTACATGCCCCTTTTGAACAGGGGCTGAAAAATTGGGCCTTTCGTGGTGGTGGTGGTGGTGGCGTTGCCACAACACTGTAAGCCCTCAGAGTTACTCTTGGTGGGTGCAGCAATGGGCCCTGCTGTGAATTATTAGATCAAGAATTGTAATTACATGCCCCTTTTGAACAGGGGCTGAAAAATTGGGCCTTTCGTGGTGGTGGTGGCGTTGCCACAACACTGTAAGCCCTCAGAGTTACTCTTGGTGGGTGCAGCAATGGGCCCTGCTGTGAATTATTAGATCAAGAATTGTAATTGCATGCCCCTGTTGAACAGGGGCTGAAAAATTGGGCCTTAGGCACTGGTGGCACAACACTACAACCCCTCACAGATACTGTACTTGGAGCACAGCAATGAGCCCTGTTGCAAAGTATTGCTTCAAAAATTGTAATGACACGCCCCTGTTAAACAGGGCCTGAAAAATTGGGCCTTAGGCACTGGTGGCACAACACTACAACCCCTCACAGATACTGTACTTGGAGCACAGCAATGAGCCCTGTTGCAAAGTATTGCTTCAAAAATTGCAATGACACGCCCCTTTTAAACAGGGGCTGAAAAATTGGGCCTTAGGCACTGGTGCCACAACACTCCAACCCCTCACAGATACTGTACTTGGAGCACAGCAATGAGCCCTATGGCAAATTATTGCTAAAAAAATTGTAATTACACGCCCCTGTAAAACAGGGGCTGAAAAATTGGGCCTTAGCCACTGGTGGCGGCACCCATAAACAAAAATGATCTTCCAAGCTATCATCATCAATCGTATCATTGAGGACTCGGAGGAGGAGGATAGCCAGTCAACATAACAGCACAGGCACTCAGCATCAGCATCAGTCTTGAAGGGATGTGACATGTTAAAATCAATTAGTCTGTTATATCAGCATCAGGTGTGTGGTAGCTGGTGGTGATCCAAGACTGGTTCATCTTGATGAAAGTCAGTCGATCAACCGAGTCGGTGGACAGGCGCACCCTGTGATCCGTGACAAATCCTCCAGCAGCACTGAATGTGCGTTCCGAAAGAACGCTGGATGCAGGACAGGCCAGTAGCTCAATTGCATACTGTGCAAGCTCTGGCCAGTGATCCATCCTCAAGACCCAGTAAGCCAGAGGATTTTCGGTGGGGAAGGTGTCCAAGTCTGACCTTGCCCCTAGATATTCCTGCACCATGTTTATCAGACGCTGGCGATGGTTGCTGGAACCGATCATACTTTGGGGCTGCGGACTAAAGAATTGTCTGAACGCATCGGTCAGACGGCCACCTTCCCCACCGCTCCTTCTTTGACTGGCCGAAGCCTCAGCAACTCGTTG
Source organism: Rana muscosa (assembly GCA_029206835.1). Taxonomy (NCBI): domain Eukaryota; kingdom Metazoa; phylum Chordata; class Amphibia; order Anura; family Ranidae; genus Rana; species Rana muscosa. The sequence goes on from CM055116.1 coordinate 727,292,849, forward strand.
TCCAGGACCAGGAGTTTGTAACCTCCCAGTCTCTGGGAACGCGTTGCACAGACCTTTCTGCAAGGCCTCCCGGAGTTGTCTCATCCTCTGCTCCCTCTGCGACGGTAACATAAGGTCCGCAACCTTACCCTTGTACCGTGGATCAAGGAGAGTGGCCAGCCAGTAATGGTCCCTCTCCTTGATCCGAAGAATACGAGGATCCTTCCGCAGACTTTGCAGGATCAGGGAGGCCATGCAGCATAGGTTTGCTGAGGCATTCGCTCCGGAGTCCTCTGGGTCACTAAGGACGACATGATCCGCAGCCACCTCCTCCCAGCCACGTACAAGTCCACTGGTTTCTTGGGACTGTAAATCATCCCTAAAAGACTGCTGCTGATGATGCTGAGTGCCAGCCTCCACCTCCATGCTGACACAATCCTCCTCCTCCTCCTCTTCCTGTGCGATGGGTGGGACAGAAGGAACACTGTCTGGGTAAAGGGGGCCTTGAGAGGCAAGGAAGTCCTCCTCTTCCTGCCTCTGTTCTGCCTCAAGTGCCCTGTCCATTATTCCACGCAGCGTGTGCTCCAACAGGTGGACAAGAGGTACAGTGTCACTGATGCATGCACTGTCACTGCTCACCATCCTCGTGGCCTCCTCAAATGGTGCCAGGACAGTGCATGCATCCCTGATCATGCCCCACTGGCGTGGAGAAAAAAAACC